>JAVLUX010000110.1:5332500-5932500 GCA_032164185.1 Moxostoma hubbsi | reverse complement strand
TGAATTTTAAGTTCTCAGTGCTTCCCCTCATTTAACAGACCAAGGACAACCAGACAGCCAGACGGTGTTTGAACACAAAGCGTGCATCATTTCTCAAGCAGCTCTGCATCTTCCTTTAACTAGACACGGTTGAAGCTGTCGCATCGCTCCAAAGAGTTCATTGATTTGGGCAACTCTAACACAAGTCCATTTTAAACACAGCACTGAAAACAGAGTGAGAGGTGTCGTAATGGTCAAAGACGTCTATCTAGCGCATGTTTACATGGGCCAACACTTATTAAAGCACAATATCAATAGCAGCATCGATATTCCCAGTGGTTAATGTCATCAAACAACCAGAAAAATCTCCCGCTGTCACACTTCACAACGAATGCCATATGAAACATAATAACCTGAGGTATATTCATTTAATTGGGGGATCTCATGTTTTAATAGACTCTCCATCATTATATATGTTTCTTGGTGTTGCCTCTTTGAGGAGAAAAAAAAAGTTTTTAAGAGGAAAAATCATATTTTGAAAGATAACAAATTTAAGCGAGGAGGGGGGGGGGGGGGGGAAACATTTGGAGAGAGAGAACACAATGCTAGGACATAGGCTCAGGAAGGCACAGAGACACCTAAAAAAATATTTTTACATGCCTTGTTGTGCGTATCTCTGCATTTGCCTGGTAAATGGACACAAGAGGTGACTACAACAACATCTTTTATTCACTTTCACACAAATCACAAGTAAAAGATTATCAGTTCATAAACACCCCGTTCCTCACATAATGATATCTTGTGACATCTAAACACTTTTACTATAGCACGACGACATTTACACGCTTGATTGAGTGTAATCAAATTGTGTGACACGTTTGCTTTTTATGACACTATCAGTTAAGTTTAGGTTTTAGGTTTAGGGTAAGAAGGTTGTTTTTTTTTATTTAAAACTTAATAGAGCCTTAATCTGTTTGAGAGAACACTTAACACACTTTTAGAAAATGATGCCACAGTTATGTAATTTGCATGAGATCAGGCTGCTGGTCACTGTAATCCACTAAACTGCATTTTGTGCTTCTCTTCTGTTCCATTTCTGTAGAAGGATGAGGGCTGTAACAAGATGACCTGCTCCTCCTGTAGGCAGTATTTCTGCTGGATTTGCCTAAAAGTTCTCAATGCGAACCCCTACGATCACTTCAATATTTCTAACACAACATGCTTTAATCAGTGAGTCTCATATACTCAGCCCTTATAATGTGTTTCAGTCTCTATAGCTGTCTCTAGACATCAGTTTTGTCTTTGACTTGCTTGAGCAACCATAAAGTACAACACAATGCTTGACTGATTACTATTATATTTATTTAGATGGAAATCTTGCACTCTATTTTAAAATGATAGTTCTCACATAAATAAAAATTATGTCATTATTTTTTTTACCCTAATGTCATTTTAAACCACAATGACTTACAGTACAGTACTTTTTCAGGGAAAACAAAGGTGATATTTTGAAGAATATCCCGGCCATTCTTTTACTTATTATGAAAGCTTATAGGGACCGGGTTTGTCAAGCTCCAAAATGACATAAAGTGGTCCATATGACTTATGTGCTGTACTGTATTCCAAGTCCACATGATAGTTTTTGTGATTAACAGACCAAAATGTATGTCATTATTCACTTACATTTTTCCCTTTCTGCCACAGCTCTTAAATCAAGTATGGCGCTATTAGAAGTGTCCCGTTAATTTTGACATTAGTGACATTTAAACGTAATAAGTTCTCACATGTTTCATGACCAAACATCATTGATGTCAAACCTGATGTGACGTGTCTAAAAGTATCATATTTGATTTCCGAGCAACAACAGAAGGCAAGATTCTCAGTGAATAACAACTTATATTTTTTTTTCTGTTATCCACACAAAGCTATCCAATGACTTCAGGAGACTAGTGGAAGATAGATCAATTATCATATTAGTCTACTTGTATGGTGCTTTTTTGGTGCTTAACCGCACCAAATGTCTCCATCCACTTTCAGTACAAGTAAAAGAGTGGCTAGGACATTCTTCACAATTTCTCCTTTTGTGTTCCACGAATAAAAGTCATACAGGTTTGGAACAACATACATGTAAGTGATGACAGAATTATTATTTCTGGGAGAGCAATTTTAAATGTACAAGAAATAGTGATGTTTTTGACTTGAAATTGTCCTTGTCTGAAGCTACAGTACTTGCCTTCAAAGACAAGTACTGAAGAGCATACCTTAAGCAGTATCTTGCTGTGATTTTGTTTAAAATATGACTATTACTTTCCTTTTAGATTACATGATGAAACGGCAGCACTGGGGGCTCGATGAAGTCGACTGATCCACCATAATGAAAAGCTCATATCTCTCTATGCACTTTATCTAGTGCACTTAGCCCACTAGCATTCTACTTCCATTTATTGATTGGCTTTTATGTTGTCAGAGGTAGAGGTGAAAATGTACAATTCTTTTTCACTTTTATTCAAGTTTATTTATTTTCATTATGCAAAGGAGCGTCCCTTTAAATGGCTTTGATTTAAAACATTTTAAGCAAACCTTATGTTAAGCATTAGGGACAACCAAAAAAACTTTTATTTGTATAGCACTTTTCACAAATCACATTTTTTCAAAGCAGCTTTACAAAAAACGAAGCTGTAATGTCTGTAATGTCTTAAAGTCTTAATTGTGCAGTTTGCTGAAAAATGTGATTGTAGATTATGCCTTAAAATATTATTTGTCTTCAGTCTCCCAGTTAATGTTGGTTTTCGAGGCAAAGGATTTTATCCTGTGATGTTTTTATTTATTTATTTAAGAACCTCAATGCAGCACAAATTATGTTAGAAAATATAGGAACCTTAATAGTAAGGGGGGCTGAGGGCAATCTTAACATTAAAGTCAAGTAAAAAAGCACAAAAAATTAAATATTGTGTGCCAAAAAAAATTTTTTTCAATCTTTGTTTACATATTTTTATAAATATTATAAAAATATAATTGGTTTGATGTACGATCTGGAAGATTATTAGTGAAGCTATCTTTATTGGTTGAAAGAATAGTTCTACATGAACAATAGCATGGTGTAGATTGAGTAACATTACTGATCACAACACACGAGACGAGGTAATGATCTAAGATGTCATCACTCTGCGGAAGAATTTCTATAGTATCAACATCAACTCCATATGACAGAATTAAATCTAGTGTATGATTATGATGATGAGTTGGTCCTGTCACATTTTGTCTGACTCCAAGACGGTTATATCGATAAATGCTAATCCCAAAGTGTAATTTTCTTTATCTATGTGAATGTTGAAGTAACCAACAATTAAATGTCTATCTACTGTAACTACAAGATCTGATAAAAAAATGTCAAATTCACCAAGGAAATCAGAATAAGGCCCGGGAGATCTATATACTGTAGCAAGGGCCTTACAATAGAATCACAGATTATTAGGGCTCTTTCAATAGGATTCTCCGTGTATGCATCACTGAATGGGGAGAATCCAATGGAAACCCTAACAGGAATGGGAGACTGGCATCGCTTTGCTGAGGAAATATGCCGCAGAGATGTCAGGGGCTCTAGAGCTTGAACTAAAGTGTGCGTGTTGCTCGCTGTTCTACCCGCATCTGAAACAGTATCTACCAGAATCTGCAGTATCTATTCTCTTTCTCACTGACCTCCACTAACATTCGGATGTGTGTCTCTAACTCCTTAACCTTCTAAATCAGCCTGACTAATTCCTTACATTTATCTCATGTGAATCCCTCACTGCTGATGGAAGAAACTATCATAAACGTGGCATGCATTGCAAGAAGAAATAACATGAGCGAATGCCATGACTTACCACAATTATTTGTTGTTGTTGTTGGTTGTTCTTGAGAAGCGGTGCTTTGAGATCAATGATAAAGAATAAAACAATGAACGTATGAGAATAATATAAGCAATGCTAAGCAGGCTAGCAGGCTACAAACACTCGTGCAGTGTGCCATCATGACATTTACCATTTAATACACATCTTATGAAACAATCTAACAGTGAAGTACACACTTATAGCTCTTTAACATTTATAGCTCTTTTAAAACGGCAATGTGTCATGTGTGTATATTAATTTGTACCCCCATTTTTTTATTTAAAAAAAAATGGGGGAGATTTTCTCCCCAATTTGTTATGCCCAAATCCCAATGCGCTCCTAGGTCCTCGTTGGTGGTGTAGTGACTCAATAAGGTTGGAGGACGAATCTCAGTTGCCTCTGCATATCTGAGCATCTTATCACGTGGCTTGTTGAGCCTGTTACCATGGTGACAGAGGCATGGAGGCTTCACGCTGTTCTATATGGCATTATTCATTTATTTGTTTATTTTTTTTCTTTCACCTGTACTTGTCTTTATGATTGTATCATACATTGTAAAAAAGAGGGCACAATACACCTATCGGTTCAGAGTGGAACTTCAATAGATTGCCCTTTGAAGGTCTCTGTGGTGTTCTGTCTTTTCTGAGTGCTGACGTGAAGCAATTATTATTAATATACACTTTACAAATTGATTCAGTTATTAATTTTATCTGACTACAATTTTATATTAATCTGACTCCAATTTTAAATTGACCTCTAATTTAAATTAAAGCTCGTTACTTTCTGATCATTCTTTTAATATAACATTTTTAAGCTATTGATTACTCTAAATTCTCTTTCTCCTACACAGTTGTCCTAAGTGGTTGTCCTACTTGGTTATCCTAGGTGGTTTTCTCCTATATTGAAGCTCCGTTCTTAGTCAGCTGTTGTAGGGTTAACTAATATCATCTGGTTTGGCTTGTCTCATAACCAGACAATATTGCCATTTAGTCACGTACATACATCATGCTAAGATGGGCGGTGAGCAGTGACTGAGAGCCTTTATATGGCTTTTATTCCTACCTGCTTGTCCTAGGTGGTTGTCCTACCTGGTGGTCCTAAGTGGTTTACCCTATAATTAAAGCTCCAGTATAGTCTACACCCTGGTTTAATGAAATTCAAATCCTACCCAGTTGTCCTAGGTGGTTGTCCTACCTGGTTGTCTTAGGTGGTTTCTACCCTATTCTCACAATGATTCCAGAGAAATTTAGAATAAATCAAATAATAACAATTTATTTGTCAGGTAGGATATAAAACATAGTTATAGAAATTCAAATCAAAGCCAATTTTACACATGATCAGAATAAAAATAATATTAAGAATAAGTATTAATAAAAATAAGATAAGAATCAAGAGACTTACCTGACAATGGAAAAACGACATGCAACGGCAAAGCATGGGAGATCTGGCTTACAGATTCCATGAACAATCTGTCACATTTCCTTAAATACCCAAACCAGAGAAAACATCAACAAAGGAAATTTTGAGAATGGTTAGGTTTGGAAGTCCTGGGGTCAAACTTTATCTGCATACAGGCAAGGAGGGGGATAGACCTCCAGAATTATACAGTATTTAGCAAATACCTTATCGATTTGTTTTCATTAGTTTTACAAACCTGAGAAAGAGACGTATATACCAGTCGCACTGAGACCATTTAAATTGTACCAAACATAACTAGTTACATTATTTGTTTTCATTGTTTTCTTTGTTACATTTTCACATATACATTTTGTGTGCCTTGTGGGGGAGACAAGGGGGAGAGTGAGAGAGCAGATGTGAGTATTGTTTGAACTTATTCAAAATGTATATATAAAAAAACTCCACAGTTTTACCACCATATGTGGACTTTTAAGATAGTCCCTTACCCACCGTAGGCACATTTTCCAACTTATATCAATGTTAAATTGGCGATCTGGAATTATTTCACCATTATCCCATCAGACCAGAAAAAAATCGTGTCCCTATGGTAACATTTTAACACTTATGTACCTTTATGTCTGTGGTGACATTTTAACACTGAATATTTAACATTTAGTACTTGTAATAAGGGTTGGGGAGTAATGGAATACATGTAATGGGATTACATATTTAAAATACAGAATATTAGTAACTGTATTCCACTATAGTAATTAGAATACAGTTACATTCACAAAGTATTTAGTTTTTACTAAATAAATTGAATTGAATCAAGTGAATACTGAAGAGCTTTCTTTGCATTTTATTGTCATTTGATTTATTTCATATTTAGTCCTTTCAGATGGAAAACATTTATCCATATAAATGATGCGATCCAAAGTGCATTTGAACAGGGTTGAAACACTTTCTTAAGACATGTTACATCATAAGAGCAGACAGAGAAGTATGTTTGAAGTAAGTTTGGAGCAGAAGAAATGGAAATAAACCTTGTGTAAATTGTCAGCTTTACGCTAAGCTAAAATGCTATTTCTAGCCATTTTATATGCACATTTTACCAGACACAAACACATTTTGTTTATCAAGAAAATTCACGTTGGGGGCCTGGGTAGCTCAGCAAGTATTGACTCTGACTACCACCCCTGGAGTCACAAGCTTGAATCCAGGGTGTGCTGAGTGACTCCAGCCAAGTCTCCTAATCAACTAAATTGACCAGTTGCTAGGGAGGGTAGAGTCACATGGGGTAACCTTGGTTCATGGTTAATCTTGGTCACGATTAGTGGTTCTTCCTCTCAATGGGGCGTGTGGTGAGTTGTGTGTGTGTGTGTGGATCGGGGAGAGTAGCATGAGCCTCCACATGCGGAGTCTCCACGGTGTCATGCACAACTAGACATGATAAAATGTGCGGATTGACTGTCTCAGAAGCGGAGGCAACTGAGACACCACCTGGATTGAGTTGAGTAACTGCAGCACCACGAGGACCTACTAAGTAGTGGGAATTGGGCATTCCAGACTGAGAGAAAAGGGGAAAAAAATTATAAAAAGAATTCATGTTGGATCATAATAGCTTTTTTTCTAGTAAGATCTTTGATATTAGGGCAAAAATCGTATTCTTGATGATAATTTTTTTTATTGTTTTCCTGTAAAAATATCTAAAAATCCTTAAAACAAGATCAATTTGATTTATCTTGTTTTAGAAACAGCACTGCATAAGATATTTAGGTTTTTCAGTGAATCTTTAACATGTGTATTTTGTCTTAATGTACGGGAAGAGTTTTAGTTTAGTCAAAACAAGTGAAAAATTCTACCGGTGCTGAAGAAGTAATCCAAAGTAATTAGAAAACGTTACTGACCTTGAGTAATCTAATGGAATACATTATAAAAATACATTTGAATGTAATTAAATTACGTATTAAGTATTATGTTCCCGAGTCTCTGTCCATGCCCTTGACCACAGAGGTTGTTCCCGAGTCTCTGCTAGTGTTCTCAACCATGGAGGGCGTTTCCAAGTCTCTGCCCATGTTCACGATCACAGAGGTCATTCCCGAGTCTCTGCCAGTTTTCACAACCACAGAGGTCATTCCCGAGTCTCTGCCAGTTTTCACAACCACAGAGGTCATTCCCAAGTCTCTGGCCATGACCATAGAGGTCTTTCCCGAGTCTCTGCCCATGACCACAGAGGTCGTTCCTGAGTCTCTGCCAGTGTTCACGACCACGGAGGTCATTTCCAAGTCTCTGCCCATGTTCACGATCACAGAGGTCATTCCCGAGTCTCTGCCCAAGCCCACGACAACAGAGGCCGTTTTCCGAGTCTCCACCAGTATCACGACCACAAAGGTCGTTCCTGAGACTCTGCCCATGCTCATGACTACAGAGGTCATTCCAGAGTCTCTGCCAGTGTTCACGACCACAGAGGTCATTCCCGAGTCTCTTCCCATGTTCGCGACCACTGAAGTCATTTCCCAGTTATCCAGGACTCTTTGCTCGAGCCTACCATGGCTCTGCCTTCTACAGCTTCACCTCTCCAGCCAGCCATGGCTCTGCCTTCCACGGCTTCACCCCTCAAGCCTCCCATGGCTCCGCCTGCCACAGCTTCGCCCCTCGAGCCTCCTATGGCTCCGCCTCCCATGGCTCCGCCCTCAGAGACTTCCACCTCCCAGGTCTCCTGACCATATCTCAACCCTTTGGTCACCACCCAGGCCTCCTGACCCTGTCTCAGCCCTGTGGCCACCAACCAGGTCTCCTGATCCAGTACTTACCCTGAGGGGGTCTCATGGCCATCCACTTGCTCTCTGGTCTTCTGGGTCTCCTGGTCATCGCCTGATCTGCTCTGGTCTCCTGGCCGTCCACCTGATCTGCTCTGGTCTCCTTTGTCTCATGGCCATCCGCCTAATCTGCTCTGGTCTTCTGGGTCTCCTTGTCGTCTGCCTGATCTGCTCTGGTCTCCTTGATCTCAAGGCTGTCCACCTGATCTCCTTGGTCTCCTGGCCGTCCTCCTGATCTGCTCTGGTCTTCTGGTTGTCTGCTTGATCTGCTCTGGTCCCCTTGGTCTCATGGCCATCCGCCTGATCTGCCCTGGTCTCCTGGGTCTCCTGGCCATCCGCCTGATCTGCTCAGGTCTCCTTGGTATCATGGCAGTTTGCCTGATTTGCTCTGGTCTCCTGGGTTTCCTGGCTGTCTGCCTGATCTGCACTGGTCTCCTTGGTCTCATGGCTGTCCGCTTGATCTACTCTGGTCATCTGGATCTCTCGGCCGTCCACCTGAGTTGCTCTGGTCTCCTTGGTCTCCTGGCATTTGCCTGATCTGCTCTTGCCTCTTTGGACTCCAGCTCCATCTTTTCCCTGCCTCCCTTACCAGCCTTCCTTGGGCATCAGGAGCCACCCATTGGGGGTTTATATCATGATTCACTGTTGCTTTGCCTTGTGTTTTGCCCCTGTCGTCTGTTTCCCCCGGACTACACTTCCCATAATTCTCTGCCCTCATCACTGCCAGGTGTTCCCTATTGTTCTCACCTATGTTTAATTTCCTCCTCTACCTCTGTGTATATAATGCCCTGATTTCTACCCAGTCTTTGTGAGTTTTTGTGTTTTTTCTCTCCTGTTGATATGTAACAGTTCCCATCATGGATGTTTTGTTTGTGTTATTTCCTAGTTCTTAGTTCAGACTTGTTCCTGAGTATTCCATGTTATTTTTGTACTTTTACTTTATTTCTTTATTAAACTTCTTTAGCCACACCTAGATCCTGCTCTTGTGACTTCCTTCAAATCATTACAATAATGACATTAACTTCAGAAAGCTGACTGACAGACTACAGCATCACCAACAGGTGACTGCACACTCTCTCTCTCTCTCTCTCTCTCTCTCACTCACTCACACACACACACACACACACACACACATAAACACACACACAACCTTGTTTCTCCAATAACATGTTAGAAACAGCCCAAGCCGTGATACTAGTAGTTCTAAAGTGATGTTTTTGATAGGCTTGGACCCATCATTTGTTTTGAACTAGTAATGGCAGATTCTGATCTGTGGCATAAGAAAGTAGTTTAATGCACAAATGCATTTTTTATGACCGTACTCAGTTTTTCCTATTTTTTAAAATATACTTATTAAATATACTTAGTTTATTTAACTGTTGTATACAAGCAATATCACACAAGCAAGAGTGCAATATGGCTTAAATCCGCACTGCTGTGATTACCTATGGCCTTGTATCTGCGGCTGAATCACAGCAGTGCTGATGTATGGCCATATCAAACTCTTGCTGGTGTGATATTGCTTTATATATATATATATATATAACTGTACAAACTGCCCTTAGTAACTTTTGTCTTTGTGTCATCTTGGACTAAAGCCCACCCACACCCCCAGTGACATTGTGTTGCTTGACTCTGCGATCTGTGTGGCTAGTGGGTGTTCCTACTGTTTGTTGCTGTAACGTTATTGGAGGACTGCACGTCTGGCCATAGCTTTTGAAAATTTGATCAAAGATAACTAGGAGAGTTAATAACAAGGAGAACTAATACCTAATACCCTCACGACACTGACACTTCTCATATATCTTGATATGGGTAAAGCTGCAGGGATTGCTCCAAAAAGGGATGTGAGCTCCAACTCTCTATTGAAGATATTGGTATCCCCTAATCTAACCCTTTCCCTAAACTTAACCATGAGTGGAAGTGATGCTTCCTTTTGGAGGTGGCTCAACCCCCTTTTGGAGTAACCCTGCCCCATTTTGGAGGTTTCCGGCCTACAGCTATACCTACTTAACTGTCTTGCCTGCACTCCTGTCCAATCTGTCAGGAGACCAATGACACGAGCTCCACTTCCTTCACTCTCATTGTTGCTCGCTATTGTCGCCCGTCATTTGCAAAGCATTGAAATTTTCTCAACTTGTCTTGTTGCTCTCCATGGTGATCTCTGTCGCCAATGGCCGTCGCTGTGCTCTCATTAAAAACGAATGGGATTGTGTCACTTGCAGTGTGAACGGGGCTTTACACTGCCACCTAGCGGCATGGATGCAGCATCATGTAAAATCAATAGTTTTCAGTTTCAGATTCAATTGTAAAACGAGTGAAAGTGTCAAATAACAGGACAGTTACTGAGATTAAGAGAGTAGTATTCAGAGTCAGACATGATTACTTTAATCAATGAGTAAAAGTGTCAAATAACAGGACAGATACTGAGATTAAGAGAGTAGTATTCAGAGTCAGACATGATTACTTTAATCAATGAGTGAAAGTGTCAAATAACAGGACAGATACTGAGATTAAGAGAGTAGTATTCAGAGTCAGACATGATTACTTTAATCAATGAGTGAAAGTGTCAAATAACAGGACAGTTACTGAGATTAAGAGAGTAGTATTCAGAGTCAGACATGATTACTTTAATCATTGAGTGAAAGTGTCAAATAACAGGACAGTTACTGAGATTAAGAGAGTAGTATTCAGAGTCAGACATGATTACTTTAATCAATGAGTGAAAGTGTCAAATAACAGGACAGTTACTGAGATTAAGAGAGTAGTATTCAGAGTCAGACATGATTACTTTAATCAATGAGTGAAAGTGTCAAATAACAGGACAGTTACTGAGATTAAGAGAGTAGTATTCAGCTGGTCATGTGATTCTAACATGGCCGTGTGTGGACCCTCTCCATGTAGAATAAAACAGCTTTTATAAGATTACCGATATGACTGGAGTCTTCATTTTAATGTGAGTGCTCATGATTTCCTTCTTAAAATTACAGTTTATTTCTTTAGGAGTTAAACTTTTCTAATGAGGAAAAAATTACTGAGTGCACATTTAAGTGTGAAATAATCTGAAATAAATATAAAGAAAGTAAAACTATGAAAACTGAACAGTGTTGGGCAAGTTACTCAAAATACAAATTACTTATTACTTCTCTAACCTTGTAATCAGATTACTTTATTGATTATAGGAAGAGTAATCACATTACTAATTAATTTTAACTTACTTTTAAGTTACTTTCTTAAGCACATCACACACACACATTTGTTTTTCTGCTCAATGAGTTCAAAATAATGTCTATATTTCCTCTTTGTTCATTGTTGTTTCTTCAGCTGTTACAGAATCACAAGAATACATACATATGAACATAATTCATTATGGCAGGGCGGAGGGCAGGGCCGGGTGGTGATTCTACACACCCGGTCCCTTATCAGGCTAATCAAGCCTCCGAGAGGGATAAAGTCCGACTGTGGATGGTGGTGCGGGAGAGAGAGATCGTTTCTGTCATGTGTGTGTGTTTGTATATTTTGTTTAAGTTTTTCATTAAAATATTATTTATATTACCAAGTCGGTTCCTGACTCCTCCATTGCCCTGAACAAAAGATACAAACCCACACGACAGACATGCCTGTAAACGATCTCTCTCTCCCGCACCATTTTCCGCAGTCGGCCTTTATCCCTCTTGGAAGCTTGATTAGCCTGATAAGGGACGGGTGTGTAGAATCATTCATGTTTTAAATGTACTATAAACAAACAATATTATTTGAGAAATGTGTGTAACCAAAGTAATGTAATTAATTGAAAGTAAAAATCTAAAATTATTACAAAAATGTAAATTGAAATGTATTACTCTAATTTTTTACTAAAAAGGTAATTATATTACATTAACAAATTACTTTGTAATCAGATTACACCCAACACTGAACCTGAAAAGGAAGCTGAGACATAAAAGGTGAATAAAACGGTCAATATTAACCCTACAAGAGTTTAATTGTCCAATGGGCGATCCAGCTGGCTAATATTTGACAGTGACTTTGTAGATAAATGAAATAAATGTCTGTGAGGTGTCAGTGTTCTGGGGGTTTGGTTCGCCAGGCACTGTGTGCAGATGAAGAGCTTTGGTAGGAGGTACACAGTGTCAGGTAATGAGACAATACCTCACGAAAACACATACAAAGAGCTAGCCTTTACTGCAGAGGCTCAATGAAAAGCGCCACAAACTGCTGTAATCCCTTTGGCTAGAGTTGCTGACACCGGCTAACCCTTTAGAATAGGCCCTCTGTTGTTGTGTGGGAACGTCACTGCATCTTATCCCAACAGTCCAACATCATTAGTTGTTGTGGTGTACCTTCCTGCACTGTTTCTCAAAAGACAACCCAAAACTTCCACTAACCCAGCTCGAAACCAGAAATCAGGTCAGTGGATTTATAGATTGCTAATTGCTCATTTATACAGTACTATATGTGTGGCATCTATGTTTTATGATGGACTAAATAGTTTTCTTAAAAATCCAGACGTCAGTTCAGAACATGGTGGTTGTAAATGTAGGTAACAATTTTTAGTCAACATTACTTAATGCATTCTGAACTAACATGAACCAACAGTGAACAATAGTTATTTAAAGCATTTGTTAATGAATGTTAATAAAAGTACGATTGGTCATTGTTAGTTCATGTTAGTTCAGAATGCATTGTTCAATGTTGACATAAACAACTTTTAATGGAAAAAATGTATTATGATATGCTAAAATTAACATTAACCAAGATAAATATGTGCTGTTAAAGTATTGTTCATTGTTAACTAATGTAGTTACCTAATGTTAACAAATAAAACCTTATTGTAAAGTGTTAGCACATTAGTTAATGCACTATGAACTAACATGAACTAACAATGAACAATTGTATTATTTGCTAACATAAACAAAAAAATAATAAATGCTGTAAATAATATATACATTGTTTGTTCACAATACCTAATGCAATACCTAATGGTAACGAATGGAACCTTATTGCAGAGTTTACCAGTATATTCATATTATGTCATTTAAGGACATACAGTTTGGAACTGTAAAATATACATTCACCAAATTCTGTAAATATAATTTTTTTTTAGTAAATATATAATCTAAACTTTATTTACTGCATTTGCCCCCTCTCTCCAATTTCCTTCCTAAATCATTGTTCATTACCAAAGTTACATGAAAATCAGCTTTCATTTAATGAAATATGAAGTCACTAAGCTCTATTAAATCAGTTGTGTTAAATGTTTACAAAAAAGTATATATTTATCACCTGTAGAGACCCTTTGGGAATTCAAAAAGAAAAAAGATGATCGAAGGTGATCGAGAACTTTCAGCCATGATTCAGGAGCTCTGGGACAATGACACCAATCGTCTGAGACCTGGTATAGATTATCGTATATCTCTACAGGTAATTTTCAAATCTTTCCAGTGTGAACATCACAAGTACGCTTGAATATGTTTTAAGAAAGCATATAAACAGACAGGCTTGATCTGTTTTCTGTTACATCCTTCACGTTCTGTTATGTAACACAAATAAAGTGACATGCGTTGCTATTTTACGTTTGTTGACCTGAGGTCATAAGGTCTGAGAGATTGAGCCCATGCACCTATTTAACACATACAAACTGAGATGGGCATTGTTCAAATGCTCTTTAAAAAACAAAAAAACATTCACAATAGCACTTTTGGACAAGGCATTAACAGGTAAACTGGAATGCTTGCTGGGATTGTTTACTAAAGAATAAACATATGTGATTTAAGAATAAACAAATTAGCTGCATTAAAAAAATGTAATGTATTGTACAGTTAATTGTTGCTGTACATATTGACCATGTTTACATGCACAGTACTTTTTCTTATTAAGGTCCGTATTTTGATTAAGCCTTCATTTTGAAAAAGGTGTTAATATACCTTCCTGTTTACATGTAATCAGCATATTTCAAATACATTCAAATTTAGTCATTTAGCAGAATTTTTTAGTCACAAAGCCACTTACAAATGAGGGACATAGCAAGCAATTTGCCATACTGCAAATATTGTTGACTTTTGTATCACACTGCCAAGTTCAAAGACATTATACATTATAATTACATTATAGTTATAATACAATGTACATTATAATACATAACAAGTAATTGATATGCAGTTATAACATATATAATGAAAATGCTTCCAAATAGTAAGCAATTTCATATTTATATAACTTGTGTTATAAATGCTTAATAATACTTGTTAAAAATCCTTAATTATACTTATTTAACATTAGTAATCTATACATGTTATCCTTATGTAAAGTGCATTTATTAAGGAGTTTCCACATTAGAAACCTGTACATAAAGTTCAGTATGGTTTAATGGTCATTAGGCTTTATTATGTGATTTATGCTGTGATTGAGCATAAAGGTTAGGTTTGGTTAGAATTAGGGTTAGGTTGAGTTAAAATGTTCACTTTTTGGCATGTATTAAATGAAAGTTACCCTTTTATACTTGTTTCTATAACTGCACAAATGTTTCATAATGCATATAAATTGATAACAAGGGGAACAGTAATGTAAAGTGTCCATATTCTATATAAGGTATTCATATGATGCTTAATTACGATTAATATGGGCATATGGCAACCGTCTAATTTAGATTTTCAGAAATTGGAATATTGCCTTAAATGGGTTTTGACAGTTGGGTTAATGTGTTTCCATGACACATACTGTACGTTATAATTATAATAATATATACATTATAATACATAATAAATCACTGTTAAGCGGTTATAACAACATGCATAATGAAAAGGGTGACTTTCATGCAATACCTACCAAATAGTGAGCCATTTCTGATTTATATAACTTGTTTTATAAAGGCTTAATTATAATTGCTATGAATCCTTTATAATACGTATATAACATTAGTAACCTATGAAAATTTACCCATATGTAAAGTGAATTTATTAAGGATTTGCCAACATTAGAATCCTGTACATTAAAGTTCAGTATGGTTTAATGGTCATCACGCTATATTACCTGATGTATGCTGTGAATAAACCTGAAAAGTGTTTTTGCAGAGGATTTTAGGTAACTAGAACTAGGTGAAAACATTATTTTGACTTCAATGTGAAATGTGATATTAATATAAATACAAAGGGGACTGTAGCAAAATGTAAAAATCCCTAATTTTTATTTTTTAAAATTTATTTATTGTTTTATCCCCTTTTCTCCCAGTTTGGAATGCCCAATTCCCACTACTTAGTAGGTCCTCATAGTGCTGCAGTTACTCACCTCAATCGGGGTGGCGGAGGACAAGTATCAGTTGCCTCCGCTTCTGAGACTGTCAATCCACACATCTTATCACGTGACTCATTGTGCATGACATCGCAGTGACTCACAGCATGTGGAGGCTCATGCTACTCTACGCAATCCACGCACAATTTACCACATGCCCCATTGAGACTGAGAACCACTAATCGTGACCACGAGGAGGTTACCCCATGTGACTCTACCCTCCCTAGCAACCGGCCAATTAGTTTCCTTAGGAGACCTGACTGGAGTCACTCATCACGCCCTGGATTCAAACTCGTGGCTCCAGGGGTGGTAGTCAGCATCAGAACTCACTGAGATACCCATGCCCCCCCCCCAAAAAAAATCCCTCCTTACAATCTCACTATAATAGTCTATTTTTTATCACATTTTGATATTATGAATTAGGTCATTTTATGTTTTTGATTAATGTAAGTATGAATAAGTGTATTTATTAGGTGAAGGCAGATTTATATTTATATTCATGGATTTAATTTTTTATTTTATATTCATAGAAACAACTAAAGATCCCTTTTTCCAATTAAAAGTCCCTTTTTTCAGTAAAAAAAGTCTCTGGATCATCATGGTTCTGGCCAGGTTAGGTGAAGGCAGATTAATATTTATATTAATAGGGTTTGGATTAAGGTTAAGGTTTGGGTTAGGGATAGGGTTAGGTTGGGTTAAAATGCTCACTATTTGGCAGACATTAAAAGAAAGTTGCCCTTTTTATGCTTGTGGCTATAACTGCACACAAATGATTCATAATGCCTTTAAATAGATAACAAAGGGAACAGTAATGTAAAGTATCTATATTCTAAATAAGGTGTTTATATGGCACAGAATTACAATTAATATGGATATATGCCAACCGTCTAGTTTAGATGTCCAGCAATTGGAATAATGCATTTCCATGACATATGTTCAGAATGTGACCAAAATCCGATATCAAAATTTTCTTGTGCTTATAAATGTGATTATTTTACCAAAAGACAAACTTTTAACTTGTAGTGTCCACACTTGTATATCAACAAGTCAACATGTCACATCTTATACCCATTTCTGCTCAGTATAGTCAATACATCCAGTAAAAGAACATACAGAACAAACACGAAGCCCCTCTTTTGGCTTCACTTATCAATAGCATATGCATCAGTGTATTAAAAGAGCCCATTAACAGGTTCTACAATAAGACAGCTTTTAGGTCAACTGCAGTTGTCAGATTATGGCAGTTTTGCCTGAAAGATGGAGGGATATGCATGAAAACAATTCTGGATGTTCTTCAAGCTTTTCTTTATGTTATAGGGCAAAGCAGGCAATCTGACAGGTTTCGCAGATGACAGTGATGGAGCGGGGTTGCCTTTGTTCACATTTGTTGATGAAAACATCTTCAAAAAGGAGACTTTTTTGGGTAGGAAATCAGAGAATGATTGTCATATTTAACAAGCAGTTACAAAAGACTATTTTTCCTTTACTAGTTAAAGAGCAGCCATGTATTTGAATGTATATTTCACTATACCATTCTATTTAGATCTATGCCATGACAAAAAAAGAAACTGGCATTGATTCTAAACAAGTATGGGTATTAAACAAGAGATTACACTGAAAAGTTGAGTTCTCTGATTGTGTCATCGTAGCCTTTATCTCACTGCTGGACAACTATGAAAGTGATACTGGTGAGCCAGAGATAGTCACACCAGAGGAAGAACTGGAAAATCACAAGTTCCTGGATTCAATTATAAAGACTCCCACAATGAAGGTAACCATTGTTATGGTCGGTGCTTATCAAGGGGGATTCAGTTGTATTCAGTTTTTCCAATTTGTCTTAGTTCATGTCAAGTACCATGCACAGAAATACATGTTCTAAAATCGGAAATATGTGTCTATTATCTTGAACCCTTACAATATCCTCACACTGATGTACTATCGTGTGATTTTTAACAATTGTATAAACACGACTCTTGAAGAAATAGTTCAGCTAAACATGATCATAATTTACTCAGCCTCATTAGGTCCAAACACTGAATATCTTGACATCGGTTGTGTGTTTATGAATGTATGAAAGAAGCTTGTTTAGAATGGTTTGCATATTCACAAGAGAAATTGCTTTGTTTTAGCGCTAAACAATGTTCAGCAACATTTGAAATTAATGATTCTTGCATATTTGCATATTATATATTTCTTAATTGTATATATCTAATTATAATCGTGATAGCTCAGAGGAACAAGTACTTTCTTAAACAATTGTATATTTGCTTTTATCAGATTGCCCACAAATATTTAGTGGGGAAGCATCTGTCTCCAGAGGACACCACAGGCTTCAAGCAGCAGCTGTACCGCATCTGGTTTGAGCTGTACGCTAGAAGAGGATCCAGTAAGTAAGTATAGAGGCTTAAGAACAGCTTGTAGAAGACTGATATTGTATCTTACCGTATAAATCTTAGGTATTTTCAACAAATAGAATTTTAAAAGGCATCAGAAGCATAAATCCCCACATTCTCGACTGTATTCAACAAATAAAATCAAACAAAAATGTCATCATTTTGCTATAATCTGTTGATTGATTTTCAATTAATTGTAGTAAAAATGTAACATAATGTATAAATATTTAGTTGTGTTCCACATTTAGTGCACAACCCTGTTACAACATGATTTTTGTCCTATTACAGAAAATGTACCATTGTGACATCATTTAGACTTGTTCTTCAGCATGTCAAGAATTTTGCAAACCTCATATAAAATGAATAAAACAGCTAATATAATACGTTGACCTCCTGGGATCAACACTTTATGAGAATTATCACCAAAAAGTAAAGGACTTTTTAAGTTTCAGGCCCTATTTTGTACCCTGAAAAAAGCCAATATCAAATGGTTTTTATATGCTGATGTTATAAAAAAGGCTTCAATTTAGGTAAGTCCTTTTTAAAGGCTATTTTTGTTTATGTCTGTCTCTCCCCACAAGACCGGACTCATCTGGTTTTGAGCATGTGTTTGTAGGAGAGACCAGAGGAGGTCATACGGTCATTGGTTTTCATAACTGGATTCAATTGTACTTACAAGAGAAACTTGGACATGTTGACTACAAAGGATTTAGTGCGAATGCCAACTCTCCTCCGGTATGTTTATGACATCATGGAAAACTACATGTACTGGATAGAGTTACTTAATTTGTTTATTGCTTATTTATTTTGTATAGTTTATAAGTTAATAATAACTCTTTATCCCCTTTTCTCCCAATTTGAAATGCCCAATTCCCACTACTTAGTAGGTCCTCTTGGTGACACGGTTACTCGCCTCAATATGGGTGGCAGTTCCCTCCACCTCTGAGACGTCAATCCACACATCTTATCACGTGGCTTGCTGTGCATGACATCATGGAGACTCACAGCATGTGGAGGCTCATGCTACTCTCTGCGATCCATGCACAATTTACCACACACCCCATTGAGAGTGAGAACCACTAATCGTGACCTCGAGGATGTTACCCCATGTGACCCTACCCTCCCTAGCAACCGGGCCAATTTGGTTGCTCAGGTGACTGGCTGGAGTCACTAAGCACGCCCTGGATTCGAACTCGCGACTCCAGGGGTGGTAGTCAGCGTCAGCTACCCAGGCCCCCTACTATGGGATTACTGATATATTAGTAGATATACAGAAATGTGTTTCCTGACAACTACAGAGTCCATTTATCCATTCATCCATCCACTATTCATTCATCCATTTATCACAGTGGATGAGTGCTCTGCTTTGTCATCTCTTAAAACACACAGCATGATTCTGTGGAGTTTTGCGGTCTGCTTCACATATTAATGTATATTGTATATTTTTTTCTTTTCAACATGATTCCCAGCCGGATGAGAATAAGCACATGTTAGCCCTCCAGTTCAGCTGGAAGAATGGCATTAAACCCAAAGGAAGCATCTTCATTGGAGTGAGCCCTGAGTTTGAGTTTGCCCTGTACACTCTGTGTTTCCTCTCATCCCCAAATGAGCGTGTGAAAGTCTCCTTTAACGTCTATGAGGTGGAGATAGTCTGTCACCACTACAACCAGAAGCACATAGGCACCACCTATCCTGTCCTTGTGAAATACCTCAAAGTATAACTACAGAAAGGGTCTTTACGGTAAATTAATTAATCATAGCCATGGGTAATAAGTATTGTTTTTATGTTTTTATCTCAAAAACAATAAACCATATAAGACAACCAATGCCTTTGCCTCTGTTGTAGTGTCTAACATTTTCAGGTCTGCATAATCCTTGTAATATTTCATAGAGATACAGTAGTTCACTCAAAAATGAAAATTGTTATTATTTTTTCACATGTGTCATTCAAGCCCATATGACTTTCTTTTCTTCAGTAGAACTCAGATAGATAAAATGAAACTCCTTCCATGTGTTCAATAGTCTATTTAAAAAGCTAAATTGAAATGTAAATAAAACATTTACCCGCGACCCTGTACGCAGGATAAGCGGTTGACGATGGATGGATAAAACATTTAAATAGTAGCATATATCCTTAGTATTTCTCAATAAAGTATGCATTGTTTAAAGCTACACTATGTAAAGCTAAACTTAAAAAAAAACTGTTACTAATGACAGAGTGCAGCAAAAATCCATCTTCCAAACCATGTCTATACCAAAATACACTTTGATAAACCTATAATAATATTATATTGTAAATATTTTAGAGCTGTAGGGATGGATTTCGCAGGAAATTGCATACATGCGTCATTCGCCTGTGCATGTTGACGTCATATCCATGCACAGAGAAAATAAGCTCTGGCTACTGTAGCGCGTGTATGGTGTGGGATTGGCGTGAAGTTATGGCAATAATTAATATAAATAAATCCTTTAGTCCTTTAGTGGTCGCTTGTTCGATCCCCACGGCCACCACCACCATTGTGTCCTTGAGCAAGGCACTTAACTTCAGGTTGCTCCGGGGGGATTGTCCCTGTAATAAGTGCACTGTAAGTCGCTATGGATAAAAGCGTCTGCCAAATGGATAAATGTAAATGTAGTCCTAGGCTTGCCAAGGACATGTGAGTATTGAAATTATGTCACCACTGGTTGGTAACAATGACAATCTACAAATTAGTTACTATCTTGGTCTATTTGGCCAGAATATCCTCCGGTTATAACAACTTTACAACGTTTGACCTTATCAGACTAGCAGTCATAATGTCTAATGTAAAGGAATGTTGCATAAATTTTGTAATGTCTTTTACATATTTCAAAACATCAAAGTTTCCAATAAGTCAAAACAACAGCATAAGATATGGCACTTACCTGCTCAGATGACTTGTTTTCAAATATATCTGTCTTTTCCTTTCTTTTGTTACTTATTTGTCCATTCGCTCTGATAAGATGGCCCGTATCCATGTGTATACCGGTGCCTCGAATCACATTCATTTGCGCAGAGGAGCAGAGCCGAAGCACAACCAAAACAATGACCTGTGTTTCAGACCTGTGTTTGACGGAATTTTTACAAGTCAGGATAAACAGTTCGCTTTGTCATCTCTTAAAACACACAGCATGATTCTGTGGAGTTTTGCGGTGTGCTTCACACATTCATTTGAAAGCACGCAGCTCAAGCAGACTAAGATTGCAGTCTTTCACGGTTTATTGATCAAACGTGAACATATCACGATTTTAATTCAAGGAAGAGAAGCATGTAATGCACTGAAAAGTTATTTTGGTAGTATTGGAAGCAGCTTCCCTATGAATCGGACGTGTTTCTCGGGTTGGTGCTGGGCCAAATGTTGGCAGGATTGTCGCTAAGCAGAGGTAAGAAGCAGCTTATGTATTCTACAGTTCATTGGAAAATTAGATGGGCAGGCTCCTCTGTTGCTAGTGTAATGGCCTCAGCTTCTGGGCTTAAGGGTCCTGCCTCCACTGCTGGCACCTCTTCGGGCAGGACAGGGGACATTGAGAGGCTCTGAAATGAGGACTCCTCTGAGCTCTCTGGTGCAAAGGGTCCAGCTGCTAGGCTTGAGGGTGATACCTCGACCACTGCCGACTCTTCTGGCGGGACTAAATACACAGACATGTGTGGACATGAGAGCTCATCTGAGCTCTCTGGTGCTGGTGCAATGGCCTCAAATGCTGGGCATGAAGGTCCTGCTTACACTGCCTGTACCTCTTCAGGCAGGACTGGGGACATGGAGAGGTTTTGAAAAGAGGGCATTCTGAGCATTCTGGTGCAAAGGCTCTAGCTGTTAGGATTGAGGGTGATACATCAACCGATTCCACATTTTCTGACTGGACTGAAGACGTGGAGATGAGAAATGACAACTCATCTAAGCACTCTGGCACTGTTGCAATGGCCTCAGCTGCTGGGCTTGAAGGTCTTGCCTTCACTGCTGTTACCTCTTAAGGCAGGACTAGGGACATGGAGAGGCTTTGAGAAGAGGGCTCCTGTGAGCTCTCAGGTGCTGGTGCAAAGGCCTCAGCTACTGAGCTTAAGGGTCACCTTGCTGGCGCCTCTTCAATCAGGACAAGGGGCATGGAGAGACTCAGAGTAGAGGAATCTTCTGAAGTCTCTGGTGTGGAAGTGATGGGTACAGTTGCTCGGCTTGGGAGTCATACCTCCGCTACTGCTTCCTCTGGCAGGACCGGGGATGAAGTAAGTCTCTGAAGAGAGGGCCCCTCTGAGCTCTGCAGTGCAATAGCCTCTGCAGCTGGGCTTGAGGGCCTTGTCTCTAGTACTGCCAGGCTGGACCGTCAACATAGAAATGGCAAGAGGTGAGAGCTCCTCTGAGCTCTCTGGTGCTGGTGGAATGGGCTCAGTTGCTGGACTTGAATGATGGATGGACTTCTGCATCCATCATTGCCTTTCCAATCTGGACAGATGATGTGGTGAGGTTTGGAGGTCACTGAACTCTTTGGTTGAACTTTGATGTTCTCAATTGAAGAGCTTGAAGATTCTGCTGCTTCCACCTGGTATACATTAGTGGACAGCGGTTGAAGACGGACCTTCCTTTCACTATTGGTACCACGCCAATACACGCACAACTCACCATCCGCAAGTCGATGATGTCCTGCATCATGAAGCAAATTCGTGAAGTCGTCTTTAGCTCCATAACCAACCTCACCACATAGCTCATGTGCTGATCCATTTTTGACTGAAAGTGGGAAAAAAAACACAGAACAGATTAATGAGTTTTAAACGAGATGGATATCTAAACACATCACAATATACCATTCAGTTATTCTGCTGACAAACCTCAGGTTTTGATATCTGCCTTACACTATCCTGCAAAAACAGGGTCATGTTTAATGAACATACACCCTGGTCTAATCCTGGACTCACATTTGCTGTCCAAACATCCAGTTCTTTGCCAACAGTGGTGAGCAGCATACAGAGGCACTCTAATGACTGCTCATTGTTCTTGAAGACATACAATAGCTTTGTGAATTGCAAAAGGTTTTGTTCAATAAGTAAATATATAGTATGAATGCGCAGTGCAATTTAGTGAATGACACTGCTCTGTTGACACATACATAGCACGTGCAGGCTGTTGAGGTGGTCGCGGCTATTTTAATACATGTAGAAGCTCAATAGTTCGATTCACTTATAAGCATTTAGAATGGCACCGGAGGAGCATTTTACCAGAATGTGAATAAAAAGTTAACTAAACTACTGTGAACTAGCCTACATACAGACACTTACAGGACATTCTGTAGTGTTCTGACCATCAAAATAAAAGCTCAAGGGTTTTAAAGTTAAATGTGCATGACTGAAATATAATACTGTTGTATTTTAACATTCTAAATTTCAATAATAATAATAATAACAGTAATTGCTAGTGATTGACCGATATGGGTTTTTTAATAGCTGATGACAATGCTGATATCCAGAGAGCAGGGTAGCCGATAGGCCGATATAATGCCGATATATCATACAATTTAATATAGTAAATAACATAAACGGATATTTGCTAAAAAATAAACTCTTATTTACTGCTAAATATTTACTCAATTTAGCACTAAACTTTAACTTTGTAAAAATAATTAAAAAAAAAAAATAATATTGTATTTTAAACGGTAGAAAGCATTTTTTTCTGATTTCTATGAAGAAATGTATTAATATAATAGGAAGAAGGAAATAACAGTACACACAGTTGTCCAGCAACCATGCATGGCATGTCCATGTTAGCAATCAAAAAATACTGAATCAAACCAATTGTATACACCCTGCATAGTGAATAAAACATTAACTTATAGCACACGTAAAGCGCTATTACTTTCACTCTACGCTCGTGCGGATCATCCCGAGAAGCAATCTCCTGACAGTTCAAATAGCCTGGATCACCCAGACTGACTGTCATGTCTTGTGAATCAGAGGAACTTTTGATCCTGATCCTGAAGATTTTTATTCTGGCTGATGGAATGTGCGCTTCAGAGGATGATATTTGAGGAGCATTCGATTGGAAGAAAACGCTGGATTTTTGTGAGATTCGTGAATTACATCTCGACAATATATCGGTCGACCACTAATAATTACACTTTTATTATTATCATTATAATTTGTTTACAAATTACAATGGTATTTAAGTTGAATGGCTTCCAAAAAATAATTGTGTGAATGAAAATTGGACAGATATTTTACAACTAAATAAATTAAATAAAAAAAACAGATATCGGAAGTCCAGACATAAGTTGAAAAAATGTGCAAAGAAAACTGGCTTCTTTTCTACTGAAGACTTAGACTGGAATTACTGTTAATTTTGTTTCTACATCAGGGATGTGCCATCCATACATGCAAGGTTATCAGTGCTTACCTAACAGAAGGGTGAAAAGAAAAATGACACTATGATATATTTAAATATAATTGTAAATATAAACTACTGTTTTCGTTCAAATTCGTCATCTTTCATCTCAGTTGAACAGCACAGACAGTTATTCATTCATTTGCTTTGGTGCTACCCTCAAGTATAAGCACTTTATGATAAGCTTTCTCTGATTCAAAGCATTGTTTACAGCCCTTTAATTCAACACTGTACACTCAAGTTGAATCACACCCGCTACAACAAATGGCCAAGGTAACCATGCTTACCAAAATGAGTAAGCCAATCAGAAGCTGCTTCCTTCAGTCATGCTATCTTATAGGCTAGATTTTTGTTTTGCTGCGACATGTTCAAGTTCACATAACTAATGCGTTATTAAGTGTTAAAATGGCTATATTCTAAGCATTGCCAACCTATAGGGATTCACAAAGTTGATTTCAATGAAATCGATTAAAGAGCTAAACTTAATCAGCAGCTGATTATTACACCAAAGTGATGGAGATGTTCATTTGCAAGGAGAAACGCATGGATTTTGTGTTCAAGTAAAGGTAAGTTAATGTGTTTATTAGAAATCTATTTTATTGATATTAGGTCATTGTTTCTGGTTAGTCTGAGGCTATGAAGTGGTGATCTGGCAATCGTGTCCTCCTTGTGTTGTGTTGTGCTCTGTCGGTTTTATAGTTCTAACATTAGGGTGCAGTGTCTGTTTAAAAAATTATATTAAGGAATGACTGTCGTGTTAATGTTACATTTGCCTTGTTCATTTAGTTTAAGATTGTGTGTTGTCTTTCGTGGTCAGATTAGTGAATTGATGCTGTCTATTCCAGTGTTTCTGAACTGTGGGAAGAGTGACGTGTGAGGCCTATGATGTTGAAACATTTGGCCTGCTAGTAACTGGCTTTTCTTTTTTTTTTTTTGATGTATGTCAAAATAAGCTCTTCTGGCACTATGGTTCATTGTATGATTTAATGGACATAAACATGCTCTGCGCAATATATGACAATCTTTCATTGGTGTGATATGACCGATATTACTGTCCTGAATTTAAGACAATTTGGTCATGAAGTTCAACACTGTAATTGTTTCCATTGCTTGGGGGTTTCTAAGGCAACAATTTACGTCTATTACATTTCCGCAACATTACACTCGCCCGTATAATGTGTTTTGGGCACAGCGTTTAATAATGTGTATTAAATATCTTGATGCTTGTCTTTGCCTGCCTCGTCACAGTGTAGTTAGAAGTTTGTGTTTCTTTACTTATACTGTAAAAGAGTATCCCCATTAGTTCCACAAAGTGAGGTATAGATATTCTAAACTGATTATGAAAAAAACAACACTGGTATCAGATTGGAATCAGCCTGGACGAGAAAAGGTGGTATCGTTGTATCCCTAATGTAAATTCACTTGGAGTACTTTAAGAAGAACTTACTGATGAAGCTTCCTCGATCTGTCGCTGCTTCATGGCAAAGGTGTTGTCTTCCATCCTATTCTTCAGAAACTCCTTCCAACACATTTGCAGAAGCTCTGACTGGAACCTGACTTTTTAATCTTTTAATTTTCAACTGAAAACACAGAATGCATAAATAAACTGAGATTGGATGATGTCATAATGTATTCTGAGCTAAACAAATTCAGTCTGAAGCTCCACGTGATTTTGGAAAAAAATTATTTTCACTGAAAGGTTTAGAAGGTCACTGACACACTGATATTGAATAACTTAGGTGTGGATATAAACACTTGATATTAGTTAAACTTTTAGTTAAACACCTGGGCCAGACTCTTGCTCATTCTGATATAGATCACAGAGAAGAAGGCATCATTCATGGCTTTCTCAAAAACAAATCCATGACATCATTAATTTGCTCCTCTTTGTCAATGCACAGGATATCCTTTTACTCCATCAGCTGGTCAAACTTCTCTGGTGTGAGTTTATTGAGGATACCTCAGAACGTTCAGAAGAGTTCCTTCATAAAGCATCAATGAACATATTATCTTGAATGCTCTTCAAGGCACTCTTCACTATTAAACCATCAATCATCTGTGCAACAAAACATGATTTTTCTGCGTACTGCACATAAACGGTTTGAAAAATGTATTTGTCTTCAGACAGATTGAAAGAACACACTTCTCTTTTCCTGGTCCTCTCGATTCTCACCAGCCATGTCACATGTTGCCTCATTTTAACAATAGGGATCTATGAAATTAAAAGACTATGATTCTGGTCAAAGAATCATTCTGTGACCATTAAACATTATGTTTAAAGAATGTGTTAATGTATAATTTAGAAGGATCAAGATAGCACAGTAGTTCAGTGCTGAATTCAATTAAGTGTGAAAGTAAGTAAAAATGAGAGATCGGAAAGACAAACCCATTTTGCCTCTTGGGCGTTTGGAGACCATGGGTCGATCTACTGGATTCATGGGCAGCCTTATTTCATTCACCTGTAAAAGCAGTTGATCAGCGATACAGATTAATATCTCCAACTCTTTAATGAAAATCAAGTTGTATCCCTTTATTCCCATAGTAGTCTATTCAAGTGTCAAATTAACACCTTATAAACTGTCTAAAGAAGAGAAGAAATTTCTAAAGGAATTTTCTAAAAATTAATCACTTTAGCTAGCATTATTTTAGAACAGTAATACTTGATAAGTTTAAGCATCTGGGTAACAGTGTCTGACCTTGCAAGGGAAGTCAGGAAGTCCAGGGCTCCTGCAGGCAAGGAGACATGAACTGCAACTAATACTTCTTCTCTGCAGAAGGTCCAGGTGTCATTGGCTCTGATGAGGAGCTTGAAGGCTCCTCTTGCTCAGCTGAGGCTGGCTGCATCCACATGTATCTATGCCAACAGTGGTGAGCAGCATGTAGAGGCACTCTAGTGACTGCTGGGTAATAGTCTGCTGTGGAGTTAGCACTGATGCAGGCTCAGCCGAAGGGCATTTTGAGGGTGCAAAGGGGGCGCTCGCGAGCACTCTTCAGAGCTCTGAAATGTCAAATGGGGCACCCGACGGTCACGTGGACTTTGTGTGAACACGCTAATGTAG
Source organism: Moxostoma hubbsi (assembly GCA_032164185.1). Classification (NCBI taxonomy): domain Eukaryota; kingdom Metazoa; phylum Chordata; class Actinopteri; order Cypriniformes; family Catostomidae; genus Moxostoma; species Moxostoma hubbsi. The sequence continues at coordinate 5,905,307 of JAVLUX010000110.1, read as the reverse complement.
GCCACGAGACCATCAAGTGTGCCATATGGGACAGGGCCTTATCTACATTGAGAGGGACCACACATGGGGGATGCCATGTTAGAGTCACATGACCAGCTGAATACTACTCTATTAATCTCAGTAACTGTCCTGTTATTTGACACTTTCACTCAATGATTACAGTTTTTTTACAATCGCTATGACAATTTTTTCAATACTTTTAACACATTTCCTAAACTCAACGCACCAACACACCTACAACACACAATTGGCAAAACATTTAATTTTATGCTCAAAATCACACATTGTAAACTAAACTCCAACACTAATTTTCAAAATACAATAATACACTAGCAACAATACACTATGTCTACCAAAACACTGCAAACATGTCTCAAAACCAAATAATTTTTCAAAACACTAACATATGTTCTCGTCCAACAGGAAGATTTAGTCAATCATAGCACAATGTCATACAAACACTAACATCAGATGGAATTACAGAAACTGCATTATTTTATATGTGTCAGTGTAAAGAGTTACAGAGACGTGGGTTCTGATAATTCTTTTCCTTTCTTTAATGGCCACAGTCTCATACAGCACTTCTCAAATAATCACCTTTATGACACACACAATTCTAACTAAACATGAACATAAACAACAACGCTGGGCTGCCGTGTACATGTAGAACTCTCTCTCTCTCCTCTGTAGGTTCTGTGGCCGCTCTTATGCCGCTCTCCCCATGCTTACTGGAATTAGAGACAGGTGTTAGACATAATTTTGCTCAGGTGCAAGCGCCCTTACCGCTTTCTCTCCCCGGACGGACGCTTGACCACACCCCCGCTGCCACATACCCCCACCGCCCAACTCAGGCTGGGGCGCCATCCGGCCTGCCTACCACTCCCCCCCCATTTCTGGAAAGGAAGTCCGCGACAGCCATCTGCACCCCCGGTCTGTGGACCACCTTGAATTTAAAGGGCTGTAGAGCCAGATACCAACGGCTGATCCGGGCGTTAGTATCCTTCATGAGGTGGAGCCATTGGAGTGGGGCGTGATCTGAGCAGAGAGTGAAGGCCCGCCTCAGCAGGTAATATCGGAGGGTGAGGACCGCCCACTTGATGGCCAGACACTCCTTCTCTACGGTGCTGTACTTCGTTTCCCTCAAGGAGTGCTTCCTACTGATGTACAGCACCGGGCGCTCCTCCCCCTCCACCACCTGCGAGAGTACAGCCCCCAGTCCTCTGTCTGAAGCGTCCATCTGCAATAGAAAGGGAAGAGAGAAGTTAGGTGCATGTAAAAGCGGCCCCCCACAAAGTGCAGCCTTAACCTGCATGAACGCCTGTTGGCACTGCTCCGACCATTGGACCGGATCTGGAGCCCCCTTTTTAGTGAGGTCAGTCAGCCGGCTGGTGACGTCCGAATAATTGGGCACGAACCTCCTATAATAGCCAGCCAGCCCCAGGAACTGCCTCACCCCCTTTTTGGTCTTGGGTCTCGGGCATGTCACAATTGCTGCGGTTTTGTCAATTTGGGGACGCACCTGGCCATGACCCAAGTGGAACCCCAGATACCGTACCTCCACACGCCCAATCGCGCACTTCTTAGGGTTTGCCGTGAGCCCGGCCCGGCGCAGCGACCTCAGGACCGCCCTCAGATATTGTTTGTGCCGCTGCCAATCGTTACTGTAGATGATAATGTCATCCAAATAGGCAGCGGCATAAGCCGAATGCGGCCGGAGGATACGATCCATAAGTCGTTGAAACGTAGCCGGGGCTCCAAACAAACCGAACGGAAGTGTCACAAATTGGTGCAATCCGAACGGCGTGGTGAAGGCTGTTTTTTCACGGGAAATTGGTGTCAAGGGGATCTGCCAATAACCCTTTGTTAAATCCAATGTCGAATAAAAGCGAGCCGTACCTAACCGATCGAGCAACTCATCAACACGGGGCATCGGGTACGCGTCGAATTTAGACACCGCGTTGACTTTTCTATAATCCACACAGAACCGCACCGACCCGTCGCTCTTGGGAACAAGCACGACCGGGCTGGACCAATCGCTGTGGGACTCTTCTATTACGCCCATCTCGAGCATTGCATCCAATTCCTCTCGAACTATTTTCTTTTTGTGTTCGGGTAAGCGATAGGGCCGGCTACGTACTACCAGTCCCGTCTCGGTCTCGATATGGTGTTGGATGAGATTCGTACGTCCCGGTAGAGGGGAAAACACGTCTGCAAATTCTTTTTGCAACTCAGCAATCTCTGCAAGTTGGTACGGTGAGAGGTGATCCCCGCAAATGACCGGGGTGTTATGATCACAGCTTTTGTTTACCTCCGGTCCGAGCTCCGCCCTCTCCGGAACTACCGTGGCCAACGTCACAGGGACCGCCTCCCTCCACAATTTTAGGAGGTTGACGTGATATATTTGACGCGCGCCCCCTCTATCGGTTCGTTTCACCTCATAATCGAGATCCCCCACTCGTCGTGTGACCTCAAAGGGCCCTTGCCACTTTGCGAGTAATTTGGAGCTCGATGTTGGGAGTAATACAAGCATTTTCTCTCCCGGTGCGAACTCCCTGAGCCGAGTGCCCCTGTCATACAGCCGACATTGTCGTTCTTGAGCTCGGAGCAAATTCTCCTGTGTTAGTTTCCCCAGAGTATGGAGTTTTGCTCTGAGATCAAGGACGTATTGAATTTCGTTCTTACTGTTTGAAGGCCCCTCCTCCCAGGCTTCGCGTATCACATCTAGTACACTGCGCGGGCGCCGCCCATATAGTAACTCAAAAGGAGAGAAGCCAGTGGAGGCTTGCGGGACCTCTCGAACTGCAAATAACAGGGGGTCGAGCCACTTATCCCAGTTTCTAGCATCCTCGTGCACGAATTTACGAATCATATTCTTCAGGGTTTTATTAAAACGCTCCACCAGCCCATCCGTCTGCGGATGGTACACGCTAGTGCGAATCGACTTAATACCCAGCAATTCGTAAAGCTTGTGAAGTGTTCGTGACATAAATGTTGTGCCCTGATCGGTGAGGATTTCTTTCGGAATCCCCACCCGGGAGATTACCTTGAAGAGTGCCCCCGCAACACTACGTGCTGAGATGTTGCTCAGAGGCACTGCTTCCTAATAGGACTAATACAAAGCGATGTCCGCGTGCTGTCCGCTCTAATGGCCCGACGAGGTCCATTCCAATCCTCTCAAATGGGACCTCGATTAGTGGAAGGGGGCGCAATGGCGCTTTTGGGGTGGCCGGTGGGTTTACCAGCTGACATTCACGGCACGCCGCACACCATCTGCGTACGTCGCCGCCAATGCCCGGCCAATAAAAACAGGCTATTAGACGGAGTCGTGTCTTTCCTTCCCCTAGGTGACCTGCCATGGGATTATAGTGAGCCGCCTGGAAAAGCATTTCCAGGCGGCTCCGTGGAATCAAGAGCTGGGCTGCATCCTCTTTTGTGTGAGCGTCCTGCGTCACTCTATACAACCGCTCATTTATAATCGCAAAGTAGGGATATGAAAGTGCGACACCCGGGCGGAGTTGTTGACCTTCAATTACTCTCACTTGGTCGAAGGCGTGCTTGAGGGTATCGTCTCGTGACTGCTCCAGAGGGAAATCCCCTTCGGGAAATGCTCTGAGGAGGGGAGGGGCTGTCACCTCCCCCTCACTCGTATCATCCCGAGATGGAGCAGACGAAGACGGCCCCGGCTCCGCCTCCCCCGCGAGAGAATCACACATAACACATCCCTTTGCCTTCATGCAGGACCCATCAGCACATATTCCCCTTAATATTTTACTGAATCTGGGCCAATTAGTTCCCAAAATCAGCGGCTGGGTGAGGCGGGAGCTAACCGCGGCCTCCACTCTATGTTTTGCCCCGCGAAAATGAATTGTCAGAGTCACCACAGGGTATTTGTGAATATCGCCATGCACACATTTCACCCCCACCCTTTTGTGCGTATCCCATGCCCCGTGCCGAACCAAGCGTTGGTGGATGGTGGTTTGATTACAACCGGTGTCCACCAATGCTTGGTAAGTACCCCCCTTGATTCTTACCGGAATCCGGTACGCTCCAGCTCAATCGGGGGCAGCCCGTGGAGCCTCGGGGATCCGGACCACTGTCGCTGTCTCCATCACCGGGCACTGATCCTGAAAGTGCCCCGGATCCCCGCAGCACCAGCAGGCCGGCCCAGACGTCCCGCCCGCACCTGTGTCGGCGGGTGCCTCCACCTGAGGGGGAGAACGGCGATACGCTACAGGGGTGGGGGTCGTCCACTGCCTGGCGCGGGGAACTGGTCGCGTTGGCGGGATTCCTCGCCTCCGCGGGGCAGGAACGGGCCCTGGGGAGAGAGCAGAGTGAGGGGAAGAGGGGGAACACACGAGGGGAAGAGGGGGAACACACAAGGGGAGGGGAGAGAGAGAGAGAGGGAGAACAGGGCTCTTCTGCCCTCGGGTACGCCGCCAAGTGGTCCTCCGCAAGCTGGACGGCCTCCTCCAGCGACGACGGGCGGTGGCACTGGACCCATTACGCAGTCCCCTTCGGCAGTGCATGGACCAACTGCTCCAGTACCACCTGATCGATCACACCCTCGACGTCCGGGCTCCCCGCCAGCAGCCATTTCCGACACGCGTCTCGGAGCCGCTGCGCAAAAGAAAAGGGGCGATCATCTTTCCCCAGCTTCAACGACCGGAACAGCTGGCGATATTGTTCGGGACTGCGCCCCACCCGCTGCAGGACAGCTTTCCTCAGGTCCGTGTAGCTTAGCAGATTCGCCACCGGCAATTGTTGGGCCGCGAGTTGCGCTTCGCCCGACAGCAGTGGTAGGAGTCTCGCCACCCACTGGTCACGCGGCCAGCCCCAGATCTCCGCCGTCCTCTCGAAGAGATCGATAAAGGCTTCTGCGTCATCCTCCGCCCCCATCTTCAGAAGCGTTGGGGGGGGGCAGCTGGGAGCGGATGTCGGAGGACGCGGTCGGGGCACTCTCCTGGGCAAGGAGGCCCCGGATCGCGTGTCGGTCCTCTGATTGCGCCCGCAGGATTTCAAAAAAACGCCGGTCCTGGTCTTGGCGTAGCTCCATCAGGGACTGTTGGTGCGTCTGATGCATGCTGGCGAGGGACTGGAGGATCTCGGACAGCTGGGAGGGCTCCATGGGGCGTACTGTAGCTGGTTCAAATGGGTTTTTCGGCACCAGTGTAAAGAGTTACAGAGACGTGGGTTCTGATAATTCTTTTCCTTTCTTTAATGGCCACAGTCTCATACAGCACTTCTCAAATAATCACCTTTATGACACACACAATTCTAACTAAACATGAACATAAACAACAACGCTGGGCTGCCGTGTACATGTAGAACTCTCTCTCTCTCCTCTGTAGGTTCTGTGGCCGCTCTTATGCCGCTCTCCCCATGCTTACTGGAATTAGAGACAGGTGTTAGACATAATTTGGCTCAGGTGCAAGCGCCCTTACCGCTTTCTCTCCCCGGACGGATGCTTGACCACACCCCCGCTGCCATAGTCAAGTATGCCCTTATACAACAGACAGTATATTGTATTGATCATAGATTGTGTTTTGCACTGCACTTTCTTTTGAAGCCTCTCTACATTTTTGTTTTGTTGGGTTTAGGTCTTTTGCTGCAGAAATTCAACAAAAAAAGACCCATCTCAGAGTGCTTTATAGAATGTACGGTTAATGAAAAAACGAAGACAGAGACAGAATTGCTGCAATAAAGACTTTATTTGCAAAAGGACATTACTGCAAGATAACAAAAATATGCAATATAGCTGCCATTTATTATGTGAAAATTCAAAATATACAAACAGAAAAAGCACCAGAAGAAGAAAAAAAAAAAAAGAGTCATCTTCTAATCTGCCCGGTCTTCTGCATTTCGCCACATGTTCTCATCCACATCACACCTGATATCTTCTCTGGCAAGGCATCGTGGGAAGAATCTTTTGGCATGCCTTATCCACCCCTGGCAGTGTTCAGATGTGATGTCTTGGCATGCAGCATCTATTGCATCCAGGAGGGACATTTGGTCCTGTGGATGATGGTCAAAAACCTTCCATCTCCAGGATGAGAAAAACTCCTCAATGGGGTTGAGGAAAGGGGGGTAAGGAGCAAGGAAAAGGGATATCATCCTAGGATGGGCGTCAAACCATGCTGTGACTGCACGGCAATGGTGGAATGCTACATTGTCCCATGTGATCACGTATATTGGCAAGTGGTCTCTCACCTGTCCCCTTTCTACCTCTGGCACAAGTCTTTCATGCAGGTCTTCTAAAAACAGGAGAAACCGGTTGGTGTTGTTGGGGCCAATCTCACATTTATGCAGGAGTGCACCATCGTTGGAGATTGCGGCACACATGGTGATGTTGGCTCCTCTCTGGCCCTTTTGCCAATTATGTTTCTTCCGCGCCGACGCCTTTTCGCTAAGTTAAAGCCAGCCTCATCAACGTAGATCATTACATGTGGGACTTAATTGGCCTCCAACTCCATTACTCTCTGAAAGTAATCAGACACAGTGTATGTAAATGCTTTGCTGTATATCTACTGTATGTCCTAATGTACTCCAAGTTTATAGAGTAGTTTACTGCAAAACACACAATGTATAGTACAGTAATCACTGTATTGCCTAACCTTACCTGGACATATTGGTGATGGAGTTCTTTGATGCGCTCACCATTCCTTTCAAAAGGAATTTTGTAGAATTGTTTCATTTGGACTCTGTGTTTAGCTAAGAGTCCGAGAAATGGATGTTGTGCTGATTGCTGCAATGTTCCTAAAGACAAGGTTGTCCTCTACAACTCTGGACTGAATGTCCTTCAGTTTTATTTCATTGTCAGCAATCACCATGTTGACAATAGCAAGTTCCTGTTCTTCATTCAGGAGCTTTCCTCTGCCCCCTGAGGGAGGTAGACGTTGAATCCTTAGAGGGACAAAATAAAGTGACATATTAGAGACCGGAGGCACACAGTCACTGTAATACATGGTAAAATTATTTACACTTTGCAGTAGGAGAAGCAATATCTTACCTGATGGTTTCTCTAAAAATCTGAACAATTGATGCCACCGTGTCCCGGCTGAGATTTGGCTGTACTCATTCACCAGCCTCTCTGTATGATAGCCCGTGGTTTATGACATGGTCTATTATAGTAGCTCTTATTTCATTAGTTACCCTAGCTCTGGCCCTTCGTGAGCTCCACCATGCATTCTAATTCCTCTCCCTCGCCCCACTCCTCTCCCTTGCCCTTGCCATATGGTCATGCGATTGAAAGAACCTCAACACTTGAGTGTGTTTCCTAGATGGGAATAATCTGTGATTTATATATTTGCATAATCCAATCAGCTGTTTCTCAGTAACAATAGAATAAAATACAGGGGATATATTTGTGATTCAATTCACAATATAAACAGCTGTTTACCTTGACTTTAGCCTGTAAGGTTAGGTTTATAACATGGTGTTATCTGTTCTGACATACAGTGTTAAAGCATTGGTAAATTTGGCAGTAAAAATCCATTGTTTTGGTCTTGTTTGAGTTTGTGTGTAAAAGAAGTTCAAGCATTTTAAATTTGTGTTAATTGTATGCATTTTGTGTTAAAGCAACAAGAAATGTGTTAATAGTACAGCTTACACAGACGGATGTAGTGCTAACTGTGTTAAGAGTTTTGGAAAATTGTTAAAAGTATTGAAAAATCTGTCATAGCAATCGTAAAAAACTGTAAAGTAATCATGGCTGACTGTGAGTACTCATTTTCTAAAGTGGCATCTGAATCTGCAAACTATTGTGTTTGAATGATGCTGAATCTAAACCGCTAGATGTTCAAGACTACATGAACAAAAACATACTGAGTGGACCTTTAAACTTATGGTATGTTTTTTTTTTTTTTTTGTATAGTACAATGATCTTGTATATGTCAAAAGACCAAGAGAAAGTATTTTTTACCCTTGAATATTCCATTAAAAAAAAATTATGCATATTTGTTACTTTTATCCAACCACGAAATTAGCTAAAGAGAAACTTTCATTTTGGAATTATTGGAAGTCAAATAGGTATCAAATATAATGTAATAAAAAATGGCCACATTTAATTAAGTCTTTTAACAACAAGATCTGACTGCTTTATAGTCAATACACATGTTTGACGAAATCAAGAACATTCTGGGCTGAAATCATTTTACTTGCCAAACAATTGGATTTTTTTTTTAATTATTATTAAAATATTGTTCCTGAAGTGTTAGTTATTTTGGAACTTTGTTGGAGGACATTGATCAGGGAGGCTATCAAGAGGCCAAAGGCAACTTGAAAGATTTACAAGCCCTTATGGCTGAGATTGATCGGTCTGTGCATATGACTACAATCTCCCAAGCTTTACACAAAGCTGGCCTGTGTGGCAAGAAAGAAGCCACCTCTGAAAAAGTGCCACACTAAGTCTCATTTGCACTTTTCGAAAAAACAAAACAAAACAAAAAAAAAAAACACTTGAAGGATTCTAATGCCCTATGGCATAAGGGTTTAGGGTCAGATGATGAGATAAAAATGAACATTTTGGACTAAACTCCAAGCGCTAAATTTGGAGAAAACCAAACACAGCACACCACACCACCCAGAACATGCCATAACTACTTTGAAGCATGTCGATGGCAACATTATGTTTTGGGTGTGTTTCGGTTTAACAGGGACTTGCCAATTGGTCAGGATTGAAAGGAAAATGGATGCTGCCATGTACACCCAAATTCTTGAGGAAAAACTGTGGCCCTCTGCTCGACAACCTTACAGCACGACAGTGACCCTAAACACACCACCAAATAACAAAACAGTGGCTTAAAGATAGGAAGGTCAAAGTCTTTGAGTGACCAAACACAGAACAGAATGGTGGCTGTCAAGAAAGCAAAAGGTAGCACTACAAAGTATTAAATCCAGGTGTATCATCACTTTTAAACGATATTCCAATTTTTCATCTTTTATACAAGTTTACAACTGTTGCCTTTTTTGTTTGTTACTGGAAATAAATATTTTTATGGTTTTTGCTTTCAGGTTGTAAGACCAAAAAAAGAAAAAAAAGTGGCTATTCCAAAGGGGTATGATGATTTTCTAAAGGCACTGTATCATGCAGTGCATAGACACAAAGATGATTAAAACTGGTGTGCTAGGTTACTGGGGACAATCAGTTAAAGGGGTCATGAAATGGAGAATCAAATTTTCCTTGATATTTAGACATATGAGTAATATAAAAACATACATTACATTTCTTAACTCAAAACGTCCTTCCCAATCTAAAAAGAGCATTGCGTTTATCGCTGCCTTTGAGTTTTGAGCCCCCCCCCCCGGGACACAATATTCCATTTCTGCTTGTCTTAAATGATTAATCTTTTTATGTTCATACAAATATTTATGCATGTTAAATTTGCTGGGAAAAAAGCAGTTGAAAGTGAGAGGACATTTCTTTTTTGCCGAGTTTATATATACACTAGCAGACAAATGATTGGAATAATGTACGGGAGGAAATTGGCACTTTAACTTTCAACTGATCACAAAGTATAGTCAGGACATTACTGATGTATAAATCAGCATCATCACTATTTGAAAAAAAGTAATTTATGATCAAATTGACACAGGCCGCATTTCCAGCAGCATCACTCCAACAGCTTATCCTTGAGTAATCATGCAGAATTTATCATTCGGTACTAGAAAATCACTTGCCATTATATCAAACACAGATGAAAGATATTTGGTTCATTAAATGAAGCTTAACCTTGTCTTTGTGTTTGTTTTTGAGTTGCTAAAGTATTTAATTGACTGGCATGTCTTAATGTCAACATTAGGTCAAAAAAGAAACAGCTTTCTCTAGAAACTCAGGACTCTCTAGAGACAAAGGACATCTGGCTCTAACAAGGACAGAAAGAGATGTGGAAGACCAGATGTACAACTAAACAAGAGGATAAGTACATCAGAGTCTCTAATTTGAGAAATAGACGCCTCACATGTCCTCCGCTGACAGCTTCATTGAATTCTACCCGCTCAACACCAGTTTCATGTACAACAGTAAAGAGAAGACTCAGGGGTGCAGGCCTTATGGGAAGAATTGCAAAGAAAAAGACACTTTTGAAACAGAAAATCAAAAAGAAAAGATTCAAGTGGGCAATGAATCACAGAAATTGGACAACAGATAATTGGAAAAGAGTGTTATGGATTTTAACCCCATTGAGCTTTTGTGGGATCAGCAAGACTGTAAGGTGCGTGAGAAGTGCCCATAGAAGACACATCTATGGCAAGTGCTACAGGAAGTGTGGGGTGAAATGTCACCCGAGTATCTGGACAAACTGACAGCTAAAATGCCAAGGATCCGCAAAGCTGTCATTGCTGCTCGAAGGCTTTTTTGATGAGAACTCTTTGTAGTTTAAGAAGTTCTGAACATGTAATATTTTTGTTGCACTTTGTATAGAAGAGCACCTTGACAATTATCACAAAAAACACCTTTTTGAATTATTCCTGCCTTCCCATCACCTCCCCTTTCTGGGACACACTGACACATGAACTACACACTTTTGGAACACTGCAATGAATCTTGCCACTTGTAAGAAGCGAATCTTAACTACTGCTGCCTTTTCAACATCTGCACTATTTTTTAGTGTTTGCGTATGTAATCATGTACCAAGCTGGATATTTTTGCCACGTTTCCAGTGATATGCACTCAAGTGCAGGATGGTAGAATATGGGTCTAGTTTCTCCACTCTGGACTACACATGTGCAGTTCATGGATTGCTTATGAACCAGTCTTTATGACTCAAGTTTAGCAAAGGAACAGTTATTGAGATAAACACTTGGACCTGCTCAAAAGCGCAGTTTCACTCATGAATATTTCAACTGTCATGACAGTTCATGTTGCTGAATATTAAGTTGTGCTTGAGATGAATACATTCAAATGCAATATGGTGGATGTGCATCAAGAAAATAGCACTTCATGACCCCTTTAAACTGGTGTAATTTCATTGATGAATGTAAACTCTGCTCACACATTGTGTGTCAGATCCAGAATTTTGTGCAATTGTATACAAATTTACACGATCGTTTTCTAAAAGAGGAATTAGTTGTATAAAAAGCAATGCCCTTTAGCATTGGAAAGTGGCATGAATTTGCTTTGTATACACCATAAATTAAGAACCCTCTTGGGCAATCCAATCACAAATGGTCAGAGACAGACCCTTACACCATGGCCAAAAACATTCAGATCACAACATGTAATGGTAATATAAAGTGCAAAGATCAGTTACCTAAAATAACTCCAATAAGGAGATTCGGTTATCACAACAGGCCTAGTAGTGACACGATAACAAAGCATATTGGCAAATATGTCAAGTGCATTGAAGAAAACAAATGGACAATCTTTGTAAAAAAGAAATTCACGTTTCATTTGATTTGTTTAGGATTACAGTTTCAGTCTCTGTATTTACAATAATAATAAAAAAAAAAAAACTCAAAATACATCAATATACCCAGGCAGCATGGGTTCCACTTGGACAAAAAACAAAAACAGGCGGTCACATAACCATTTATAAGCACAATCTAATTGTCATGGATCTTAACCAACCCGCTGTAGAACAATCGTGCCAGAACGCTGACATGACTTGGTGGGCAAGTCTGGAGGATGGAGTTTCCATTTGCCCAATAAAGTCTGTGTAATCTTCCTGAAGTCATAAGGTTCTTTAACAGTCTAATATTTCATGAGTCTCCCTGTTCACTTTGATTCAGCCTCGGCATCTTTCACCTTTTTCTTTTTCTTCTTCTTTGCACTCTCCGTAACCTGCATGTAAAATTAGATACGAGTTAGTAGAAAAACTTAGTTAGAAAATCTCATCTTCAAAAATCAGTTTGCAAACACAGAAGACACTGGTGAAACAAAACTGTAGAGAATACATGCATTCTGACAACAGTGATATGTCTTGTTAGTGAGTGCATTCATCCCCTCTCATTTTGCAGACTGACTCCTAAAGCCACACACAGGCTTAAGAGGGATAACTATCTGCGTTGGAGAACAATGATGTCCCAAGACCTAGTAATTTATTTTTAGTTGCTCCGATCGCAAGCTGTTGGCAGAGACAGATCACTGTGTTTATTCCTGGTATTAACAGGCATGTCAATGAACCTATGGGGATGGTTTCAGACTTAATAAACAGCTGTCCACTTCTTAATGCCAGGTGTAAAAGGGGCCTAAATCAGAGCAAATATGATTCACAACTTTACCTCAGTGTCGCCCTCTGCAGGAGCTTCTTCAGGAGCCTCAACCGCTGCCTCTTCCTCCTGCTGCTGCTTCAGTTTCTTTTCTTTCTTCTTTTTCTTCTTCTCCTTCTTGATTTCTTCCACATTTGAAGTGTCCTGTTCAACAGCAGCGTCATTTTCACTGCCACTGCCATCACGCTTCCTCTGAAAAACATTGAGGTATCTTGTTAATACAAAAGTAATGGCAAAAACAATACTCAAGAAATATTTATTTTGGAGGACAAGCACCGGAGTGTGGAAGCCCCCCCCCCCCCCCCCATTACATCCTTTAGTATTATTCTTCTTCCACTGTCAGGGAGAATACGGCAGCCCATAGAATCATATGGTAAAAAGTTGTTAAATTTGGCACACTGATAGGACACTTTGAAATGTTACCCAAATTTGGAGTCTCTTACTCAAACCTTATAGCACCACCAAGTGGTCAAATTTGCACGTTAATGTTCATATCTTTTGAACCATAAGGCCTAGTCAAAATCTTTTCCTGATTCCTTGTCTCATGCAGAATGCACACCATTTCCACTATTTTGAATTATCAAAAAAAAAAAAACCTACATTTGTCATGAACTAAATTTGTCATGCATCATCTAGGACACTGGGAACAAAGTTTTTAAAAGATTTTTTAGACCAAACCATTCTCCAATAAAGCTTCTACGAATTTGACCGTGAGCTCACCAAAATTGACGTGAGGATGCATTTTTACAACACTTTGGCATATTGACAAATCTTTGTTCATGTCATAGCCATCATGACTTGAGGGTACCTGCACAGTTTCGGCACAGCATCACCTAGTGGTCTAAATTTATATATTTTTAATTGTAACTTTAAAAACTAAAAAAAAAAAAAACTTCTAAAAATTAGGTTGGTCTCTTTAGATTCCTTGGGGCATAACGAGTCATTATATCAAATTTGTCCATGTAGACCATTTTGGCCATCACCCATATTAAACTGACAAAAATGCTGTATTTTACAAACGCATTGGCATACCATTACGAAACTGTATGCATCATCGACACAGTGGCCTGAGGCTACCTATAAAGTTTTTGGCCAGCCCCACCTTGTGATCAAAAATAACGAAAAGTTTAAAAATGCTTATAACACTGACATCTGTTATACAGGTGAAACTCGAAAAATTAGAATATCGTGCAAAAGTTCATTAATTTCAGTAATTCAACTTAAAAGGTGAAACTAATATATTATATAGACTCATTACAAGCAAAGTAAGATATTTCAAGCCTTTATTTGATATAATTTTTATGATTATGGCTTACAGCTTATGAAAACCCCAAATTCAGAATCTCAGAAAATTAGAATATTGTGAAAAGGTTCAGTATTGTAGGCTCAAAGTGTCACACTCTAAACAGCTAATTAATCCAAAACACATGCAAAGGGTTCCTGAGCCTTTAAATGGTCTCTCAGTCTGGTTCAGTTGAATTCACAATCATGGGGAAGACTGCTGACCTGACAGTTGTGCAGAAAACCATCATTGACACCCTCCACAAGGAGGGAAAGCCTCAAAAGGTAATTGCAAAAGAAGTTGGATGTTCTCAAAGTGCTGTATCAAAGCACATTAATAGAAAGTTAAGTGGAAGGGAAAAGTGTGGAAGAAAAAGGTGCACAAGCATCAGGGATGACCGCAGCCTGGAGAGGATTGTCAGGAAAAGGCCATTCAAATGTGTGGGGGAGTTTCACAAGGAGTGGACTGAGGCTGGAGTTACTGCATCAAGAGCCACCACACACAGACGGGTCCTGGACATGGGCTTCAAATGTCGTATTCCTCTTGTCAAGCCGCTCCTGAACAACAAACAACGTCAGAAGCATCTTACCTGGGCTAAAGAAAAAAAGAACTGGTCTGTTGCTCAGTGGTCCAAAGTCCTCTTTTCTGGAGAGCAAATTTTGCATCTCATTTGGAAACCAAGGTCCCAGAATCTGGAGGAAGAATGGAGAGGCACACAATCCAAGATGCTTGAAGTCCAGTGTGAAGTTTCCACAGTCTGTGTTGGTTTGGGGAGCCATGTCATCGGCTGGTGTTGGTCCACTGTGCTTTATTAAGTCCAGAGTCAACGCAGCCGTCTACCGGGACATTTTAGAGCACTTCATGCTTCCTTCAGCAGACAAGCTTTATGAAGATGCTGACTTCATTTTCCAGCAGGACTTGGCACCTGCCCACACTGCCAAAAGTACAAAAACCTGGTTCAATGACCATGGTATTACTGTGCTTGATTGGCCAGCAAACTCGCCTGACCTGAACCCCATAGAGAATCTATGGGGCATTGCCAAGAGAAAGATGAGACATGAGACCAAACAATGCAGAAGAGCTGAAGGCCGCTATTGAAGCATCTTGGTCTTCCATAACACCTCAGCAGTGCCACAGGCTGATAGCATCCATGCCACGCCGCATTGAGGCAGTAATTAATGCAAAAGGGGCCCAAACCAAGTACTGAGTACATATGCATGATTATACTTTTCAGAGGGCCGACATTTCTGTATTTAAAATCCTTTTTTTTATTGATTTCATGTAATATTCTAATTTTCTGAGATTCTGAATTTGGGGTTTTCATAAGCTGTAAGCCATAATCATAAAAATTATATCAAATAAAGGCTTGAAATATCTTACTTTGCTTGTAATGAGTCTATATAATATATTAGTTTCACCTTTTAAGTTGAATTACTGAAATTAATGAACTTTTGCACGATATTCTAATTTTGAGTTTCACCTGTACATCTAGATCAAGCAGGGTTTATTCGGGGCCGTAGCTCTTCTGATAACATTAGGCATTTCTTCAATCTCACGTGGTCAGTGGCGAATGATCAGTCTCCGGTCGCTGCCATCTCTCGACGCTGAAAAGGTGTTTGATATTGTAGAATGGGATTATCTAAGATTTAAGATTTTGGAAATGTGTGGGTTCGGGAGTACATTTATTGGTTGGATTAAGTTACTTTATATAGAAACACTGTAGCAGTGGTATTAAACAAATGGATTAATTTCAGATTATTTTACTCTGGATAGGGGCACTCGGCAGGGTTGCCCTCTTTCCCCCTTATTTTGTCTTGCCTTGGAACCATTAGCAGCCGCAATAAGAATGTGGGGACAGCACCACCTATCAGTTCAATTTATATAATTCATTGTATTTTAATTTGAGCAATTCTACCCATGTTTATGCTGCTTTTATACAAGTCACAATTAGTGAGGTCCCGTACATTGCATGTGTCAGTGGGCTTGGCCCTGTAATAGCTGCTTACAGCTATAGATTTACCTTTGTTCCTGTCTGACCAGCATCACCACCATCAACCTTCTTTGCCTTGGTAATGCTAGAAAATAAAAACATCACCTTTCGATAAAGACTTCAGAGATTCATAAAATTATGCCAATCAGCTAGCTAAAAAAAAGAAAAAAAGAATCAAGATTCCAGTTTTGGGTAGTAATGGACTACATTCAAACTGGATTTAAAAACAAGAACTTGTAATTAAAAATGTTACCTAATGTGCATAAATCTGTTAGCTACTTTGTGGATTACATGATTACCAGAATATTGTTTGATTTGTCTTTACTAATGTTTAGTGTAAATTGGTAATAAACACTTAAAATCAGATTAATCCAAGCATGCGATACATAAAAGTAATCAGATTCTCAAATGTATAATATACATTTTTCCCTGATTCAGAGTTCAGTCATGTACATTTTAGAAGTAATCTAATCAGCACTGCAAGATGCCTTGCAATAGCGCAAAGTTGAAGGAATAGTTCACCCCAAAAACAATGTCATTCACTTGCCCTCGTGTTGTTCCAAACCCATATGACTTTCAGCCATGAAACAACACTATTTTATAGTGAACATAAGAGGTCTAAATCACAAAACAAAAAAGATATTTGCATTATTTGGCTCCCAACACACAGCTTTAATATAGCGTCAGAGGACTTGTCCTTTTTGGAGCTTGATGGCACAAGTCCCCAATCACTTGCATTATATGGAAAAGAGCAGTCTGGAGATTCTACCAAACTTTTATCTCCCACTTAAGAAATTAAGACTTGGATGGTAAGTAAATGACAAATTTTAATTTTTGGGTGAACTATTTATTCCTTGAAGCTATTTGAAAAAGATTTGTCCAAAGAGCTCAGGTGTCTGTCAGTCCCACTGAAGACAGCACTGTCCTGAGATCAGTGTGATAATTTAGCAGACAGACTCCCTCTAGAGCCACTGCAGGTTAAAAAGGGATAACAGTCTGCAAAAGCAGGTCAGCTCAAACTATTAGGTATGCAAACTGAAGTGTACCTGTAGTCCATGTAACCCTCTTTCCAATCAGCAGGAGTGCTGCCGTTTGGTTTGCCATGTTTATCTAGAAGTCCTTTTTGAATCATCATTTTCTTCTGGCTTGCCTGAAACAGAGTTGGTATATAATTTTAGTAAATACTAGGGCTGGGACTCTTAATTTAACTGAAAACTTTGGACACTGGTTCAGACGTAGTTGTGCATGTACAGGTGATGCGGAGAGACACAGGAGCTTGCCCATATCTCTCCCACACCTGGAAGTCTCCATTGTCCATACATTAAATGTGCTACAGTGTTTATTATGCCAGGGAAGTGCGTCGCAATGAACAAGCGTGCACTGCTCCACACATTATTGCCATTATTCCTGGCAGGCAGCTGATGCCCTAATCCCGCACCAACCATATGGCACTAGTAAAGGCCGAGAACCCTGCCAGGAACATCGACACCTTTCTCCCATAGCGTGACGTTTAGGAAAGTAAAAATAGGGATACTGCATTAAGTGCGCCAATTTTACATGTTAAACAAATTATTAATCAGAAATACACACGCAAAATTTTCCAGCCTTAGTAAAAACAGATAACAGCTATGCACAGTATACTAATCTCCTTACTAAACGCTGCACAGTATATACTATGTTTTTAAAAATAGCACATGTATTTTGTATGCTCTGGTTGTTTACTGAATATTTTTGCAAAAACACTTTCCATGTATTCCAAACATATAGAATTGCATACTGTGCAAATGTGTGTGTGTGTGTATATATATATATATATACACACACACACACACACACACACACACACACACATATATATATATATATATATATATATATATATATATATATATATATATGTATGTGTGTGTGTGTGTGAGAGAATAAAAACACTCAATGTTCACCAACAAGTTACATCTTTCAAATGATCTTTACCTTTGGTCCAAGGCCCCATTTGCGTGGATATGTGTCTCGCTCCATAATGACCCTCTTGATTTTGGCGACAACCCCGTGATCACATGTGGATATGACAGCTGTGGTCATTAGAGCAACCGCTGAGGGAAAAATAGAACATTCAGAAGGTGCAAATTGATTGAATTGACAGAAGAATTCGTTTTTGGGAAGCCATCAGTCTTGGGTGATAGATAAGAGGTCATCTTTGCTTAAATGCTAATGCAATCTAGATCACATCATGTGGCTTTGAATGAGGCTGGAGGAGCATATTCCTATATTTACCCGTGCAAATAGCCTCTCCTTTGGTAGTTATGATGACAATGTCTTGATTCAACTCAATACCATCTTCATATCGCAGGACGCCCGGTAACATGATCTTTGCGCCGTAACATATAGCGTTCACCTGCAATGAACATTTGTGTAAGACCTTGTATTTTCAAAAACTAGAAGTTCAAGACAAAACTTTATAATGTCAAACTTGAGTTTAAAACGTTTAATTAAAATACTTGAGCAGTTTGAAGAGATTGGAAGTTTGAAATGAACGATTCCTTGAAGCTATTTGAAAAAGATTTGTCCAAAGAGCTCAGGTGTCTGTCAGTCCCGCTGAAGACAGCACTGTCCTGAGATCAGTGTGTTGATTTAGCAGACAGACTCCCTCTAGAGCCACTGCAGGTTAAAAAGGGATAACAGTCTGCAAGAGCTGAAAGTTTAAAAAAAGTCTGAGTGTTTAAAAGTGGTTTGAAGAGAGATTTTAAAGTAAGAGTTGGTTGCTAGCCAGTTATTTAACAGACAGCTCTGTCTGTATCTGACTTTGCAACTCTATGGGATTTTTCCCCAGTTAAGACTCAGTATTTCAAAAAGGAAGTGTCCATAAGAGGCTGAAAGACTGTGCCGAATTAAAAAAAAGCTCAATCAAGGTATTAACTATGGTATTTTTTGAGAATCATACAGTACAAGAATAGTTAGTCTAAACAGTTAGATAAGCCAGAACAAACTAAAGCTCTGTGCTGTGGATGTTTCTTAAAAAAGTAGGGAGGAATTAGTCAAATTTGGATCTCAGGTGAGGGAATCGGAAAAAAATAAATCCCAGTTGGCACAATAACAGTATCAAGTCCAAATACATAAATTTTGGATGCTACACAGTTTAATAACAAATGTTCATACAGCGCTGTCCTTCATGACAATCCTCTTGTGTGAGATGAGCAGTTTCTCGAGAGGGAAGATCACTCTCCTTAGATACGTCTCATCTTTGTTGTGGTCAAACTGCCACTGTGCATCCAACACATCGTGCATGGTCGCCATGTTATCCTTTGAGAAAAAAAAAAAAAAGATATCAGCTAACAAACCTGTGCATGATGACCAAATTTAGGAAATTCTCATTACGAGTATGCAATTTCCTAATGAATATTAACCTGCTGATACGCACCCCTGTGTATGGACACCATTGTAGTATCTTTTGAAAGACACTTTGGGCTTTATTTCCCAAGTTTGTTTAATATATGTTATTTTTTTAAAGAGAAGCTGAAGATTAAAGTAAGTGGAAATATTTTGAGCTGAACATGTTTTTATAAACAAAAAAAAACAAACAAAAAAACAACAGTAAAAATGCCAAGACAACGCAGAAATACAATGTTCTCAAAGCAGTAACGTTTAAAAGATGATCGAACAAATGAGGTTCCTGCAAGCTTTTTTTCCTCTGTAAAATCGCTGGAAGCGTACAGAGTAAAATTAAGACTCTGCCTTTCAAGACGACACAAAATCCGACTTGGTCATTATTAATAAAACTATGCCGCTTTTTTAAAAATAGACTTGACAGGCTCATTTTGTTTATGAGACTTATATATAAGATCATATACAGTTTTACAACATGAATGCTGCTCAGATTGCAGAGTTTGTTGAAGAACGATGATGAAGGGTAAATCTTTCAGGCGAGATCTCATGTAAACAAATGGAGAATATATCAATATTTCTCAGATTCATCACTTTAATGGACAAAAAGTGCTATTGGATGTTTTTCATTAAACGCTTGTCATGGACAATTGACCCAAGTGTGTTGAACTGGATTCATCTGGTGGTGATCGTTTTCATAACAAAAGGTATGAAGTCCCATTTTTATATTGCATGTTTTCATTTGTACTCCTGGCACAAATAACTAAATTACTGTTTCTGGAGGATTGCTATTGTGAAACAGAGATCGGATATCAATGCTGAACCCTTAGTAGTGTTAATTTTGTCACCTATTTTTAATTTAGTCTTAGGCCAAATGTCCTTGTTAGTTTTAGTCATATTTAGTCATTCACATATATTTTTTTGTTAGTCAAGTTTTAGTCGACTAAAAGTCTCGTCATTTTAGTCTAGTTTTAGTCAAAAGAGAATTTAAGGTATCTTAGTCAAGTTTTAGTCAACTAAAAGTCTCGTCATTTTAGTCTAGTTTTAGTCAAAAGAAAACTCAATATATCTTAGTTAAGTTTAAGTCAAAACATTTTAGTCTTTTTAAATAAATTATTTCGGAGATAACCATTTCAGTCAAATAATGTTTCACACATCTCAAATATTGGTTAAATGTCATAATTACCTTACAAAATACACTTGTTGAATGATATGTTGAATTCACTTTGTTAAACGTGTCTGGTTTTCTGATTTAAGAGACACATTCACAAATGATGAACTTGTTCTGAAGAGTATTTTATTTTGAACCAACACAATTCAAAAGCTGGGGCCGAACAGACTCAGATTGACAAATTACAAAGGTTTTTAAAACTGTTTTTGGTTGTCTTTTGTCTCATTTTTCTATTCAGAGTGTACCCAGAAAAACTGAAGAATAGGCCTACTGTATGTAGGCCTAAAATACAACCTATTTAAATTGTAGATTGGTCTTGAGAAATAACAAACAAATGAGATTTATCAAGGCTAACAATAATTATTTCTGCTGTTACTACAGCTGCTGATACTTCAACTTTAGGTTAAACACTCAATTAAACAATCAAGTTCAAAGGCAAGATTTCAACTGTAAGCTAAATCCATTACAAAACTGTAGGTGGATGGATATATTTTATATAACAAATTAAATTACCAACTTAATGCAAGTTATACATGGTATTGCACACACCATTATTGATGATATTTGGAGAAATATTACATGTAATTGTTAAACTTGATTTCCTTACATATAAATGAGCTTTTATGACTACATTCATTTTGATTATGATGTGAAGACCCACACACGCATGTGGCAAAATAAGTTACATAATATATATAACCTGCATAATGTATGTGCCACAACACCATAGCTAACTGGTTAATTTACAGCGTAGATGCCTAAAATCAGCATTAGCTTATGAGACGTTAATTTAAGTTAACTTACCTGAATGTGTGGGTGGTTAGCCTTTAGATGTCGCTTATAAGGTTGGTGGTGTTTTTCCCCGGTATTGTTTATCCGCAGTGCTTCCCGTCAGTTATAATGACACATTCTGACTTTTTGTCAATATCATTGTACCTAAAATGCGACCAAATATCGAGCCTCTTCCTTCTACCTAGCATGTCGTCGTTGCGTGTTCGCCACTGTCTATGATTGTGTTCTTGCTCCATGTAGTTTCGTGTTGCAGCCACAGGAGTATGAGACCTGTAACCGTTACTTGAGCAACAGCGCGAACTCATTCGGAATATTTTGAAGGCGTAACAGCAGAATATTCGCTGAATATTCAATCTCATGATGAAAAAGTAGAGACGATTGTAGACGAAAATGAAGAGAGATTTTATCTTAGTTTTTATTTTATGCAAAACATTTTAGTCTCGTCTTTTTTCGTCAACAATAATGCATGTTAATTTAGTCTTAGTCAGCGTTTTTGGACATTGGTGCAGTCTCGTCATCGTCTCGTCTTAGTCATGGAAAAAAAGGTCGTTGACGAACATATTTAGTCTCGTCTGACGAAATTAACACCAACCCTTAGACCTTTGAAAAGATGTATAATGTGTTAACATTACATTTATAGACAGTAAATGATATATTAAATGTAAGTAGTGACGTCACCACCACATGAGGGGGAACTGCATATCAACAGGTTAAATGTACTAATATGCCCGTTCCTTCAACATCAGGCAATTTCATGTCGCATGGGTTCAATATGTAGTCAAACGAACAGATTTACACCTGGACTTTCAATACTGAACTATAAAATACAAATTACTAAATGTTTACAAGTATGATAATCTAAACAGTGAAATAAATTATTTCAATATTAAGTGAAAATGACTTCTAATCAAGTTGTCATGTTACAACTGTCCCACAGTTGTAGCAAAATTTCCACCACACTGAACAATTTTGCAACCAATAATAATAATAATAATAATAATAATAATTACATATTTTAAGTGTAATTGTTAACAAATGTCATGATGAAATTGAGATGTAAAATAAATAAAAATCACTTGACCAGAATATGTTCTTTTGGGGCAACCGTTCCAATCTAGCTGTAATTTTGTAAAATTGAGAAACTAAATACAATTACATTTTATATTTAGGACACATAAAATGTCAGCTATTAAATTACCGGTAACCAAATCACAAGACAATGGATTTAGCCATTTTCTTTCAAAAATTTTATTTTCAGCACAGAATTTTATTAAACAGAAGAATGAGATGTGCCAGAAATCACTCATTTCATTTCCACTGTGGTGGAAATCATGAATTTCAGAGACCGTAATAAATTACAAATGTGACAAATTTCCTGATCCATGTTTTGTTGGACATAGTGAACATTTCTAAAACTCTTAAAACTACAAAAAAAATGCCTGAAGTTGAGGAAATGCCCTTATAAGGCTGGATGATATGGACTCAAACACCAAATGCTAAGCCATGGCCTCAATGTGAAGATGTTCTTTAGAGGCTCTTTGTAGGCTGATGTTTGATGAAGAGGTCAAACCATAACCACTTCAGTTATTCTTTTCACTTTCAGCCATTTTCTGTACCAAAGGTAAATTACCAGAACCAGGGAGAAGACCCAGAACTGAACTCAACACTTTGGGTTTCTATACAATGGTAGAGCAGGATCAGAACATACCTTTTCACCCAAAACACCCGAGCGAACTCGTCGCAGCTCTTGCATCTGACCACCAACTCCCAGCAGCAGCCCCAGATGAACACACAGAGTTCTGATGTATGTGCCAGCTTCACAGCTCACCCAGAAAATACCTGCAAACGGGTCAAAAATGCACAATTACTGACATTGTTCAATGTCCGTAACAATCACCTAGAATGCATTGAAGCCATCAGTCTTGGGTGATAGATAATGAGTCATCTTTGCACAGAGTGCTAATGCAATCTAGATCACATCATGTGGCTTCAAAATATTCCAAGTCAAAATTAAACCGTATTTAAAACCCATTTTACTTCCATAATGTAACTTTCAAATAAAATAAATAGCAGGACTTGATTTTATTAATCTGGAATTTATTTGATTGTAAAACCACTAGCACTTTTGAGGCGGCTTTCTGACTAGGACATTGAGGATGAATATCAAGTTCACCCTAAAAGGAAACCTTAAAAGGATCCCAAAGGGAACACTGTTTTTCAAATCTATCGTTATTTTATTTGCCAACATTGCAGTATCTCTAACCAGCATTAAATTACTATTTTATAAAGGCTGCAGAAAGTAGCTTTTAACAATGCCTTAGTAGCCAATATGAATATACCTAGTCAATGGCCTAGGTGATGTCAGCTGAAGAGGAAAGTAATTTCAGAGGTGGACAATACAAACCTTTTCTCTTTGGTTAACATGCACAGAGGAATCATGCACATTAAGACCAGTATTTTGCATTAAGTAAACAGAGTTTTGATTTCATTTTGACTCTCAAAACCAATTTGAAAGCTTTGTATTTTTACCTAATCTCCTCTCTGGGTCATATTCGATCAGTTTGCTCTCATAGATGGTCCGCACTCGCAGTTGTCGCTTCACAGCAGCGATGAGTGGAGGTCTTTGGAACAAAGCTCCTGTTAAACACTCCAGACCCTGCAGAAGAAAGCAGAATACACTGTTAACGCCCACTGCCCTCATACATACAATTGCCACCTGTGGTAACATGGTCCACGGGAATGCATTCAGACATGTTTGGTCTTCTTTGGTGCAACCAGGCCCTCCAAACCTGCAGGGACTCCAAAATCAGCCACTGCAGTAAAACACTGCAGCAGAGACCAGGAGATCAGCAGCACTGGCACTCGGGCCCTGAGCGAGTCCGAATGCCGGTGAGAGAGAGGGGGCCAGGAGACACTCAGAGAATGGATAAACAAGTTCATCATTTCATACACAGTGGACCACCACAATTCCACGTCAAAATAGGCAGCTAAAATATTTTACAGAATGAAACAGTATTAGTTATTATATACTACGAAATATGGGTGGGCAGTATGACCATAAACTCAGACACTCCCCGAAGCAAGGAGGTCAATCAGCTGCTCCATCATGACAAGACAGCTCAATGCGCATGGTGTGGTGGAAACGTGCAACAATTCCTATTTTTAGTCAAACTTTTAGAAATGTGCTTAATATTTGAAACATTATGATGGAAACCCAGCTAGTGACACTTATTTTCTTTTTAATCTAACAAAGCGTTCAAAAGATACATCACTTAATTAAAATTCAAAATGCCAGAGGCAGTATGGCCAATGGTGGAAAAAAATTTGCATCATTGAGCATGATCCATGTTCTAACACCGCCCCCGCTGCCCCGATTCTCCGGCCAACCTCCCGCTCCATTGTGCCCTCACTCGTGAACAAGACCCCGAGTTACTTGAACTCCTTCACTTGGGGCCTCCTAGTACGCACTCCATCGGTTTCCTGCTGAGAAACATGGCCTCAGATTTAGAGGTGATGATCCTCATCCCAGCCGGTTCACACTCGACTGCCAAGCGATCCAGTGAGAGCTGAAGATCACGGACCGATGATGACATGAAGACTACATCAGCAAAAAGCAGCGATGAGATCCCCAGCCCGCTGAACCGCACACCTTCCCCACACCGACTACGCCTCGATATCCTGTCCATGAATATCACAAACAGGATTGGTGACAAAAATCAGCCCTGGTGGAGACCAGCCCCCACATGGAACGAGCTCGACTTCCTGCCGAGGACCCGGACACAGCTCTCACTTTGGACATACAGGGATTGGATCGCCCTAAGGGAACCACCACCCCATTCTGCCACACCTTAGGCACTGTCCCAGACTTCCGCGCAATGTTGAAGAGGCGTGTCATCCATGACACCCCCTCCACATCCAAAGCTTTCAGCATTTCTGGTCGGATTGCATCAATCCCCAGGGCTTTGCCACTGCGGAATTGAGAAATAGAATCTGATCCCCATCAGCCTCCGGCTCTGCCTCTAGCATAGAGGGCGTGTTGGGATTTAGGAGTTCTTAACGACATTAACTTAACCAATGTAACTTTTGGATGGAAGCAAGACTAAACATTGTCCAGTTCTTTGCGGCTCATTTTGAAGATCAACCAAGCTAATTTTCAGGCTAATGTGGGAAGCAAAACGAACGAAAAGTTACAATTCAAAATGGCAACAAAGTTTTGTCTAGTGTACTGGGGACTATTCATACCCACCCCTTTCATAGTGCCAAATTTCCTCTTCTTCCCATGATGCCACAGTATCCCACTTGGAAAGAATAATCATTATATAAATGATTACAAGCAAACCATCAAATGCAGTTACGCACATTTTGGGACAATCCAGCGAATTAACACTTTGCAAAGGATACACATTCAACATTTACTTTTCTTAAATATTCAATACTTTCACAGGGTTCCCGCCCTTTCTGACCAGTGAATGTCCATGACAGTCGTTTGCGATAAGTGTTCAGATTAATAAAACTAATTTGCTAATGAATCCTTTGTGAATTGCTTTGACTGATTCATTAAAAAGAACTATTCACTAACAAATTTACATTTCTGCATTTGGCAGACGCTTTTATCCAAAGCGACGCACAGTGCACTTATTACAGGGACAATTCCCCTGGAGCAACCTGGAGTTAAGTGCCTTGCTCAAGGACACAATGGTTGTGGCTGTGGGGATAGAACCAGCAACCTTCTGATTTCCAGTTATGTGCTTTAGCCCCCTACGCCACATCAGACAGCACAAGTGAGGATGTTTTACTCAAACATTTTATTGCTTTTTTTTTTTTTTAAGCAGAGCAAATAATAATAAAAAAAAAAAAACATTTCCAGGTCTGCTATAACCATGGAAACATTGGAGTTAAAAACAACAGTTCTGACTCCAATTCTAATTGGATATGTCACATACCTTTTGACATTTCAATAGTCACCCGGCATACATGGTCATACCACCCAACCCTAATACTAAACAATCTTAAACCAGCATACTGCATTCCTACTTACCCTTGCTAGTTGATGTTCATTCTCTAGTGCATTGTGCAGCCGTACTATTCCCACATACTCTTTGCCTGAAAGACACGGCACAAGAGTAGTAAGGAGAGGCTACTTATTTTTCTGTATTAGCCAGGCTTCATGTCAAATGCTTGGCAGAAGGACCTAGAAGTGCTATGGCCGACCTACCTGCGCTTTGCTGAGATTTGACCAATCGTGTGGCTCGCTCCACACACACGATCAGGCAGCCTGTCACTTTAGGATCCAGAGTGCCACTGTGGCCCGTTTTCTCAACACGAAGAATTCTCTTGATCCAAGCGACAACTTCATGGGAGGACGGGTTAGCGGGTTTGTCCAGATTAATGAAACCAGTCCTGGACAGACGAATTAAGCAATTTAGAGAAACACTTGTACAACATGTCGCCATAAACTTGGTTAAAGCCATCAGTCTTGGGTGATAGATAATCGGTCATCTTTGCACAGTGTGCTAATGAAATCTATATCACATCATGTGGCTTCTAAATAGTCAACATGAAACAGCGTTCATAACCCATTTTACTTTTGTTATGTGACGAGTGTAAAACAGAAATGTTCAACAAAAATTAAATGGCCCGTAACACCTATAGACTTTAAATTGAATATATACACAATGCACACTTTTTTTTCCAAATAGACAAACTTAGTATTATCAGCCAAAAAGGACACATTTCAGAGGCCAACAAGTTAATACATTTTGATGAAAGATTACAAAGATAAACTTTATAAAATTATTTACTTGGAATACTGTGTATGGTTCAATAGTTTCACAACATTCGCAGGAATGTGTCAAGTAAACTGGGTGAATATTTATTTCATGTCGACTTTTTCACAAGTCAAAATTACAGTCCTCTCACCTGACATAATCATGTATGTTTCTCTTGAGTGGATTTGCCCCATGTGGCAGAGGAGTGTAATGCGCTGTCCTGATGTTGAGTTTATCAAAATTCTGTAGGTAATAAGCAGGTTCATTGTTAAACAAGTACACAAAAGCAGAGATGAACACATAACGGGATGAAATACTACCAAGTGTGCATGTGTGATCAGAAGTGTCAATTCGTCTTTGTCAGGGCCACTCTGACCCCTTGCACCAGCACATCTGACCCCACAACGGCTGACCCAATAGAACATTGGCCCAGCCGAGAGAAACCAGGCAGCTGTAACCATACAGCCCAAAACAGGCCGTAAAGCCACAAAGGGACAGAAGCAGCAGCACTCAGCGAATGGATAAACACGTTCATCATGCCACACACTGGGTAACGTTAAAATTATTTGTGGGTGAGTAACAGAAGCCTACCTTCAGCAACAATGGCCATTGAGATGTGTCCAAGCTTGCAACCTTAGATTCAGGTTTGATGAGGAAGTCACCACTTTCTTGAATTTCCTGAAGGTAACAATTTAATATGATGAGGAAACAGAATTTGAAAATGATCAACATCGGGTTTATAATATGGTATATAATGATTTTTGATATAGTTCAAACTGAAACAAAATAAATGAAACCATGTCAAACTCCAATATTTTTACATTTGCAACGTTTAATGGTCCATGTGATCATAAATGAAATGACCCAATAAAAACATAAATAATAAACAAGTGCTATTCACAAGCATCTCAAAAAACATTCTGGGGCTCTCAGACCTAAAAACAACGAAAACGCAGTGCAAGTATTTGGACTATTACAGTGAGTTCTGTCAGATTGTTGGTTGGTAGCCAGTGCTTGTGGAGTCATAGTTGAAGAATTGCTAGATTAATCGGTTGAAAAGAGATGGAGCTGAAACTGATATGGTAGTGTGCGTTTCCTTTCTGACGCATGCTGTAACCAGCAGACCAATCATAACCGACTGGGCCATCTGACCAATCAGAGCAGAGCAGGTTCTCTGAAAGGAGGAGTTTAGAATGAATACTTTAGAACGGATCATTGAACGAGTTGTTTTTGACACTGGGGGGGAAAAAAAATGAATGCTGCAATATAAATTGAGCAAATTAAAGTGGTTTTTGACCGTGGATGCATGTAAATCTATTGTATGAAGAGGGATGAGCTGAAATAAATTGTGAACATCAATATTATTTCACAAATGCTTTCAATTGAGCTTAACTTATATTGAACCTGGAAAGATCCTTTAATAACATTTATCAATGGACCTCATGGAAGACAATCAAACTAGAAAATAAAATTACACTTCATGATCCCTTAAATAATTGTAATTGTGTATCAGAGAACCTTGAGATGAGGAATAAACACCTGCCATTTGTGTGTAATATCAATCCAGATTATATTATTGAATCATGAACCTCATACCATACTTCAAACTGAATCTTGGGATAACCATATCACCTCACCCCTAGCCTGCAGTTGCACACCTGACATAAAAAAACCTAAATATATTAACTTGTGCAAGCATATAATTACCCCAACTTCTTCATCTGCAATTTTCTTTGTCTTTTTCTTCTGTTTCTTGGCTGAGGCAACTGCAAAAAATTAAGAGATTTTCAGTATGAACATTAATGTATGGGAGAGGAGGAGAAAGAAAAGAAAAAAACCACAGTATTGCAAACATCATCCTAAATCCCATCTGGCTATTTCCCGGGTTTCTACACTTTTTATAAATTAATATCCACTTTTCCAGTTGTTCATAAATACTGGATAAGGTTTTTTACAAATAATTTTAGAAACGGCACACACAATGAACGTACAGTGAAAGAAATTCAGGAGACGAGCATGTTTAGGAAATTATTTTCTAATATAATGTATTATTTTTAAGACTATACAATGTCCTGATCAATCCAGGTTGTCCACTGCAGTTAGAAAAGCGCGTGTTCAAGTTCCATTTTCTTGGTGCAACCACGTGGCGCGTGGAGACAGCACGTGGGGGTAGAAATTACAATTTCTAACTTTTCAAAAACTTTAAATGCACTGAAAACTTGAACATTTAACTGCCAAACTTCATACAAGATTTGTAGACATAATTTTAGTACATTAACAAAAAATGATACGTGATGTGGACTCCCTAATAAAGTGAACATGGTTGTAGAATATAAATAGTAGAAGTATAAACTATGTTGTTTTCATGTAATGTCACTAAACACTAATCTGACCACTTAATGCATCACAAAAATACGTTTTAATCGAATATTTAATATTCTAGGTTAAGGTTTCACTAAATTCAAGAAAACGGTCTTCCTATCATATTAATCAGTCCATTACAGTTTACTTGTGTAAAGTAAAAATACTTATAACTATGCTTATATTGATTACTTTTCATATACATTACAGAGAGTAGATGTATAAATAACTATCCTGTATTTCTATGTTCAGATGCATTGAATATTGCCACATGTGCGGCAGAAGGTGCGATCCTAGCTTTTATCAATAATACTATTGCACTTTATATGCAATTTATTTTATAATTAAAAGCCAAAACACAGAAACTTGATTTATAAATTGCATTATAGTAATTGTGGTAAAATATATCGTAAATGCGTGAAAATTCTCTTACTTTCTGCGTCCGCCATTTTCACTGCGCGCTTCGCAAGTCAGCAACACGTGTGACTGAGTGAACATGCGCATTTGATGATGCAGCTCAACGTCAAATCTCGTGACGTGAAGTATCGCGATAGTGACATGTTGACAACGAGCAATGTTGCCACACGAGGGCGCAACTGGAAATTACTTCACTGTAACCACATCCACCTTCAAGTATTCTCGTCGAGATCTTCTCGTGTGTTGTTTATATTGTGTTCTTTGTCCTATCTGAGGCCTGTACCATGAAGCAGGTTTCGGTGGCTAGCCAGGTTTAGTTTGCCTCAACCCCAACTCCATAGTAATTTACGATACAAGGCTAATCCGTAGCAGGTTTCATTCTGGATTACAGATAATTTACAGATTTTTCTTTTTTTAACAAATTTTTATAAAAAATAAATAATCGTATTGTACATAATATCAACAACAACAATTATAAAAACAACAATAAAAAATAAAACAAGACAAAAAAATAAAATACAATTGTAAAAATAATTAAAAAAAAGAAAAGAAAAAAAGAAAAGGGCCATCACGTAAAAAAGATCACATGAACAGCCCAAAATCAGAGCAAATACTAACAGGACTTATAGCTTTCTTATTAACAGATACTGAGATCACATTTAAGTAATTTCCCATTTCTTTTAAGAAGACAGATAAAACAGGTTTACAGTTTGAAAATGTGCATTTGTGAATGTAAAATTTGCTTAGGAAATTTTTTTAATTAATAACAAAACAGATATTTTCTTTTGTGGGGTCCGAGTCAAAATCATTCAGCGACCTTCATAGTACAGGCCTCTGGTCATTGCACTGCAGACCTGTGGCCTATGTCACAAAGTAGGATTAAGCAGGATAAATTAAATTTAATAAGGATAAATTTAAACGTAGTTTAAGTGAAC
The DNA here is from genome assembly GCA_032164185.1 of Moxostoma hubbsi. Taxonomy (NCBI): domain Eukaryota; kingdom Metazoa; phylum Chordata; class Actinopteri; order Cypriniformes; family Catostomidae; genus Moxostoma; species Moxostoma hubbsi. The sequence goes on along the minus strand of JAVLUX010000110.1, from coordinate 5,875,006 downwards.
TCTGAATTGGCGGTACCAGTAAAGGCTTACATTGGGATTCCATGTCATAGTAACATATGCTAATCGGCTAACCTGCTCCAGGGCAGGTTATGTTCCAAATCAGAGATCGCGTCCAGATTCTGGACCAATCAGCTGTGAGCAAAGTGACCGTCACTCCCCCCAGTATCTCTCACTCCAATTTAAAGTGCACTTCAACAAGACAATTTTAGAAATGTACAAAATAAGCAGTTTATGATAATTATTTATTTGTAAGAAATTATTTTGGCAGTCTAGCATTTGTGTAAAGACACTTAAAATTTTCACAATCATTTTCCCACACTGGCCGTAAAATATTTATGAATAAACCTAATTATATAAGTTCAAGTAAGATACTAACACAGTATCAATAATGATCAAATTACTTTAAATGATAAAAACGAATCACTCCTCAGTATGCTATAGATACATCTGAAAGTGTGAATGCCATCCAAACCCCTTCTTATTAGGATTTGCTGGCAGAGATGCCATGAACAATATTTCACTTGAAGTTCAATTAAAGCACACCAGCACACCAAATAAGTCTTTATTAGTGCGTACCATCTACTAATTTTCCAATTGCTCACATTTTTATTATTCAATAGTGTAATAATGTCTAGTAGTATAAAATTATATGAAGTTAGAAATTTAAATGAATATTAAAGCTATTAATTAAAATATTTTAAATTTCAAACCAAGATATTAAACTTTTAAAATTGCAAGCCTGAATGTTCTTGTTGTGGACATATATAAAGTTACTTTCACATTGATAAATTATCTATTTGAATATTTTCATCACATTCATATTTTTCCACTCTCTCTAGTAGCAGCAATGTTTCTTTCTTGCTGTGTAAAGCCTTTAAATTCTTTATAATTTACTAGTGATCTTCTGTGCTGTGTGAATGGGGGCGGACTGACCATTGGGAGTACCGGGAGTTTTCCCGGTGGGCCGCGGGGTAATTTGGGCCAGCCCATTGCCGTGCATGAACCAGCTCGTCCTACAGGTGACAAAGGCAGCCATCCTGTGCTTCACATGACTGCGTGGACTCCATTACAAAATTAACGTTCAAAAAACAACTGGGAAGACTTTTATTTTGAATTTACTTACATTGTTACACATTTCTGTATGTAAGCATTGACTCTGAACTAGTGATGGGTCATTAACGATTTGTTCATTTTGAACAAATCTTTTGTGACAGAAGAACGAGAAGTTTCAGAGCGATTCGTTCATTTTGTGTTTGCCGTGCATGTGCATTGCGCAGCCTCTGTTCGTTTGTTACATGAAAACTGCATAGGCGCTGTACAGGAAACAGAAATGATTAGATCACCTTTCAACACTTTTGGTCCGAGTCTTGTTCTTTTGTCATGTAATGCCGAATATGCTATGCAGTGCTCACACAGGAAACAGAAATGATCATTTCACCTCTCGAGTCATCTGGGCCGAGTCGTTCATTCTTTTGTCACGTGACTGCTGTATTATCATTTACAGCTGTCAAGTGACAAAAGAATGAACAACTTGCACAAGTAGTATCCAGAGGTGAACTAATCTTTGTTTCTCGGAATATACATACACACAAACATCTAGTAAGTAATTCATGGAAGTGTTCTTCTATTTACCATTAATAAATTTACTGACAAGACTATAATCAAAGTCATCATTAAAGACATGAAATGTGAGGAATTCAATTTATTTTCTAGAGGCAACATTGGTATTTCTGTGCATACAATCATTTGATTAGATTTTCAAATACAGGATGTTAAAATGCTACACATAAAAATATAAAATAAATATTTTTGTGTGATTAATGCAATACTGTATAGAGGCAAATACTGAGTGACTTGCAGCCAGATCCTAACAAACCCATTTTCTCAGCTACACATTACAACTGTTAAGGTACCAACCTATAAGAATACCCTGCATTTACAATGATTTTAACCCAATTCAGACATCATTTTTCAAAGTTTAAAGTGAAACAAAGGCTTTAAATGGCATTAATTCTACAGTATATATCCTTTCATTTTAATCAAGTATGACAATGTCAGAGTGCTTGTTTTAATTTGACTGCTATTCTTCAGAGGTTCTAGCAAATCATCATTCAGATGAAAACATGCATTTCCATTGCCATTTCCTCACCAACATTTCCCATTTCTGAAAAATGAAATCTGAATGATACGCTTCATTACTATTATTTGGTTTAGCTTGGAAAACAAACATTACGCATTAATATATCCTCCAAGACAAATTCTATTAGTTGACATTAAAACAAAGGTTAACTTCATCTTCAATGCTTTAAAATAGAACGCCAAGGACACACGCAGTACAGATAGTAAGTTGTTTTGCAGAACATCGAAACATTTCAAAGTCATGCTGCCTTAATAGTACAATGCTATTCGTGAGCCATCCTGTGCCATGAACCTGCAGTGTCTAGTGCATATTTTTATCAAATCAAACTCAAAGTGATTGTGTTGGGGTGTGCTACATATCTCTCTCTGTTGAGAAGTGTGAGAGACTTCAATAAAGTCTTGTCCTCACTTACCATTCTTAAGCTTTTGGTGATAGAATGGCCCAATCTGCATACTTTTTCACATTTTCTTGGAATGGATTTAAAGTCAACATGAAATTGCACTGGTAAGCCATTTTACTTCTGTAATGGGAATGTATTTCTGAGTAAAACATAATATTCAACAAGATAAATGTAAGGTAGGACTTGATTTTATCCATCAGGAATTGATTGGATTCTCCATGTTCCCCAAAGGTAACGATTCTTTCAAATCTATTGCTATTATTCCTGTAACCTTTATTACATTCATTTTAAATGACATTACATAATCTGCAAATGTGCTTACATATGGCTTCATTTGAATGTTTTGAGTATGTATACATGACGCTGGGCTGTCAGAATTACAGACTATTACGTGATGTAAAATAACTGCTAAATCTTTCTTTTTTTTACAGTTCATTGAAACCGTTTGAAAGAGCTGGTTTGCGTAAATGAATCAGACCTTCCAACACTTCATTCAATTACTGCATAAACTATTGACGAGATTTAAGAAAGGCTACATTGACTACAATGCATAAATAGATATTTGCCTATTGGTTGACATTTATCGATAGAGGAAAGAAAGTAGTAATTTATTGTAAAAATTTAGTAATGGTTGTTATTTTTCCTTTGGAATAATGTGTACTAATGAATCGTGCACAATAAGTCCAGGAATGAGTATTAAGAAATTAAATTTGGTGAATTTTGATTTCACGTTGACTTCCCATATGCAAAAAAAAAAAAAAGACAGGTGTTTGAATTCTGCAGATGCTGAATCTGGTGTCTTAGGCCTGGAGACCCAGAGAACGGGCGGTGTTCAAAACATCATCTCGGGTCAGGTAACACCCGCACATCTGCCGCAGACCATTGAACGACTCTCTACCATGCAGCACACGCCAGTTATCAATGAAAAGGACCTTGGAGAAAACAATAGCGTGTCATACACCAGAAGTGACATACATGCTACATCTCACAAAACATTTATGGGTCATTTCATCTCAAAGAAGAGGAGGAAAATAATTGATATATTTCATAAGTAAAAATTAAGCTTATTTTTAGGACCAATGAGATTTTTTTAATGTAAGATTATTTCCCTCAAATTGTCATTGTGGGACAATAAAGGTATCCTCCTGTCAAGATATACATTTTAAAATCATATTAGATTTTACAATAGGTACTTTAAAAATGTTTACAATTTAATTGGTAACACTGCAATAAGGATGTATTTATTACCATATTTAATGCAGGCGTTAACATGAACAAACAATACCTTTACAGCATTTATTAATCTTTGGTTAATGTTCATTTCTGCATATACTGACACATTTGAACATTAACAGTTGTACATGTTAACATCAGTAAATGCATTATTAAAAGGTGCAGTATGTAAGATTAAGAAACACTTGTTATTAATGACACCTGTGCCGTTAAGTGAACTCAAGTTGCTTGTGCGCACACTCCATAGGGACTAGGGTTGCAACGGTATGAGATTTCAGTATGATAAACGTCTCAGAAAATATCAAGATATTACACAATTACTATTATCAGTGAAAACAGAAGGGTTATTTTATTTATTTTTGAACAAACACTATTATAATTGAAACTTGAAACCATTTATTTTATTGAAGTATGTGTACGAAAATAAAATAAAGAAAGCTAACAGAATTATAAACATAATAAAAATAGCATGCAAATATAACATGTTATATAACTAAAACATGTTAGTTTATATGTTAAATGAAAAATGCTACTAAATGAAAAATAACATCAGCTGTGTGAGCTTTTGAAGTAATGTCCTCTGATTATTAACAGTTATCATGTACTGTTCCTGTCTGTATCTTTAACTCAGTGCTTCTCAACTGGTTTTGCTTCAGGACAGATTTTACATTGGAAATCAAGTGTCCACCTGCCATAGATTAAACATAACCTGTATTTAATGTATCCTGGGTTGCATTTCCTTTTATGTTGCATAGTTTTTGTTCATGGCTTTCAAGTACAAGAACATGCATCAAGTGACATTTTTGTTGTTGATGTCAACAACAAAAACTACAGCAAGTTGTCTCTCCACCTTTTAAAAATTTAAGAGCATATTTATAGGAGCACATTATTATTCTGTTTGTTTCCTAATATTACATATTACACAAAAAGGCTCCTCGTTACCATGGTTATGTCAGTGCACTAGTCTTAAATAGTAGTAATAATAAATTTATGAAAAATGCATACTAGCTGAAACACATCTTGAAACTTTATCTACAACTGCCACTGTTGATATAAAATAAGGTCTAATAGATTCTACCTTTAGATTATTGCATATGAAACTATAACATTGTCAAAATACAAGTTACTTTTACTCATGTCAAATCCACATTTGTAAAGGTGATGGTGTGTAATTATTATTTTGGCACATAGCACAGTTGCTCTTTTCCTCCTCGGTGCTGTTTGGCATGTCAGGGGTGCTACCGTTTGAGAGGTTCGACTTGACTTCCTCCGTAACACTTTAAGCTAGAGTCACATCAGTTTTGATGTCTGCGCTCTGCAATATCGAGGGAAGACCGGTTGTTGCACACGCGCACCAGAGAGAATATCATGATCGCGAGCTGGTTCCGTTACACTCGAGCAAAAGTACAGATGAAAAGCCTTTAGCTCAGGGGTGGGCAACTATTTTGGTAAAGGGGTCACATCGGGTTTAAGTAGTGCATGGGGGGGAACATTGCATTCCTTGATACAATATTCTGCATTGCTTTGGTTTTTGTATCTTTTAAGCCCAGAAATAGTTGTGTACTCAATTTTTGTATCTGTGACTAATGGGACTATTCTGTAATTGCCTAAAGTATTATACTGCTCAACATAGATAGATACTTTTCTATCAGACATTAAAAAAAAAGACTCAAAGACTGAGCTTATAAATTAAAGGACCCACTGAGAAGGTTTACATGCAAAATGAGTAGCACCAAACATCACAAACAGCCTCAAAATGGACAGAGTGGCCGTATAACACTTTTCCTTGAGCAGAATATTGCACTACAGATCGCTAAATTTGTTCAAATGGGACAGCGAGAGATGGAAAAGGAGCACTCGCGTGCATGGTTGCCAGATTGCACAAAATTAGTATAACATAAAACGGAATATTTCCAATTTGCAAAAACACTTGTGAAGGTGTGTTATGTCCCAATGCAAGTTAACTGAAATATCCAATGAAAAATACGCTTTTACGATAAATGAGCCGCGGTCTACATTAAACCATGTGGAGGGTCTGATCCAGCCCGCGGGCCATACATTGCCCATGTCTGCTTAAGCTGTTTGAGAGATTATCATTAAATCTGCCTCGGCAGTTCTAAATAATCTATCACTTGGGCGGCCGCCGAAATATCTTCAATGGGAGAACCAAGGCACTGTTCTTTCCCTGCTGTCCGCGACCCAGTCCAAATAGACCAGTTGAGAAACACACACACACACACACACACACACACACACACACACACACACACTTTCTCCATTGCATTTGTGTCGCAAGTTGACGAGTCTGACGGGCAGACGAGGAGGAAAGGAGATGCACAAGCGCATGTGAGATTCTCTGTCTGGTTGCATTTTTTTCTCAATACTGTAGATAAGCAAATGTACATGGTATGACAACCGTGAAATTTCAAACCGTGGTATACCGTGAAACCGGTATACCACTGCAACACTAATAGGGATGCCAGCGAGCATCGGCCAAAACAATGACACATACAAAGAGACCGATCATGACTCACTGGGATCATGCTGACAGATGAGGTAGCATAATTAAAATGACAGTTAACGGAGTTTTACTACAAACGTTGAGTCTGTATATTATATTTGACTCAAAATATAACCGGGCTGGAACAGGGCTAAAACAATGTGTGGATAAAGGTCTGACTATGCGAGAATGTAGTTTGAAGTCATCACTTTTCTTTGCATGGTATATTGACTGCATTTATAGGATAGTCTAGGTCCGCATTAGCTAGCTAGCCAGATTTATCAATAGCTGTTAGCTAAATGTGGTGGATGATGACAGTAGCCGTTTATAAAATAGACTATTACATTTTGTCAACATATACTGCATATAGTGTATTGATGTGATTCCATCACAACTGACATTTTGATATATCGATTAAAACCAAGTGAAGTTCCCTCCAGGAAATAAATGCCCTACCGACGTTCACTCTAGTTTTCACTCGACCGCGATAGTTCATATTGACCACTGCTGTCAAGGTCCAAAGAAAGCTTGAAATATAATGCACAAGTCATATGGACTACTGTTATGATGTCTTTATACTGAACCTTTAATAGTGCTTTATAATATTTATCCTTTAAGCTCGACTGCTCCTGCTCACTATAAACTGTTATTCTATGGAATAGAGCTGCTTAAAATATATATTTTTATGTTCCAAGAAAAAAACCCCAGCATATGGGCTTTGAACAAAATAAAGGTGAATAAATGAGTGAGTAAAAGTACATTTTCCATTTTTAGGTGAACTAGTCCTTTAACAGGTGGCTCATTTTTAGAGCACAAACCTGACAAGACATACTCAAAATAAAGTCTCTTTTAAAAGTAGAGTCTTATGAGGTGCTGTACAAAATTCAGAATTAAAGTCAAAGAAATATAGAAAATCTTAAACGGATTTTAAATAATTACCAAATAATATTTGCATTAAGAATATACGACACTGTCCTTTCCAAAACCTAAAAGCACAACAGAAGTCACAGGTCTTACCATGTGCTACTCCTAATCTGGGTGACAACGCTCTACTTTGTGTTTTATACATCATTTTCTTAGACAATGTCAAGAGAATTTCCTCATTTTCAAAAGCCGCTTAACCTGAACTGCTTGCTGAGTCCCGCCTTCAACTTGATTGGCTTCCTCATATGACATTGACGAGCGGTGTAAGACTGCTGAGCGCTGTAAAAATTACACTTTATTTGATGTTATATGTTAAATGTTATTCCTACAACAACTTAATGACAATTAGACAGCGGTGCATAATGGACTGCAGCAGAACAGCAACAAGAATATCAATTATTGGGGGGACAGTCTGGCCATATCTGATTATTGGGGGGGGGGGGGGGGGGAGACTTGTCCCCATCAAAGTATATTGTGGTTACAGCCCTGGACTATAGTTTATAGTGTATGCACTTTCCACTGTACTCCCAGAAATGTTGAATTATTTTCACTGTACTGAGATGTTGCTGGGGTCAATCTTATGCTGTTTGTTATGCACATGCGCACTCAAAAACATGTTAGAACATTACATTACCATATAAGCAAGAGGGGTGAGTCTGTGTCCTGCAAGACTACTACAAGACACGTCCACTACTACTTAAGCCCCCTCCAAATAACCAGCAAAATCCTGAAGTCTTGGAACAGTTGGATGCCACATTCCTACACTGTTGGTTGCGTTTATCTGGAGTCCTGCAGCAACCATTCACCTTCACCTATACATAACTCTAAACCTAACCATAACTGTGAGTGAAAGTGACACCCCTTTCCCCTTTGGAGTAACACTGTCCTCTTTTGTAGATTCTGCCCCCATTTCGAGGTATCCAGCCTGCAGCTATACCTCGTGTGTACAGCAAGACTACAAGAAAAACCCACTTCACAACACTCCCACTACACATAACATCTCCCTTGCATCATCAAGCGATTCTATTGGCTACAAGAACTTACAATTTTATGCAATTTATGTTTTATTCATTTTCTCTTAATTTTTTAAATATGACAAAGAATAACTTTTCAAATGTATTTCACATATCGAATGGTAAAGTTAACTAACTTCCTTAATGTGAAATTTTGTGGAAGTGCTCTTTACTCCATTCATCTCTCTCCGATAAATAAATAAATTATTTTTCTGTTCTGATTTCTCCAGTTAGCTTACAAGCTAATAGGTTAGCCTATTAGGTTAGCCATACTGCTAGCTTCTTATCCTCTTCACTTAAGTTGGTCCTCACTGTCACCACCTAGTGATATAGCAGATATAGTGATTATTTTTTTTAATCTTTGCGGTTAAGTTTAGGGAAAGGGTTAGGGTAGGGGCTCCCTCTATCTTCAATTGGACTTTGCTCCAAAAAGGGCCGTGTGTGCCAATGCCTGCAGCTATACCCTTCTCAGATGCAGGCAGATACACTTGTAATAAGCCGTGTTTTCCAGGATAAACCTGGGTGTGTTTAACTGCTTTCTCTTACTCCTTAAATGGCTTTTCAGTACACCACTTTCAGCAAAAACCCTAGAATAAACAGTTTTCTTAAGTGCATGTAAAATGATAAAATAGAACCTTACTGTAAAGTGTAACCATTTAAATAATATAGCATTGTTTTTCACATTATAATAATTAGAATGAGATTTTTGGGGGTAGAAGTGTTCTTAATTGTTGAGGTAGACAGATTTCGGTTTGGCACCAATAGTGGCTTTTTGGAAATGACAACGCAGCTGATAGGTCGAACAGGTGCAACTCATCCTATGCACCCAATTCCTGTGTTTCAATACATCTAAAGCTGCTACTCACCTCGCGCAATACATCAGGAAGTGGCTACAGCGGTGCAGTATGTGTAGTGTTATCCCTCCACCTCCCCAGCACCAACTGTCTAGATCTGCTTTACCGGGGGCTTTATTGGTTAATCACTACTTAGTCTTGAAAATAATGTCACAATCAAAATTCTTAATGGTCCTTAAAATAGGCTTCATTTTGTCCATGCAAAATAAAATTTATTATTTTTATCTGTTGATTTTGGGGTAAAATATGACCTGGACATGTTCTTAACAGTTCAAATGATAGTCACCCACTTACAAAATAATATGAGCACAACAATGTGTGTGTAGCAGAAGTACTGCATACCTTGCCAGGTTTGAGTTTGACCCACAGCTCGTTTTCTGGTCTCCTCAGTTCTGTGGTGAGCTGTCTGTGTGCTGCATACCAGCACTGCACCACGTCATGAGGGACTGTGTTAATCACAGAACGGTCGTAGTTATTATACCTGCAAAACAGTGAAACACAGCTCTTTCAAAACAGTATGCAATGCAGCAATAGCTTATGCAGATATTCATGTGTGCCAACTAGATTTTTAAAATGTAGTTTTACACCAAGTTACTATTTTAAATTACTTTGTGAAATGTCTACATTCCCAATGGCAGAGGCTACTCTGCTGCACAACAGAGCTGCAGCTTAATGCAGCAAAGAAAGTGATCTATTGTAACGCGTGATAGTGAGACAAACAGAACCAAATGCAGAGGAACAGTTCAAAGGATTTATTTACAATAAATGTGAGCAGTCACTGTGGATGTCGAGGAATTTGTTTGTGGAATTCTCCATTGAATCTTAATGAGGTGCAGAACGACGCACAGCATATCTCTCTAGCTCCCGACACACGGGTAAAGACAAGCTATCCTCCGTGGAAACCCAGCTGACACGCAGTGAACAAGGCGGCAACCACACACCCGACACGCGGGCAACCAACAGATACACAAGACAGGACAAACTTGGCAGAGAGAGTGAGGTTAGTTACTTCACACCAAACAATCTAGCAAGACATTCAGTCAACACTGAACTACACTTAACATTCAATCAAACAATCCAGCAAAGGACAAGACACACAAGAGGATTAATAGAGGCATGAACAAACAAGGGGCAGTTGCCACTCGCAGCTGAAAGTTGGCATGATCAGTGTTCAAAGGAAACAATCAGGGTTACCATGGAAACATGCGGTAGCGCACGACAACATGCTTGGAACAAAACAAACATGAAGCATGAGTGTCCGGATCCTGACACAGACAAACCGAACAAGACAATAAATTAGGATCCAGACACCATGCCCCGGACATGAAACACAAGACAGACATGGAACGATGATGCCAAGGTCCTCGTCAGAAAAGAACCCAACCTGACAAAGTAACAGGACCGTGACATCACCAGAGCGTGCTCGGCAGTAACTCGTGTACAGTGGTAACTCCAAACCAGACCTGTGCGCTCACATAAAGACATGACACAAAACATGGGGCGATGTCACCATGTCAGGTTGGGTTTTTGTCTGACAGGACCGTGGCATCGCCCTATGTTTACCCCTGTTGCGCAGGCAACGGAAGGGGATCGTTGTCAGTGACCGTAGGCACTTGCAGCAGTGAAAAGGCCTCTGTGGCCGTTGGCCTTGGCAGCAGCAGGGGAATGGCCTCAGTGATCACTGTGAACTCCATGGCGAATGCTAAGAATTATGCTCAACAAGCACGTCCATTGTCCCACATGGTGGTTCCCCAATCAGGGGCCCTTCCGGTGAGGAGCAGGATGATGTAAGTCACCTTCATTCTCTCCAATGGGAAAGCAGAGGGCTGTGATGTGAAGAACAAGGAACGCGCCACAGGAACCAGTCTCAACTGAATATGGGGCAGGAAGGGGAATATGGGCTTCTGAGCGCACAGAAACATGGGTAACCGCCGGTGCTGGTGAAGATGCTTCCTGAGAGGGGCCAGCATCGGGAGAAAGGCAGAGCTGCTGCATGACAGATGTGAGCTCAGCAAGCTGAGAAGCCATCATCTCCAGAGCCCGGTTAGATGTGGAAATTTTATCCTACTGATGTCCCAGCAAAGCTGAGAGAAGGTGGAGCGAAGAGTGGATTCCTCTGCTGGGTCCATGCTTAGCGAGATAAAATCCAGCCATCACGTGTTATGAGAACACAGACCCAAATCCAGATGAACGGTTCAAAGGATTTGTTTACAATAAATATCAGCTGTCACTGTGGATAGAGGAATAGATTCGTGGAATCCTCCATTGAAGCTTAGTGAGGTGCTGAATGATGCCCAGCATGGTAGGGCGATCTAGCTCCCGACACATGGGCAAAGACGAGGTATCCTCCGTGGAAATCCAGCTGACATGCAGCAGACTGGAAGGCAACCACTCACCTGACATGGTACCACAATCAACAGATACATGAGACCGGACCAACTAGGCAGAGAGAGTGAGGTTAGTTTCTTCACACCAAACAACAATCTAGCAAGACATTCAGTCAAAACTGAACTACATTTAACATTCAATCAAACAATCCAGCAAAGGACAAGGCACACAAGGGGATTAATAAAGGCATGAACAAACATGGGGCATGTGCCCCAGCAGCACCTGAAATAAATGAGGGCGAAAACATTAACATGCTTGGAACATAAAGAGAACATGGGGCATGAGTGTCCAGATCCCAACACAGACCAAAACAGACAGGAAGTCAGGATCCAGACACCATGACCCGACACAAAACACAAGTGATGCCACAGTCCTCGTCAGACAAGAACCCAACCTGACAAGTTGACAGGACCATGACATCACCGGAAAGCGCATGGCGGTAACTCACACATTGTTAACTAACAACCGGACAGAACATACACGAGACAGACAGGGTACAATGATGCCAAGGTCCCATCAGACAGAAACCCAACCTGAGAAGTTATTTATGGGTTACAACAGTGCATAGAGTTTTTTAACAGCCATAAATTATAAAATGGTTATAGCAAAAGTTTAATTGAGAACAATTATAAACGTTATCGTCATGAAATCTTATCCACAAGATGAGGATGATCACTTATACATCCAAATGGTAATACATTTACCATTTACCAAAATTACCCCAAAATGCAGAATATAAACAGCTGAAATGATCTAGGTTCAGTCAGTTTTACGGAACATGTGAATGAATGGATCAATAGAGGAGTAGTTAACAGTGTTTTGTCTTGCTTTCTAAAATCCTATTTTATTCACAAAAAGGGTTTAGTGTATTTTCAATGTATTTTTCCAATCTTTGTTAGGAAGACTTATCACAATGTGAATTCATCATCAGGAAGTCGAAAGTTCTGCTGCTAAAATAGTGTCTGTGCTTACTGAAATTCGAACCCCATTAACCGAAGCTGAAAGTGTTGGAGTGAAACGAGTGGTGGAAAAAGCGATTTGTATTTTTTGTTGTAAATTACAAAATTCAGTCAAAAGGAATGTCATTTTTATTAACTCTACTTTCTAACTAAACCTATCCATCAGTGGAGAAATATTGTCATTTTAAAGTGAAAATGCATCCTCAGAACCACGGCCATGTTGTTGAAGTGAAATTTCCAATGAGTGGCACCAAAAGAGAGTTGTATTTTTAGTTGTTTAGTTGTAAATGATGTAACGGTCAACAGGAATGCATATTTTATTTTATGAACTCTATCCCCTAACCCTAAAAATGTCATTTCACAGCGAAAATGCAACCTTCAAATGATTCTCACCATTATGTGAACATGATTACTTTCTGGTTTCCACTGGACCTGAACCTGCGTCGATTGCTAGTCCGTAGTGCCGCAGGGAAAAGCAAACACTTTTGAATTGATGCAAATATGGCTGATGGGAATGCCCCTTGTTAGTAATTCAGCAGTATAATGTCGATTTCAGGGTACATGAACATTCAGAAGCAGCATTATCGATTGTGTTACTGTGGCAGCAAAACATTTCAGTATTCAAGGGCGTGATAGTTCACTTAAAATATCTCTGTGTTATTATTCAGGTAGCTAGATATTAACATGTACTGTATTATGACTTTATCTCTAACTAAATTACTAGAAAGATTCTCTTTGAGCTGTTGCACCAACATGAAAAAAAGACAAACCGTGAAAGAGAAAACTGACTGTTAAAGTTTACGCTAATGTACGCGTCACTTGCAATAATGAAGAGTTTGTTTTGGGCATAACAGACCATCAGTTTTTAAACTCTTTCAACTTAAGCTTTAAAGGAATATTCCAGGTTCAATACAAGTTTAGCTCAATAGCCAGCATTTGTGACATTAATGATTACCACAAATTACTTTCGACTCATCTCTCCATTTCTTGAAATAAAGCAAAAATCAATGTTTATGCTTTGGGGTTAGAGTATTACGAGGCAAACAATGTGTTAACATGATTTTAGTGTGATAATGTCGCTTGCTAACTTATTCTGTGTAACGTTATATTCAGTTTTACAACACTTATGACGGCGTAATGCTGTAAACCCTAAAACGATGATTTAAAGAACTTACGGCACAAATAATACACAAGATTTAACAGCAGAACTAATGCAAGTGCTTTTGTGGTAATCAAATGCTGTTGATAAAGCTTAACTGTATTGAACCTGGAATATTCATTAAAGCTCCATCAGAAATCCAGTAATGTAAAATACTTCGTATCAGCTATATGAGAATACTTTATCAAATAAATACACACACACACACACACACACACACACACACACACACTTTAAATAGAAAACATATGTGACAGTACTGTGGAAAATTCTTAGTCACATAAGATGTTTCACAAAAGCACTGGTCTTAAGATGGTCATTTATATCTTCAGCTTTAGTGTATCAATAGGAAATATAAATGTTAGACTACCAAACATTACATTTGCTAACAGAAATGATTAGAATAGAAGAACATGTAGACCTGCAACAGATGTCATGACCCCCACAATCCCCCACTGAACATTGTGTGTGTCTGAGATCACAAACAGACAGAAGCAATTGAGACAGCATAAACAGATAGAAGAACTGTGGTGAATTCTTCAAGACGTTTGGAACATCCCATCTGTGTCCAGATGTATCTAGGAGAATTGGTGCGGTTTTAAAGGCAAAGGTGGTCACACCAAATATTAATTTAGCTTTATGTTTACTGGACTTTGTATGACATTAAGTGATAAATTAAAACTATTTGTCATTATTTTTGAAGACATCCTCATTATGCAACATTGTTCACAAGTGCCTAAAACTTTTGCACAGTACTGTATATGTGGTTAAAAACAAGATGAAAGAAATTAAAAAGGCCAAAGACCAAAAACATCATAAGCTGGCTTTAATGCATTACTTTTATTTTATTAACTATTTTACATTATTTTTCTTGAATTTATTTTACAATTATTTTATTAACTGTTTACAATAAAAGTAGGGCTGCACAATTAATCGAAATTGCAATATGACCTAAGATTATTAAACCGCAAAAGGCTACAGTGGAATTAAATAAATTAATAATCTGTACACAATTTTATGCCTTTTCAATATTTTACAATTGATTGATCTTATCAGTGGGAACATGCAGATTTAAATTATAATCAAATGTAAATCAATGGTTATCATAAATGTTCAAATCGTAAAATTAAAAAAATATTTCACAATATGATTTGTTATCCAAACAAAAACAACTCTTACCGGATCATGTACACCTCATTGTTCCATGGATAAACATTGAGCACCGGGCCGATTCCGATCATGTGGTTGCGGTGTTCTCCCAGATCCTCGATATATTCATGTTTGATCGGCACACGAGAGAGCAACTCAAAGCTCTCCGGGGTCTGCTGGAGGACCCGGTCTGCAGCGTGAAAGCCGTCAACCAGCAGAGTTCTGCCCCCCGTACCCGTGTGCCTTAGACAGTGAAACACCTGGATGCTTATACAAACAACAAAATAATGAATACATCTGTTTCTCTGTAGTTCATTTGTTCACAGGTGGACTTTATTATTCATCATTATCTACCAAAATATAAGTGAGGAAGTTAATTCACAAAAAATATTTTAGTAAAAGTAGATTTAGGAAAATAATGTTTTATTAGGCCGCTATGCATTATTCTAAACATATAATGGTACATATAAATGATAGAGCCACTCAGATTAAATAAACGGTAAACTAAATGAACTATTTGACAATGTTCTTTTAGCCATCAAGAACAAAATGCATTGCTTTTAACCCTCCTATGGTCTTGAAAAAGTGCCCCTCCCTTTGGTATTCAAGGTCCTTTTTGATCGGAAGGGTCAGATGTGTAACCCTTTTTTGGACGATGATGATACTGTGGCAGGGCGGGGCCGGGTCGTGACAATACACACCAGGTCCCTTATCAGGCTAATTAAGCATCCGAAAGGGATAAAGACCGAAGGCAGACGGTGGTGCGAAGAGATCGTACGTGTGTGTGTGTGTGTGTGGTTTAAGTTTATAATTAAAATATTATCTATATTGCCAAGCCTGTTCTCGCCTCCTTTCCCTTGAACTACATTACACTGGTGCCGAAATCCGGGAAGGAGGAGAGATGCCTGTCGCGGAGTCCTCGACACTGCTGTACACCTGGGGGAGTGCCGCTGCCTTCCGCCGGGGGAGGGAGTAGCCCGACCGCCCCGACGCGGTGAACGGGCCCGTCCGCGAGGCGAGTGGGGACTGGACTCCCTGACCGCCTGGAGCGATGGAGCTGCTGCCAGGGGCGGAGGAGTGCCCTGCCGTCCCCCAGAAACGTGGAGGGGCCGACAGAAGACCGCCGTCTGCGAGGGGAGGAGGGAAGTGACTCCCCGACCGCCTGGAGCGGTAGGGCCGCTGTCAGGGGTGGAAAAGTGTCCCCAGGAGTCGCCATGAACGCGGAGGGTTCTGTGTAGTCTGATGACTTGTTCTAACCTAATTTTATATTTTAATCACAAGATATGCATTTGGATATATATTTAGACATTATCAAATTATATGACCAAGTTTAGCATTTTAAAATGGATTTGAAGTGGACAATTGTTCTCGTTTGAGGTCATTAAACTCTTAAATATGTAGATAATTTCAAATAATATTTTAATGCAAATAAATCTTTTAATAAATCAAATGGAAACTCCTGCCCAAGAACTGGCAAAGTTTCTTCTGCTTTAAAACACTTAGCTGACGGAAGCTTTTTAAAACTGGTGTGGTTGTGTGTGAGTGGGTGTGTATGATTTGCACTGAGGATGTTTTAGAGTCTCACCCTGTAATTTCTGTCTGTTTTATTCCCTGCATTGTGGCTGATATGACTGTATTTGACAGATAAAAAAAAAAAAAAAAAAAAAAAGCTCTTTTTTTGGTCTGTCCTATTAATTTTCAATGGTCGGTCATACGCAAATACCAAAGGTGTAATTTTTTTGACTTTTCGAATCAAGCCCAGTTTGTTTTTGTCTGTTCAGATGGCAAATGGAGGAAATGTCACCAAGTCTTGTACAGCTCAGATAAAGGAAACAATTTTTATTAAATGAGGAATATGTATTTCAGTCAAAAATGACAGAATACCATAGGAGGAATACCTAAGAGGGTTAAAGCCTCTTAGTGCAAAGGGATCTAAAACCCTGATGCCAAAAGTGACCGTTGCACATGTTCAAGAAGCCCATCATCAGCATATAATAATATGAACAGCATTGATATGTAACAATTTACTGTCATTTGTAAGTCTTACAGCACTACAATTAAAAAGAAATGACCCCTTTAACCCATCACATATGTTTTCCCTGAGGTTGATAATGTTAGTCAAATTTTCTTGTGCCAAAAACAGTCACACTGTAATGGAGATTTAGTTTATCGTGATCATTTTCCACCCTCTACCTGACTATGTTTAGTTTATAAATGGCTAAGTAAAGCCAAACTGATTATGGTGTTTACCCGCAGGGTTCTTGAAAGTATGACGTATCGGTGTGGCGGTCCAGTGCCAGCTTTGTGTAGGCTGTGTCTCCACGAGATAAATCTGAAGTGAAATTCCATATCCGCCCGTACATGGACTCCCTAGAAACAAAGAGTTGTTAAGTAATTAAGTTCTTAAGTAATCTTAATTATCAATGCATTAAAGACTGCTTTCAGACGGACTAGGAGGGACACACACACACACACACACACCTCTTCCCTTGCATTGTCTGCAGTACCAACTCTAGCCAACTCTTTACACTTTACATTCTTTCTCTAAACTAACATTAAAAATGGCAAGGGATTGGTGGTCCTAAACATCATTTTGTCAGACAAAATACTAAACACTGCTCTTTAAACCCCTTTAATCCCACTGACTATAGTTTCGTTTCATCAAAGTGTTTTAGATGTATTTTGTAAATGAAGTTAGTTAACTATAAATGAAAGTGCAGACTGTCTTGTATTCAAGTAAATATTTTACAAAAAGCTCCATAAAAAGCAGCAAGAAAACACTAGGGATGCACGATAGATCGCTGGCCGGTATATTATTGGTCGATAACCTGGAAAATCTAAATATTATCACGCCGATATTTTCGCCGATAATTTGTTCGTTTATTTGCTTGCGGCTGAGAATCTCTGACTGTCTGTGTGAGCGAGAGACAAGCTCATGTAACTCTGTGAGAACAGAGTTGGGAAATACCACATTGTTACTTACAGAACAGCATTGCAATAAAACCAAGCCCAAACGGTACATTTATCTTGAAATAATTCTCACAATGTCCCTTGAGATAACACATGACTCATGACCAGAAGTTGCGTTAACCGAAAATGATCCGTCATTTACCGATTTTTAAAAAAAAAATTTTTTTTTGAAACATTGATGGATAATTCAAAATGCTGTCAAATCATTTTGACACATTAAAAAATAATTTTAATCTAGTGCATGAGTGCATTTTGACTTCACTAGCTCTTTCACGCACACTCCCGCTGGTGTGTTTGAGCCCTGTTTATTGCCAGGTATTAAGATGTGTATTTAGAGGCGCCATCACTATTAAAACCTGGTAATATGCATCTCTTTTGGAAAACTGTGTGTTCGGATTTTAAGGAAAGGGACTCCGAATTAATGACTGCATACATCAATCATTACGTTAGTGTGTTACTGCATGATTAGCGTTTTATTTTATTGTAATAAAGTGCAAAAGTCTAAACACAACACATCGTTTCCGCAAACTTGCATTTAATGGAAGCACAAACATGTTTAGAGAAGAATTGTCAGTTAATGTAGTAAAGTAAATGCATTAGAGGCTCAGAGATGTGTGCTTCTCATCTGTGATATTATATGTAGCCTATATATGTGCATTTTAAAATTTTCCAATTGAACGTTTATTTTCTTTTAAAGCCGTACGTAACTGGCAAAGGTTACATTAATCAAATCTAATCCTCAATTATAACAATCATTTTCAAGTATTATATTATAATAATGTACTTGACTGGGTCCCACAATAGTAATTCAGTATTATATAATATTGAGCTGGGTCCCAAAATATAAGTGAGGAAATTAATTCACAAAAAATATTTTCGCAAAAAAAGATTTAGGAAAATAAATGCTTTTTATTAGGCCGCTATGTATCATTCTAAACATATGGTGCATATAAATGAACAAAACATTCAAAAATGTTTTTTCTAAATAATTTTCAATTTTGCATCCGATTCAGATCTCTTATCATTTACTATAGTTGTGAGAGGATATCGCTCACTTTTTTAATCAACACCATTATTTTTTGGAACTTTATTATAATTTATTAATTATACTTTTAAAAAAAAAAAAAAAAAAAAAAAAAAAAAAAAAGTAAATAATAAATTGTGAGTTATATTACACAAAAAAAAAAAAAAGAAGAAAAAAAAAAAAGTCATTTCTCAACTTTAAATCCCTGGGGCTTTTATTTTGGTGGAACACTCAAGGAAGACTCTGTGGCTGAGTTCAGAATGGCATACTACTCACATTACTCTGCCATATTAGTATGCAAATCCGAACTATCAGTAGTTTGATTCACTTCTCATTCAAAATCTGCTGAAATGCTCATCCAGTGTCATTCTCAATGCATGCTGAACAGCAAAAACAGCAGCAGATGACTGTGTGACGACAAAGCGGCACTCATTCATTCTGAAGCACTGCGCAGGCAGACTACATATTTAATAAATTCAAGGAATAGTTCACCCAAAAATTAAAATTCTCTCATTATTCACTTGATGCCATCCCAGATATGTATGTCTTTGTTCAGCAGAACACAAATTAAGATTTTTATAATGGAAGTCCAAGGGTGCCAGCACTTTGATGGTCCAAAAGTCATATTCAGGCAGCATAAAAGTAATCCCCATGACTCCAGTCAATCAGTGAATGTCTTCTGAAGCTAATTGATAAGTTCATGTAAGAAACAAGTTGATAATTAAAACGTTTTTAACTTTAAATTGGCGCTTCCATCCAGGGCTCTGATGCGATTTGAAATGGCCGAACTCTCATGTGATGTTAGTTCTTCTGTCGCAAATAAGCACGGCTTCCGAATTCTAGCGTAAACTCGCTGACACGCTTGCATCACATTTCACGTCAGCTGCTGCCAGGAAGTGCTTTAAAAAAAAAAAAAAAACATTTTTCCACAATTTTGGCATGCCCAATTCCCAATGCGCTCTAAGTCCTCGTGGCGGTGTAGTGACTCGCCATGATCCGGGTGGTGGAGGTCGAATCTCAGTTGCCTCCGCATCCGAGACAGTCAATCCATGCATCTAATCACTTGGCTTGTTGAGCGTGTTACCGTGGACATGTAGCGCGTGTGGAGGCTCTCCGCTATTCTCCACACACCACTCACTACGGGCCCCACCGAGTGTGAGAGCCACATTATAGCAACCACGAGGAGGTTAACCCAACGAGACTATCCACCCTAGCACCTGGGTGCTGGTTTCCTTAGGAAGCCTGACTGGAGTCTCTCAGCACGCCCTGGATTCGAACTTGCGACTCCAGATGTGGTAGTCAGCGTATTTACTTGCCGAGATACCCAGGCCCCCCCAGGAAGCGCTTTTTAAAAGTTCATAACATTTGAATTATCGATTTATTTTTTACACAAATGTAGCAATTTCCTTCAGAAGACATTAATTGATCAACTGGAGTCATGGGGATTACTTTTATGCTGCCTAAATATGACTTTTGGATCATTAAAATGCTGGCACCCATATAATTCTATTATAAGGACCTGACAGAGCTCCATCTTCTAAAAATCTTAATTTGTGTTATGATGAAGACAGACAGACAGACAAACACATATGGGATTACATCAGGGTAAGTGAATGAGAGAATTTAGGAGGTTTAAAATAAAACTTATCGTTTGGAATTATCTATTGGGCTTTATTGGTCAACTGAGGAAACTTTTACTCTGTTTTCCAATTATGACTAGGAATAAAGCTTCTTCGTGCTCGCTTGGGTGGGAATATTTGGGATTAAATCATTAAATAACACACTGGAGAGAATTTAAGAACGCTTCCCTTAAAAAAAAAACTAGACAAGAAAAGGGCAAAGTCTGACCAACTATAGCTCCAGCACTGGCTCATTAATCATCATTGGCAATGCCAAAAGAATTCAAGTGCCTTACAAAGGACGCCTGGTGAGCAGCACACTTGAGAAACAAGAACTGACTTGACTTCATACATTTTAAGTAGCAACTGCACTAAATTTGCCCATTTATTTCTAATTAGACTCGGGTGAATGGCATATTCAGAAAGCTATATTAGTTTAGTTTTGCAATTCGGTTTGTTGGCGCTAGTGTCGCAGAAATTACATACGTCAGCTTTAAGTTTAGCAGTTCCAATGAAGAAAGTTACACTGGTTTGGAATGACATAAGGGTGTGTAAATTATGAGAGAATTAATTTTTGGGTAAAATATTTTTTTAAAGAAACGATCAGATGAGGTTTGGAGGATATTTTGAATGAATGTAGGAGCATCAATACACCAGCTCTGACCTGATGATGCTCACTCTTTGGCTTGCTCCTTCTGTAGCTTCCAAGGTCGCTGGTACGCCTTCAATAAAGGCAATTCCATAAAGCAGGAAGTTGTGGAGGAAGTTCTTTAGCTCCTCGTCACAGCTCATGAACTTGTCCCAGCTGGCAGAGGGCACCTTAGCGCTGGAATAGATGTTTTCATTCCACAGGATACGAGGTTGTACCGAACTTCTCTTCTGGCCCTCATAGCTGTTCTGAGCCAGCCATTCTAGTTCGTAGCGTGTTCCATGACCATCTGGCCCTGGAAATGGGAAACCCAAAAAACATGGAAATTACTTCAGATAACATATAGGAAAGATGATACATGGAGCAAAAGATTCAGATTTCATCACTTCACATAAACAATGGTGAGTATGTTTTGAAGGTTGCTTTTTCACACATATGTAAAATAACAAATAACAAATTGTGCAGACAGAACGAATCCTGCGAGAACAGGACAGATTGATTAACTCAAATGAATTACTGTTGACTGTAGGCTTATGTTCCATGATATTAGAAAAAATATAAATGTATATTGACCCATCCATTTGGAATTCATCAGATTGCGAAAAGTGGTCTATATAACAGGTCGGTAGGATGGGGTTGAAAAATAAGAGGGCTTGGTGACATCAGCCAGAAAGGAAAGTCACTTTCGAGGTGTAGCAATTAATGACATTTTTATGAAAGATTATGAATAGGGCTGGGTATTGATACAGATTTTTTACATATGGGTATATCAGTTGTAGTCCATTTTTCTTGCATATGAAGAAATTCTCTCTCAATAATTCAAGAATTATTGATTATACTGGGGATCTTCTAACAAGGTAAAATACATTAAATTTTTTTTTTTTAAATTTATTTTTAAATTTAAACTTCAACTCTGCGGACCCTCTGGCTGGTCCAAAAGGGGACGCTAAATCTTGAAAAGCTTATGCTCAAAATACACAAGTCAGGCATATGGGGTATCGTTTGAAATCTTAGAATCTGAACTTTTCATAGATAACCATCACTTCTGCAATTATGTTACAAAATAAGCCCTGAAAACATCAGCACCACCTAGGAGGTCATGTGTTAGAAATATTTATATGAATATAAAAGTCTTTCAAATTGCACTTACATAGAAATCATATCAAATGAAAGCTCTTGTTCTCAGAAATGTTCTGGGTTCTTAAATTTGACTAATTTCTGGCAATTACTCCACAATATGGAACTTGATAAAGAAATGCCAGCCCAGACTACAGAACGAGGAAGAGTGCAAGTTACTACAGAAGCAGTGCAGGGCTAGCATCCGCCAGGACAGTCAACGGTGGGCCAATGAGAAGGCTCCAGAAGCCGAGGCTGACCTCAGGTTAGGCCAAATTAAGGATGCCTTTGCCAACTTGCGACGACTACGCTCTGCCATTCCTCATACATCATGCCCAATAGACACCAGTGATGGTCACCTACTTACTAACAAAAAACAGAAGTTGGAGTGTTGGAAGGAATACATTGATGGCCACCTCCCGTAACAGGCCACCTCCAGCCCCACTCCACTCCAGAGTGCTGGATGAATCGGCTGTAGATTTTTAACATCATGCAGAACGACTCTGATGTAGAGCTGGGCAACACCATCAACTGTGACCCACCTACCCATGAGGAGGTAATGGCTGCCATGCAGCTAACAGAGAATGGGAAAGCTCCAGGCATATGTTGCATCACTGTGGAGATGCTGAAGGCAGGCAGTTCTTCTTGTATTGACTGGCTTACTCAGATCAACCACAAGGTTTGGACTAGTGGGGAGATTCCTGAGGATTGGAAAAGAGGCATCATCCTCCCAAAGGCAAAGGTAACCGCTGGGAGTGCAAAATCTATTATATCACTCTCCTACAAATATTTATTAAAGGCTATTCTCTTCGTTAGGCTATTGCATTTATAAAATGTAAGGGTTCCATTCATAATTTTTCCCCCTTTTACCCAGGATAAAATTTCACACCGGTGTTGTCCCTTGTATCGAGTAAACTGGTAACACTGTAAAACCCGTGGCAACCCTACTGTTCAAGAGCACATTGAATGCGGTACCGAACGACGGCCTGTTGTTCCACTGGTTTCCCCATCAACGGCAAATTTTTCCTCCAACCTCTTCTTCCTCCCAATGGATCACATCATGGAAAGAACTGTCCACCATGGTAACAGGAATAACTCTTGGCAATGAAACATTTACTGATCTGGAATTTGCCAACGATGTTGCCCTCCTTGCGGAGATGCTAGAAGTCCTTGACCTATTCTTGGAGATTCTGGATGAGGCATGCCAGTTAGGCTGGAGATCAACTGGAATAAAACCAAGATCCAGACAACTGTCCCATCAAATACATGCGCCTATTGCCTGAAACCAGGTGGAGGTCAGCAAGTCCTTCGTTTTACTTGGGTTTGCTGACATACTATACAGGAAACAGTGAACCAGAGTTCTCCAGGCGAACTGGCATCACTCGTTATGTTTTACATCACTAACAAGAAACATCTGGCACTCAGATATACAACGTCAAACCAAAATTCGCCTCTATGGGGTCTACATTCTACCAGTACTACTTTATGGAGCAGAAACATTTTCTGTAACAACAACACTACACCAGAAACTCAATGCATTCCACCAGTGGTGCTTGAGAAGGAGATTTAAGATATCCTATCTCAAGTGTACAACAAATGCTGAGATCTTCAGATGCACAGGAGAATGGTCGATTTCAGTCAAGATCTGTAGAAGGTGACTACAATATTTTGGACATGTCACTTGATTGGCATCCAAAGAGGACCATGCACGAGCAATATGCACCGTCGTGTATAGTCTCCCAAAGACCTGGAAATGACCTGTGGGCAGACCGAGAACATGGAGCGCTATTGAATACTATCTTGCCCCACACAATCTGTCTTTTCACTGTCTGAAAGTGAGCTCAGGTTAGAGAGAGTACAATGAAAAAGGCAAAGCTCCTTTAGCGGGCATGCAGAATATGATGGTGATATTTAAATGGTGGGCTTTTACGTATATGAGTGTGAAAAATTTCAGGAGACTGTCCAAAAATAGGACTGGAGAGGTTAATCATTCATTTTTCAGGTTATATTTTAACTTCTTAAATTTACAAATTCATATATTTCATCAATTAATATGATGTCTTAAAATTGCATTATATTGCATAGATTTTTTGGATACATGTTTATACACATCATTTGTATTATTCAAGCGTTTTCATTTATTTGTAGAACAAGTGCTAAAACGGTACTGTCTTTTTAAGAACAGATCACAGTTTAGCGAACTCCCACAGAAGTGTTTAGTTGAGCACAGTTTTTTCATTCTAATAATGTGCACTGATGAATAATTTATAATAAAACCTGGAATGTTTATTAAGAAAGTAAATAGGGTCAATTGTAACTTCACAATTGTGCAATAGTAAATATATGTTACTGTAATGTCAGTCTACAGTCTATCAAATGCATTTAACATCTTCATTGGCTAATGTATCTTGAAATATGTAACCAATCTATCTACACATTTTTGGTTCAAAGTAACAGACACAAAAGCCATAACAGAGTGTGCAAAGCAGTTACTGTGTAACTACAGCTCAAGGTAATAATAAAATCTTCATTAAAATGAATCTCACAGGTGGTCTGTCAGCTGTTTCCACTGAGTTTCGTAAGAGTCAAAGTTCTGTCATTCTCACAGACTCTCTCTTTACTTAGGAAAGGGATATCCATCTTTGTTTTGGGAGAGTGATAAACTAATCTAAACAATAAGACCACAATCTGTGTGGAGAAGTTTCTATCCTTCGATTTCACACTGAAGCAGTTACAACAATATTTTACAGAGAACTTCAGTGCGCACTGAATGCATGTTATGTAAGAGTGAATTATTTATGTTTACCGGGAAATGGGGACCAAGATTGAAAGAGTGTACCAACATAAGACAAAAAAAAAAAAAAAAAAAAAAAAAAAAAAAAAACCATTAACAACTGAGTGTATTCGAGGCACAGTCTCCAAGAAATAGCTGAAAATGTAAAATTCGGTCATTATTTTCTCAACCTCATTTTGTTCCAAACCTGCATGCTGTCATTTATTCTGTGGGCATCTCTGTGTGGAGTTTGCACGTAGGTCGACATGCAGGTCAAGTGAATTGGAAATAATTAATCATTTAAAATCAACATATTATGAGATACCAGCAAGCCTTACAATTGTGTGATTTTGAGTCTGTCATTGTCAGACAAAAAAAACTGAACTCTCCCTCTGTTTGTTGTATGAGTTGGTAATACCCAACTAGTATCGTGCAATCCCCTTAGAGCCCTTCTAGATCTCTGACCCCCTCTAGGGTAAACAGCGGTATCATGTGGTACCCGTTACTTTTCTCAGCACTGACCAGGATGGGCTAATCATAGTCGTTTACTGGATGAAGATTGAAAAAAAAAAAAAAAAAAATATTCTATGTGAAGATTTGACATTTCATTTTGTGTACCACAAACAAATAACACAATGTAGGTTTAGAAACGCCATGAGGGTGAGTAAATGAGAATTTACATGATCCCTTTAATCTATATGGTACACTCACATGTGAGGAAGATGTAGTCTTCATCCACTCTGCTCTTTGAAGGTCTGATGTTCAGCTCAATGCTGGCTGTGTCCAGGTTACGCTGATTCGTTGTCAAGTTGTAGCATGAAGACGAGCGGCAGTGGTCTCTCAGCCACACATAGTCAAAGTGCATTACAAGACCGCAATAGTTGAGCTCTGTGGATATATGTAAATTCATTTTATGATTGATGCTTTGCTTAACTATAGCTTCTGTTTATTATGTTGTGCAATTTAAAGCTTATTGTGTGAAAATAATCCCTGTCTTCAAACGGATTTCAGAAATCCCTGTCTTCCATTTGTTGTAAAAACAGATAGTCCCGCCCTCAAACCCACACCACTGGTTGAGTCAATGTTGCCGTGTCGGGCTGGTGAGGGAGGGACACACACACACACACACACACACACACACACACACACGTCAATTGTAGCTCTTCTGAGAGCCTTGCGTACCTCTGAACTGAGAAAAGGCCAATGTCAAGTTGGCAGACAGAATTTGCATGCCCCGCCCCGGACAAACAGGTATAAAGGGGGAGCGGGCGAGCGAATGCCAGACAGATTTTTTTTTTTTTTTCCCCCTTCGGAGCCGAACGGTTGTGTGATCAGCGAGCTGTGTGTCATGACTGCTTCACCCACCTCTGCAAGAGCTTTTTGTTGGATCTGATGGCGCATTCCAGCGGCTTTCTCCTCTCTGCACGCTGTGCAGATTCTGCCCCTGGGCGCTTCGACAGTGCTTCTCCTAAAAGAGATTAAACTTCTGAAAGAGTTTTATTTACCTCTAAAAGAGTTTTCTGGTAAGGAGCAACATACACAAGCGGGCATTGAACGTCCTTTTCAGGATGCATCTTTGTAAAGATGCCCTTCCGCCGCTGTGTAGTTCCTGGATGTGGCAGAATCTCTTCAGATCCGACGGTCATAGATGCTGCCTCGTGTGCCTGGATAGCGATCACACCGAGCGTTTCTCAAAACGAACGCCACTCCCGCGTCGCTCTTTCTTCCTACGGGATTGAGGACGATGGAGGCGATTTGGGGATGGCAGCGGGCTCGGTTTCGCCGGGCAGAGCCCCACGAACCACCCGCCCAGTTTAATTTTGTCCGCACTCGGGACAACGCCGGCTCGCTTCACGGCTAGTTTGCCTCCCTGGAGTCAGGTCTGGATTACGACATTGCCGCTACATCGGAGAGCGTTCAGGCGTCTGACGCTGAAGACCTGACCAGACTCCAGTCCTCGGGCCAGCCCACCCAGTCAGAGTCTAACGCGTAGATGCCCAACAAGATTTCCCAGGCCGCTGTGAGCGTGGGGTTGGACTGGAAATCACGGCTTGATGATTGGTACCTCGGCTCAGGGCGCCGCTCTCAGCCACGAACCCCCCGGTACCTTTCTTCCCGGAAGTGCATGAAGAGCTGACTAGTTTGTGGAGGGCACCTTTTACTGCCCGGAACCGACCTCCTCGCTCATCCGCTCTCGCTACCATGGACAGTGGGACAGTCCATGGGTACACGGAGATCCCTCAGGTGGACAGGGCGGTTGCGATCCACCTGTGTCCCGAGAATACCCCCACCTGGCGGGACCGCCGGTACTCCCATCCAAGGCCTGTAGGACAACTTCTTCGCTGACAGTGAAAGCCTACAGTGCCACTGGACAGGCCACCTCCACCTTGCATGCCATGGCTCTCAAGTCAAGTGGTTTTTATTGTGATTCAACCATATACAGTTAGTACAGTACACAGTCAAATGAGACAACG
Source organism: Moxostoma hubbsi (assembly GCA_032164185.1). NCBI lineage: Eukaryota > Metazoa > Chordata > Actinopteri > Cypriniformes > Catostomidae > Moxostoma > Moxostoma hubbsi. The sequence goes on along the minus strand of JAVLUX010000110.1, from coordinate 5,847,662 downwards.
TTCCTCCAGGACAATGGTGCTACATAAAACATGGGACAAACACAGAACCACATGAGACTACATAGACTAAATAACAAACCTATATAAAGTGCAAGTTCAAATGTGTACAGGACAATAAATTACTAATTAACAAGACAATGGGTACAGAGAGAGACAGTGCAACGTCGACCAGTGCACAGTAGTGCAAAAAGATGACAGCTTCTAAAAATGCCAAATGTAAACATAACATACTATGAGATAGTGTTCTATGCACATAGCAGTTATTGAGGTAGCAGCCAGGTATAAAGTGACAATAATTAAAGTGCAACTCAGGACGTGTGTGGGTGTGTGTGTGTGTGTGTGTGTCAGTCCAGTCTCTGAGTATTGAGGAGTCTGATGGCTTGGGGGAAGAAGCGGTTACACAGTCTTGCCGTGTGGGCCCGAATGATTCGGTACCTTTTGCCAGACGGCAGGAGGGTAAAGAGTTTGTGTGAGGGGTGTGTGGGGTCGTCCACAATGCTGGTTGCTTTGCGGATGCAGTGTTTTTTGTAAATGTCTTTGATGGAGGGAAGAGAGACCCCGATGATCCTCTCAGCTGTCCTCACTATACTCTGCAGGGCTTTGCGGTCCGAAACGGTGCAAGTCCCAAACCAGGCAGTGATGCAGCTGCTCAGGATGCTCTTAAGTCCCTCTATAGAATGTAGTGAGGATGGGTGTGCCGTAACCGTATTCTCGGCTCCTCAGTGAAAACCTGTCTGGCATTCGCTCGCCCGCTCCCTTTGTACCCGTATGTCCGGGGCATGCAAATTCTGTCTGCCAACTTGACATTGGCCTTTTCTCAAGTTCAAGTTCAGAGGTACGCGAGGCTCTCAGAAGCTCCCTTGTGTCACTACAATCGGCACAACATCTCGTCCCTTCCATCGGGGAACAGAGGTTACAACAGTAACCATGACGTTATCATTACTTGTAACACTTTTTCCATTTGTTAACATTACTAAATGCATTAGGCATTCACTTACAATGAAAAGCATTTATTAATCTTGGTTAAAGTTAATGAAAATACAATTGTTCATAGTATAACTGCTCAATTTTTCATAGTAAATTAATGTTAGTTCATAATGCATCAACTAATGTGAACATATACAACCTTTCATTCATTAGCATTAACTGTGATTAATAAGTATGTACAATATTTTTCATTGTTCACTAATGTTATCAAATACAACCTTATTGTAAAGTGTTACCAAATGTATATATTATATCATACATTTATGTGGGTCAGTGATATGACTAATGTTTTGTCCAGATCTATTAAATTATTCAAAAATACATTACAAATGCATTTCACAGAAAACAATTACTTGAATACACCTCTTCTATAATGAAGATGCTTTTATTTCATTCATTCAAAGTTATTTATAAAATGTTCTGGGGTTTAAGTAAAAAAATGTCATGTAGTGTAACATTATGGGGACAGAAAAAAATTTAAGCTGATATTTTGAAAAATGTTAGTACGAGTAGTGTAGCAGAATTTATTTATAATTAAAACAATTATTAATATTTAAAAAAAAAAAAACTTTTGTCCAACAAATCAAAGTCAGGTGGTGTAATCAACATGTAGGTAGACGTTTTGTTGTCATGGGACCAAAAAAAACAAAAAACAGCTAGCACTTCTTGAAATATCAACCAAAATATCTAGCTTCTGATCTAGATTGTATAGATACAAAAATATTCGTAATATATTACATTTTTATACATAAATGCTTAAATATAATTTTTTTCTTGGTAGTTCCACAAATTTCAGTGAAACGTTTAACGACAATAATGTGCCACATTTCAGTTTTGTAAATGCAACTTCTGTCTGGGGATGCACGTGCATTGCAATTTAAGCTGCATGATTAACGAGGACAGTTCTGAAACAACACGTTCTTGATGTAGTGGAGGAAAATATCTCACCTAAGCAGTTATCCAGCAGCTGATATCTGCATGAAGGTGCATGTGTTGAAATGTGCTGCAATCTCTTGCTGTGTGGATGAGTGCCACTGGCTCCCAAACACTCAAAGCCTTGTTTCCAGTTCACAGATCCTCGCAGTCTGTTCAACATTCGTGTTAAAGACATGATGACCTGCGAAGCGAGATCATATTCTGTTAAACTCCCATGCATAAAACATCATACATATCATAATAACACATCTAGTTACATTGTAAAATAACCATAACCCACCTTTGAATAAATTGTTATTACGTGCCGTACATCAGTCGACACATGCACGCGAGCCGCTTTCAACACTTGAATCTCGTGGGTGGGTTGCGCCAACTGCGAAACTCCTGTTTATATAAGCGTTAACATTAATAATTAAACTTGAGCTTCTTCCCCGCCATTGTGCTCGTCCATGAGTTAATGAGGCGTACACGCAGGCGCATTTGTCGTGTGTGAGAGTCCATGTGTGAATATCCACGACTCCTACTATGGCGAAGGTATTATACTTAATATTAATGAGTCAGGGCTACGCCATTGGAAGATTGCAAAGCAATATCATCTTAACTTAATTAATATTAATAAACAAAACATTCGCCATTGGAAGGTTACCAGATACATTTGCATGATCTAGTTAATATTAAAAATCTATAAGTTAATATTAAAAATCTACCATAGTAGGATTCGTGAAATCGGTTTACTCATAAACCATAACATTCATAAACCACCTAATTTTACTCATAAACCATTATGGCGCTGTGTAAAGGCTCATAGCACTGTGGAATCAGATAATCATTGTCTGAATTATATATTCAAACGTAGGGGATTTTATTAATAATAACAACTATATGGCTGATGGATTTAGCTGGTTTAAGTTGGTCTCCCATCCTGGCCAGCTAAAAAGTTACCAAAGTCCCCAAACAAGCCAAATGACCAGACTGGGACACAGGCAAACCAGATTGGGCTGGAATTGTTTTTTTGAACAGGAAGATAATATAACGCAGAATTTATTAAAAATGGTATCATGTGTGATGGTAATAAATTATATTTCATACTTGGCTCATCCAAAAAGTTGGAATTACCTGGAATTCTGCATTGATTACTCATAAAATGTGCACATGTGGTCTGATATTTGTCTAAACTAATAACCCACAAACAGTTGTAATTTTACAAAAATTGTTAAGTGGAAAAAAGTAAGTGAACCCTTGAATTAAGTAACTTGTAGATCCTCCTTTAGCAGCAACAACCTACACCAAACATTTCCTGTAGCTTCTTATAGTCTTGCACAACACAGAATGCATTTTGGACCATTCGTCCCTACAAATATGTTTCAGAGCTGGACCTAACCTTTTGTGGGCCCTAAGCAGATTTGCAAAATGGGGCACTAATATCTGCAGGTACAACTAACCAAACACACCCATCATCAATAATGCAATAATAATGCAATAATCTTCGAAAGTATAAAGCTTAAAAATGCAAAATTATCAACTGTAGTTTACAAGCACATGCATAACTGCTTCAAAACTAAAAAAAAATAAAGAATATAATATTTGAATCTAGCCAAACACGAATGCACAAATAAATATATTTAATGACATTCTAAGACTGTGCAAATTAATAAGAAATAATTAAGGTAAGGTACAGTAGATGCTATCTAAAGCAAACTCTTCTCTGCTGTGCCCAAAGTTTAGTGAGCCTTGTGATCACCATGAGGACATCGTGTTTACTTTCAGGTAAATCACACTCCCATTAGACATTCTATTTACACCTAAATAATGTGTAAATTTTTATTCAAAATACTCTTCGACAACATACAGACATACAGTCTTTCTTCGCTTACATGGGATGGATATTGGGGAGAAGAGTGAAATTGGCAAAAGGGAGATTAGAAGTCAGATCACCAGCACTGAGAGTCAACTGTCCTTTACAAAAATCGAGAATTCATGGCAAATTTTTATGCAAACTTGCCGCAAACTGGCCACTGATTATTTTCACAAGCAAATAAGCTTTGAAGCAAACAAGCAAAAATGTATATACTTTCTCTATATTTTTCATTGAACGATTATATAATAAGTAATACATTTTATAGTATTGACGGGTGTCATTGGACTATTGGCTTGCATATAGCCATGCTGTGTGGAGATGAGCTATGTACACTTATTGCAAATAATTATTTGGCTAAAGACCAATCCTATTGTTTACAAAAATGGTGGCAGAAAGCCGATAAACTGTTGTGTTAGATTTGACAGATTAGATGATTAAATGAAAGTACAGCACAAAACCATCATAAATACACAAATAATCTTGGCTTTACAATTATTATAATGGTATGAGTTAATATCATATCTGTAATAATGTTCACTTTATTTGTTTGCTGCAAAGCAGTGGGTTGAAATGATCTCCTCAGTCCAGTCAGCTCCGTTGGCTTGAAGCCACAGCCATCTACGAGAGCCCTTGAAATCATTTTTCAACAACGGAATCAGAGAAAAGTTTACTGTTTGCAGGCGGTTTTTGGAACCTCTTCCGTGTGTGACGTAAGCTGTGACGTTGTCAAAGGATTAGTCTATACTGAACCAGTGGTTGGGGGCCTCCTTGGTGTCACGGGACCCTCTACAGCCACTTATGTCGCTTATTAGATAGGGCTGGTGTCTTGCCTATGGTTAGGGGTAGGTGTAGGCGTGGCCCTTAACGATATGGACCAAGGACTCCCTATTATGTTTAGGATTAGGGGTGGACTTTAAGGATAGAGACCTATCAGGTAGCTGGGAGTAAAAACCTGGTGGGTAGTCAGATTTTGGCACAACACCGGAACAGCAGATCATCAATATTTCTGGGTTGTCTTGATTGCACAGCCCTCTTCAGTTCATGCCAGAGAATATTAGTTGGGTGAAGGTCAGGACTCTGACTCGGCCATTCCAAAACATTATTTTTTTTAAACACATTTGTTTACTTGTTTACTTTGGGTCATTTTCTTGTTGAATGCAACCCAACCTCTCTTAAGCTTGATGCCACAGCAATTAATTGTTTTCTCAATTACTGCAAGGCAGGCTCCCTCCACCATTCTTCACAGTTGGGATGAGGTTTTCCCAGAAAAGTTGTGGAACATCCAGGTGGTCTTGAACGTGTTTTTTTTTTTTTTTGAGACAGCAGTGGTTTCCTTCGTCTGCGTCCTTCCATAAACACCATACTCGTTCAGTGTTTTTCTGATAGTGGACACGTGAACAAAGACTTGCAGTTTTTAACGTTTTCTGGAGGTCTTTTACTGTCACCCCTGGGTATTTTTTCTCACCTCTTTTTGTATTGACCGTTGTTCTCTTGTGATTTTTGCAGGACAGGCACTCCTAGTCGGAGCAGCAACAGTCCTGAATTTTCTCAGAATTTTATTTGTAGACAATTGTCTTACTATGGATTTATATAAACCCATGTGTTTTTTCTAGCTTTGTGCATCTCTATAATGTGTCTTCTAAGGTCCTGTGAAAGTTTTTGTGATCAAGGGATGGTTCCAATTTACAAATCTTTCTTGAGATTTGTCAATAAGCAGGCTTTGTGTAACCCACACATCCCATCTCATCTCCTTAATTGAAACACCTCGCTACAATTAGCTTTGGGAGAAGTACTTAAAAGGTTCACTTTCTTTTTCCAGCCTAAACTGTGAAGGATTATTCCATGTCTTCAAAAAAAAAATAAAAAAAATGTGAGAAAAATACCCAACTGTTTATGATATTATTAGTTTAGTCAGAATGTGTTCGCCTATTTTGTGACTTAGATGATGATGAGACTACATTTTATATGGTGCATAAATCCAGGATATTCCAAAGGGTTGGAAAAAGTTTTCTTGCAACTGTAGTTACAATGAAATCACATAAAATCATATGAAATTCTACTCTGTCATTTCCAGGGTGACCAAATATATTCTAAGTGGTAATGACAGTATTGGGGACAGAGATAGAAACAAGGATCTCCCTGATCTTAACACTTTTATAAATATATTATTAAAAGTTAAGTTGCCAAGTCTAAGGAAGGGGACAAGCCCAAAACAGAGAAATTGTGGCACATGTAACATTTTGGAAGAACTATACACTCTTCAGTTTTCACTATTGATCCTCCAATGTCGTTTGAATATGAACTATGTACAAAATTATAAATAAAAAAAAAATACAGTACAAAAATAGATTTATGAAAGGTAATTTTCACATTTCATCTCGCAATTTTGTTCAGGGACGCGCTGACATGCATAATTCTGATATCTCCATCTAGCGGGTGTGGGAAGGAACTGCTCTTTTTCCCCACATTCGCTCAGCAGTCAGGAAACATGGCGACACGAGTCCTTCAGAGACTGGGCAGCGGCCTGACACAGCACGCCAGAAATGCTCTTCCACCGAACCAACACCTGCGGTTCGCGATCAGGTCAGATGACATTTTGACAGAACAAACTGACTCAATATATTATCATCACGTGTCCTACTGCTTGACGCGATCTCATTTGTTTACCTTCACGACTAGTCAGTGATTTACTCATTATCTGTAGCTAGCGGGCTAAGTATAGCTCTTCATTTTTAATTCGTGCTGTATAAAGTGCACCCCTTTGGCATTTTATTTCAACGTCGTTTTCCCATTTAGAATAAATTGAGTTAGTCTTGATTGCATTTCTTTGTGTAGTCTTAGGTAAATTGCATAGACATATCTCACAGTGCAACTTTAAAACTTTATGGACTATTTTGCAGGAAGTTGCAGCAGTGTGAATGACAAGTCATTTTTATTTGTGTAGCGCTTTACACAACACGCTTTGTTTCAAAGCATCTTTACAGGAAATCATGGATTAACAAAAAAATAAATAAAATGAAAAAGTTCTATCTGTAATGTCATAGTTATCATTGTATTGTATTGTATTTTGATTAAATGTGATTGTAAAATGTGTATAAAAATAATTAATTCAATAACAATTGAATTTGAAACCCAGTGAGCAAAACTCCATAAGATGTTAGTAAATGGAGAAAAATAACCTTGAGAGAAACCAGACTCACTTTGGGGGCCAGTTCCCCTCATGACTAACATCATGAATATTATGACAATATTACTTATTTATGTACAGTGCTGGTCATGGTTTTACATTAGTAAATTAAGTGTTAAGGTCCAGTGTTTTAAAAATACTAATAAAATATATATTTTTTATGAACTTTTAAGATTAATGACTAATGTCTTTGAAGTCCATCCTGAATTAACTGCAGAAGTTAACATAGATGCATTGTCCTTTGTTAGTTGGCTGATGAAGGCTTTTATTGGCAATTCAATGATATCAATTTCAAGAGTGTAGTCCATCAGTAGACAAAGGTGATGCAGACAGACATCAATGAGGTGCATCACAGTTGAACCTGAAGGTCATTTCGTTGAGGTTCGGTGGGGTCCATCCTAAATCCAAGGTTCAGGCAGTGGCATATAAAGTATACAGTGTTTTACAGTTGGAGTTGGCATTAGTTCATCCTCTGATTTAAAAAAAAAAAACAGAAGCAGTGTCTGGCAAGCACTGGGTGTAGTTTTTCGTCATCTCTCAGCGACACATAGCAGTGGAGTCCGACACCAAGCAGGAACGGAGCTGGAGCTGGATCTGGCAGGCCCTGGTAACCTTGGGATATGAATCCTGGAAACAAATAGAATAATATTAGAGTAGATGTCATAAAATTTTATTCAGAGTTATAGATCATGATAGATGTTTCTGGTTCTGGCAGACCCAACTAAAGCAGTCTAATTGTGAGTTGATGGATAAATTAGCCTAGGTGTCTGCCTGGATAAATAGATAAATAAATAGAGTCTTTAGTCAAGACTTAAACTGAGGGAGTGTGTCTGCATCCCAAAAAGAATTAGGGAGTCTATTCCATAGTTTCTTCCTCCTTTTGTGAATTTTGATATTCTTGGAATTAACAAGCCAGAATTTTGTGATTGTAATGAACATCACTTATATAGCATTTAGAAGGTTTTAGATCTTGTATTAATTCAAAAATGAACAGTAGCCAATGTAATGACGATAAAATTGAGCTAATATGTTAATTTTTTTTGGTTCTAGTCTGGCAGCTGCATTTTTAACCAGTTGAAGTTTATTTATTGAACTTGCAGGATATCCTCCCAGTAATGCATCACAATAATCTAGTCTTAAGATCTAGAGGTCATAAACGCATTAATACATTTTTTTGCATCAGTAACAGAGAGCATGTGTCGTAATTGAGCAATATTTTCAGGTGGAAAAATGCTGTTCTACAGACAATGGTAATTTGATTTTCAAAGGACAGATTGGTATCAAATATAACAACTAAGTTCTACGCTGTTGAAGATGTTGTAACAGTACATCCATCGAGAGTCAAATTATATTTTAGCTGCTTCTTTTTAGAGTTTTTTGGTCCAATAATTAGTACCTCTGTTTTGTCGGAATTGAGTAGAAGGAAATTTTTGGCAATCCAATCTTTGATTTCATAGATACACTCTGCTAAATTGGAGAATTGTGAATTTTCGTTGGGTTTCGAAGAAATATAAATTTGGGTATCATCTTCATAACAGTGGAAACTTATATCATGATTCCTGATAATATCTCCCAGGGGAAGCATGTATAAAGATAAAAGCAGGAACCTAAAACTGATCCCTGTGGCACTTCATACTTAACTTTTGTTAGATTTGACAATTCCTCATTTACACATACAAATTGGTAGCGGTCTGCACAATAGGACCTAAACCATGCTAATGCAACTCCACAAATGCCAACATAATTCTCTAGCCTATTCAAGAGAATGTTGTAATCTATAGTGTCGAAGGCAGCACTAAGATCTAAAAGCACTAGAAGAGAAATGCAGCCGCGATCAGATGTAACTCTGATAAGTGAAGTTTCTGTACTGTGATGGCGCCTAAATCCTGACTGAAATTCTTCATATATTCCATATTATCTGTAAAATGAAAATAGTTGGGAGGACATTACCTTTCTGTAATTAGCCAGTTCTCTAGGATCAAGCTGTGGTTTCTTAATAAGCGGTTAGATAACTGCCATTTTAAAGTTTCTTGGGACATGTCATGAGGATAGCGATTAATAATATTAAGAGGAGGTTCTGAGATTTTTTTGTGTTTGGTAGTTTGGGGAACAAACACAGTCTCTATGTGATATCTAGGTGATACAGTCTCTATGTGTTCGGATTAACCAGTTTGTCTGCTTCCTGGCCTAGGCCCCAGTTGGTCAAATACTATCATTATTAAGACTATGAGCCAAATGACTAGAAAGGAGAACGGCACCTTCCCTGAAGGGAAGTCCTTCTCTTTTAGCAGGTCAGGTCTACCCCAAAAACGCTTCCAATTGCCTATAAATCCTATGCTATTCTCCGGACACAACTCAGACATCCAGTCATTCAGTGACACTAATCTACTTTAAACCTCGTTACCATGATGAGCAGGGAGGGGAGTGGTGTAGCTTTGCTGAGTGAGTATGCCACTGAGACGTCACCCAATCACCTGTTGCGGGGGCTCTTCAGCTGGAACCAAAGTGTGTTGCTCGCTGTTCTACCTGCATCCGAAACAGTATCTACCGGCTTCTCTTTCTCACTGACCTCCACTAGTGTTATGATCCGTGCCTCTAGTTCATTAACCTTCTCCGTCAGCCAGACTAATTCCATACATTTATCACATGTGAATCCCTCACTGCTGATGGAAGAAGCAGTACTAAACATGTGGCGTTTAAAGAAGGAAGCAATTACATGAACAGATGCAATGACTTACCGCAATTGTTTGTTGTTGTTGTGGTTGTTCCTGAGTGGTGAGAATTTGTGATCGATGCGGTTCCTTATCAGCAGATGTTTGAGATTGATGCAATAATCCATGTAAAACACAGTGGAGAAAACAAAGGCACGCAGTAGAGACGCTAGATGTAGACAAGCGGAAAAAAGCCGAAAAAAGTTTAAAATGCATCTCACTGTATATATGGCCAGCGAAGCAAAACTTTGAGAAATTTGAATGGTATTTTTACCATTTGAATATTTATTGCAGAATACCTAAATAAACATCCCTAAATAAATCATGACAATATATTTCTCTCTCTCTTAACTATTACTGTTTATCTACACTACATCTTATCTGGGAGTGAGTGCGCATACACAATTTTGAAATATTTATTTGTGGACTAAAAATTTTGAGAATGGGTTAAAGGTTATCTGCACACTCATGTTACAGCCAACAGCTCCAGAGATATGTGTTAATGCCAATGGCATCAATTTTGCCAAAGGTGTGTATTTTTGGGGGAAATTTGGTATTTCAACCTCAGTTCCTGTAATACATCTATAATACACTGTGTATGCAAAAGTTACACTCAGGACATTCAGGAGAATAAACCCATTAAAACGGCATTATTTGGAGTCTGGGTAGCTTAGCGAGTAAAGCCACTGACTACCAACCCTGGAGTCGCAAGGTGTGCTGAGTGACTCCAGCCAGGTCTCCTAAGCAACCAAATTGGCCCAGTTGCTAGAGAGGGTAGAGTCACATGGGGTAACCTCCTCGTGGTCACTATAATGTGGTTCTCGCTCAGAAGTGGGGTGCGTGGTGAGTTGTGCATGGATGCCACGGAGAATAGCGTGAAGCCTCCGCACATGCTATGTCTCCACGGTAACACGCTCAACAAGCCATGTGATAAGATGCGCTAATTGACATCTCAGATGTGAAAGCAACTGAGATTCGTCCTCTGCCACCCGGATTGAAGCGAGTTACTACGCCACCATGAGGACCTAGAGTGCATTGGGTGCAAAAATTAACTAAGTAAAAGTGGAAAGTAATATTAATATGTACTATTATTATGGCAGTTTTTTTGACGTGGACATTTTTGTCCTCTAAGGACCTCTGAGTTACTTTTTTTTAATTGAAGACACACAAGGGTTAAGATGAATCACTTATGATGTGTTATTCCTCTTTTGTAAGTTGCTTTGAATAAAATCGTCCGCCAAAAATGAAAAAATGTAATGTAAATGGTATACCTTTGACAATTTTTAATTAAATAATTATAATAAAACGGTGTAAACAACAAACTATGTGCTATAATACAGTTTAATGGTAAAGAACGTTTAAACCAACAGAGACTAGTACGGTAGCATGTAGTGTATTATGCAGAGGTTGACCGATAGTGGATATTGTCGATACCGATAACTAAGGCGGTGGAAAAGGTCTTTCGAAACGAAAATTAACGAAATTATTCGCCCGATAGTTTAAAAAAACAAAACAAAAAAAAAAAGTAGTCTTCCCTTTCTATGACGGATACAGAAATAGAGGCTACAGGAGTCCAAAATTTTTTAAATTCCAGATGCAGTTTATTTTTCAACCAAAATCTCAGTAATAATCAGAAAAAAAAATCAAGATTATAACATGGAACTTTTACCTATAAACAAGACCAAAACACACCAGGACTCCACTAGGCTCCTTTATGATGATCTATATTTAAGTATTTACCAAATGAAGCGTTTTATAGCCTGTACATTCAACAGGTTCTGGTTTTTGTGTGTGTGTGTGTGTGTGTGTGTGTGTGTGTGTGTGTTTAATTTAATCAGATGAAGTTTAATGAGAAATAAGGTTAATTATTATTTAAATGATATGAAGTTGGAGACACGATATATGTGCTAACGGGGCACATTTCCATATAGTCAGATTTTCTTTTGTATTTCCTTGTTTCAAATAGAACATGTTATGATCTAATCAAAATATGCATTGAAGTGAAGATAAAAATAAGGAATAACATTGTCAATGATAACAGGTTTAGAGTGAGCAAATCCCTTCAAGGTGTCAGTTTTATTTCACCTCTAGAGGCCGCTGTTTTACTACAGAACCAAGCTGTTCTAACTGACAGAAGAACACAGAGGAATAATAATAATAATAGTAAAAAAATATATATCGGCATAAATATTTTCCAAAAAGCAACTATTGGCACTGATTAATTGGTAAAACCGATATATCGATCTACCTCTTGTATTACGTTTCACATGACTAGTTAAACTGACTCACAACATTGAAATAGAAAGGTGTGTTTTTGGTTACATATAGCTATTATGCTTTGGAATATTAGTTATGATGTGTATAATTTAATGGACATTTATTGTTCTTTGTTTCGTTAGGAGTGCATTTACAAACAAAAGTCGTGAAGAGAGCTGGATCAAGTCTCTTTTTGTACGAAAAGTGGATCCCAGAAAAGACGCCCACTCTCACCTGCTCGCTAAGAAAGAAGACAACAACCTCTACAAAATTCAGTGTATGTTTTGGATCACATTCTTAAATCTTTTTAGATTTTGAGTGATTACATTGCCGAAATAGATTTAAATTTTTTTAAGGGGGATTATGGGTAGATTTTTTTTCCTCAGGCAGTTGAATCACAGACGGTTGCCATCTGAACGACCCATAACTTGCCTTTCTTTTACAGTTCACAATGTCAAGCCAGAGTGCCTTGATGATTATAACAAACTCTGGTAAGATTATTTTGAGATGACATTGGATAGTGTGTATTTGTGCATAGAGAAATGATTTATGTGTGTTTAATTAAATAAATAAATATTACGGCTGTCAATCCATTACAGTTTTTAATCAAATGATTTACATGACCTGCCAATTAAATAATAGAAATGATCGCATAGTAGTATTTGTTGAAGAGGCCTTCAAAGAAAGATTTTTTTTTTTTTAAAGATTTTAAAAAACCTCATACATAATTCAAATAAATATAAATATATAGTGCATTCAGAAAATATTCAGACTCCATCATTTTGTTATGTTGCAGCCTTATGCTAAAATTATTTCAATTATTTTTTTCACATCTATTTTAAATCTACACTACATGCCCAATAATGACAAAGCAAAAAAACCAAAAAAACATATTTTTGATAATTTTTTTTAAAATAGAAAAAACTGAAATATCACATTGACATACTGTAAGTATTCAGACCCTTTGCTATGACCTTTGAAATTTGCTCAGTTGCATCCCATTTCTCTGGATCATCTTTGAGATGTTTCTACACTTTGTTTGGAGTAAACCTGTGTCAAAATGAATTGGTTGGACATGATTTGGAAAGGCATACACCTGTCTATATAAGTTCTCGCAGCTGAAAATGCATATCAGTACAAAAACCAAGCCATGAGGTCAAAGGAACTGCCTGCAGAGATCAGAGGCAGGATTGTGTTGAGACACAGATCTGGGCAAGTCCACAAAAACATTTCAGCTGCATTGAAGTTTCCCAAGAGAATAGTGGCCTCCATAATTCTTAAATGGAAGAAGTCTGGAACAACCAGGACTCTTCCTAGAGCTGGCCGCCCAGCCAAACTGAGCAATCAGTGGAGAAGGGCTTTGGTAAGAGAGCTCACCAAGAACCCAATGGTCACTCTGTTTGAGCTCCAGAGATCATGTGTGGAGATGAATATAATTCATTTTATAATACTATTATTTAATATTTTATGATTCTCTCTATTAAGCTCCCAAAGGAAAAGTTGTGATGATAATTTCAGATCCTTTTCACTCATAACAGTGTGAAAGTGCCCTCTGTCTGCTTGTATGATTGTAACACATTAAAAAGGGTTTCACCGCTGTTCAAACGCTACTCAGATTGCATTATTGATATGAATAAATGTTTTCCAACTGAATAGACATGAAACAAATTACAGTAATATGAAAATTAATCTCTACAGTAATCCAAATACTTTTTGGAAGTAACTTTATTCTGATTACTATTTTAATTGTAATTGTAGTGGAATACAGTTACTAATATTTTGTATTTTAAATGCGTAACTCTGCTACATGTATTCTGTTACTCCCCAACCCTGCATGTGGGTCAGGAGGCATGATTCATTGTTTTTATTTTTTTACTGGCTGTTTTATATTATTAATCACACTAAATTAACACATTAATGAACAGCCCTACCAAATATTTTTTGTTAATGTTACAGAATAAAGATAACATTTTACAGATAAAATATTACAGAAATAACAAAATGGCATCATTTAACCACTAATATCATTCTAAAACGGTATGACATTCTTTCTTCCGTGGAAAAGAAAAGGAAATTTGAATGTCCATGCTGCTCTTTTCCTACAAAATAGATTGGTGACCCCAACTTTCAAGCTCTAATAGTTCATACTAATAGTTCATACATAGTTCAAGTCTTCAAAAGCCAATTTTTTCAGACCAATTGAAAACCATATAGGTTTTACTGTTGTATTTACTATTAATATGAATTCATTTCTATCTAAAATTCTATTCTTGATTAAAAAGCCTTATTGTTTGGTGTTGTTAATTGGGTCTAAAATGACATCTGTGTTCGACATACAGTGAGGATGTACTGCCATCAATACATGCTGATTCTAACTACCCCTGTGAGCTAGTGGGCACCTGGAACACATGGTATGGAGAACAGGACCAGGCAGGTGAGGAGAGACCCTACACTCACCACTTATTCATGTTCCTGCCCTGATAATTCTAACATGCTGATGAATTATGAGCTTATCTAAATTAGGGAAGGTTATCTAGGGTTTTTATAATTTTTTAGCAGTTATGATTTGAAGCATATGAATTTACTTGAGATGCAACTCCAGGTAAAGACTTTTGGCATGCTTACAATCCAAAGACGAGTTCCACACACACTATTTTCATTTCATGTTGGTGAACAAAAAATAAAAAATTAACAAATTCTAATCACACACTGCACAAATGAGGGAAAAGTCCACCGTGCAGCTTTTCTCTCGTTAATGTGCGTTTTGCTAATTCAACTGTAATTATTTACTAGTGGAGCTGCCGGTTCTCTTAAAGAGACGGTACCATTTTAGTGCCTGTAATACATATCAATGTAAACTCAATGTAATTTGTACAAGTGTACATAAACAAACATTTAAAATCTAGTAATGTAGTAAGTGTAATAAATGTATAAATATTTAAAGGGACGATCATACATTATGAAATATTTTAACTTCAACAAACACTAAATATTGAAGAATTTGACAAATAGGCTCTTGAAGCTATGCAGAGCTTTGTACAAAACCTAATGTTTATATATGGTACTATTGATGATAAATTAATCAAAAGGGGGTCTGGGTAGCTCAGCGAGTAAAGACGCTGACTACCACCCCTGGAGTCGTGATTCCAGGGTGTGCTGAGTGACTCCAGCCAGGTCTCCTAAGCAACCAAATTGGCCCGGTTGCTAGGGAGTGTAGAGTCACATGGTGTAACCTCCTCGTGGTCACTATAATGTGGTTCTCGCTCTCGGTGGGGTGCGTGGTGGATGCCGCAGAGAATAGCGTGAAGCCTCCACACGCACTATGTCTCTGCGGTAATGCGCTCAACAAGCCACGTGATAAGATGGCAACTGAGATTCATCCTCCACCACCCAGATGGAGGCGAGTCACTGCGCCACTACAAGGACTTAGAGCAATTGGACATTCCAAATTGGGGAGAAAGGGGGAGAGAAATGTTTTTTGTTTATTTATATATATATATATATATATATATATATATATAAAAACTTACATTATTATTTCCATCCATCCACCTTCTGTAGCTGATTGTCCTATGTAATGCTAAAATGTTAAACTGTGACAAGAGCTTGTATAATTTCTATAAGTGCAATCTTGTAAATGTGACATTTGTACTTGTACATGTAGATTGTACATGTAATGTAAATGTACTTTTTAAAAAAAGCTTAAATGTGATTTAAATGATAAAAAGAAAAATATTAAATAAAATGTACAATCTCGCATACTATATTGCATGAATTCATTTATATGAATACTATTTATATTTTAAAATGCCCCTTTCTCCATTTCCTTATATAATTTTCAGTTTTCAATTGCATTACGCTTACAATGTCTTCCAAAATCTGCCGATTAAAAACAAAAGTTTACTAGCCAATGGCAGTTCTTTCTGCATAGATGGTTGCAAAACACTCTCCAAGACGTGACTCTAAATTCATCCCCAAAAAAGCAGACTTCAAATCATGTGCTGTGAGCAATGTTGCTATTATTGACCCTTCCCTAAACCCTGCCTTGAAAATGTGTTTGACCGATCCTATCTTAGCAACGGTTGCCGCCTGACAGTTCTCATTTCTTAATTTTTTCAATGAGATTGTATAGGAGAAATGTGTGTGGAATTTTATCAGAGTAATCAAAAAAAAATGTAAATGTTGTTGCTGGTTCACTTGAAATAGTGTTTTTGTTTTATACTGTTTTAATATTTTAATACATTTTGAGAAGAGCATGCAATGGTTAAACTATGTGCCAGTCCAATCTTTTGCCTGTGGATTCTGATTCCCAGTCTCCACCGTTTTTCAATAAAATTACTTTTACAAAAACTCTTCATTCCAGCCCACATAAGAATATTATCCATTCATCTTATGAAAATATTTAGCAAAAAGTATTTTGCCGCAGTCTCCCATTCTTTCCTATTGGAAGTTCTGCAATGCTAGTCAGAGGGAGCAGGGGAAACCAAAGAGGACGGAGCTTAGCCAAGAGTCAATTATCCATGATTGTTTTTGTTTTTTGTTTGAGGACTATGATTGTGAGGACTATTTTAATGTCTCTGTGTGTGTCTGTCCATTAGTACATCTTTGGAGATATCGAGGAGGATACCCCGCCCTGACTGATGTCATGAACAAACTCAAGAAGAATAAGGTGGGTTCATGTGTGTATCTGCACCAGCTGCATGATACGAATGGCTTAGACTCTAATAGGATTAGCTGTGGGAACTAGGGACAGGTGTGGTCTAAAGATCACTTTGGATGGATGTCCTATACCAATACAAAAATTGATTGATTTTGATCATTTTGTAAATCTGCCATTAAAATGAAGTTGAAATCACACTGACTTGTGGCTTCTATAGAAATATATAATTGCTTAACAATCTCGGAGCTCAAGGTAGGACTTAGGGTTGTCAAGCAATTATAAATTGTCGATTATTTACCATTATTTACCAATAAAGTACAGTTTTACAGGCTTTTGTCACTGCAGTGTATCTTTCTGGGCTTCTGGAAGAACATTTCCAGAGCCTCTTGATATGGGAAGTCAGAAACTTGCATGCTGCAAGATGGTCTCCTTGCAGCCTATTGCGGATGTTTTCCCTGTGAGCAAATATTTTTGTCTGGTTTTCATCTGGTTGACGCGACATATTTCCCGCCGCGCGCTCTCTGTCCGCTAGTGCTCATCTGTAGGTGACGCAAGTGTTTGTTTGTGTGTGTGCGCGCGTGCGCACTCATTGGGATAATTGTAAATGCGCAAACACAGACAGAAAAGACATGCCATCGTGGAAATAAGATAAATAACATATTGTAATCTGGCGCTATAAAGAAAATCAAATCAAATTTACTTGACCTTCAAGGGGGGCGGGGCGAGCTGTTAGGAGGGCGGGGCGCCCCCCTTATATAATGGTAGGGGAAACACTGAAGTAGTTGAAAATTGTATCAATCAAATAAAAACATAATAATAATAATAATAATAATTGAACTAAAACCAAGCACACGCAGGCAGTTTTCTTAGCAGTTCATGGTAATTTCAATGATTGTGATATATAGGCATGTCCTGATAAACTTTTTTTGAGTATGCGGACCAATACTTGATACTGATACTTGCCGATACCATTTGTTTTATTTTTCTCCATATCAACAGTTTATTAAAATTTTATCATCAAAATGGTGTTTAAATAAATGAATTTAGTAAAAATTGTATCTAATGACAATATAAAATTAAATTTTCAACATAATATTGAATTCTTTTTAATCAAATGAAGTGCTTATATACAGAACCACACAGCACAATCTAAAATACAGCATTGGAGTTACAATTTGTCAAATAAAGTGCTGCATAACAGAGCATCACCAATGTGAGATACTGCTTAACTATGATATAAGTAGGGATGCACCGCTCCGATACGTGGGTCAGTATAAGCTCCGATACTGATGTTTTTAGATGGAATGTGTATCGGTCCGACGAGCCCGGTCGAAATCCGATACTGTGTGTTAGTCATGTTTGTTACGGTCAAGCTCAAAAAATTACAAAAGAACCATAAAAACAATTAAAGTAGTTCATATGGCTCGTGCATTTTATTCAAAGCCACTTGAAGACGTGCGATTAGCTCTGTGAATCAGAAAAGGCTGTTTTATAAGTAACTATATATAATGTACGTGCAGCTCCAGCACATCAGTGGATGGAGCTGCTCTGCTTACACACACACACACACACACACACACACACGTGGCTATTTTTAGCCTTCACGTGGTGCGCAATATTTGAGCACTACTCACGAACAACACTTCAGATGTAGATGCTGAAAAGTTGGGCTCACTTATAATATGCATTTAGAACGGCACTAGAGATTTAAATAAGAAGTGAATTAAACTACTGTGGACGTGCCTACAAACAGACACATACAGGACTTCCTGGGGAGTTCAGAATGTCAAAATAAAAGCGTGAGGGTTTAAAAGTTAAAGGATTGAGATATATTACTATTATAATATATAATTATTATCATTTGTTTACAAAAAACTGTTTATTTTCTACCGATGACTTACACTGGAATTACTGTTAATTTTGCTGCTACATTATTATCCAGTAAATTAATTAATAATAAAGAGTTTCTTAATAATCTATACATTTATATTGAAATAATGTGTAGTTAGAGGTTTGTGTTTCTTTACATGTTAAAGAGCACTCCCAATTAGTTCCAAACAATAATGTAGAGATATTCTAAACTGATTATGCAAAAAACAACACTGGTATCAGATCGGATCGGTATCGGCCAATACTGAGATTTCCGATATTGGAATCGGAAGAGAAAAAGTGCATCCCTAGATAAAAGCACTATTGATTTATTATTATTATTATTAGTAGTAGTAGTTGTAGTAATACAGAAATAATATTACATAACTTTTCAATAGTGATATATTTCTGTCATACTTTTTTCATTTAAATGTAGGAGCGTTCATTTTAAATAGTTTTTGTGTTATGACGTGGCTCAATGTGATTTTTAAACAGCAAAAGGCTGCTATTTTATTAAATAAGTATAAACTCTGTATGTGCCTCATGCTAACAAATTAACTTATGCTCTGCTCGCTGTCATCTGCTACAAACAGAGAGCTTGATGCTCATTGCAGTGTTTCCCCTGTATGAACCAAGGAGAGATTTTGTATGTGCGTATTGTATTTTTTGAGGTGTAAGCTGTACACCACTTACATTTTTATTATTGTTATTAGGGCTGTTGATTAAACATTAATTCAGTACAATTTATTTATTATATAAAATATAAGGCACTAAAACATTTATGAAATGAATTCCTGGACTATAATAAGGAATATTCCTACTAGATTTAGACCGATATATCAGTTTTACCGATATCTTATCGGTTGCTTTTTGCAACCTTCAGTTATCTGTAAAAATATATGTTGATCATTGCCAAAAAAAAATGTTTATGGAGGATTCTACATTTAGAATGGCTTGGTTCTACAGTATAATGCAGTAAATCTGCCATCATATCCATATTTTTATCCTCACTTCAATGCATATTTTGTTGTTTTGATTAGATAATGTTCTAAACTATATTAAAATGTCTCCAACCTCATATCTTGTGAATAATAATAATAATAATTATTATAATTATAATAATAATAATAAAACGTATTCCTCATTAAACCTTATCTTGTCAAGTTATCGTTTTTGGAAAAATCGACCGGGTCGACTATTTCCCACCATTGAGAACTACCTGTTTTCAGCTGGGGGCAGTGAGCGCAAATACAAGATATTTGACAGAGGGATTTCTGTCTGGAAATGATGGACATTGATGACTGCTGATGTGTCTGTTCAGGAGTTTTTGGAGTACAGAGATAAGCGTGGTAAGATGTTGCTGTCCCGTCGAAACCAACTGCTGCTAGAATTCAGCTTCTGGAATGAGCCGGTGCCCAGAGAAGGGCCAAACATATACGAGCTGAGGTCCTATCAACTCAGGGTGTGTATTAACTCATGTTAAAGTGTGTTCATTGGAATGCCACTGTTTTATCATTTCATTCCACGGCATGAGTAATATTATTGGATATTTAAGGAATATTTCAACCAAAAATGATAATTTCCCCTCATCTGTATTTAGATATACTGTCAGTACTATGGTATTAACTGTACAAAAATCTCTACCGGTTGACACATTTCTACTGAGGATATATATTGCTATATTTGCCAGAATTAGGGCTATTTTATTTGACTGACTGTAAAAAAATATTCCCCCTCCTTAGCCTGGAACCATGATCGAATGGGGAAATTACTGGTGAGACACATTTTTTTCTTTTAGTTTGAAATAAAACTGAATGTTTATTGTTTCATACTGTACTGATATGGTGGCATATTTTTAGGCTACACGTATGAAGTGATGTTTTCATATCCTCTTACAGATTGTAGTTGCTGAATTATGAGAAAGTATGGTAACACGCCTTAAATTTCACGCTCTAAAATATATAAACCTAAAATGGGAGAGTGATTTGGTCTTTTATGCCTGGCTTAATTTGACTGCTGCATCAAACACTTCACATATCAAAGAATCTGCATGTCTCTTTTTAAACGTTGATTGGATACGTCTTACGTATTTTTACAATTAGTAATTTGATGAGATTGAGTGAAAAAAACAAATATATATCAGTAAGTAATTTAGAAGTATGAATGAAACTGGCCTCTTCCACACAAGAGTTGGTATTCAATATTAATGTACATTGAGAATTGAGAACTGGAATTCAAATTAGATCTAGAATTGTCAGAAAGCTGAAGTTTCACGTTGTGCTCGCAGGGCTCGGGCCATTGAGTTCCGCCAGCAGAACCAGGAAGCTGTAGGAGGATTCTTCTCTCAGATTGGAGACCTTTACATGGTGCATCACCTCTGGGGTGGGTAAACGTATGTGTACAGTGCTGTGAAAATGTATTTTCCCCCATCCTGATTGTGTATATGTAAATTGTTTCAAAATCTAACATAAAACAAAGGCAATCGGAATAAACACAAAATACAGTTTTTACATGATAATGTTATTTATTGAAGCAAAAAAGTTATCCAATACCAACTGGGTCTGTGTAAAAAAAAATTATATCTGCCCCCTTAGTTACTAAATCTATGAAACTGAGAATGGGGTTCAGCTGGACTAGACTCACCCAGTCCTGATTACTGCCAGTCCTGTTCAATCAAATCGAAACTTAAATGAAACTTTTCAGCAGCATGAAGTTGGCTAAAAGGTTTCACCCAGTAGCACACTATGCCAAAGTCGAAAGATATTCCAGAAATGATGAGGAAAAGGTGATTGAAATACATCAGTCTGGGAAGGGTTAGAAAGCTATTTCCTAAGAACCATAATGAGAACCATTATCTCCAAAAGAAGAAAACTTGGCACAGTAGTGAACCTTCCCAGAAGTCAAAAGCCGACCTTCCAAAATTCCTCCAAGAGCACAGCGACAATTTATCTAGGAGGTCACAAAAAAGCAAAGGACAGCATCTAAGGGACTGTTGGCCTCTCTCACATCAATAAAGGTCATTATTCATCATTAATCCACTATTAGAAAGACACTGGCCAAAAATGGCATCCATGGAAATGTGGCGAGGCGAAAACCATTGTTAACTCAGAAGAACATTAAGGCTCATCTGAATTTTTGCCAAAACACACCTTGATGATCCTCAAACCTTTTGGAAGAATGTTCTGTGGACTGATGAGTCAAGAGTGGAACTGTTTGGAAGACAGGGGTCCCGTTACACCTGGAGTAAATCAAATACAGAATTCCTCAAAAACAACATCATACCTACGGTCAAGCATTGTGGTGTTAGTTTGATGGTGTGGGGATGCTTTGCTGCTTCAGGACCAGGGCGACTTGCAATAATTGAGGGAAATATGAATTCTGCTCTCTACCAGAAAATCCTAAAGGAGAGCGTCCGGTCATCATTCCTTGAGTTAAAGCTCAAACGCAGCTGGATTAAACAGCAAGACAATGATCCAAATCATTGGAGTAAATCCACCTCTGAATGGCTCAAAAGAAGCTGAATTAAAGTTTTGGAGTTGCCTAGTCAAAGTCCTGACTTGAACCCAACTGTGGCAGGACCTTAAACAGGCAGTTCATGCTTGAAATCCTCCAATGTGGCTGAACTAAAGCAGTTCTGCAAAGAAGAGTGGGACAAAATTCCACCACAGTGTTTCGAAAGACTGCTCTCCAGTTATAAGAAAGGTGGCACAACCAGCTATTAAATTTATGGGGGCAGTTTGTTTTTCACATGGGTGATATAGGTTTTGGATACAATTTTTGCTTCAATAAAACAAAATATATATATTTGAAAACTGTGTTTTGTGTTTTCTCAGGTTGCCTTTGTTTTATGTTATATCTCGTTTGAAGATCTAAAACAATTCAGTATAAAAAAATAGAAGAACTCAAATACTTTACATGACTTGCATATGATTCCATTACACCAAAAATGTTTTGGGCTTTTTGTGCTCTATCGTGGAATGACACAATGGAAGTATTGTATATAGTCATGACATCAGAGACCCTTTCATGACAACATATAATCGGAACGTTGCATTAGAAACAAAGCATATGTTGTAGCTAGCAATATTTGTAAGGTTTCTACCTTACCTATGCGGTTTTAGAAACATTGAACTTCCAAAAGACAGATTGCGATCAAACGTAACACTCAAGTAATTAACTGTAGAAGATGGCATAACAGAACATCCATCGAGAGAGAAATTCTATTCTTATGTTTAGAGGATTTTGGTCCAATAAATGATGCTCCTCTTTTGTCAGAATATAGTAGAAGGAAATAACTAGCCATCTAATCTTTGATATCATTGATATTAGGGCTGCATGATATCGAGGAAATATGCGATATGTAGTGGGATAATGCGATGGCATAGTCCTATGATGACATCATCGGTGTGTGGAAAACATTGGAAAACTACCCATTCAAACGTAGCGGGGCGCAACGCTCTCTCTCCGGCTTATAGCACAAAAAACAAAAAAACAAAACACGAATGAACATCAGAGGGGTATGTTGAAAGTTACAATACAACTTACTAAAATGTGTAAATTCTCATGTAATTGCCTAATCTGTAAATGTTGAAATGACATGAAAAAATGAATCTGGAATATCTTGTGCTTTTCTCATGCTTTGGGTGTGTGCCTATAAACTGCACGCACATGCACCAAGTGACAATCGCACGCCCATTCTATTCTCTCCATTCTGCATCTTTTTTAAACTCTTTAAAGTGTGATCTCAAGCCCTTGCAAAATGTGTATTTAGATAAATGCGATATATGTCGTGCAGCCCTAATTGATACACTCCGCTAACCTGGAAAATTGGAAAATGAAATCAGGCTTTGTGGAAATATTAAACTAAGTATCTTAATCATAAGATTGAAATCTAATTCCTTGGTTCTTGATAATTTCTGTATCCATCCAACTATTTTTATGCAAATGTAAAATTTGCACTTAAGATAACCTTATTGGGAATACTTGATATGTGCATAAACTCTCAAAATTCACTTAAATGTTTGTATGCTAGGCAGAGATTAATTTTCTAAGAATTTCACATTAAGGTGATGGAAGCAGTTTATTTGCAAAACGATTGACATGATTTGACAAATTGTCAAAATAGGTCCAAACTTGGCACACAATTTTTCGAACATCACCCATGACATTCGTAAGTGTTTAACCCACTGCTGTTCTTTAAAGTAGGTACTCAAAATCCACCAAAACAGTTTTGAGCTTGGGTGCTCTAAGCGATTCCAGCCATAGTTATATGAAATATTACTCTAATTTTAATTTTAGACAAATTCTTAGAAATGCACTTAAAAAATATTAAACATTTGATGGAAACCCATCTAATGTCTCCCAAGGGAAGCATATAAAAGGAGAAAAGCAGAGAACCTAATACTGAGCCTTGTGGTATGCCATACGTAACTTGTGCTTGATCTGACATTTCCTCAAACAAAGGGCTAGCGGTCCGATAAATAGGACCTAAACTATGCTAATGGCTGTCTACAAATGCCAGCATTATTCTCAAGCCTAATTATTCTCCAAGGGAATGTCATGATCTATGTTATCGAAGGCACCACTAAGAGAGATGCAGCCATGGTCACATGATAAAAGCAAGTCATTTGTAACTAAGGATTTAAATGGCAATCTGTCTTGCCTGACCACTTGTGATCAAATTACTCGAGATGGATGTATACAGAGCCATAATGAAAGAATGATTCTAACATTTTGGACTACTCCCCCCCCCTCAGCATACAAAGACCTGCAGTCTAGAGAGGAAACCAGAAATGCAGCATGGCAGCATGATGGGTGGGATGAGGCTGTGTATTACACAGGTGAGTTTTTCTTTTTAAAATGTGAAGTCTAAACAATTAAGTGTATGAAGGCTACTAAAATCATGTTTTGTTTTCAGTTCCTCTTATTCAGCATATGGAGTCGAGTATAATGATTCCAATGAAGACCTCTCCTCTGAAGTAACCTGTCAGAAACCAGCTAACCCTCTTAAAATGATAGTTCACATACAAATTTTTAATTCTGTATTCAATTACTCACCCTCATATTGTTCCAAACCGGTGAAAGGAGTCCCCATTAACTTTCATTATATGACAGAGTGACCAGGGTATTCTTAGGAAATTCACCTTTTTTATTCAACAGAATCATATGGGTTTGTAAAGAAATTAGGATGATTACATTTTCAGAATTTCTTTTTTGTGTGTGAACTATTCTTGAAACGTACATTTGGAGATCAACCAACTGTCTGTCAGTGCTTGAACTACCATGGGCTTCTGATCAATCTGAAATTTTCAATGGCTTATCCAGTTCCATGTTTTGTTTTTTCCCCTATTACTGCACTTATTAATGATGTTTGGTTTAAACATTCAAACAAGTGGTTATTGCCACTTTAGGATTAATAAAGTTGTATGAAATGAAATAAACTGTCTAGAAATGAAAAGAGATGATGGTTTGTTTCCAGATAGTAAGAGAAACCTTTTTTTTTTCCTTTTATACAAGATGATTATTGTTTGCTATTTTCCATACAGTGTCAGCAAGGTTATGCCATGACAAATCCCTGCAGTTTTCTTTAAATTCTAATCAACGCTAACGTGGTAAGCTTTGTTGGTGAACGACACAATGATTGAATGGTATAAATATTGTTAATATCACTTAAACCTGAAGTCTTTCTGAACTGTTACTGAACTTCATTGTGAAACTTGATTGATTTACATATTTGTATGACAGGCGTTTGTGTATTTTAAATGAGTAATGAACATTAAATCTCTGATATCATAATAGACACACAGATATGGTTTCTAGAACATTTCAATGTGGTTGCTGAAGTTTTCTGATTTGTTCTCAGTGCTCCGCTATGCAATTTCTAGGTGTTTTTTGGCAGATGGGGGTGGTTACCAGGGTGTTGCTATGCGGTTGCTAAGGTGTTCTGGCTGATTGCAAGGTCAATGCTTATTGGCCCAAATCCAATTATATTGCCACCCCTCTTCGATGTCCCTGATGGTCTTTATGATATTCTGATGGCTAGATATGGCTCGAGTCCCATCTTTAATGCAAGTCGATGAGATTTTTCACCCATTTTATTATCAGCCAGTAGGTCTGTCAGGTCTTTTAGAAAAGTACAGCCCAAATGCAAGCGCCACAGATTATTACATTATTTGTACACTACTAATCATGGAATCACAATAATTATAATAATACTAAATAATAAAATATTTAAAGGTGCACTCGTTAATGAAAACTTCTACTAAAGAAATGAATTGCAATTTTGAAACGTGTATAAAATCATTATCACTCATGTGGGACGAAGTCTTTTATATAAGTATAATATAACAGATTCATAATAATACAATTTTTATTCAAATAATATATTACAACGAATTAAAAATATACAGAGAAAAAAAATCAAAACGTATTTTTCACACGCATGTCAAGGTGAGGCTGGCCAAAGACAGACGTTCTATCGAGCCAATCAATCAACTATATTTAAAACGTCATGCGTCTTCCTACCAATCAATGCGTGTCAGGGGCGGGGCAGAGACAGCATGCTAGATGTTTCTGGAAGCGGTGCATATGCGAGCTTCTCTTCCGTTAACCGCGTGAAACCCTTCTCCTCACTTCAGCAGAATGTCCGCGGTAAAAGCGCTCAACCCGAAAGCGGAGGTCGCCCGAGCTCATGCGGCCCTGGCGGTGAACATCAGTGCCGCCCGCGGACTTCAGGATGTGCTCAAAAGTAACCTGGGACCAAAAGGAACTATGAAAATGTGAGTTTGTCTTGAAGCGGCGCGAGACTCGGATGCGCTTTTGTTAGCGCACGCGCGTGTCTCAGTGATTCAGATCGAGCTAAGCTGCTAACCGGCCATTAGCCAAATAAACACGTGCTCCAACGTTTACGAACAATTTCTCTGTTATTACGAAAAAAACGTGATTTGTAGCGGTTGGAAAGGCACAGTGTGTGGCTCAGACTGGTAGTGATATAACCTACACATTGTCTACATGCTAGTTAGCTGTTAGGCCAACATGATTCTTTAATAAAGAACACATATTCATCAATATCACGTCTGATTAGCATGAATAGAGCTGTTTGTACATGCTGCAATGGAAATGCATTTAATATTAGTTTGCAGTCACACTTTGGCGTTTCTTGAAGTGTCCAATTAGACAAGGCTTATGTGGTGTTTCTGTGGGTGGGCTGAAAAAAAAAAATCTGGTATTTGTACACAGCCCTGGCTCTGTAAATGGGACAAAATCAAAGTGGATCGGACCGATCAAGACAACACAACTCCAGCCAATCAGCAACAGGGGGTGGTTCTTGTGCGTGCACAGGATGGGTTATGGGGGTAGAGCGAGAGAGAAATTCATTAGAAAAGTGACTGCAAATCTGGCTGATGCAAACTTTATAAACTCCAAGGAGGAAAAATGATTGAGAAACAAAGAGGAAAAAGGTCAGATGAATATAAACTATA
Source organism: Moxostoma hubbsi (assembly GCA_032164185.1). Taxonomy (NCBI): domain Eukaryota; kingdom Metazoa; phylum Chordata; class Actinopteri; order Cypriniformes; family Catostomidae; genus Moxostoma; species Moxostoma hubbsi. The sequence goes on along the minus strand of JAVLUX010000110.1, from coordinate 5,820,718 downwards.
CAACAAGGATTATAAATTGAGGGCTAGGAGCTGTGTCAACATATGCAAGGCTTGTCAGCGGTGGAGAGACCTCCGAGAGGTAAAAGGAATGAATTTGGGGGGGGGGGGGCGGAGCTTCCAAAGGAGTACTGAATGGAGGGGTGTGTTTGTTTTGGCAGTTGAGTTCGAATATCAACAGAGTTTCTCAGCAATCGCTGAGTGCACCTTTAAGCGTCATGCAGTTCTTTTGTCTGATCGTGTTAATCGTTTGGCATGTCTAAAGTAACCTCATATTGCTAAGTCAACTTCAATATATAATGATTCTCTTTTTAATTGAGTGGATGTAATAATTTTATTAGATAAGATGGTTTGATCAAATTGTGTTATTTCCTTCCACAGGCTTGTGTCTGGTGCAGGAGACATCAAACTCACCAAAGATGGAAACGTTCTGCTGCATGAGATGGTAAGAGCTTTGCTTCCTTTTGGTGAGCACTTGAGAACCTGTGCAAACTCATTGGGGACTTTTCAGTGCATTCTATATTTTTTTGGTAGCAAATATTGTAAACTATGCCTAATCAGTCTAATTCTAAGTCATCATTCAGAAATTATTATATCATCCCAACCCTGTTTTTATATCCATAAAAGACAAAGGACATTTTTTCAAGCTACTGTTACTGAAGCATACTTTTATACTGTCAAGGTCCAAAACAACAACAAAAAAAGCACAAAATAATTGTCTTATTACCATGTGTAATAAAAGCAGTCCATATGACTCATGCTCAGTATTCGACTTCTGAAACCAAACAATAGCTTTGTGTGAGGATATGTCTTGTCGAAGAACGAATGGGTGTGATGTAATTTAAAACAAAATCTAGCGTTTTTGAGTTTGTTTTGTTGGTTCTTAACATCTCGCCAGTGCAAACTTTTAGGAAACTTTCTGGCTGCTAAACACCTTCTTACTTCCATTGGTCCATGTCATAGGTAGGTGTGACCTGTAGTTTCACCAACTTTGAGCCTGACAGTTAATTCCCATTCAGTCAGTACACTTCAGTCAGGTAAATGTTAATGGTTAATATTACAAATTACACATTGTCTACTGCATATACATTATTTTAATCATCATCATCGAGTGGTTAACTTGCCCAGCGTTGTGGCCAGGTTCTGAATGTTTGCAAACAGTATACCATTGCTCAGCTGTTTCAAACTTCTTTTTACCTCTGAACAAGGAACTTCTTATCTGTAAGTGTGCTAATGCACTATGAACTAATAGTGAACAATTGTATTTTTTTAACTAACATTGATTAATAAATTCTGTAAAAATATATTGTTCATTGTTTGTTCATGATACCTAATGCATTAATGTTAAAGAAATGAAACCTTTTAAGCGTTATCAAATTTAAATTAATTGTAAATTGCTAACATTGTATTGAAAACCGTTATTAATATTTAGGTTTTCAATATCAAAAGGTCATTGTGACATACTGGCAACTAAAAACCATGAGAGCATCGCACACAGCAGAGATACTTTAAAAAATAGAAAAATATATCCATTTGTGACAAGGAGGGCGGTAAGGATGGATGCCTGGCGCTGAATTACCCCAATCAGCTGGAAGAGGAATAAAGAGGAGCCAGAGTTGCCAGTTAGGGAGAGAGAGAGATGCATGCAGCCGACGAACGTGTGCATTCTGCGTTGGGTCAGGAAGGTCAACAGTGTGAGCAACACACGGAGCTGAGTGTGCACTGAAAAGTGAAACTGTCTTATTAAAGTCTTCCGTGAATGGTTCACCCGTCTCTCGCTTCTTCCTCTGTAGTGTGGCAGGTTTCTGCCTCGGTAAAGTGTTACCAAATTTCATTACTCGCCTTTATATTGTACTAAACCTGTCTGACTTTCTATCTTTCATGGAACTCAAAAGGAGATGTTAGGGAGACTGTTAGTTTCAGTCTCAATTCACTTTTAATTTATGAAGAAAAAAAAGATGCAGTGACAGTGAATAGTTACTGACACTAACATTCTGCCAAAAATCTAAGTTTGTGATCCTCAGAAGAGGGAAATTCATACAGGCTTGAGGGTGAGTAATGATTTACCATCTTTCTGTACTGTGACCTTAATCCCTATTAGGTGTAAAAGATGACAGGCTTTTTTTTGTTTTCTTACATCCTTTCTTTTGTTTTTGTCTCCGGACAAGTAACTTTTTTACTCTGACATGTGAATGACGAATTTATTTGTTTGAATGACAAGCACGTGACAATGCTTAATGTTGAGCCCTGTAACATAATCAGTGGACCTCAGAAAAGATAATAAAATGATGAAGTAGCTTTTCATGACCCCTTTAATGTGTTGATGTGCGTTGACCGAGTCCTTGTACTGTTTGATGTGCTTGAGAGATGTTTCTATCAGCGCATAACTTGCATTTTGGTGTTTTCTGTTTAAAATGCATAAATGTTATAAATTAAAAATCTGGCATTCATTTCCATCTTACAAATGAATAATTAATCACACTAATTTAACACATTAAATGGACAGCCCTAATTAGAATCCATTAGTTTTATGTCGGTTTGGGTTAAACACTCATTGTTTGAGCCACTCTCTAAAACTTCATGAATCTTTTTTACTTGATCTGTTTTAGCAAATCCAGCATCCCACCGCTTCATTGATTGCCAAGGTGGCCACAGCCCAGGATGATATCACAGGAGATGGCACGACATCAAATGTGCTCATCATCGGAGAGCTTCTCAAGCAGGCAGATCTCTATGTCTCTGAGGTTTGCAAATGCTTCCCATAATTACACATTTACTTGAGCGTTTCGTAGTGCTTGTCTTGAGTCAGTAGTCATGTTCCTTTTGTAAACCTGTTCGTCCCCTGAAGGGTCTTCACCCTAGAGTAATCGCAGAGGGCTTCGAGGCTGCTAAGGTCAAGGCTCTTGAGGTGCTGGAGGAGGTAAAGGTCACTAAGGAGATGGACCGAGAGACGCTCATCAATGTAGCCAGAACCTCACTCAGAACCAAGGTCCACAATGAGTTGGCTGATTTACTCACAGAGGTGAGAGATGCTGTGACTATGAGCACAGACTTTGAGGAGATTTAAGGCTTACTTTGTGCTTTATGAATATAAAAAATTACTTAATTTTACTTTAATTATGTTCAAAGACACTGCTGCTTTGGTAAACTGTTAAAAACTTACATTTCTTTTGCTATTCTTATATAGGAGGGACAGTATTAATATTTTTATGGTTTAAATGATAATGAAACCAACATAACATTAATTAGTGCTGTCAGTCAATTAAAATATTAAATCCCGATTAATTGCATGATTTTTCATAGTTAATCGTGAATAATCACAGATTTTGTAAGTGCTGTAATTTAGCAATAGCCTGTAAACTTTTCCTGTCAAAATGCTTTTAGTTCCTCCTTAGAACAGAAAAGAAAACAGTTTGACCAAAAATGACTTGACAATTTTCTGTTTGTTATTTACTATATTAAATTGTATGATATATTGGTATTGTATTGGCCACACTGCTCTCTGGATATCGGCTATTTAAAAAAAAACATCCGTCGAGCAGAAATCACAGTATTTATGTGCAGTTCACGCGTAAAGTAATACCATTATAAATGTCAACGGTTTGCAATAAGTCTCTTATTAAAACCGTGGTATAAAACACGGGTTTTATTTTGGCTACATCATGATAATGATGACATTGTTTATTTTGTTCGTTTTTGTTTAATACATGTTCTGTGGGAGAGATTTTGTTGGTGCATAAGCTTTAAAAACTGGACATGGCGCATGGGGGAGGCCTTGTTCGGGTTTATTGGATAGGAAAAGTATGAATATACAGGACGTTAAGATAGTATCACTTAATGTGAAGGGCATTTCAAATCCAGTTAAGAGAAGTAAAATTTTTATCAAAAATGAAGTGGGAAAAGGCTCAGATTGTTCTCTTACAAGAGACACATCTATCGTTAATTGAACATGAACAAATTAGAAGAATGGGATACACAAGGGCATATTATTCATCCTACAGATCTGGTCGAAGAAGAGGGGTAATAATATTAATCTCACAAAGAATACCTTTTGAGTACATATCAGAGATATCTGATAAGGAAGGGAAGTATATAATGATTACTGGAAAGATAAATAATGCAATAATTACAATTTGTAATGTTTATGTTCCTCCTGGAAGCAGTTTTGGTTTGTATAGAAATATGTTTGATTTGATGGTGAAAGCAAAAGGAATTGTAATTTGCGGGGGTGACTGGAACCTTCGCCTCAACCCAGAACTAGATACATCCAAAAATGTACCTACTACATCATTACACAAGAAAGTTAACAATCTCATGGTGGAATTGGGCATACTAGATCTTTGTAGAGACTTCAATCCACTTAGACGTGACTATACTTTTTATTCATTCCCCCATAATACATACTCTAGAATAGATTACTTTTTTGTGTTTAAGAGAGATCGCTCCAAAATAAGTTATTGTAATATTGGCTCTACTGATCTGTCTGACCATGCATCTGTTTCTTGTGGGGTCCATATCAGTGATAATCCACGTAAAACATTGTGGAGATTGAACACGAGTGCTTTAAATAATCCACAATTTGTGGCTCAGATGAGAAAGGAAATAAAACAGTTTCTGGATGAAAACGATAATGGAGAGGTTGATGCGGTAATAGTGTGGGATGCCTTAAAAGCAGTTATTCGCGGGAAAATTATATCTTGGTGTGCTTACAATAAGAAAAATAAACAATTAAGACTTACAGATCTTAGCAAAGAATTAAAAAACCTTGAAGTGCAACATAAAAGGGCACCAACCTCTAATTTGCTGACCAAAATTAAGAAAATCAGAAATGAAATTGACCTATTATATACCCAAGAAATAGAAAAAAAGATGATTTTTGCTAAACAAAAATACTATGAATACGGACCTAGATCGGCTAAAATTCTCGCAAGGAGGTTACAAAAACAAAGAGCAGATAACACCATATATAAAATAAAGCATCCTGCTTCCAATATTCTACAGTATAAACAAGAAGAGCTACAAAATTCTTTTGAAAATACTACAAAACTCTGTACTCACAACCACAGTTGGAGAATGAACAACAAATTGAAGCCTTTCTTAAATCTCTTAACTTACCAACTGTCCCAGAAGAACATAATACAATTTTGACTGCTGCCATAACTGAAACTGAACTAAGTGGAGCCATCTCCAGGCTGAAGGCAAATAAGTCGCCAGGCCCAGATGGCTTCCCTTCAGAATGGTATAAAGCATTTCGAACTGAGCTGTTACCTAGCCTTCTTAGGGCCTGCAATACTGTTCTTAAAGATTCAAAGATGCCGCCCTCCTGGAGGGAAGCAGTCATCTCTATTATTCCTAAAGAGGGAAAGGATCTTTCAGACTGTGGATCATACAGACCTATTTCGGTGCTAAATGCTGACTATAAGTTATTTACGGCCATTTTTGCTAAAAGATTAGAAAAAATACTACCCCAGCTCATACATACCGATCAAGCTGGTTTTATTTTACAAAGACAGACGCAGGATAATATTAAACGCTCATTGCATATTATGGACCACATAGAACAGAATAAGTTAACAGCCCTTTTGGTAAGCCTCGATGTGGAAAAAGCCTTGGACTCAGTCAGTTGGGCTTTCCTATACAAAGTTCTGGAACGATTTGGCTTTCACTCAAATTTTTCTAATGTCATACGGACTCTTTATGACAAACCTTCTGCTCAAATAAAAATTAATGGCAATCTTTCAAACACTATTACATTACTCCGCGGTTCGCGACAAGGGTGCCCCATCTCCCCTTTACTCTTCGCTCTCTATATCGAATCCCTTGCACAATGGCTGAGACAGACAAAGTATCAGGGGAGTTAATATAAAAGGGGAGGATCATAAGGTAGCTTTATACGCAGACGATATCTTGATATATTTAAGTGACCCTTCTAATACATTTCCGAATTTAATGAACCCCTTACAAAAATTTGGTAGTTATTCTGGTTATAAACTGAATGTACAAAAGACTCAATTGTTGGCTTTTAATTACTCCCCTCCAACATGTCTTACTGACAAATTCCAGCTAAGCTGGGATAATAGCTCATTGAAATATTTAGGTATACACTTACCAAGTAATGTTTCACGGCTTGCAGAGATGAACTATGGCCCCCTTCGGATAAAAATTAGAGAAGATATCAAAAGGTGGAACTCTGTTTCCTTCCTTAGTCTGAGTCATAGAATTGATTGTGTGAAAATGAATATCCTTCCACGATATCTTTTTTTATTCCAAGCCCTTCCTGTAGAAATCTCTTTAAAAGAATTTTCAGAACTAGATCAAATCATTTCCCGGTTTGTTTGGCAAGGGAAGAAACCTAGGGTTAAATTTAAAACATTGCAGCTCTTGAAGGAGGAGGGGGGAATGGGGTTACCTTATTTTAAAGGATATTACTACGCGGCCCAAATTAAACCCTTTATTAACCTATGTTCCCCAAATTTTAATGCCAGGTGGAAAGATATTGAACTTTCAATCATGAAGGACCCCCCGATTCACGCATTATTGGCTTGTACGAACCTAGATAGGTTTATAAAGGATACGCAAAATCCATGGAACAAAACCCAATTAAAAATTTGGAACAAAGTAAAAGGAGAGTATCAGTTAAACGATAAAATACAGATAATTCAATGGTGCGCTTTTGACCCTGGTTTCAGGCCAAATTTGATGGATAATCGTTTTAAATCATGAATTTTCAAAGGTATAACAACTTTTTATTCATTCACAGAAAATGGAAAATTAAGGGAATTTGAGGATCTGAAAAATGAGTACCATCTTGAAAATTCAGATTTTTTTCCGATACCTGCAAGTACGCAATTACTTTGAACATAATATTAAACCTAAAACAGACCTTAATGACCCGATATTAAAAACAATATTGAGTGCATATAAAAATGCTACTGTTAAAGGGGTTATTTCTAAGTTTTACAAAGGTCTCTTGGTGAAAAATACCCATTCCACAGACTACATAAAAGAAAGATGGGAAAAGGAAAGCAATGTGTCAATATCTACGGATGAATGGTTAAATATATGCGAGTTTCAATGGAAATGTACAAACTCTCATATATGGCGTGAGTTTAACTGGAAATGTCTTATTCGTTTTTTTATAACACCAAAGCAAAAAGCACATTTTGACCCAGGTGGTGCTAAATGCTGGAGGCTGTGTGGTGCTCGGGAGGCTGATCACTGGCATGTTTTTTGGGAATGCCAAAAAATCAAACCGTTTTGGGCAGAGTTTCACAAGATCTTAACTTATATATTCAACAATAAAGTACCTTTACAGTTTTCCTCTCTGTTTTTGGGGAATTGTGAGTTCTTGCTCAGAATTGCTGATAAGTATTTATATGCCGTTCTTACATCTGCCTGCAAAAAAGCATTTACAAGGCGTTGGCTGCTTCCCGACCCCCCCACAGTCTCAGAATGGATAGATATTGTTAACGAGATATATGTAATGGAATCAATTACCTTTTCCATTCGTCTTAAGAAAAGTATATTTGTTAGTCGGTGGGCCAAATGGGTTAAATATGTAAGGCCCTTAAGACCAGACTTCGTAGAGGTGCTGATTTAATGATCCTGTGCTTTATTGTTCTGTCTTCTTATCTATCCTCCCCTAACATGGCTCTCACAAGGTGGTTATTTATATAATTTATATACTTTGTAATGCACAAGTTTATCTCTCCCTAATTGTTCAAAGTATGTATATGTACTGTTCTGAAAAAACAACAGCAAATGGACAGATATCATCACCATTTTTATTCTGTAATTATTTCTTGCTGACTGAAAATAAAGAATTAAAAAAAAAAAAAAAACGTGGTATAACATGAAACAATGACACAGTTACATCCCTAGCCTGCTGTTTTTTAATATATATATATAAAGTGATTTTTTTTTTTAATGTGACACCTTTTTAGAGGTCCAAAGTACTAAAATTGCCTGAAGTTAAAGAAACAGTTAATAAATTGTTTAATTGTATACATAACTTTGTGTTTATAGAGTAACTTATCTGATTTCTTTGAGGAATATATGTATTGAATATGATTAATAATACATCTAATGGGCATCATTTCCAAGTCTACAGATTGTTTTTTTTAAGTGTAAAACTTTTACGTATAATTTTTTTTCTTCAGGCTGTGGTGGATGCTGTTCTGACCATCAGGAAACCCAATGAGCCCATCGACCTGTACATGGTGGAGATCATGGAGATGAAACACAAAACTGACAGTGATACACAGTAAGACTTTAACAACTCAAAAAATGAAAATATAATAGGACCAGTCACCCTCATGATGTTTCAAACTGTATGACTTAATTTCTTCTGTGGAACACAAAAGGAGATGTTAGGCAGAAAGTTAAGGACTGATAGACTTGGTCACCATGTACTTTCATTGCATATTTTTTCCATACAATGAAAGTGAATGGTGACTGACACTGAACATTCTTTCTAAAATCTAAAGAAATAGCCATATGGGTTTGGAGCAACAAGAGGGTGATTAAATTACCCTTTTCATTTTTAGGTGAACTACCCATGCTGCCAAGTGATAGCAGGAAAGAATGTGTTTTTATTATGGCAGTAGATGTTTTAGCCTTGTTTGTGTTTTATGTTTAGACTGATCAGTGGTCTGGTGTTGGATCATGGTGCCAGACATCCCGACATGAAGAAGAGGGTAGAGGACGCGTTCATTCTCACCTGCAACGTCTCCCTTGAATATGAGAAAACGTATGCTTTAAAGACGTTCTTTCAGTTTTGCAGTTTATTACTGGATATTTCTCCCCTCAAAACATCTATAAACGATGAACAATGTGTAGTCATGCTAAACGTCTTTTGTCACAGAGAGGTAAACTCTGGGTTCTTCTACAAGAGCGCAAATGAGAGAGACAAGCTGGTGAAGGCTGAGAGGAAGTTTATTGAAGATCGGGTGATGAAGATCATTGAGCTGAAGAACAAAGTTTGTGCAGATAACAAGAAGAACTTTGTGGTCATCAATCAGAAGGTAATGGCCATTTTTTTTATTTATTTTGGAATAAAGTACCCAAACCTTTATTTAACAGATTTCCATGGAACTAAAGCACAGGTTTTCATTTAATTATTTTATTTTTAGGATTTATAGCCTTTATTTTTTAAATAGGACAGTTAAGGGAGACATAAAATTAGGGGAGAGAGGGTGCGGAGTTGGAATAGGACATGACCTGGCTGGACTCAAATCGTGTCTCCTTGAGGCAATGGCTCTTGTATGTAATAAGTACTACCCTCTGACTTGCAGATTTTCTTACTGGCTTTGAAGGTTGAAAAATGTTAGTGATCAATGAAAATCACAATCACACTGCCCTGTATGCACAGTGAACACCCATGGGTGCTTGTGTAGCTCTCCTTGGCCGATTTAACTGTGTTATAGTAATGCGTGGTCTGTTACCTCTGCATTAGAAGAATTCTCTCCCTTCTAAATGTATTCATCAGATCAGCACAGTCTCTATGCTCTAAGCCTAAACTTACACTATCTGTCTGCTGCAGCACTGATTTAATCTGATTTATCTTTGAAAGGGTATTGATCCATTCTCTCTGGATGCTCTGGCCAAAGAGGGCATTGTGGCACTGCGCAGAGCAAAGAGGAGGAACATGGAGAGGTGAGGGATATTATCAATATCAGACATAAAACCAACTCTTCAACTGGCATGGCTGAATTCTGTTTTACTCTGTCTCTAGTAAATACAGTCAGACACCATGCAAGATCAGCACCTTCTCTCTGTACAGTTAGTGATGGGATCAGTCCATTCCTGTTGCTTACAATGAGAGTTGGCACATTGTAAAATAAATACTGTGGCTGCTTAAAAGGGTTATATCAGAAAAATAAATGTTTGTGATCTTTTGAAATTAAAGTTCTTTTTACTATGAAAACATAATTACTTACAAAAATCAAAACCTCTCTTGTCTGAAAAGATCATCATGAGAAACTAAAGACTTTTTTTTTTTTTTATCCTTTATGATTGTTGATTGTTAGACTGAACAATATTATCCCAGTGAGTTCTTGGGCAAAAGCCATGGCTCACTGTGAGATATTACATCAGACTGTACGATACACATAATTGTCAAGACATTGGTTCCAACTGACAGCATTGACTGAGTGTTTTATCTCATCTAGATGTCATAGGGGCGGTCACTGCACGACTGCATTGAAAAAATGTCACTGCCAGGCATAGATTCGTCTCTTCAGCTGTCTGTAAACCCCACGACAAGAAACATTATTTACAATCCCTCAAATTTGTCACTAATGGCAGAATCGTGGCCATAATCTAAGGGTGCTTTCACACTAGCACTTTTGGTGCGCACCAGAGTTCGAATGATATCAAAGATGGGTTCGTTTGGGTGGTGTGAACGCTGTTTTCTGAACTCTGGTGCGCACCCGCGAACCGCACCAGAGTCAACTTGAAAAGGTTTTCTGGGGTATGGTTCATGTGAACTGTTGCGGTTCGATGCTGATATGAATGCAATAGTACCAAATCACAGAAGTGAACCCTCATTGATGATGTATAAGTCCTATATTGCAATTATTATGGTTTAATTTATCATACCAGCTTGTGTCCAAATAAGTCACCTTCAAAGAGCAGTTCACAGCCTTCACATCTCTTGCAACGCATCTGTGGGCTCATGGCAGACAAACAATAATATTCTGCATATCATTGCACATGATTCAATACATCCGTGGCAGACAAACATAATTAGGGTTTTGTACATGTAAAGTTTTGGTGGTAAATCCAAAGAGATGAATACATCAATAACACAGTGAAGCTGATGTCTTGAGTTGTTGCCTAGTTACAGTAGTCACATTGATGATGTAATCAGACCTTGGTTCAGACCCAAAAAGTATGATGTGAACTGAGACCAGGGGAGGGGTGAGGAAACAAGCTCTGTTCAGTCCAATCAATTGAACCAAGTGTAAAGGCACTCTTACAGTGTGTACCCGGCATAACCTGCAAAATGCCTTTTTAAAAACAACTTTCAGACTTCAACATTAATATGATCTACGTCCATATTTACACATCAACGACACCTATTTGGTGCTCTTAAATTTGGCCTGCCTAGCAGGTCTTGACATTTTAGGCTCACTGGCCACTATGGCTAGTGGTGTTACAAAGTCACCAGCCACTCATTTTCATTAGCCAAAATCCCCCATCCCACAAAAAGTAATAAAAGTAACTGGAGATTGTAAATGCATGCATTTCTTTGGACATTTTATTTGAATGAGAATGGCATGAGTTTATTAGAACACTGGCCTAATGTTTTAAATCATCTCTTGTCATATCTGAAAGCAAACATGACCAGTGAGAACAGGAGGAGAACTTTGTCAATAATGTATCCACAATTCATCGAAGCCAAACTTTATACCACTTCATGTAAAATGGGACATGCCCTTAGAAATGTTTACCATTGCTCTTCCTTGTTTGTAATATTAAGGCCATAACCACAGGCAAGACAATTGATGGCTCCTCATTACAGTGGATAGGTCAATGTAGATGGTCTTTCTAAAGAATAAACAATAGTGTTCATGAAAATGTATAGCCTAAACAGATACAGAAACTTAACTTACACAGATGTTATAAAAATACAGTTTTAAAATTGATTCACTCGGATTTAAAATAAATCTTACATTTCTGTCATAATGCCAGTAAGTGTTATTACAGTTAAAAATGTGCTAAGTTTTAGTAAGGGTGATTATGTGTAGACTAAAATATCTTGTATTTTATGTTGGTATATGCCACAGTGTTGTTTCCCCTTTCCGTTGTCAGTGCTGTTAAAAATGTCTAGCCATTTTAAATCTTTGACTTCCTTTGACGCGGTATGTAGTATGTCAAATACGTTTTGTGATCCGCACCGCAATATCGAGGGAACTGTGGTTGAATCTAGCATTTGAGCAGTTCTGCGCCATCCTATCTCTAAGCATGCCTAATGATAAAGCATAGATAACAAGGGATTTACTGGTTGACATGCTCGCTCCAGAGATAGCTCAGAGCGGTTCAGTTGTGCTAGTGAGTCTGGGATGTCATGCCAAAACCATGCTTTAATCTCGCCATGCAAAACACACGCCTGAGATACATAAACTGTCATTTGCTTTGGTGGTCCAACATTAACAACATTTTCAATGCAGAAAAAAGTCACCTGCCAAATTGGCTAGTAAAAGTGACTGTATCCACTGCAGATTTCTACCCGCATTTGGCAGCGGGCCAGGTTCTTGAATGCCCTGCTGCCCAGTCATGGTGAGATAGGAAAGATTCTATTTTTCCTAAACACCAGAAGAACTTTTAAGTGTGGTCTGTCAAACATACTGTTTCTGGCAAGCTGAAGTTTATTTTTAACAAGATCCCAAACAATTTTTGTCTGATCTGAGCAGTTTGTGGTACTTTTCAGTGCATATGTTTCACACGTTAGTGCAAGAAACCTTTACTAACATTTATCTCAGAAAAAAATACATTAAAATGTATGACCCCTTTAACTGTGATTTATTTAACCCTTTTTTAAATGGTTAAAATAGTCTCTCAATTCTGTCTGTACTCTAACGCTTAATCTTACAATTAGACTGACTCTGGCCTGCGGTGGTATTGCCATGAACTCTGTGGATGACCTTACGCCTGAGTGTCTGGGACACGCTGGGCTCGTATATGAGCACACACTGGTGAGAACTGTGGTTTTACTCCCTATGCTCAAGCGAACCTATTCTGTGACGTCCGAGTATGATGCTCACTTATTGCTTGTGTGTGATAGGGAGAGGAGAAATACACGTTCGTTGAGAAGTGTGGAAACCCTCGTTCAGTGACGCTGCTGGTGAAAGGGCCCAACAAGCACACCCTCATGCAGATCAAAGATGCGGTTAGAGACGGACTCAGAGCAGTCAAAAATGCCATTGAAGATGGTAAGTGGAAGGAAGCCTCGCCCTACAACAGTTTTTTTTTTTTTTTTTTTTTTTTTTTTTTTTTTCTTTCTTCCAAGTAGCCTATAGTTAGCGTTATCACTCCTTAATACTCCTTTTGGTAATCCCATCTACAGATCACAAGAGGGCAATATAGGCTCATGCTTGAGTGCCTCTCATTGTCTCTTCTCTGTTTAGGTTCTGTTGTGGCCGGGGCTGGTGCATTTGAGGTGGCTGTGGCTGATGCACTGGTCAAACACAAGCCCAAAGTGAAAGGCCGATCTCAGCTGGGTGTGCAGGCGTTTGCTGACGCCCTCCTTATCATCCCTAAGGTAATGGCAAAAACTAAATTAAAATCTCATCTTCAAAAATTATGTAGAATATAGATGAACAAGGTTCTGACATGGAATTCCAGAATTGTGGTTTTAAACAAATTCTCTGTTTGTAAAGGTTTTGGCTCAGAATTCAGGCTACGACCCTCAAGAGACTCTTGTTAAGCTGCAGAGTGAATACAAAGAGTCTGGACAGCTGGTGGGAGTGGACCTGAGCACAGGCATGTGCCCTTCCCACACACATGCAAACACACTCGTATTGGCTGGACATTATATCTAAAAAAAGAAAAGGAATGTCAAAAAATATAAAGGAATACTTCTATTAAATATTGTCAAATCCGGTCAACTGCACTGTTATGACAACACATTATATATATTAATGCGCTATGTTGCTTGGAAACCATAAATGGTCCAAAACCCAGTAAATTAGGGATGTGTGCAACAACTGACATTTAAACGGAAAACGTGTTATCGACTAGTCTAAATGTAACAAACCAAAATTATATAATGGCCCTGATGTCAATGAAACACTTTCAGCATAGTAGTAATTTAATCATAAACCCATTGGTTGTGTAGATATGAATGGTGATGACATGGCAAAACAGTCACACCCACAAAGCATAAACATTTACATATATTCATTTGGCAGATGCTTTTATCCAAAGCGACTTATAAGAGAGGAAAACATAAGTGAATCAGCTTAAGGAGACAGTGTTGTGAAAAGTGCCATATTACAGTTTTACTTGCATCAGAATAATATTCAAAAATTATTAAAGTGCAACAAGAAATTTTTTTATTTCTTTTTTTTTTTTGTGTTTTAACGCCATTCACAAATTGTTAAAACACAAAATTGACTAGAGCATACATTTGAGCCAGGGCTCGACATTAAGCATTGTCATGTAAAGTACATTTTCTGTTGTAATTAGTATTTGGTATAAAAAAAAAGGACATTCCGGAGAGAAAAAGGGACATTTAAGTTACATGCTCGCAGTTTATGTTTGATATTTTTCTAAAATTATGAGCGATGTCCAAACTAATAGTGAACCTATACAATCAACTCAATTCTCTGGGACAGAAATGTAAACTGGGTAGGGGAGGATGTTGTCATATGAGAATTATGTTATGTTACGTATGGTAGTCATATAAAGCAAAACCTCCATCATTAACAGCAGGGGTGATCATAGTTCTGTGGAATGTACAGATCATTTCAGTACACTTACTGGGAGTGAGGGATGCTTTACTGAAGCAACGGTGCAAAACACAACATTATAGATCTTTTATGTTATTATGAGAAATGTAAAAATATTTTCAGATCATTATGAAACTGTGACAGCACAAATTAGAATGGCAGGCCACCACAGTCTAGGTAATTAAAGGGAAACACTGGTGGATACCACACAAATGAATGCAGAGCCATAAACTGACACCTACCTATCCAAAAGCAGACCATGATAAAAAAAAATCATAAAAGAATTAGCTGAAAATATATTCTGTAAAAATACCATTTGCAAGGATCTGTTCTATTCAAATCTGATATCTATTTTTTGATAATATCCCAAAATTATTGGATTTCTTATTTCCAAATTGAACTTATTTCAGAAGTACTAAAAGAATGTTAATGAAACCTTAAAGGAACTGGAATTGTTCAGAAGACCCAATTTCTTTAATACTTTGCAATTCCCATCCCTATTTTTGAGGAATAATGTGAACCAATCATTGAATTATTGTTTTGATTCTCTTAAACATTTTGGGAATGAATCAAGCTTCAAACTATTGCTTTTTTGCCACTGACATTTGTGAAATGTATGGGTTTTTTTTTTTGCAGGTGAACCAATGGTAGCCAGCGAGGCTGGTGTATGGGATAACTACAATGTAAAGAAGCAGCTTCTTCACTCATGGTGAGATATATTCAAGCAAATATAACTGCCAAAAAAGAACAGCATGGCTGAATTCTGTGCTACTCTGTCTATAGTAAATGCAGTCAGACACCATGCAACATCAGCACTCACTCTGCTTCTGAATAGTGATGAAACTGTCTCATCACACATGCAAGAGTGAGCACATTCAGTTAATTAAAATTCAGCACCTGGTTCAACAGGACATTTTATGTTTCTAGCATCTGGAGTCAGTAGTAGTACACTACAGGTACTCATAGTTCTGGAATATGTGTACTGTATGCAGGGGATACATTGATGTCCTGCTACATTTGCCGGTATATAACCATATATAATTAGTATTTTTATAATGGGTGTTATTAGTTTAATATTAAAAGTCTGGGTCTGGGACAAGGCTAAAACAGTAAAATATGTACATGAAAGACAAGGCATGGTAAAAAGTTTCTAATTTGGTTTGAATTGAACCACTGGGACATGAAAACCCCATTTTATTTAAAAAGTATGTATGCAAGTATTCCATTTCAAATAGCCTCAGTATTGACAGTCAACCTTCAACCAAGTAAAAAAAAAATTCTCTCTTTTTTCTGTCTGAACAGCACTATAATTGCCAGTAACATTCTTCTGGTTGATGAGATCATGAGGGCTGGCATGTCTTCACTCAAAGGGTAAATGTAGTCCAGCATCAAGACACCCAACAGGATGAAGAGGGCTGTGAGCGAGCACCAGATGCTTGGATCTCTGCGATCTGTGACATCCTGCCCGCCAGGGCTCAGACTGTGTGCCTACGCTATTGTCATTACCTGTTTCTGCTCATTCTACATGTTCAACTAATAATGTCCATTGTTATGATCTAGGAAATGTCACTCCCCTCCAGTCAATTGGTTTATTTATGAGATTGTGTTAAAGCAGCACTGAATTGCAATACATATTTCATTTGTACCCATTAAAATGTTTTTGGTTCAATTTTTTTGTGTGAACTGCAAAAGTATCATTAAAAACCCAGAGAATAAAGAATGCACAATGAACCGAAAAGGAAATACAAACTCAAGCAAGGTAAAGTACAGATTAAGATGTGAAAAAATATGAGGATAAACGACAGCATTTGTGGTATCATGTTGATTACTGAAAATTTGTGGTCTCAATGTATCAAGATTGAACAGAAAAGATTTAATTGTATTTAATATTGATTGAGCAATGTAATTGTGAAAAATGATAGATTTTGATTAAAATTCAGGTGGGCCTTTTACCCCACCCTTGGGGTTTATAGTGATATTGTGTAACTGTAGGGGCAATAGTTAAAATACTACATTTGTTAACAAGGCTGTTACAGACAGGTGTTATGTTTCATAGCAGCAATTTTAGCGATATCTGACAGGTGAAGGGGACCGTTTGTGTATAATTTCATATATATATATATATATATATATATATATATAATATACTTTTTTGGGTTGATGTCAACACAAAATGAAAAATTGCCTTTCTAACTTCTGATTCATCAACGAAAATTATTCCAAATGTTTTTTTTTTTTAAAAAAAAGTGCGTTATGTAATGGCTTTTTCCACCTCGAAAATGACTTTCATTTTGTTTTGACATCACCAAGCCCTCTTTATTTTTCCAACACTCCAACCTTAAAGAGACAACTAAGTGCGTCACGTGACAGAAGTAACCTCAGTTGCAAATGCTGTTTCATGAGATCAGGGTCCCACAGTTGTTATAAACCTGGAAATATCGGGGAATATAGTGACAATAAACAGTCATTATAACTTTTTCTATTGGCTAGAAATGGCTACTTGCAAGAGCCATCTGTTAAATTATAATGTTTTTAAACTTAGTGGTTTTCTAAGACATTTGTGAGAACCCTGTAAAACGGAATTCAATAGTCTTACGACAGATTTTCGTGAAAGCAAAAACGACGTATGCAGGAAATGAAATATTATAGTTGATGTTTATTACTGCATTAGTTTCAACGATTTTCAAAACAACAGTTGAATATTGCTTTTTAAATGTTTCTAGTGTTAGATCACACAAAATTCAGACATATTTGTGCATTTTGCGAGTCCAGCTATGAACAACTGAAATTTATTCCATGCTGTCTGTTTCATTCAATCATTACAACTTCAACACCTGCCACTTCCATATCACTACATTTCTACTTTCAGTAAAATCCATTTGAAAAGTACTTGTCTTTAAAAATAAGCCCAACATCAACCAAGTCTTTCCTTTCTAGAAATTAAAGCAGAAGTATGCATCTTTTTCAGTATTAAAATACTTTCTTCTATTCTATCTTAAAGGTGCACTCAGTATTTTTTCCTCATTATAACTCCTCAAGATATGAACTGTAATTGTGCAACATATGTAGGAAATCATGAGCATTCACATTAGAATGAACACTCCAGTCATATCAGTTATCTTATAAAAGCTGTTTTATTCTACATGGAGAGGGTCCACACATGGGGCGGCCATGTTAGAGTCACATGACCAGCTGAATACTACTCTCTTATGCTGCGTCCCAATTCGCATACTATCCGTCCTAAATAGTATTTGAAAATAGAATTAGTATGTCCCAAATCGTAGTATGTTGAAATGAGTGTTCCAAAGATACCCGGATGGTCTACTATTTCCGGTCAGAATCCGAAGTGCAGATCGATGCACACTCTAACGACTAATATTGCCCACAACCCATTGCGTGCGGGAGGGAGAAGCTTTGAGATGATGCAAACATGGCGGCCGGATGCGGCAGCGGAGATGCGCCCTCAGTTTTTAAGTGTAAGAACTTAAACGTTTAGCGCTAATTAAAGTTATATTTTATTGTCTCATAATATTAATGCTTCACTCCTCAATTTGGTAGAACACATTGCAAACAAATTGTGGAAAAATAGATGAAGAAAAAAAGGTGGGAATAGTAAAGAAAATACGCATGTGCAATAACAATAGTGATGCCTTGCCTTTGTGACGCACCACTAATTATATTGGACATATAAGAATGAATGGAATGTAGAATGTTTGTTTAACTGTCGCGGTGTGCGTAACTAGGCAACCACGTTCTCTTCCATTGCATGACGTCTTCGTAGTATGTCCCAGAACGTGCATACTCTTTTGCTACACACTCAAAAGTATGTACTTTTTCTTCAAAAAAAGAGTACATACTTTTAGGTCGTAGTATAAGTAGGCGAATTGGGACGCATCCTTAATCTCAGTGCATTGAACTGTATTTTCATAGAAATGTATTTTTGTTTCACTTTCACTCATTGATTAAAGTAATCATGTCTGACTCTGAATACTACATTTCTACAATATCATCTGAAACTGAAAACTACTGATTTTAAAGTCCATTGTACAAAGGGTCCTCCGTTTGTTCCTGGAAGGCAGCATATGCCCAAACCCACCCCCACCCTAATCCTAACCATATGGAGCTTGTTAGGCTGAGTAACCTACCAGAAACCAACTGAGGCATCTTTGTACCATCACAGATTTTACAGCCTTCAAGCTGCTAGGTGTCAGTGTATGTCCATGATGACAAAAAGACAGAAGTTTCTGAGTGCACCTTTAATATGCAGAGACAACTATAAGTGAGCCATTCGTAGGTATATTTTCTCAAAAACTGTAAAGACTGTGTCACTGTGGCGCTATATAAATTCCTGTTTGATTTGAGCGACCCACTTAGATCCAACCCAACAACGTTACTCAACCAATGGCGTGAGCTGGGTGCGGGACTCTCTGACTGTTTGAACAACTGCAGATGATTGCTTATTTTTTGCAAGTTTGTGGCGCTAGTGCCGCAGAAATGACATACTTCAGTTTTAAAGTCTTTCCCACATCAATTACAGTTGCTTTAAAATGATAATTATGCCATATTGCAAACATTTCAGTCATTAAGCACAAAATCTAGCTGTATTGTTTGGGAAACATTATTATTTAAAGGATGTGACGGCCACTGCTATGTTCGTGGTTTTTCTTCTCCCTAGTGTTTGTGGGCTGGTGCTTCGTTTTGAGTTGACGAGCCCTGCCCATTAAGCCCGGATCCACCTGTGCGGAGGGCAGCAAGGGCTTTTAAAAATTCCAGGAGGGTCTCTCCCTGATCCAGACTTATGTTGCTTGGCTTTATTCTTGTTTTCTGTACATATAAGCTATTCATCCCCTAAATTTGTATGGCACATTTTGATATGTACTAGAAAATACATTTCTATGACTTTGGTTTTATAACACACAAATTACACTCGTTCAAATGTTATTAGATATCACACTAGCAAACGGTTCACTTCATAAACTCAACATTCATCATATAGCATAGTGAGAATTATGTTCTTACAACATTCTGGCACAATATTTTCGATTTACTCAACATTCGATCCAAACAGCAGATGACACTGAGATATCCATCTCGTTAAAAAGGCAAAGAGGATAGTTCACCCAAAAAATAGTCATGCAGTTTTGGAACATAAATGATGACAGAATTGTATTTTTGGGTGAACTATACATTTAATGTTTATCTTGTCATACAATAAGACATTAAAGGAATAGTTCAACCAAAATGAAGAATTCATGTTTCAAACCTGTATGACTTTCTGGAACACAAAAGGAGATGTTAGGTAGAATGTTTACCTCCATGAAAATAAATGGTGAGGCAAATATTCAGCCCAACATCTCATTCTGGTAAATGTAAATCAGAAGAAAGAAAGTCATTCGGGGTTGGAACGACATGAGGGTACATAAATTAAGATAGAATTGACATTTTTGGGTGAACTATTCCTTAAAGTCTTAAAAGCTAGAAAAATACAAAACAATACTGAAATAATTCAAACCAAAAGAAATCAACCACTGTTGCTCCAGCTATGCAGAAGAGCAGTTTTCACATTTGTATTCAACAGCTGCTGATCTGAAACTGACCAGAACAAATTCTTCTGAGGGATCCAGATCTCTATTCCACAACATTTGGTTCCTCCAGACCCAGTTGGATCGAGCAGCACTGTGTAGTTTTGGCATGAGTCTTGTGCTTTAAGCTTCTAAAACAGTCTGACTTGTTTCTTCAGCTCATTTCGTTTCCACAGTGGCAACCGGTCAAAATCTGCCACAGTCATTCCAAAGACATGATAGAACTCCTTTTGGGACAGATGTCTCTGCGTTCACACAAAAAAACAGCCAATGAATTACTAGCAAATAAAAAGTTACCATAATCAAATCGTGCTGCTATATTAGAGCACAACCACTGAATTTTTGCTTAATTATTTTACAATGATCTTAAATCTGCTGTGCCATTTCTGCCACTTGGCCCCAAACAGAATTACAAATATAGCTGCAAGCAGCAATTACAGGGCCAAACACACCAATGCAAACATTTAGATTATATATAGAATTCCGGTGATGATTTTAAACAGTGATGAAAAAATCCATTCGTTTCATGAATTATAGTGTAATCAAAGTCACCAAATTGATACTATTTTGTCAGGGCTTGGTCACAATACCACATATGAAGTTTCATGTCAATACGCCAAAGCGCCAAATCGTTGGCATCTAGCCATATTATTATTCGTTTATCCATTACCTGAGAATGGTATGGTCTATCAGAAAGTTTTTCACAACTTTTGTTTTGAGTGTTAATTGGAAATACATAACACATTTTTTTGCAAATTGGTTGTACGACCTAGGAGGACTTTGAAAAGTAGGTTTTAAAGGAAATTCCAAATGGCGGACAGTAAATATGACCAACCATGACAAATTGGGTATCATAGGACTCTGTATGTCCCAAGGAATCTAAAGAGACTAGTCTCATAATTTTAGGCCAATCTATTCAGAAGTTAAAAGCCAAAAAAAAAAATAATATAAATATTCATATTTCTTGACCACTAGATGGTGCTTGCTCATGCTTGTGATGACATATACCAAGTTTTGTGTCAGAATGCTAAAGTGTTGCCATGATACAGCCTCTTGTCCAGTTTTTCATGTTCACTTTCGAATTCGTTGATGAGTATACAAAAACAGTTTGTTCTATCATCGTGAATTCCATCATTTTTGTCACAAGTGTCTCTAGATGATACATGCAATATTTTAAGTGGATTGGACATTCGGTCTATGAGGAGTTAAAAAAAGTTGGATTTTATGACAATTCAAAATGGTGGAAAATCCAGTGGGACAGAGCTTAAAAACCAATAAGAGGGAAAGATAATTTTGTTTCTAGGACTTACAATTCAAAAGTTATCGGCCAAAACTTATTTTAAATTTTTAATGCTTGGTGGCGCAAGAGGGTTTGAGTTAGAGTACCCAAATTTTGTGTGGGGGCTAATCATACACACCCCTATCAGTGTGCCAATTTCCACCATTTTCCTACATACGGTTCTTTGGGCTTCTACAGATTTCAAGAGTGGAAGCAGAATAATAAGAAAAGTAACATATACGCCCCTTCAGTTTTTGGCCCTTAAAAATAATGTCTATATCCGGAATAGCACAACAGTACTACTAGCACTACTGTTAGGATTTTAACAGCTCTTTCTTGGCTCACTATTTAAACAGACTTTATGAAATTGTTTACACAAAATCATATTAAAAAAAACAAATGATTTATTTCGAACATGATAACTAGTGTAAATGACACTTGCTGAATTAAATACGCAAGTAATGAGGTCATTTGACAAAAATATATTCTACTTTTTGAAAAGTTTATTTGAAAAGATATACCATATATCATTTAAAAAAACAGTAGACAGTATCATATGTAGAATATTTGAGGGAAGGACTACAAATATGCGGAGTTAAATACATGTTGCATGTCACATCTATCTTTCGGAGCATGCGCACAATGGCGAGGACAACTGAGGTTTGACTACCGTGTATACATGCTGGATAAATCGCATTATCTAGGTCAGTTAGTCTGACTTTGCAAAAATCAGACTGGTACAATTTTAGTCAGACTAAAGCGTTTACATGACATTTAAAGAAAAAAAAAATATTAGACAAATTATCCGACTGAAATTGAACTTTTAAAGTGCATGTAAATGTACTTTACATGTACTTTGCTGAGCTGGCTGGAAAGCTCAAACAAACAGAGCAATGTTTTGATAGAGCTACATTGTTTACACTTTTCAGGAGAACTAACATATGAATGGCTTGCTTTCAGTTGTATCTGCACATTAAACTTGGATAGGAAAATGTATTTAAAAAAAAAAAAAAAAAAAAAAAGTAATTTTATTACCAACAAAATTAAAATTAAAATTAAAACTTTGCTCACCTCTAATCTTGCTCTGTCCACATCATGTGGGAGCTGACTGCGTCCTCTAACAGTTACTATCAGAGCCTTATAGGGGTATATCTGCAAGAAACATGAGAGTACACTTGATATCATCTATTTACAGATATACTGTAAAACTCAGGTGGACTTTAGGATAAGAGTTAAGACTAATGTAGGACTAAATTTCACAGTTAACAACAATTCCCCTTTGATAGGCTGTAACAAGCCTGAATCAATGCCACAGAAACTGGGTCCTTGGATTTCAGCAAAAATGTCTCTCTTAGAGCAAGACATTTGTAAAGATCCTCACCTTGTATTCTGGAAAAACAAAGAAATAGAAATAAGAATTCACTTTCTTTATATCAATCCAGAGATGTGTCATATTTTCATACAGTTGCTGACAGAGAAACTCACCTCTGGAAGTCATGTTGACTGAATTGCTGCTGTCATAGTGAAAATAGTCTGCACTGCGGGGCTGAAAAGAAACAATAGCTATAGCTCACCCAAAAATGAAATTTCTCACTCTCATGCCATCCCAGATGTGTATGACTTTCTTTCTTCTTCTGAACACAAACAAATATTTTAAGATGAATATCTCAGCTCTGTAGTTCCTCAAAATGCAAGTGAATGGTGACCAAAATGTTGAAGGTCCAAAAAGAAAAAACAGCAGCACAACACTTCAGTGGTTAAATCTATGAAGAAAGAAAGTCATACAAATCTGGGTGGCATGAGGGTGAGTAAATGATGAGAGAATTTTCATTTTTGGGTGAACTATACCTCTGTAGCCTAAACATGTTCCAGGTTAAATAAAGAAATGAGAAATGCAGCAGAAATATATTGTGTCTCTCAGTTCGTATGAACACTTGGAGGTCTATGGGGCAAGACATTGCACTAGTATAAATGTTAAAATACATACTGCATACACACATTATATGCTTTAATGAGACTAGTGTGATAAATTTGCTCACTAACCTTGTCTATACAGTTATATTAAATCTTTCATGATTATGTAAAGCCAGCAAACACTGTAACTTTCACACAATAGATGCATGGCAACCGAAAGATACTGTTTACAAGGGGAAAAGTCCTAACACAGGCATACAGAAAAAATACAAGCTTCAAATTTCTGCTTTTAAACACTCTGGTACACTTGCCCCATAGACTTCCATTTTAAGTGCAATGCAACTTGACTAAAATGGTTGCAAATGAGACAAAAAAATGTAAATAATAGCGACAAGAATTAAAAATGTTGTCTAGACAAAACTCTAGACACTTTTTGTGCATTCAGATATCATCATGTGAGTTATTAAATCTTTTGAACAAATGCCGCCATTGTGTGTCGCCAAAACAGCACCAACACGCCAAGGCATGGACTCTATAAGACCCCCGAAGGTGTCCTATGGTATCTGGTACCAAGACATCAGCAGCAGATCCTTCAAGTCCTGTAAGTTGTGAGGTGGAGCTGCTCTGGATCCGACTTGTTGGTCCAGCACATCCCACAGATGCTCAATCAGATTGAGATCTGGGGAATTTGGAGGTCACGGCAACACCTTGAACTCTTCATCATGTTCCTCAAACCATTCCACAACAATGTGTGCAGTGTGGCAGGGTGCATTATCCTCCAGAAAGAGGCCGCTGCCATCAGGGAATAACATTGTCATGAAGGGGTGTACCTGGTCTGCGACGATGTTTAGGAAGGTGGCACAAGTCAAATTGACGTCCACATGAATGGCCGGACCCAGTGCATCCCAGCACAACATTGCTCAGAGCATCACACTCCCTCCACCGGCTTTTCGTCTTCTTACCTAGCCATCCTGATGCTATTACTTCCCCAGGTAAATGGCGATACTTACATGGCCATCCAAGTGATGTAAAAGAAAACGGGACTCATCGGACCAGGCGAACTTCTTCCACTGCTCAAAGGTCCAGTTCCGATGCTTGCATCGCCATTGTAGCTGCTTTCGAGGGTGGACAGCGGTCATCATGGGCACTCTGACCGGTCTGTGGCTACGCAGCCCCATACACAGCAGGGTGTGATGCACTGTGACACATTCCTCCCGTAACCATCATAAAAATTTTGTGTGACTTGTGCCACAGTAGACCTTCTGTCATTTAAGACCAGACGGGATAGCCTTCGTTGCCCTTGTGCGTCGACGAGCATTCGGTGCCCAACAACCTTTCTCTGGTTTGTGGTTTGTCCCTCCTCGTATTACTGACGGTAGGTACTCACCACTGCTGACCAGGAGTACTTCACAAGTCTTGCTGTTTCATAACAATTAGGTGCTTGTCAGTGTCGCTCAGGTCTTCACTCCTGCACTTTTCTCCTGCATTCAACACGATGAATCTGAGAACTGATTGTTCACTTACCATCTAATCAACCCAGACCTTGACATGTGACCTTGTTAGGAGATGATCAACTTTATTCACTTCACCTGTGAGTGGTCATAATGTTTTGGCTCATCTGTGCATACATATACAGTATATAATATATGTGCATGCTTTTATATAGCCTACATCTCTATTGTTAACACTATCAGCACATTATTTGGTTTACAGCTGTCTTTCTTTGCTTTAGCTTTTTCTATCTTGTTTATTTATTTATTTTTCCCATGAGCTTTTTGATTCAACAAGCCCAGAGAAAAAGTTCACAAATGTATCTGCAGGCCTGGCCTCCACCCACTCTTTCAATCTCAGATCTCTTACCCTGTTCAGGCAGTTTCTGCTGTACCCCGGCAACGATGCTGACTTAGAGATGAAGGAATCTGGGAGAGAACATACACACACACTCAAATGAGAACACTTAACACCCACTCTATCTGACCAAACACCACAAGAGTGGAAAGATCTGAACACACAAACACACACAAACACACATCACGCCTTGGATTTGCACAGGGCAAAGAGAAGAAACCATTCCACACACACATGGATAATGCCTTGGAAGATGGTGAAATGAGAGATAAAACAGTTTGTGTGAATGTATATACAAATATTGTGTCAACTGCACACTATCAATGATGCCTAAATCCTGCATGCACACTCACCGTGCCAAAGCACTTTTTGAACAGTATTTTGGACCCTGAAAGCAGTAACTTTAAACGCAATTGAAATGAGGATTATGCACCAGAAATGAACTGAAAATGCCTTTTAAAATTCTGTTCAAATCTGAATTTAAATTGAGAAAGAAAAGTAGAATCAAAATGAAATGCAAAGAAACTCATAACTGCTGTAAGTGCAATGAATTATGCATAAACATGTGATCATATACACATAAGACGTGTTTCCAGAAGAATAACACAATATTAATAATCAGTTTCCAAATGTACACATTTTGTATTATATTTAATAAATGAACATTCATTTGATTAGAATTATAGAATCAATGGAATATGGAAATGTCTGATACACATTTATAATGAGTACACTTGTGTGCTTGCAGCTCAGTATTTTACATGACATATTTTAATAGATTAATATTTTGATTGAAAGTTTAAACAATATGGAGGATATTTTGTGGTGCTGTATGTTGTGCTTTGTTTATGTTTTTCATAATAATGACTCTCTATTCAATAAAACATGACTGTAAGTCTATGAGTCACTCACCGCTTTCAGCACTGTACTGGGATCTGGGAGCTACAGGAAGAAACAGAGAGAAAGAGAGCGTTAATAAAGTTTGCTGAGTCACAAATAAAGCTCATCTATGATCTGAAGTGATAGACTGTGTCACTGACATATGGCAGAAAAGCACAAACTGTTCAGTGTTGTCAGACTGTCAGTCTCTTTTCAGACAGAGCAATGAGAGTATGTATAAAACATGCCTTCCTCTATCTCTCATGAATTAAACAGCACAGGCACTAAAACTGAAGGAAGCTGATGAAAGTTGCAGAATCAATACAAACATACAGTACATGTGTAAACACATTGGGCTTTATTCTGATTTATTTTATTCTATTGTGCTTTTTTTATTCTGCACTATTCTACTCTTCTTCAATTTGTTCTATTTTATTCTATTCTGTTACACTATGTTCTATTTATTCTGTTCTGTTACACTATGTTCTATTTATTCTGTTCTGTTACACTATGTTCTATTTATTCGGTTCTGTTCATTCTATTCTCCACTATAATTCTGTATTCCTGCTCTTTCTATTGTATTGATTTCTGTTCTATTTAATTCTATTCTTCTCCACTCTGTTCTATTTTATTCTATTTTGCTCGTTTCCAATGTTTTCTATTCTCCTCTGTTATGCTCTATTCTATTGTATTCGAAACAGCTCTATTCTATTTTCCTCCACTGTTTCATTCCATTCTGTTCTATTTAATTCTATTCCTCTCCACTCTGTTCTATTTGATTCTATTTTGCTCTTTTCCAGTGTTTTCTATTCTCCACTATTATGCTCTATTCTATTGTATTCTAAACAGCTCTATTCTATTTTCCTCCACTGTTCCATTCCGTTCTATTTAATTCTATTCTGCTCCACTCTGTTCTATTTTATTCTATTTTGCTCTTTTCCAGTGTTTTCTATTCTCCACTATTATGCTCTATTCTATTGTATTCTAAACAGCTCTATTCTATTTTCTTCCACTGTTCCATTCCATTCTATTTAATTCTATTCTGCTCCACCTGTTCTATTTTATTCTGTTTTGCTCTTTTAGTTTATTCCATCATCCACTATTACACAGTATTCTGCTCTAATTTTGTCTCCACTGTTCTTTTTACTCTATTCTGATCTGCTGTATTCTACTCTTCACTCCTGCATTCTATTTCATTCTATTCTGCTCTGCACCACTGTTCTATTTTATTATATTCTGCTCTATGTTAAATTATTCTATTCTCCACTACTATGCTGTATTCAGCTCTATTCAATTGTATTCGAATCTGCTCTATTCTACACGTATCTCCATTGTTCTATTATATTATTTTCTGGTCTATTCTGTTGTATTCTAATCTTCTCTTCTGTTTTTCATTTTATTCTGTTCTGCCCTAGGTATTCTATTCTCTACTATTAAACTGTATTTTGCTCTATTCTAAGTTATTCTATTTTGCTCTATTGTTGTTTATTCTATCCTATACTTTTATATTCTATTATATTTTATATTCTAATCTTTTTTTTCTCTACTGCTCTATTCTATTCTACTTTATTCAGTTCTGATCTGATCTATTCAACTTTTTTTTTTAATTTTATTTCATTCTTTATTTCAACTGTTCCACAGTTCTATTATATTATTTCCTGCTCTATTGTAGTTTATTCTATCCTCCACTATTTGATTCAGTATTCTGCTCTATTCTAATGTATTCTAATCTGATCCATTCCATTTACTTCTACTGTTAAGTTCTATTATGTTCTATATTATTCTATTCTGCTTCACTCTGTTCCTTTTTATTCTATTCTGCTCTATTCTATTCTACTTTATTTTATTGTCTTCTAATCTGCTCTATTCTATTTTTCTCTACAGTTCTATTCTAACCTGCTCTATTCTATATTTCTCTCTCTTGTTTTATTTTTATTATATTCTGCTCTATTCTATTGTATTAAAATCTTTTCTATTGAATTTTATTTTGCTCCACTATACTATTTTATTCTGTTCTTCTCTTTTCCAGTGTATTCTATTCTTCATTATTATACTGCATTCTGCTCTATTCTATTGTATTCAAGTACACTCTGTATTATCTGTTCTATTTTATTCTATTCTTATAGACT
This sequence comes from Moxostoma hubbsi, assembly GCA_032164185.1. Classification (NCBI taxonomy): domain Eukaryota; kingdom Metazoa; phylum Chordata; class Actinopteri; order Cypriniformes; family Catostomidae; genus Moxostoma; species Moxostoma hubbsi. Next base: position 5,792,637 of record JAVLUX010000110.1, on the reverse strand, counting down.
CTGTTCTTTTTTATTCTATTCTGTACATCTTTTCTATTTTATTTTATTCTTCTCTGTTCTAATTTATTATATTATCCAATACTATATTCTGCTCTGTTGTATTCTAATCTGTTCTATTAAATTTTCCTTGACTATTCTATTACTTTCTGTTCTTTCTATTCTATTTTAATGTATTCTGTCCTCCACAAATTTATTCTGGTCTATTGTATTCTAATCTACTCTATTTTTTCTATTCTGTTTTATTGTATTCTATTCTGCTTTATTCTATTGTGATTTGCTCTATTCTACTTTTGTGTACATTATTCTATTCTTCTCAATTCTATTTGATTCTATTCTGTACCTCTATCCTATTTTATATTCTGCTCTATTCTAATTTATCTACTCTTTTCTACTTAATCTTTTTTGCTATATTCCATTGTTTCCTAACATTTTATTTCTACCATATTCTACAGTCATTTAGTAATGGCACAGGTATAATCAAATCCTTTTATAATGTTATAATAGAAGTTCTTCTCCAAACCTCAAGAGCACAGATTTGATATATGTGTCTGTCAAACACATGAGCTGCCTGCAGAGGGTTTATTGGGGTTGAGCAGCTGATAAACTGCTCTGATCAGCACAGGTCAGATGGTCAACTACAAGTTAGATGACATTCTCTCCCCTGCTGGCTTCAGCAGTCTTTCATTAAGAAGCAAAGGTTGTGTGACTGTGTGTGTGTATAGGAAACTCCTCGTGAACTCTTTGGCAACTATGAGGCAACATTTGGAAACCATAATGTCATACTTATGTTTCTCTATTCTTCAAATTATAATCCCATTGGAATTATCCATGTTCTATCAACAGTATGAGAGTAAAATACAGCAACCACACACATCCAGCAGATTATTCACGGCAAGTAATCATTTCTACTGAGTCTTTCACACACTTGTGATAAACAAGTATGTAATGAGCACATTCACACATGATGGGTAACAATCGGTCACAAAACAAAAGTTCTGTCTATGTGGGTGGTTCATGCCAGAATAGCCTGCAATAAGGACCAGACTTTATGTGAATAGTCTGGCTACACGAGATGAAACAGTAAATATTGTAGATAAGGATACCCGTCCACCCTGTAAGAAGTTCAGCTTGAGCTGAGGGAACCCCACTGTAACTAATATAGTCACAGGAGGCAAACAGTGTTACTGTGAGACATCTTCATTACTTACCAGTACATCATTTCTTTGATTTGCATTGCCCAATATGGCAACAACAATGCTTCTCTTATAGTCAACATGAAATGGTGCTCACAACCCACTTTACTTCCATATTGTGATATAGATGTTCACTGAGTAGGAAATGTAGGGTTGTGAACTGTACAGGCCAATGATTGAATATGGAAATAAACTATATATAATTGGATTCTAAAGCCACTTTTTGTCTTATCAATGTTTAACTCATCTGCCACAATAATGTAATGCCTTTATCTTATTTTTTATTATATATATATATATATATATATATATATATATATATATATATATATATATATAAAATATATTATTTGCCATTTAAATATAACTATTTATAATTATTTCATCATTATATATGAAATTATTATTTGAGTGGCTTTCTCAGCAAATATTTATATATGCGATTAATTGCATTTAATTCGATTAATCGGCACACCATGTAATTAATTTCATTAAATATTTTAATCGATTGACAGCCCTAATTATTTGTTTATACCAACAAAGCTGAAATGATCTTCTAAAAATCTTCGTTTGTGTTCTGCAGAAGAAAGTCACACACATCTGGGATGGCATCAGGGTGAATAAATAATGAGAGAATTTTCATTTTCATTGTTTGCTCAGTGAAAACACTGAGAAGATGCAAAACAAAATAAATAAAAATAAACACTGGACAGTTATGATGCACTCACATTTAAGTTATTTTTAGGTAAATAATATTATTTCTAATAGTCTTTGTCTTCTATGCACTGTTGAAATGATGAAATTAATTTATGTTCAATCCATATTGTGAGTTCAAATAATCAGATGATGATGATAAATCAAAAGCTACTGTATGCACTCACAGCCATTGACTGTGTTACTGTAGCCCACGTTATGCAGTGTCTCTTTACTGCCATCATGAGAGTTGCGGGCACTGCCCCAGAGGTCATTGTCATAGGAACCAGACCTGGCCTTCATCTCCTCCTTTAGGATCATCCTCCCAATCCCACCCTGGATCTGAGATAGGAAGAGAAGACAAACAGGAATATATTCATAAAGCTTTGTAAAACGTGACAAAAAAATAAAACACATATTGCAGTTATCCTCAGGGCTTATAGAACTTGATGCAAAATCAGAGACATATTATTATCTATCTGTTATCCATCCATCCATCTATCTAGACATGGTCATTATGGTCATCATTGTTGTATGTAAAAAAGATTCTGAAAAGATTCTTCCATGATGATAGAACATTTGTGGGTGAACTATCCATTTCTTTAGGCTATGGCAACATATAAATGGTCTTACTTTGTTAATGCTCTGATTCCATACATCTTCATCTCCACCTGAAGAAAATCTCCTTGCTCTTGTAACTATAAAACAGAGAAACTCATGTAATACATCATTTGGAGTGAAACTGAGCATCACCTGGCCAGCTATAAAGATTAAACTCAAGCAGACAAAGCTGAGCTGTTAATCATTTTCTAAAATACCTTTTGGAGAGGCAGTGTACCGGTAATAGTCTGACTCAGGGTTCTGATAGTGGTCTGGAGAATACGACGAGAAAGGAGAAGACAATATATCCTCACTTGTTTTGCTCTTTGTGGCTTCATTTTCATTGTTGTCTGTGGGGTAGAATGATACATTAGCTACTTAGAGCTGCAGGCCGCAGAACGGCTGGAGCTGCTGTGAGTCATTTTCTCGAGTGAAGGCCTTTCTGAGAGAGACTTAAGTGTAAAAAAATTAGATAGAGAACAAATGAGTTGCAATGAGGTTAGAGAGACTGGAAAGATAGAGAGAGTCTTTGACAGAACATCACTCACAATAACAAGAGAAGAGACTGGAAAGAGAGAGAGAGTCTTTGATTTTGGAAACAAACATAACTTACTATGTTGGTTAGAGTGAGTATGATAGTGTTCGCATGTTGACAAAGTGCATAAAAATTCATAAAAAGCACACAAATCTACAGTTTATTGCTTCCAAATTAACTTGAATTTAATCGTTCCCATTGGTATCACTTTGTTTTAAAAAGTGGTGGGGACAGGGGTCTGGGTATCTCAGTGAGTACTGACACTGACTAACACCGCTGGAGTCGCGAGTTCGAATCCAGGGCATACGGAGTGAGTCCAGCCAGGTCTCCCAAGCAACCAAATTGGTCCAGTTGCTAGGGAGGGTAGAGTCACATGGGGTAACCTCCTCGTGGTTGTGATTAATGGTTCTCTCTCTCAATGGGACATGTGGCAAGTTGTGCACGGATACAGTCATTTTGATTCCCGATTTGGAAGGAGACAAAGTTTCAACATGGCAGAGGAGAGTACAGTTTCTATAGTGAATGAAAGTTCTTTTTAATTTTGCTAAATACTGCTACCTTGTTATCGCTTGCCTTTTCAGTCACATACAGTGGAAAGAAAAAGTATGTGAACCCTTTGGGATCAGCTGGTTTTCTGCATTGATTGGTCATAAAATGTGATTTCATCTTCATCAAAGTTTCAAGTTTAGACAAACACAAAGTGCTTAACGTAACAACACACACACAATTATAATCTTTCATGTCTTTATTGAACACATCCCATTAAACATTCACAGAGCTGTGGAAAAAGTAAGTGAACCCTTGGATTTAATAACTGGTTAACCTCAGCCAATTGTTTCCAGTAGCTGTGAATTAGACGTTCAGAAAGAATTTTGGACCATAATTCCTCACAGAACTGCTTCAGCGCAGTTATAATCTTAGGATGTCTGATGTGAATGGCTCTCTTGAGGTCATTCCGCAGTATCTCTGTTAAGGTCCGGGCTCTGACTGAGTCACTCCAAAAGGTGGATTTTCTTTTTCTGAAGCCATTCTGCAGTGGATTTACTTCAATGTTTAGGGTCATTGTCCTGCTGAATTGCTCAACTTCTACTGAGCTTCAACTGACGCAGAGCAACCCTGAAATTATCATGTAGGATATCTCGATAAACTTAAGAATTAAGTTGTGAAGATTTTAATTTAATAATACCTTGATGATGGCAAGCAGTCCAGGCTCTGAAACAGCCCCAAATCAGGATGCTCCCTCCACGGTACTTCACCGTTGGGATGATGTTTTCATGTTGATATGCGATTGATGATATGTTGCATGTTCTTCCCAAACATTTCAACCGTAGTTTCATCAGTCCACAAAACATTTTCCCAGTAGCATTTGGAGTGTCAAGGTGGTCTTTGGCAAACTTCAGGTGCACAACAATGTTGTTGTTGGAAAGCAGTGGCTTCCTTCGTGTTGTCCTGTCATGGATACCATGCCTGTTCAATGTTTTCTGGGTAGCTGTCACTCTAGAGTTCTTTTTTTACCTCATTGAGCATTCTGCAGTGTGCCCTTTGAGTCATCTTGGCTGGACAACCACTTCTAGGGAGAGTAGCTACAGTACTAAATAATCTCCATTTATAGACAGTTTGTCTAACTGTGGACAGATGAGTTTCTAAACTCTGTGAGATAACTTTGTAACCTATTCCATCTTTATGCAAAGCAACAATTCTTGATCATACAGTAGGTCTTCCGAGATCTCTTTTTAGCGAGGCATGGTCCACATCAGCAGATGCTTCTTGTGCTTTTTATACGTCAAAGTAGCTCTAACCCACACCTCCAATCTCGTTCAATTAATTGGATGCCAGGTTTGCCAACTCCTGTGAATGTTTCATTGATGTATTCAATATGTACTTTAACGATCCAAAAGTCAAATTTAAGCAGCATAAAAGTAATCCATGTGACTCCAGTCAATCAATCAAGTCTTCTGAAGCAAATCGATATGTTTGTGTAAAAAAATAAAAAGATAATTAAAACGTTATTAACTTTTAAAAAGCATTTCCTGCCAGCAGCTGTTGTGAAGCGTGGTGTAAATGCATTGCTTATTTACAACCGAAGAACGAACGTCACGCAAGAGTTCGGCTATTTCAAACTGCATCAGAGCCCTGGATGGAAGCGCTGATTTAAAGTTAAAAATGTTTTAATTATCGACTTGTTTCTTACATAAACCTATCAATTCACTTCGGAAGACATTGATTGATCGACTTAAGTTGTGGTGATTACTTTTATGCTGCTTCAATATGACTTTTGGATTGTTAAAGTGCTGGCACCCATGTACTTCAATTATAAAGACCTGACAGAGCGCTATCTTATTCTAAAAATCTTCAGATGTGTATGAAAGACAGTTATACACATCTGGGATGACATCAGGGTAAGTGAATAATGAGAGAATTTTGGGTGAATTATTCCTTTAAGACAAATGTATACATAAATGCAGGTAATTCCAAAGGGTTAAAACCTTTCCTTGACACTGTACATTTACATACATCAAATGTTACTTCAAAAAAGTAAACCACTACAAATGACTAATTACTTCTCCAAACCGTAATCAATTAATATACTGATGTGTAAGCCTAGTAATTGTACTTAGAGGTAATTCATTTAATTGGAAGTCAGTTACTGTAATTTGATTGCAAGAATTCAAACTTTAATGTTACACTATTTTCTGACATAAAAGTAATCAGATTCCTTAACTAGTGACGTTGCAATCAGATTACACCCCACAATGCGTATATCAGTAACCATTTGATGCATATTGTAACTTTTTTGTACAAATAGATGAAGGGTTATCAATTAGAACAATCAAATTCAATCAGAATGTCGCAATTTCTGACACAGTAGAAATTGCCTGAAGTTACATTTTTATCACGAGTCACTGGACATCGTGTCACCAACAGTTGCTGTCACTCATGTTATCAGAAATCAATAACTCTCAATGAAAATAAATGACTTCCTGTTGCTTTTCATTGTCAATGTGAACACCACCTTTGGGTTTTACACTACAAATGTGATGTGGTCACATGCGTTTCTGACTGTTTCAGAATGTAGTTTAAATAATCAGATTTAAAAATGCATTGGACAACTTTTGCATGGTTATATAGTTAGATAAGAAAGGTGACAGAGTGAGATAAACACGCAGAAATACAGAGAAAGCACTCACTTCTGGAGTGAGATACTTACAGAGGATGGATCACCAAGGAACAGAACAGCAGGACAGGATGGGGGAGAAACAGATCAGAGATGCAGTAAGAGAGGGAACTTTAAAACGGATGGTTGACCCCAAAAAATGTACATTCTGCCATTATTTACTCACCTTCATGATGTCTCAAACCCATTTGACTTTCTTCCATTTAACACAAAAGTATACATTTTGAACAATGTTATAAGTATCATAAAAGTAGTCCATAAAACCTGTGTGCAATATTTCAAGTCATGCAATAGCTTTAAGTAAGCAATAGACTGAAATTCAATAGATCATCCCCTCCTGTGAGCTGTGATCTTGAGAATCGCAGTAATAGCTGAATCACATCAGTGAGTCAGTACTTGAAATCGTGAAAAAAATAATTCAGACTGATTTTGTGAATGAGATCAAACAATTCACTGAAAAGATCAGACTCAACAGAATGATTATGTTACAAATCAGATATCACTTTTCTTGTGAGCTCTCGTGAATGTGAAGAGCTAGTGTGGATGTCAAGATTTTTAGCGATAAACTACTAAACTATTTTATGTCCTTTTAAACCTTGAAAGCTCCAATGACTGGTCATTTTAATTCAACATCAAAAAGTCTGCTTTTGTGTTCCACGCAAGAAATAAAGTCATACAGGTTTAGAATGACATGAGGGTGAGTAAATGATGAAAGAGTTTAAATCTACACTCAGTAAGCACTTTATTAGGAACACCTGTACATCTTATTCATGCGATTATCTAATCAGCCAATCGTGTGGCAGCAGTGCAATGCATAAAATCATGCAGATACAGGTCAGGAGCTTCAGCTTATGTTCACATCCCTCATCAGAATGGAGAAAAAAATGTGATCTCAGTGATTTCAACCGTAACATGATTGTTGGTGCAGACAGAATTAATGAGAGAGGTCAACGGAGAATGGCAAGACTGGTTTAAGCTAACAGAAAGGATACGGTAACATACGATTCCCTGAGATGAAATACTTTCCTCGACGACCTAGTTGAAACCTTTGTAACAATAATGCCAATCTTCTGATTGGCAATGGTGTTTTGAACTCTGCCCCTTTAGGCACGTAGTCAGCCTATATAAGCGAGCACTCAATCACCATTACTTCAGATTTACAGGCCAACGACATGTTAACATTCCTCAAGTGTATATACAGTATTTATATACACTATATATAAATATATAGTGTATATATATAAATATACTGTTTTAGGCACTTGTGAAAAATGTTACATACTGAATAATGCCATAAATAGTTTTAATTTATCACTTAATGTCATACAAAGTCCAGTAAACATAAAAAGCTAAATCAATATTCGGTGTGACCACCTTTGCCTTTAAAACCGCACCAATTCTCCTAGATACACCTGGACACAGTTTAAAAATCAAAATCAAAATCAAAAGTAACAGTCAGTATCTGGTGTGGCCTCCAGCTGCATTAAATGCAAGTTCCCGGACATTTCTGGGGGGAATGGCCCTAGCCCTCACCCTGCAATCCAACTGGTCCCAGACGTGCTCAATGGGATTGAGATCCGGGCTCTTCGCTGGCTATGGCAGAACACTGACATTCGTGTCTTGCAGGAAATCACGCACAGAATGAGCAGTATGGCTGGTGGCATTGACATGGTGGAGGGTCACGTCAGGATGATACTACAGGAAGACTACCACATGAGGGAGGAGGATGTCTTCCCTGTAACGCACAGCATTGAGATTGCCTGCAATGACAACAAGCTCAGTCTGATGATGCTGTGACCAGGGCTGGACTGGCAATCTGGCATACTGGGCATTTTCCAGGTGGGCCGACGCACTTTGGGGCTGATCAGTGGCGGATTGGCCATCGGGATAACCGAGCATGCCGGTGGGTCGACAGCGAAACATGCCAAATGTGCCGCGATAAGCAAATATGAGCCGCCGCGTTATGCAGAGGGAACCACAAAACGGCGGCGCGATATGTAGAAAAAGATCTGCCCCTCTGCTCAACAACCTCTGGGCAAGTTGCCATGTAAAATCCCAGGCCGATTTCTCTTCCCAGTCCAGCCCTGGCTGTGACACACCGCCCCAGACTATGACGGACCCTCCCCTTTAAAATCGATACTGCTCCAGAGTACAGGCCTCGTGTAATGCTCATTCCTTCGATGATAAACGTGAGACTGACCATCACCCCTGGTGAGACAAATCTGCAACTCGTCAGTGAAGAGCACTTATTGCCAGTCCAGTCTGGTCCAGTGAAGGTGGGTTAGTGCCCATAGGCAACATTGTTGCCGGTGATGTCTGGTAAGGACCTGTCTTACAACAGGCCTACAAACCCTCAGTCCAGCCTCTCTCAGCCTATTGCAGTCAGTCTGAGCACTGATGGTGGGATTTTGTGCGTTCCTAGTGTAATTCGGGCAGTTGTTGTTGCCATCCTGTACCTGTCCCACAAGTGTGATATTCAGATGTACCGATCCTGTGCAGGTGTTGCTACACGTGGTCTGCCGCTGCGAGGACGATCAGCTGTCCTTCCTGTCTACCTGTAGTAATGTCTTAGGCGTCTCACAGTACAGACATTGCAATTTATTGCCCTGGCCACATCTGCAGTCCTCATGCCTCCATACAGCATGCCTAAGGCACGTTCACGCAGATGAGTAGGGACCATGGGCATCTTTTTTTTGGTGTTTTTCTGAGTCAGTAGAAAGGTCTCCTTAGTGTCGTAACTTTTTATAACTATGACCTTAATTGCCTACCATCTGTAAGCTGTTAGTGTCTTAACAACCGTTTCACAGGTGCATGTTTATTAATTATTTATGGTTCATTGAACAAGCATGGAAAACATTGTTTAAACCCTTTAACATAACAATCCTTAAAGTTATTTGGATTTTTACAAAATTATCTTTAAAATACAGTGTCCTGAAAAGGGGAGTTTATATATATATATATATATATATATACACAGTATGAGTAACCCACATGGCTAATACCAGATGGGAATAAGTATAGTCTAGGTACCAATATGAGTATATAAGTACATGGTGTAATTTGAACCTTTCCGCAACCATGGTTGGAGAACAGGTTTTATTTTGATGAACACCAAGCATGAGCTGTCAGTCGACAGCGAATGTGTGTCAATCACTTGTTTGAATGAGATCAGAAACAATAGGAGTGTGTTTTTAATAAAAGCACATGCAACTCAATAGATTCTAATGGCTCAAACGGGGCCCCTTTAAGTGAATTCAGCACTAGGTTTAGGTCCAAAGTCAGTACCATAGCAGGGTGAGGGGGTTCCATGGGGTAAGACCAGTGTCTAATCGCTCTTGAATGAATGTAAGGATCTCAGCTATGGAGCAATTTACTTGGTCTTCGCCATGTAAAGAGCACCAGTTTGCAAAGACTTGCCATTTTAGCGCATATAGGCATCTTACTTCGATATGCACTGTCCAAGGGCCACACATGTAGGTTCCACAGCTCTGGCTGGGGATGACAAATCGTGCCATGTGCTTGAGAGAAGAGGTCCCTCCTCAGTGGTATTTCCCACAGAGGGCCGTCCAATACCCCTATCATCTCCATGAAACCATGACTGATTGGACCATTTCCGCACCATCAACAGAATCATTTCCTTGTCCTCTTGGACTTTGCTGATGACAGAATGAAGGTGTGGCAGCGGGGGCGTGGTCAAGCGCCCGTCCGGAGAGGGGGAGCGGTAAGGGCGCTTACACCTGAGCTAAAATATGTCTAACACCTGTCTCTAATTTCAGTGAGCACGGGGAGAGCGGCATAAAAGAGCCACAACACCACCAGTCAGGACGCCAGTCCAGTGTTGGCAGCCCAAGTGTCTAGTTTGAGTTTATGGAAAGCCTTAGTTTTGTGATCAGAAGTTTATGTTTGTATTCCTGTCATTTATGTTGAACAATTAAAGACCCCTCACCTGTGTGCAGAAGCCTGTCCTCGTGTCCTCCTTTTCCCCGCCCTGTCAAGAGTCGGGTTACAGAAGGGTACCGGGGGAAATGCATATTTGCATTTCACAGACCATTTCTGGACCAATGTGTTCAGGCCCAACAGAGCTTCGGGCACGGTGTACTCGAGGGGACAGTGAGTATTTCCCACGGAGGTGACATAAGTGCAGATTTTATGTACACCACTACTGTTGTGTTGTCCGAATAAATCAGAATGTGGTGATTCACAATGTCAGAATGAAAATCCATCAGAGTTGAGCTGAGCCCCTAAAAAAGAAGATTTGTTGGCTGGGGAAAAGCATTGCTTTTCGCCCAGTTGACATTCAGACCCAGGTTTTTAGCTCGTTCAGCATTGCGTCTGACTGGGCTAGAACAGCCAATCGTTGAGGTAATTCAACACACGCACACGTTTCATTTCCAATGGGGCAAGTATTGCATCGATACATTCCGCGAAAATACCAGGAGCCACTGACAGCCCAAAAGAAAGGACTTTGAACAGATATGCCATTTCCTTGAATGCAAATCTCAAAATTGTACTTCTAACATGGCGCAATTGGTACATTTGCATCCTTTAGGTCTACTGACGCAAACCAGTCCAATAGGATTTAATTTCTGGGTTAACATTTTGAATGGGCACTGCGCAAGCAGGGCTTATTGATTCGATCACTAAGGGACAGAGAGCCACAGGGAAGCAGTTGGCTCTGGTGTGTCTGGTGATAGACTGACCCACTCGTTAGGGCTCGTACACATCAGACTTATTGATTCACTTGTTACAGGAGACAGAGCACAAATGGGAGAGCCCCCTTAGCACTTCGAAATGTGTGGGGTGTGATAGACTGACATGACCATGATGGCTCACCGCGCATCTCTGCAGCAAGATAGCGGGGTTGCTACAGGAGACATTAATCCCGCTAAACACAGGGGAGCAGTTGATTTAGTGTGTGTGTTAAATGTTTATGTGAACACCATACACAGACACACATTTGCGTGATATCCCGGCGACCTACGTTGAGGAATGAGCAGCATGTTAATAAGTGCATCTTGATCAGACACAATCAACATATGCGAGACACAAAAACAACATATGCAAGACTGAGTCTCTGGTGACATTTTTTGTGACCCACAGCACCTTCCTGAGGCAAATGAAATTTCGTGTCACATCCATGAGACCCCCAGATCATCCTCCACCTGGTTGTCTAAAGGTTAGACAGATACCTGGAGAGGCCTTCAAGCCATAGTGTATCGCACCCACTGTGAAATTAGGTGGAGGATCGTGATGATCTTGGGGTGCTTCAGCAAGGCTGGAATCAGGCAGATTTGTCTTTGTGAAGGAGACATGAATCAAGCCAAGTACAAGGTTATCCTGGAAGAAAACTGGCTTCATTCTGCTGTGAGAAATGTTACTGTACTTAATAGAATAATTTATTTTTTAATTTTACTCAAACACATACATAAAACTAGTAAATCTAGATAAACTAATAATTTTGCAGTGAAAGGACAAAATGCCCCTACTGGAACACTGTGAGGAAGCAGGTAGGTGCTCGCTGAGGGGTTGAGTAGTCAAAGCGACGAGCATTTGAAGTGAATGGATTTAGAACACGAGCTCACTCACCATTCAACAAGAGTGTTTTCAATGGCAATGTGGTGAAAACTTCACCGGAACACACAGGGGAGCAGTAATCCATCTCGCTGCAGGCACAAGAACACAGGCGACGAGTTGTCCTGTTTGCATCTCACAGAGTCAAGCTGTCCACTGAAAGTGTATCTAGATGGTACAGCGGAGAGGTTTACCTAGACAAAGTCGAATGTTCTTGAATCTGAAGTAATGGTGATTGAGTGCCCGCTTATATAAAATGACTGCGTGCCTAAAGGGACAGAGCTTAAATCACAGTTGCCAATCAGAAGATTGTTGTTATTGTACAAGGGTTTCAACAAGGTTGTTGAGGAAAGTATTTCCCCATACTGTGCACAGCAATGATGAGTGAACTAAATTAAAAGGGAACTTGGATAACCACTGTACAATTGTAGTGAGCAGAATAGCATCTCAGAATGCACAACACGTCGAACATAGAGGTGGATGGGCTACAATATCAGAAAAGCATGTCGGGCACTTTATTAGGACCATAGTGTTCCTAATAAAGTTCTTATTGAGTGTATGCATGAGTTATTCATTTAAATGTGATTGTAAAAGAGCACAGTAAGGAAAAGCTGCTTTTAACAGGGCATTTTAACAGGTGAAGGCATATAAGTGGACTTAAGTCTACCATTAGAAGAGTGTTAAATATGAGGTATTTAGCTCCTATGGCATCATGGCATAAGGATAATTTGAGAACAGACCAGTACGAAGCCCCTTAGAGGACGGGTAGGGAATGTTTGTGCTCCCTCACAGTAAATTTACCATGGTTTTACTATAGTAATATTGCAGACTGTAGTAGTCATGTTTAGCTTTTTTTGTCGGGCGTAAACCATTGTTTTACTACAGTAGTATTGTAATAACCATTGGCATGGTTAATCTTGTGGTTACTATGGTTTTACTACAAATACCAAACTTTTGTTAAGAACACTTAACATAATGTCCATAATGGAGGGTTCAAGCTCGAGACTCGATCCGTGTCTGAGGTACCCCCCAAAACTGCATAATATGTCGATTGGTACTCTGGATAATGATTGGGACAGCGAGTCGGAATTATGTTTGAAAGAGATACTGTGGATTGTGCCTACTGGTTTCTTATAAGAAAGTGACCCCAGCCAAAAGTATAAGGAAGTATTTAATGATGAAGTGCTTGTAGTGGCCTTTAGTGCTGTGCTGCACTTCAATAGATGTTTGAAGGCGGCGGATGCATTTGTGAGTACACATGCCTACGGTATACCTCCAGATGTGGACATTTTGAAACAGAGGGCTCTTGCTGCAATCCAAATGGGAGCTTGCAGTGCAAATGGGAGAGGATTCTTGCTCACAGTATTCGAACATCGAGCCCAGCAAGCAATCGAATGGGGGAACCAAACTGCATTCGAATGGGAGAGCCCCCTCAGTGCTTCGAAAGTGAGAGCCCACGTAATAAGATAACATTAGATCACACAACCTTCGGACGGGAGTCCCCACAGCTGGATCATAAAAGCCCACACGTCGCTCGAACGGGAGAGCATACGGTCAAAGCCTGGAAACCCACGCAGTGCTCAAATGGGAAGCCCTCGGCCGAAGCCTGGAAGCTCACAGAATTTGAACGGGAGCCCACGGCCGGAGTGTTGTACCTCACACTGTGCTCGAACAAGAGAGCAAGCACAGCACTAAAATGACAGAATTTAAAGCTTTCTAGAGGCCCTGGAAATGAGCAGAACCTCGAGCTATGAGAGACTGCTGAATTTACATTGCTAATATTTACTAATGAAGTGATTTATTTGTTAATGTATAACTAAACGCTTATGAATGCATGCATTTTATAGATCTGAGTACATGCATTCCCATTAACGAATGTACAGCCATGGCCAAAAGTATATGCAGTGGCAGAAATTTTTATTTTTTTTCTGCTTCAGTTGTTGAGGTGTTGATTCACATTGTTTCTAGATTATTGTGCAGAGTGATCCGATGCATTTTAAATAATTGCAAAAAGCTTCATTGGCCAAAAAAATTTACTTTATCACAAAAACGTCTCGGTTACGTATGTAACCTCCGTTCCCTGATGGAGGGAACGAGACGTCGTGTCGAAGAAGCGACACTAGGGGTCTCTCTTGAGCGCCGAAAGATACCTCTGATCTATGAAAAAAGGCCAATGAGAGTTGGCGAACAGTATTTGCATACTCCGCCTCCGGATACGGATATAAAGGCGAGAGAAATACGCTCGTTCATTCAGGATTTTTCTGCTGAGCCGGGAATGTTCCGGGCACCTCAGCGGCTCGGCTCAGCGACGTGGCCGGGAAGACACGACGTCTCGTTCCCTCCATCAGGGAACGGAGGTTACATACGTAACCGAGACGTTCCCCGTCTGTCGCTCACTTCGACGTCGTGTCGAAGAAGTGACACTAGGGGTCCACTTCAAAACTCGCCATGCGCTGAGCCGTGTACGTGTACTGCTGACACAGAAGCGGGCAGGTATTTCTACGTGCACAAGCGACCAACTGTGCTCAGGCTGCACGTACTCTTCCCCAATGCCCCGAAAAAGCGTCAGAATCCTTTTGGTTACCCTAGGGGGGAACAAGGTGACGCTCCCAACTAGGGAACGGGCCAAGCCTGGCTGGGCCTCTTTTCTCTCTGTGTTTTCTCGGCATAGAGCAAGAGCAGCCGGGGCACTTACCGCATCGAGGGAAGGGGGTCTTATTCCCGAATCCCTATTCTTTTAGGGGGAAAAGACCCTGCGGAGGCCACACCCACCCGAAAGGGGAGGTAAAGGTGGCGAAATACATCACATGGCCTCTTGGGTCACATGTGGGAAGAATGGCGCGGTGGTAGATCCCGCCTCGAGGAGGGGGGGAGTTGCTACAACATGGCGACCGGAGGGCAGCCAAAGACTGCCTAAGGGAGATGCGGGTCAGCTCGTAAGGTGACCGAACCGCGGAAGTACACACAGGAGGAGTCCCGTAGGAGGCCTGATCTGTGGAGCACCTATTCCAGTAGGGGTAGCCTGGGGTACCCGTAGTGGACTGGACCAGCAAGTCCCTCCGCTGAACTGCTGCGTGCCCGAAGGGCTAGAGAGGAATCAACCAGGGACCTAGGTTCTCTGGGAAAGAAGGCGCGCTGTTTTACCTCGATCGAGGGAAACGGCGCTGGAAACAAGCGATTCACCCGGTCAGATCGTCGACGTGTACCGAGTTCTACGGGCTCGGACCTGAGAGAACACGGGACGAGACTGACTCAACCCTGAGATCGTAAGTGTGTTAGGTGCTGCCCAGCCCGCAGCTCTGCAAATGTCTGCTAGGGAGGTGCCTCTAGCCAGTGCCCATGAGGATGCCACGCTCCTAGTAGAGTGGGCTCGAACCCGCAAAAAAAAGGGGGGGGGGGCACGGCCTGGGTGTGATAGGCCAACTGAATGGCATCCACCACCCAGTGAGACACCTCTGTTTGGAGACAGCATTCCCTTTCTGCTGTCCTCCAAAGCAGACAAAGAGCTGCTCAGAGCGCCTGAAACTCTGGGTGCGTTCCAGGTAGGCACGCAAGGCACGTACCAGACACGACAGTGAGAGGGCTGGATCTGCCTCCTCCCGGGGCAGCGCTTGTAGGTTCACTACCTGATCTCCAGAGGGCGTGGTAGGAACCATGGGCACATAGCCCAGTCGAGGTCTTAGGATCACATGAGTATCTGCCGGACCGAGCTCCAGGCAAGTGTCGCTAGTAGGGAACGCTTGCAAGTCCCCGACCCTCTTGATGGAAGTGAGCGCGATCAGCAGGGCCGTCTTTTAGGAGAGGGCCCTGAGCCAACTGATTCTAGCGACTCGGGGGGGGATCTCTGAAGACCGGCGAGGAACACTGAGAGATCCCAGGAGGGGAACAGGTTTGGCCGGGAGGGGTTTAACCTCCGGGCACCTCTTGGGAACCTGACGATTAAGTCGTGCTTACCCAGAGACTTGCTGTCTACTGGGTCGTGGTGAGCTGCGATAGTGGCAACATACACCTTCAAGGTGGATGGGGACAGCCTCCCCTCCAACCTCTCCTGTAGGAACAGGAGCACAGACCTAACTGCGCACCTCTGTGGGTCTTCTGCCCGGGAAGAACACCAATTCACGAACAGACGCCATTTCAGGGCGTAGAGTTGCCTGGTAGAAGGGGCTCTGGCTTGGTTGAACGTGGCTACGACCGTGGGTGGTAGACCAGCTAGATCTTCCGCATCCCGTTCGGGGGCCAGACGTGGAGGTTCCAAAGGTCTGGGTGCGGATGCCAGAGCGTGCCCCGTCCCTGAGAAAGAAGATCCTTCCTCAGGGAAATTCGCCAGGGAGGGGCTGTCGCGAGGAGTACAAGGTCCAAGAACCAGGCCCGGGTGGGCCAGTAAGGAGCCACGAGAGTGACTTTTCCTCGTCCTCCCTGACCTTGCACAGCACCTGTGCAAGAAGGCTCACTGGGGGAATGCATACTTGAGCAGCCCCACCGGCCAGCTGTGTGCCAGTGCATCTGCCCAGAGGGGAGCCTCTGAACGGGCATACCAGAGCGGGCAGAGGGAGGTCTCTCGGGAGGCAGAGGGGTCTACCTGGGCCTTGCCGAACCATTCCCAAATCAGCTGAACCGAGTGGGGGTGAAGCCTCCACTCTCCGCCAGGCAAGCGTTGTCATGACAGCGCATCCACTATCACATTGAGGTTGCCGGGGAGTCGGTGCTGGCTCCAAAGGAGGAGACGACGGGCGAGTTGCGACATGTGGCGGGAGCGTACGCCGCCTTGGCGATTTATGTACGCGACCGCAGTGGTGCTGTCCGACCTGACCAGGACATGTTTGTCGCGAATTAATGGGAGAAACTGCCGCAGGGCTAGAAGGACGGTCAACAACTTGAGGCAGTTGATGTGCCAACGCAGCTAGGCCCTTTTCCAACGGCCTGAGGCTGCGTGCCCGTTGCAAACGGCGCCCCAACCCAATCTGGAGGCATCGGTCGTGACCAGGACGCGTCTGGACACCTGCTGTAGGGGTACCCCAGCCCGTAAGAAACAGAGGTCTGTCCAGGGGTTGAATGTCTGACGGCAGGCGGGGGTGATTGTTACCCGGTGCGTGCCGTGGCGCCATGTTCGTCCCGGGACTCGGGTCTGGAGCCAGTATTGGAGCGGTCTCATATGCATCAACCCCAGCGGCGCAACCGCCGCGGAGGACGCCATATGCCCCAGGAGCCTCTGGAAAAGTTTTAAGGGGACCGCTATGCCTGGCCTGAAGGCAGCGAGGCAGTTCAACACTGACTGGGCACGCTCGTTGGTGAGACGTGCCGACATTGAGACTGAGTCTAACTCCATCCCGAGAAAAGAGATGCTCTGAACTGGGGTGAGCTTGTTCTTTTCCCAGTTGACCTGAAGCCCCAGACGGCTGAGGTGCCTGAGCACCTGGTCTCTGTGGGCGCATAGTAACTCTCGCGAGTGGGCCAGAATGAGCCGGTTGTCGAGGTAGTTGAGTATGCGGATGCCGGCTTCTCGGAGCGGGGCAAGAGCTGCCTCTGCGACTTTCGTGAAGACGCGAGGGGACAGAGACAGGCCGAAGGGGAGGACTTTGTACTGATACGCCTGGCCCCCGAACGCAAACCGCAGGTAGGGGCGGTGTCGGGGCAGGATGGAGACGTGGAAGTATGCGTCCTTCAGGTCTACCGCTGCGAACCAATCTAGATGCCGGACGCAGGTTAAGCGTGAGCATTTTGAACGGGAGTTTGTGCAACGCTTGGTTGAAAACTCGCAAGTCCAAGATTGGTTGTAAGCCGTCGCCTTCCTTGGGTACGATGAGGTAAGGGCTGTAGAAACCCTCCTTCATCTCGGTTGGAGGGACAGGCCCTATCGCATCTTTGGCCAGAAGAGTCGCGATTTCCGCGCGCAGGGACTGGGCATTTTTGCTGTATACTGCAGAAAAGCGGACGCCCATGAAGGGGGGGCGGGGGCCTGGCAAACTGAATTGCGTAACCGAGTCGGATGGTCCGGGCCAGCCAGCGAGACGGGTTGGGAAGTGAAAGCCACGCGTCCAACCTCTGCGCTAGGGGCACCAAGGGGACGGTTAATTTGGACGTACCCGGCGGGGCTTCGCAGCGGGGCGGAGCAGGTAGGGCAGCGTTGGGCAGCGACAGGGCGACCCGCAGCTGGGGTGCTGAGAAAAACTCAAAGCACTTACCTTGCTCCGCACACCCGGCAGGGGGCGGGTTAGCGACTGAGGAGGTCTCGGGTAGGCGTCCTCTAGACTGGTCGGAACCGGCCGGACGGGGGGGGCAGTCGTGGGGCTGGAGACGGGTGGTCCGTGTCCAGGAAGCCGCGACTGCTGAGATCTGGTGGCAGAGTGCCGTGGGAACAGCATTTGCGGGCCAGGTGACCCAGAGACAAAAGGAAATAGCTCATTACAGAGAATATGAGAATGTGAAAACTAATTCGACAAAAAATTCTCCTCCCGGCCCTCCACCGGGGACGGAGCAGTCTTACCACCTCCGGAGCTAACATCTTGGTCCCTGGGTTGAGCGTCTACGGACAGCCTGGGAGCCTTCCAGGTCCTTGAGGGGGTCCGTGAGATGGGGGCGTCCGCTTCCTGCAGAGTGCTCGACGCTGGGGCTGAGAGCTGGGCCCGGGTTGAGGCGGAGCAGGGTGTTTCATAGCCACAGGAGGACGCCCTCGGTGAGCAGACGGGGCATGGCCCATGGCAGCAGGCTTGCGGCGGGGCAGGATGTGCAGTGGCCTCCGTCTGCCTCACCGCTGAGGACTGCTGGGCAGAGTCGTCAACGGTGGCGCCGAATGGACAGAGCTGGGAGACGGGGGTGTGGGAGAAGGTGTGCCTTGTCTGCCTCCCGCATTTCGACCAGGTCCAGTCCACAGGTGCGTTTCTGGACCACAAGGGGTGGCCATCGCCTGTTCGAGTGACGGTGCTTCTGACCTCCGTGGCCCGGGGACGCGGTTGGTCATCCAGCGCAGTTCCTGCTGCACATCAAGTACAGGACTACCCAAGGTGCAAGTTTTGAAGCGCCTTGGCCTGGCGTTGGTTGCAGGAAGGGCCGTGGCGTGCAGAGTGGAAGCACCTGCCCGCGGGACCGATCAAGTAGCCCGGGAAAGCATAGCGGATCTCCGTGCGTCAGGCTCAGGCAGATGCAGCGGTGATGTCATCCAATTCTGAAGCAAGCAAGCATGCCGGGGAGGCGGGCGGTTCGAGGGGGTTTACCCGGCGAACAGAGCCCGTCATATTCCCCGAATCGCCTTCATCGCCCGTGGCGCCTGCGTCAATCCCGTAGGAAGGAGGCGAGGCGTGGGGGGCGGCTGAAGTGGCTTTCTCTCATTACAAAAGAAAGCCGTGCGACCGCAATGCTATAACGGCCATGTTCTCACACTGAGAAGATGAACCATTGGAGAGAATGCTCATCCCGGGCTCAGACGGAAGCAAACAAGCGTGCCGGGGAGGTGGGAGGTTCGAGGGGGTTTACCCGGCGAACAGGGCCCGTCATTGTCCCCAAATCGTGTTCATCACCCGCGGCGCCTGCGTCAATCCCGTAGGAAGGAGGCAAGGCGCGGGGGGCGGCTGAAACGGCTTTTTCTCATTACAAAAGAAAGCCACACGACCGAAATGTTGCCATGGCTATGTTCTCGCACTGAGAACATGAACCATTCATAAAACGGTGCCTGCGTGTGATCGCAGCCCAGGCATGCAAGACAGTGTTTTATGACCGAGAGAGGTGGGGAGAAATCACCGCATCCAGAAACCACACAGGGGCGGAAATTACATCTTTATAAAGACGCGTCCTGAAAAGGACGTTCAACGCCGCTGTGTAATGCTCTTTCAGAGAAATAAACTCTTTTACGGAGAGAATCACTCTTTCAACTCTTTTAACTCTGCGCTGTCGAAGCGCCCAGGGGCAAACTGCACGCCGGCAGTGAAGAGAAAAGCCGCTGTAGTGCGCCGTAAATCCAACAGCAAAGCAGAGCGTCAGAGGATCAGAAGCAGGATCAGTTGTGTTACTCGCAGCTGACTGCATACACACGACCTTCGGCTCCGAAGAAAATTACTGAATGAACGAGCGTATTTCTCTCGCCTTTATATCCGTATCTGGAGGCGGAGTATGCAAATACTGTTCGCCAACTCTCATTGGCCTTTTTTCATAGATCAGAGGTATCTTTCGGCGCTCAAGAGAGACCCCTAGTGTCGCTTCTTCGACACGACGTCGAAGTGAGCGACAGACGGGGAACCCAAATTTCAGGTGAAATCATGCTATCATACTGATTGGATTATAAGAGCAGACTGATTGCTATAAAAGGAGGGAAGAAGTGCTTCCAATCATTGTGTTCTTGTTTGCAATGGTTACCTCTAAAGAAAGACATGCAGCCATCATCGCTTTGCATCAAAATGGCCTCACATGCAAGGAAATTGCTGCAAAGAATATTGCACCTGAAAGAACCATTTACCAGATCATCAAGAACTTCAAGGAGAGAAATTCAACTGCAGCGAAGAAGGCTTCAGGACGTCCCAGTGTGTCCAGCAAGCACCAGGATCGTCTCTTCCTGAGGAGTCAGCTACGGAATCATGTCACCACCAGTGCAAAGCTTGCTCAATATTGGCAGCAGGTTGGTGTGAGTGCATCTGCATGCACAGTGAGGCGAAGACTTTTGGACAGTGGCCTGGTGTCAAGAAGGGCAGCAAAGAAGCCACTTCGCTCCAAGAAAAACATCAAGGACAGACTGAAATTCTGCAGGAAGTACAAGAATTGGACAGCAGAAGACTGGTGCAAAGTTATTTTCTCTGGCGAAGCCCCCTTCTGACTGTTTGGGACGTCTAGAAAATCAAAAGTCCGGAGAAGAAAAGTTGAACACTAACATGAGTCCTCTGTAATGCCAACAAAGAGTTTTGTGACTGAAACCATCCATATGTGGGGTTGCTTTTCATCCAAGGGAGTGGGCTCTCTCACAATTCTGCCCAAAAACACTGCCATGAATAAAGAATGGTATCAAAACATCCTGCAAGAGCAACTTCTCCCAATGACCAGGAGCAATTTGTTGATGATCCGTGCATTTTTTAGCATGATGGAGCACCATGTCACAAGGCAAGAGTGATAATGAAGTGGCTCGGAGATCATTACATTGAAATTTTGGATCCGTAGCCAGGCAACTCCCCATATCTTAATCCCATAGAGAACATGTGGTCAGTCCTCAAAAGGCGAGTGGACAAACAGAAGCCTTCAAATTGGGATCAACTTCGAGCACTAATAAGGCAAGAATGGATTGCAATCAGTCAGGATTTGGTCCAGAAGCTGATATCCAGCATGCCAGAGTGAATTGCAGAGGTTATGAAGAACAAGGGTCAACACTGTAAATATTGACTCTTTGCATATATTGAATGTTTTTGCCAATAAAAGCCTTTAAAACTTATGAAATGCTTATCATTGTTTTCCAGTATACCATAGAAACATGTGAAAAAATTATCTACAAATACTGAAGCAGCAAACTTTGCAAAACACAAACTTTGTCACTACCAATACTTTTGGCCACGGCTGTACAAGCATCATGCGCATGAACGCCTATACGCATGTGCCCTTTCATTGGACTAGAGTGCAAGATTATTGGATAGGACAACAGAACTGGTGTTTCCTGTAAGGCGAATTAGTCAATTAAAATTTGATGAGCTCTTCAGAAACGAACTGAAGTTCGTTCTGATGTAACTGTGGAAAGCGTCTGAAAACCAACATCCGAGAGACTGAATTTTGCTTGGGTAGAATATTATGCGGCAGTGGTTGCCTTTCTGATGCGGAATGAATGGAATAACAGATCGGCCATGATGCCAAAGGGAGAATTAGTGAATAGCAATTGGAGATAGTACAGAAGAAAATGTAAGCATTGTAGAAGCAATGCCCGATAGCACATCGCCCGGACATTCATTTGATGTGTGTTTATACAGTATCTATTATAAGTATGTCTCGGAAGTCAATAAGACATTCAGCAGATGTCCCTGAGATGTCAGTGATTTAGAATGTTTACAAATCTGATCTTTAATATGTTTAACGGATGCCAATTAGACTAATGCTTCCAGATGAAAAGGTCTATAACAGAAATCTTGGATATGCATGTAGCCTATGCCATCTTGATTGGCGGTTACCGGCCAAAATGAGCTCTCGCAGATGCTGTTGCACTGGAGGAATCTGCAATGCCTGGGCAGGGAGATGACCTCCCTTTCCCCCTACCACAGGGAAGGGTGAGGACCCCATAACACCGTGCCTGAGCACCCCGGGCAAGAACGGACCAACTCTGCTCATGGCCGGCGGGCCTGCCTCGCCCTGAACTTGACCTTAAGCCATGTCCAGACGCAAATAATTAGAATGGGAGTGTTAACTCTGCGAAACGAATGGGCTGAATCCTCAAGCAAGGTACAGCATGGCGTTTGATGGGAGAGCCTGTACTTTTCGCATGAATATAATTGATTCTGGATTTCGAACACAAGCTCACTCAGAGCAGCGAAAGGGCTGAATTCTCAAACACAAGACCACAGAGCGTTTGATGGGAGAGCTCCTGTTTCACGTAAAAATTATTAATGCTCTATATTAAACAAGCCCGCATTGTGATAAGAACGAGCAGAATCCTTGAGCACCGGAACACGCGGCGTATGACGGGAAGGGCCCATGTTTTCGTGTAAAATTATTAACGCTGCATTTAAATGAGAGCTCACTCAACGATACACATAGGCTGAATCGTCAAGCAGAGCGTTCAACGGTAGAGTGTATACTACTGTATATTCAGATGAAAATTATTGATGCTAAGAAGCCGGATTATGGTGATGGATTGATTTCACTTGTGTGAAATGTTCGTCCTGGTCTGTGGGAGAGAAAGCCATATAACGTTTATAATTTGCTTGATTTGTGATTGGCCATGCATTATGAATGGAATAAATCACCCTCCGAAGGGCATTTTATGTTGAAAAAAAGGCTTAAATGTTGATTGCTTCTGAATGGAACCCACCCTAAAATGGGCTGCATAGCGAGGTAATCAAGGCTGAGAGGAATTAAATGCCTGAGTGGAAGAACCGGTTTGAAACTGGAGTGTGTTGGGATAAGTTTTACATCAATGATTCCCTTGCCTCACATTAAAGCTGTGATAGAGCCCAAGTTACGTAAAGCTGGAGCAGTGGCCAATCGCGGAGGCACCAATCCGGGTGGAAGTTAAAATGAGAGGACCTATTTACAGCCATATTGAGCAGTACTGTAAGGTATACAGCGAAGCAGTGGCTGCTTGCGGAGGCAGCTTTAACGCCGGGGTCTGCTTCATAGAGGAAAGATTAGAAAGAAAGAAAAACATGGCAGAAACACCAGTTAAAGTGGTAGCCACTTTTGCCAAGGACATAAGAAAATAGTGAGCTGCTGCAGCAGCTTTGTTGAAAATGTGAGCTTATCTGACGAGGCCAAATGCTTCGTGCTTAGTGGATTTATGTCGTCTGACACATGGATCTGACATGGGTAAGTGGGCTTGGCCAAATGCTGGAAGAACTGTTGCCGGATAGAGGTAAACGGTGGTTTATATACGCTTACTGCAGTGTTGATTGGTTGGATTAAATGAACATGCTCTCTCCAAACTTTTGTTTAGAACTCCATAAAATATATGGTTACTGTTGTAAATGGTGAATTTTCATAAGGGTTATACCATGATTTAACTTTATTTCTGATAGTTGAAGTAGCTGAACTGGTATTTGTAGTGTAACCATGGTAACCATAGTTTGTTTTCCTGTTTTATTACTATGGTTTTGCTATAAATACCATAGGTGGAATCGGTCACTTTGACGCTGCATAAGTAGCTGATGCTATGGGAACCTTCTCTCAAGAGTGATGATCTCTGAAGCCCTATAAAATCTTAATCTATTATCAGATGAACTCAAGACACTTTGCTCTTGGCTTGCTATTGTTGTAAAACCTGAAGCCGATCCCTCTCATCCCGCTTTACTCCTGCAGCTCCTGAAGGTACTGCACAAAGGAGCTGCATAAGGACATGATATATAGCTCAGAATTTGAAGAGGATTTTTCGCAGGCTTGAGCCTAGCATCTCTCCTCCCTATAAAGCGGCTTTGCATGTCCATTACAGCCATCGCCATCATGATAGGATTATGTTTGCCAGAAAATATTATGAGGAGGATGCTATATTTTGCTGACATTTATCCCTGTCAGGCATCTAGCTGAGATTGACTGCGTTCATTGCGAGCATGACACACGAAACGCTTCGCTCTTGGCTTGCTTTCTGTGAAAGCTGACGTTGGTCCCCTCCCTTTTCTATATTTATTGAGGAGCACAGAGAATTTGAGGATTATTTGAGTCTTGCGTTGGCTTGAGCCTTGCATCTCTACTCTTCTCTATCTCAAGAGGCTTTGCCTGTTCAGAACGCGGTTGACGATTTGTGGCTCACTCTGGCACACTGCTATCGTTTATGTTTGGCAGTGGTGATGATGTCAGGATGAATAGTGTTCACAGTGTTGGTGCTTTTGAGATTCTCTGCCGGTGCAGTTATTTCCAGAGTTGCATGAGCATCTTATTATGACTTGATGTTCACCCTTTTCAGTAAGAGTTTAGGTCACTGAACACTTTTTCCCTGTTTTTATTACTGATTTCTTGATTTCCCCTGGTGTTGGGAACGAGTTTGTGGCATGACACTGGTCACTTCCTTGCCTGATTTGCTGTTGTTATTGACGTCCCACAAGATTGCTATGGCGCAGGTATGTGAATAGCTAGCATGGCACAATGGTATACATTTCCCATAGCATCAGCTACTGGCACAGAACGGAAGTGACCGACTTGAAAGGGAATGTTCTGGTTACAACTGTAACCTTGGCTCCCTGAAAGGAGGTAACGAGATGCAGAGTTTGCCGCAATACTGATTTCTCACAGATCGAAAGATACTCTCTTCCCTTCAGTTGAAAACTCCTGATGAAATGGCGCTGTGCTCCACTTTATATACCCACAGTGAAGCAAGTATCAGGGGTGGAGCATCAAGCGCCATTTGCCAATAGACTGGGGTGTTTTATAGGGCTTCAAAGATTGTCACTACTGGGAGTAGTTTCCCATAACTTCAGCTACTGACAGCATCTCATTCCCTCCTTTAAGAGAACCAAGATTACAGTTGTAACCAGTACATTGCTATTGTATAATCATGGTAAATTTGTGGTTACTGTGGTTTTACTAAATAAAGTTAAACTACGGTTACTGCTGGAAAACCATTCTTAATTAACCCAAATAATTACAAGGGAATGCAAAACTACTGAGAGGGGATGCAAAACATATTGTGAGGGAACACAAAACTAATTCATAAAAACCAATTCTCCCTGTCTTCTAAGGGCCTCCATAGATCTGGGATGGATGACCAAAGTAAAAAGCAGTTTGTCTGCAAGTCACTATTTCCTACTTTGGTAGGTTTAGGGTACTGTGCATCCGCAACAACTCAATTTATATTATACAAAATAAACACGTAAACTGGGAGAAAGAGACAATCATAATTGAAATTGATCACCCAGGCTGTTAGATTCCTATTATCCTAGAATTCATTACCAGAGTTCTTTTTAGAAAGGTTTAAAAGGGGAAAATAACAGCAAAATTGTGGAAACGCACAAAAACACACATAGATCATGCAGTTTTCTCAAATTAAAGCACAACTAATTAGTAATGACCCTTATGTACATAGAACAACAGACGTCTTATGAGAATGGCCCCTACAGGCAGCATTGCCTGTATCTTTCATGGAAAAACAAGAGATGTCGGAAAAAAGGTTGATTATAAATTCACTTAAAGGGGTCATGTCATGAGAAATCCTAAACATAAAAGAGGTAAGGGTTTTATATAAATATACTGTAAGTTTCAGAACTCAAAACTTACTTCCCAATGCAAAAAAATAAAAGCATTTATTGAAACCAATCCACAAACATCGTGGATCGTTCTCTACTTCCGTGATTTCCCTACATCATATGGGGGCTCATTAATTCATGGCCCCCTATACAGCAAGACATCAAAACCTACTTTAATATTATTGCACCCTTCTCACTGCCCACTGGTGTTCAGTCGAGAAGCTGAAGAGAAGAGAGTAAGGACAGATACAGTATGCCTAGTGGCCAACTATTCCAGAACATCAAAGGAGACTGTAGAGTGGAGGAGGGCGGGGCCAGGCTGGAATGACGCAAGCCCAGTCAACCCAATCAGCCTGACGGGGCGCACGAGGGATAAAGGTGGCCGGTGACGACAATTGGAGAGAGAGAGAATTATGGGCAGCTGCCCCGTATGTGGTTGTGTGTGTCTTTAGTTAATTAAATATTATTTATATTGTTAAGCCAGTTCTCCTCCTCCTTTCCCTTTAACCCCTTACAAAGACTTACACAGAACACCTTCTTTTGCCCATCTGTACTATTTTGAATTATTTTGTATATAAACATACACTCGACAGACGTCTTTCGTCTTACTCCAATTTAAAAAGGCGCTGTGTCATGCTCTAACATTTAAAAGGAGACCTCTAGTCTGTTTCTAGTATAAAAGCATCCTGGACACAATCATATATCCGTCTGTGCTATTTTTAATTGTTGGTCTATGCAAACATGCACTAGATGGACATCTTTGATAATTTTGATGCGTTTCTGGCAATGTGTGACGTGTTTTAAAAGCGGAACAAGTTCAATTTCTAAAAATGTGACTTAGTCTTCTCCATTCCATGACTACCCAGTGCTGGTCCTCCTATACGCAAACTACACAAGTTCTTACAGTTTATAAAAAGTCTGCAAAAAAATGCAAATGCAAAAACTGATATGCAAGTTGATATCATTACTTAACACTGTTTTAGGCCATTTTAAATGTAGAATCATATTTTTATCTGGCCTCTGGAACAATTCTCAAGTTTATTAGTATGACCAGCAGCACCAGCACAGACCCCAGTAATGTACATCCAGCAAGAGCCCTGCCAACTGATCCTGCAGACTGGCCTTATGTTCCTTTTCTATTTATTCACAGAAATTTGGCACCTTGGATACTGTTGGCTTATTGTTAATATAATCACTGTATGTTGTTTTACTTAGAAAATGCTCTGCGAGAAAGGTGTAAGGGGTGGGGAGATCAATTTCTGGGGTTACATACACACTGCTCTGGGGGCAGTTTTGCTTAGGGCCCCAAAAATGCTAGGACCTTCACTACTGACTGAGAGAACCGCGTCCGTCCTGTGTGTAAACCGAAATGGATGTTGTGGCTGTGAAAATCCCAATTTCAGAAAAGATCAAGTGGCATGATTTCACCATGGATTATACTGTATGTGTGTGTGGCTCATTACAGCGTTGATTGCTTGTGAACAAAGGAACTTTTATTTAAAGATTAAGGACAGTTAAAGACACTATTGGACCCGATCACAAACTGTAAGTAACCAGTTTTATTCATAAATGTCTCATCTGATTATGACTGTTTAATATTTACGGTTTATTGTGTAGTTGGGCTTAAACAGTTTGATACATTCAGATGCTTTTTGTTTTACTGACTTTATTGCTATTGTTATTTTGTGTTGAATGTGCATTGAGAAAAACCTGAAATATAGTTTTTGTTGTTGTGGAGCTGATTCATTCTGTTCTCTGAATGAGTTTCAAACATATCTGGCTGCATTCGAGGGGTTGTACAATGTTGGCAAATCATAACAGTGTGCCATTACATTAAAGGGGAAGAAAGACAAAAACTGAGCGTTTCAGTCTGAGGGCCAGAGGCAGGGTTCAAAATGATCATATATAACTACACTATGATGGTTTTTGGTGCTAACAAATCTAAAATTAGAAATAAATGCATGACGTGACCCCTTTAAAATATCTCAATCTAATTACAAAAGGTTTATTTCACCCAATATTTGTGTGTTCTATGTACAGTGGGGTTCAAAAGTCTGAATCAAAAATTCTACTGAAATTGCTTAGTATTTGTTATTTCCTCCTTTTGCTGTGATGACAGCATCAAACATCAAATGGAAACAGAACATGAGTTTATACTGACAAAAACAAAAAACAGCAAAGGGCACTTTGCGTCCTTTTAAGTCCTCCAAATGTAGCTGCCTATGTAGGCAGTATGCAGAAGGGCAGCTCACTAGGCTTTGGAACAGAGATACTATCAAGACTTCAACTTAGCAAATAAGATTGTCTACTCCATGTTACCATTAGATATGATACTTTCACTGCCATGTTGAAACTGTTTTACTTGACACCACCACCAGCTGATATCAGATCATCTTCACTGTATGCTAAACACATATTCCTAAATACACAACAGTTGCTTTCCAATCACTGAAGTACATTTACATTTGTTAAGTAATATTGAGTTAAATGAGTTGGATTAAACAAACAAACAGGGAATTGAGGTTTGGTGGACAGAACAGACTATTTAATCTCAATCTGCCTCATCTCATTCTGAGTAAAGTACCATGTCTCTTATAGATGGGTGCTTTTCTGTAGATGTTGGACTCCCCAGAAGCTGAAGTTAGAGAGAGAAACAGAGAAAGATTGATGTAATACAGAGACAAGGGAATAAGAACAAAGGGTTAGGTCTTTTTCATTACTACTACAAATAATCTATCTTCTATCTTCATATATAATTTGGTGTTGCAGTGTCTTCTTGTTCTTGATATAGAGAAAAACATTTATTAAGTAGGGGGTTGCACCAAGGACTTGACTAGTTGATTAGTTCTGCGTTAGTTGATGTATTGAATCTGTATGGAATTGTTTTTCAATGCAAAGGCATGTGTGAACTCCAGTTTATGGGTGAAACGCCCACAGAGGGTTGCCAAAAGTGAGTTGTAAAGAGGAATGGATATTTTATTAATTCTTCCCACAAACCCAAACCTAAACCTAACCATGAGTTGAGTAAAAATGTAATCTTGGATGGAAAATGGAACCTCCGAATCACTCTCGTCACTGATTATGCAAATGCATTAATTCCTGCCTTCAACACGCGATTATAAAACTGGTCTCCCATGCTGCTGATGCAACACGCTATCAGTCGCACCCCAGGACAAGGTAAACACATCTGATCTGATGAAAAAATGTTTGATGAGAGAGGGCATTTGAAATGTCATTTAAATTCTTCAAATAAAAGCCCAAAACATGACTGTTTTCTGGCTGTTCATGACAACACAAGCCTCATGAATTTGAAAATAGAAATGGAAATGGAGAGCAAGAGTGAAAGACAGCAAAGACCAGTAGTCAACAGAACACATCAACAATCATCAACAAATATATAAACAACTTTCTGATAATGTTCTATGTTGCAATAAAGCATTTACATTTAAATTGCCTCAGTTGTTCGTAGATAAGCTGGTTTCACTGGAGCACACTATGAGAGTTTTTTAAATGAAACCCTCCTCCTCCCCAGCATCACTGGTCTAAATCTGTTTTAAGGGGATTGTATGTCTAAATGTGCAGCAGCAACATGTCCTACATGCTCAACGCAGGATGTTTGTGTATATTTTAGCAGTAGAAAGTCTTTGTACTTGCTCTGTAGCAGCAGCATATGCAGATATAATCCACCAAGACCAAAACAAAAGATTTGTTATATCAATTAAAGCAGCTTACATTTATTTAGAGTTGTAACTGAACTTTCATTATTAAGTCATAAACATTATATAATGTTTTACATATCAGAAGTTCATTTACCTTCATATGAAATTATGAATGAAAGTTTTATGACATTTCTTATTATTTGAATGCACTAATGATCTGTTAAGTGTTACATAATGTAATAATGCTTTCTGTATGAAATGTATGAGAGTTTTTAAATAGTTTAAACTAATTACTTAGTAATTACATTGGTTGCTTCTTTAACTTTATAGGGACAAAGAAGTGGTGGCATTTAAAAAAAAAGCAAAATCTAAACATCCTTAAAACAAGAAAAAAATTACTGAAAATACTGAAAAGCAGAACGACAAAGATGTTAAGTTTTGTTTTCAGATAAATGCAACAAAACTTGGATTTGTGCTTTAAACAAGAAAAATCTATTTGCAACTAGGGTAAGAAAAATAAACTTGCTTTCCCTTTGGATCAAGTTTTTTTCTCTATCCCGATTGGCAAATAGTTTTTTCTTGTTATAAGCATAAACTGTACAAAATTTTGTTAGAATTTTTTGTTTAAAAAATAAACAAACAAAAAAAAAAACACACTATAATTTTTTTTTTCATTTTACTTCTCAAGTATCTGGTTTAAAGACTTTTTCAGTGTTTTTACTGTAAAACAAGACAAACATTCTAAAGTAAGAATGTTTTTTTTTTTTTTTGCAGTTAAGTAATAACAGGGAGAGATTCCCTTACAAACAAGTACTGTGGCATTACCAATGTTAAGTGATGGTAATAACATGGTACTTTGATACATATCATTGTACTGAATGATTAAAACGTTTTTATACAATGATATTGACCATGGTACTTTTTTGTAAGTGTTTGACATGGTGACATGCAACTCAGCTTATTTACAAGAAGCTTCTTTTCTTTTCAAATGATGGAAAGAGGGCAAGAGGTATAGAGATGAACAGTATGCGAAAAGAAGAGCAGCACCCTACCTGGCACATGAAAATGCTTGGGTACTTGATTGATGGTGGGCATGCTGGACCTGGCATCAAGCTGACTGTAATAGGGTGAATTCCTGCCACTCAAAGTGCCTGCAGTCAGCCCAAGACCAATCACAGTGACAAAAAATAGAAGGTTAGAAAAGATCCGCCTGATTACATTAAATACATGCACCTCCTACAAGTGTTTGTTAGTCAGTGACTGTAAAAAAAATTTAATCTAGGCCCTTTTCTTCAAACATTGTTGCAGGATAAAAATGATGTGGACCACATTCTCTTTTTATGCTTAACCCTATGTAGATAATTTAGAACACTATCTCTTTTGTCTAGAGAAACTGGAAAAACATTTTTTAAATATAAATTAATATACATTTAATACATTTAATCCTCAGTGCATCATACTTGAAACCCCTCCAAAAATGTAACATTTGCAAAGAACCAAAACCACACACAAAAAAAGCTACATCTTTGGTATTCCAGGTCAAAATTGAATGAGCATTGAAAATGAATAGGCATTTTATCTGTCAAATACAATCAATAAATCAGCCACAATGCAGAAAAAAAGACAGAAATTACAGGGTGAGACTCTAAAACATCCTCAGTGCAAAACATACAGTAGTGGCCAAAAATATTTGCACCATTGGTAAATATAATCAAAGAAGTCTGTGAAAAAAATCTGCATGGTTTATCCTTTTGATCTTATATTCAAAACATTTAAGAAAATCTAAACTTTAATTTAGAAAAACAAAGTTAAGAGTACAAATATCTAATTATTGAATAAATATTTCTCTCCAAAACATGTTGGCCACAATTATTGAAATTTGCCCCTTGAAATTCTTATGAGTAAAATATATCTGAAGTATATTCCCATTCATATTTAATTTTTTTTGTACACCTGGGTGACTAGGAACATAAAATTGTTCAGCCATGACTTCCTGTTTCACAGGGGTAAAAATATGTGGTAACGCACAGGCCAAATTCCCTTAATCATCAATCACAGTTGGTTGTTGAGCTTCACAAAATGGGAAGTGGCTATAAGAACAAAGTGAAAGCATTGAAAATACCCTTTTCCACCATCAGGGAAACAATTAACAAGTTCCAATCAACTGGAGATCTTAAGAATCAGCCTGGAAAAGGAAGTGTGTCTATATTGTCTCCACGCATAGTGAGGAGGATCACAGCTGGAGAATTGTAGAACATCACCACAAGTTGTTTGGGAGGGTTTCAAGAAAAAAGACTCTGCTCTCATCCAACAACAAACTCAAGTGTCTTCAGTTTGCCAGACACTACTGGAACTTCAAATAATATTTTTGTGGTTAGATGAAACAAAAAAAAGAGCTTTTTGGCAGCAAACACCAGAGATGGGTTTAGCGCACACAGAGATGATGAAGTACCCAATACCCATGGTTAAATGTGGTGCTGGATCTTGAATGTTGTGGGGCTGTTTTTCTGCCAGAGGTCCTGGGCATCTTGTTTGGATACATGGCATCACAGACTCTATCAAATACCAGTAAATAAAAATCTAAACCTGACTGCCTCTGCCAGAAAGCTTACAATGGGCCCTGGTTGGATCTTCCAGCAGGACAATGATCCAAAACAAACATCAAAATCAACACAAAAATGGTTCACTGGCCACAAAATCAAGGTTCTGCCATGGCCATCCTAGTCTCCTGACCTGAACCCCATAGAAAATGTATGGGGTGAACTGAAGAAGAGAGTCTACCAGCTTGGACTTCAGAAGATCTGGAGAGATTTGAAGGATCTGGAGATATTCTGTATGGAGGAATGGTCTCCGATCCCTTGCCAGGTGTTCTCCAACCTCATTAGGCATTATAAGAGAAGACTCAGATCTGATATCTTGGCAAAGGGAGGTGGCAAAAAGTTTTGAGTAAAAGGGTGACAATAATTATGGCCAATGCATTTTGGAAAAAAAAGATTAATTTAATAATTAGATATTTCCCCCTTTTCAATTGTTTTACTTTAAAGTTTAGATTTTTATGATTTTTTTCAATGAAAGATCAAAAGGCTAATCAATGCAGATTTTTTCACAGCCTTCTTTGCACATATTTAACAAGGGTGCCAATATTTTGGGCCACTACTGTACACACCCACTCAAACACTTATACACACATGAGAATGAACTTGAGAGATTTGCAAAATAAACTTTTACTATAGAAAGTTTGAATTTGCTAAATATTTACTCTGATTCTTCTGTTTTATACTCTAATTGAATTTTCAGATTTTTGCAGTTCATTTCTGTTTCTCGATGTTCATTTTCATGACATTATTATGCATTTACTTTGAGTTATTACATTTTTAGGTTTGAAATAAATGATTGGTAGAAAAATGCTTATTCTGTATTCTTCACTTTGTAACATTGTGGTCAGGTTTGATGACAAACAAAATTACATTAACTGCAAAAACTGACACTTTCATCTTCAAATCTATTTTAAAATGCTAAACTTTGACAAATAATAATTTAATATTGTCTAAATAGACTGTATATCCAAATGCATATATTGTGATAAAATATAAATTAAGATACAACTAGGGCTGTCAAACGATTAAAATATTTAATTGCGATTAATCGCATATTTTTTTTTGCAGTTAATCACGATTAATCACAATATCTTAATAAACATGAGTGGACAAAATACGCTTAATCCCGATGTATTTTTCAGTCATCTATACAAAACCTAACCCTACTCTACCAACCGAGTAGAAGAACAGAAAATGAAAACAACACAATATACAGAGACACTGTGACAGAACCTTTGAGACAGCAGCAGGGTTTCCGTTAGCCGGTAATCAGTACCGCCGCTCCCTATATGCACATTACGCAGTCTGCATAGGGCACCAACCCCCTAAGGGGGCACGAGAAACTCCACCGGCTGCCCTTACTCAC
Source organism: Moxostoma hubbsi (assembly GCA_032164185.1). NCBI lineage: Eukaryota > Metazoa > Chordata > Actinopteri > Cypriniformes > Catostomidae > Moxostoma > Moxostoma hubbsi. The sequence goes on along the minus strand of JAVLUX010000110.1, from coordinate 5,759,401 downwards.
TTGTTATACATTATTCAAGGACCCGGTAGCAGTCGCACTCACATTTTCACTTCGCGCTCACGCCTCGCAACTTTCGGAACACGTTTTGCAGTGCAAGGCTGGTGTTCAAATGGCAGCTGTATTGCCACTGCAATCATGTTACAAAGTAAAGTGTTCTATCTGTGTATTGCGGCCACGTTCTACTGCTGTGTTACATTGCTAAAATGCTTGGCGCAGGTATCAGCATAATGTTTCCCAACATCTGTTTCCCGAAAGTCAATGTATGTGACATTAGCGGCGTTTGCACGAATTGTCTCAAATTTATGTCACATTTTCATATTCTTCATGTTTAAACTTATAGAAGGGTATGTTCTGAATTTTCTAAATGTTTTCCCAAATGTATTATTATTATTTCTTATTTGTATATGCAAATGAATGGTAAAATTATAAAAATAGCATGAATCCCAAATGAAATGCATCATTTTATTGTTCTTATTTTAGGGAACAAAAAATTGTATCATAATCATCATAAAAAAAATCTAAAATGTCTGCGAATACCAAAGGAAAGCGCCATTTTTGAATGCTTGCCGGAAACCACATAAACATTTACCCTGAAATTTATTGTTTGTTCTTTACAGAAGTAAACAGTCGAACCTCGCACTGCAGTAATGAATCCTGTCTGTGCTGTCAATGTGTGTGTGTGTGTGTGTGTGTGTGTACTCACCTGAGCGATAGTACAGCTTAGGGGAGCGGGGGACAGTAGGAGACATGCCCTGTTGGCTGAAGGTGGGAAATTCGATGTAGCCAGGGCTAGATGAGCGCCGGTGCCTGAGATCCACGCTGTCATAGATATCCTACAACACAAAACCAAGACAGGAGTCGAGCAGGAGCTTCATCAATCACCACACAGTCTGAGATTCTAACACTACTATCAAACAATTTACAGAATCAGACCCAACACACTCGCTGCCACACAACAAAACAACAACACATTACACAACTGTGAATGCAGAATGGAGAGTAAAGCCAGAAACATACTTACTTAACGCAGTAATGCGTACGCAGTTACGGTTACATTTCTTGTGTTATGGTGTTGGTAAAAAAAACCCTCATTATTCAAGGGGGCGATATTTACCTTCAAAAATCTGTGCTATTAAACTTGATGTGTTTTTATTCAGGTCATTTGTCATTAATATATTGACTTTATCTTACTTGCTCAGCAATACTCTCTTCAAACTGTTGCTCTATGGAGCCAGAGAAATGACAAAACAATTTGAATTTAAATTGTGTAAATTTGAATTATAGACTTTTGAATTTGAATTATAAGTGTGATTTTGCCAAACGTTGTATTTTAAATAGGTTTGAATTTGAATTTTTTAAACTCCAATCCTGGACATTTCATATTTAACCAAATTGTTTTATTTTATGGCACAATTTTATAAATATGTATTTTCAAACAGCAAATTTTTGGTTCTGAATTCTGTAAATATTCTGTTTAAAAAAATACAGCTTCAAGTTTTCAAGGTGAAGAAATTCAGAACACCAAATTCAATATTCTAAAATTCAGAAATTCAGATCTACAGAAATTGGGTCAGAGGTCAAGATTCCGTGTTCCGCAGGGAAGAGTAGAGGGTCTCGGAAAAGTCGAACAGAGCATTTTGGCCAATTACAGGTCGAGGTGCAATAATTCTCTGGCGCGAGCGTGATTCAAAAGGTCCCATTCTGACCATGAAGTGGTTCTTAAACTTTTATTATTCATATTTTTATGGTTATCACATTAGCACATTAGCACGTTAGCACATTCTCAGCACATGAGACATTTGTCTGAGCGGTCTCTGGTATTTGTTTTAATATAAAGTATATTTAGTATGAAAGTATGCGTAAGAGTAAGCATCACATATAACTCAATAATGAATGCAATTCTGCTTCATTCTGTGATCGGAATCCACATCAGATCCAAGTCGGATGTTATTTCAAACACTTTTTGGTGTTTGTAAGTGTGTTTTGAGCTCAAGACATGAACATCACGAATGATCATTCAGATGTGTGTGATTTAGCAGGCGTGATTACATTATACGATTAATTTCATGCAAATTGTAGCTTATTGTGAGGCGTTTAATGGCTAATTTACACACCAAACTCCAATAACCGTTACAAACACAGTATGACTGTAATTCTCACACGTGCACATCCCTGTTGATGTTTATTCATTATTTCATTTATTTTTAGTTTGACTGTCAGAATAATTTTAAACGGAACATTTCACGTGTTCTTGTCATAAATCTTCAAAGCTGCAAAATAAGTTTAAACAAGCAGCATAAAAAGGTTGGATAAAAAGGTTAATAATAACAATGTAAAAATGTTTAAGCCTTTTTACTGTTTCATAATTTTATTCATCATTATGGTCATCATTTTGAAGGCATTTCAACGCCATTAATCCGCATGCATTATTGATGCTTGCGCGCGCGATAGAGTAAAGCCACGCGAGGATAAATGAAGAACTGAACATTGAAATACTGAGGAATTTACAATGTATTTATAGACATTGAGTGGGATGAAAAGTCCCAAAGCAAAATATGTGTATTCTTTGTTGAAGGATTGGTTTTGTAATGTAAAAATCTCCTATTCCCCTTTATTTTTATTTTTGATTATTTAACTTATTTTTTGTAATTTATTGTTTGGTATGCTGTGGATAATATGATGTGTAAATTGAATTTTAATCTCAGTCTTTGTTTGTAAATCTTGAATGAGACAGAGAAAAATGAGTGATAACTCTTTACATGCGCTTGTTTCACGAGACATTACATTAACAGTGAATCAGACACAAGGATTGACGGCTTTTCTTTTGTCTGTTCTTAAAAATATAATAAAGTGTGTTTCTTCAAACAGCATTTCTTGTCATGTGTCACTCCGAGACACCTTTTGCAGGTAGATGAGCAAAATTACTCGTGCATGAATTGCATTTGGAGAGGAGCTCGCGAACTGGATTGAGTCTCATCGCATTTTGTGGGTGATATATCACATCCTGGTTGCACATAAAAAATAATGAACGTTCATAAAATCGCTCGTAGAAAATCCTCTTAACAGCTAAGATCAATAATTATTGGGAAACGAGTCTCAGAACTCTATGAACGTTTGTGTATTGGAGAAGCGCATTGCAATTGCATTGAAAGAAACGAAATCAAAACAGTGTTGTTGACTTCAAGCTTTGCAATCGCACCCACACTTTCTATTGGAAAAGTCTCTCTAGAAAGTTTTAAACATTCATGTGTTGGTGAATGGTGAGAGACCCGGCAAGCCACCTGATTTTTAACAAAGAGCCACGTGTAGCTTGTGAGCCACTGGTATAATGTAATCATGCCTTCTAAATCACACACATCTGAATGATCATTCGTGATGTTCATGTCTTGAGCTCAAAACACACTTACAAACACCAACAAGAGTTTAAAATAACATCCGACTTGGATTTGATGTGGATTCCGATCACAGAATGAAGCAGAATTACATTCATTATTGAGTTATATGTGATGCTTTCTCTTACGCATACTTTCATACTAAATATACTTTATACTAAAACAAATAGAGACAGCTCAGGAAGTCTAAAGCTGGCACACACACACCCATTCTCATCAACGGGACTAAGGTGGAGCGTGTCACCAGCTTCAAGTTTCTGGGTGTCCACATCTCTGAGGATCTCTCTTGGACCCTCAACACCTCTACCCTGATCAAGAAGGCTCACCGGCGTCTCTTCTTTCTGAGGAGACTCAAGAAGGTCCACCTTTCTCCTCAGATCCTGGTGAACTTCTACCGCTGCACCATCGAGAGCATCCTCACCAACTGTGTCACAGTTTGATATAGCAACTGCTCTGCCCATGACCGGAAAGCACTGCAGAGGTTGGTGAAAACTGCCCAATGAAAAAATCACCGATTCCTCACTCCCCTCCATCGAGGCCATCCAGGGTAAGCGATGATTGTGTAAGGCACGCAGCATCATCAAAGACCGTTCCCACCCCAACCACAGACTGTTCACCCCACTCCCCTCCGGAAGGCGTTTCAGGTCTCTCCACACCCGAACCAGCAGGTTCAGAGGAAGCTTCTTTCCTGCAGCTGTCACCCTGCTGAACTCTAGCTCTGCATCCCGGTGAAAATGGACCCCCCCCCCGGACAATTTGCACTACCCTATCCCACCCATTCGGTTCTATTTATTTATCTAAAAATGCACATACTGTAATTACACCAATACATAGCCATATTCTACTGCTCTTCATACTATTTATCCTGCACATACACTTATTATTACTGCTCTTATAATGTTACCACACTGCACATAGCTGTACATACTGTACATATCTGTCTATATGGTTCATACAGAATATCCATATTTACTCTGTTTCTTCTTATTATATATTCTGCTAATACACTGCATATATCTATATTATTCTTACTAATATTTTAATATCACTGCTACTACATTGCACATATCTGTACATGTTGTTCATTAACACTATTCATATTACATAGCCATATTTATTCTGCTCTTATAACACTGCAATATATTTCGTGTACTGCCTATGCACCACCTGTCTACACTTTAATATCACATTGCATTTTCTGCTTTTTTTGCACTTCTGGTTGGATGCAAACTGCTTTTCGTTGTCTTTGTACTTGTACTCTGCACAATGACAATAAAGTTGAATCTAATCTTGAATCTAATCTTAGACAAATGTCTCATGTGCTGAGAATGTGCTATCGTGCTAACCATAAAAATATAAATCATAAAAGTTTAAGAACCACTTCATGGTCAGAATGGTGAACTTTTGAATCATGCTCGCGCCAGAGAATTATTGCACCTCGACCTGTAATTGGCCAAAATGCTCCGTTCGACTTTTCCGACACCCTCTACTCTTCCGTGTGGAACACGGAAGCTTGACCTCTGACCAACTTTCTGTAGATCTGAATTTCTGCGGTTTGAGTTTTAGAATATTGAATTTGGTGTTCTGAATTTCTTCTTCATCTTGAAAACTTGAAGCTGTATTTTTGAAAACGGAACATTTACAGAATTCAGAACAAAAAAATTGGGTGTTATGAAATGTTCGGGATTGGAGTTTTAAAAATTCAACGATATTTAAAATACAACGTTTGGCAAAATCCCACTTATAATTCAAATTCAAAAGTCTATAATTCAAATTTACACAATTCAAATTGTTTTGTCATTTCTCTGGCTCCATATTGCTCTGCCATGACAACAGTGGACTTGAAAGAGAAAAATCACCATAAAAGCGAACACTTCACACTAATGACTATAGCACCCCTTGTGGCAATGTTGAGAATACAACACAGACTTGCACTGCTATGAATTGTGGTCTGATACTTTTTGGAATGCAGCAACGTTTCTGCCATAAAATTAGAGAGTCAGTTTCTCACACACAGCTATCATATAGCTTCAGCATATTATGGAATATATCTCATTGCATGGAAAGATCTGCATGAAGATTCCTCAGAAATTCCACTTCTGTGTTCCACTGAGAAAGTTACAGCAAACGGATTTGGTACGACATGAGGGTAAATAATGACAGAATTGTAATTTTTGAAAAAGGAATAGCTGAACCCTTAACTAGAAAATATACAAATAATCAAGGCTTGAAATTATTTTCATTGCCGCATGATGCAAAAAAATATCGATTTTAACAGCAATTTGGGAGAATAGGTATCTTCGGCTTTACCTGAGAATATGGAGAAAGATTTCCCAGAAACTGCATGAGAAGAGGAGCAAAGCAAAAAAATAGAGAAAAGTGAATGGAAATGAGGCAGGCACAGATTCATTTCACACTTCATTACTCAATTTTTTCGGGATAATGTTGCGAGATATCACAGAAATGAAAGAAATCTGTGTGTTTTATTGAGGATTTTTACAGTTACAATACATAAAAGAATTTCTATTAGAATCAGTTTCTGTCCTTTACACTATATGGACAGCTAATCTGTTTATTAAAAATGTATGTCAAATTTGCGAACATAGCCTATATACTGTATAAAAGCTGTACACCCCCATGCATTCGTGCGGTAAAGTTGTCTAAATCATCCTTTTAGCAGTGATGTTTTGGCAGTGAATGAAACATCTTTGAAAAAAAGTGAATGAATGGTTCTTATTCTCATTTGCGGTTAAGGAGCATATTGGTTTGACCCACTGAATGAATACACCCCTGCACTGAACCAATCTCTGATTTGAGTCTGAATGAGATGAGACATCTCATTCGTGAATAAATGTAACTTACTGATACTCGTTTGCGAAAAAATGAATAAATAAGTCATCTTGTTTGTGAACAAGGATCAGCTGACCAACTGAACGAGAGGAGAAGGCATGTCGTTTGTTCAGTATGGCAATCTCATTCAAAAAGAAAAGGGGCTAGTTGAATTATGATTAAAAGTGACTGATGACTGCACATTACAATGATATACTATACTGATGTTATTGAATCTAAAAATAATGTTGTATGCTAGTACTGTTGTGTTTTTTTTCAAAGCTTGATAAGCCATTTTCAGATGGCTATCTATTCAAAAAATAATAGATATGACAACAAACAATTCTTGAAAATGCACCTGTGGAACTGTCGTTAAGATGGTAGGCAATTAAGGTCACATTTATAAAAACTTACGACACCAAAGAGACCTTTCTACTGACTCATCCCTACTCATCTGCGTGAACGTGCCTTAGGCATGCTGTATGGAGGCATGAGGACTGCAGATGTGGCCAGGGCAATAAATTGCAATGTCCGCGCTGTGAGACGCCTAAGACAGCACTACAGGGAGACAGGAAGGACAGCTGATCATACTCGCAGTGGCAGACCACATGTAGCAACACCTGCACAGGATCGGTACATCCAAATATAACACCTTTGGGACAGGTACAGAATGGCAAAAACAACTGCCTGAGTTACACCAGGAACGCACAATCCCTCCATCAGTGCTCAGACTGACCGCAATAGGCTGAGAGAGGCTGGACTGAGGGCTTGTAGGCCTGTTGTAAGGCAGCTCCTTACCAGACATAACCGGCAACAACGTCTCCTATGGGCACAAACCCAGTGAAGGACCAGACAGGACTGGCAATAAGTGCTCTTCACTGACGAGTCATGGTTTTGTCTCACCAGGGGTGATGGTCAGACTCACATTTATCATCAAAGGAATGAGCGCTACACCGAGGCCTGTACTCTGGAGTGGGATCGATTTGGAGGTGGAGGGTCCGTCATGGTCTGTGGCGGTGTGTCACAGCATCATCAGACTGAGCTGGTTGTCATTGCAGGCAAACTCAATGCTGTGCATTACAGGGAAGACATCCTCCTCCCTCATGTGGTACTCATCCTGTAGGCTCATCCTGACATGACCCTCCAGCATGATGCCACCAGCCATACTGCTCATTCTGTGCGTGATTTCCTGCAAGACAGGAATGTCAGTGTTCTGCCATAGCCAGCAAAGAGTCCAGATCTCAATCCCATTGAGCACGTCTGGGTCCTGTTGGATCGGAGCATGAGGGCTAGGGCCATTCCCCCCAGAAATGTCCAGGAACTTGCAAGTGCCTTGGTGGAAGAGTGGGGTCATATCTCACAGCAAGAACTAGTAAATCTGGTGTTGTCCATGATGAGGAGATGCACTGCAGTATTAATGCAGTTGGTGACCAGATACTGGCTGTTACTTTTGATATTGACCCATATTGCTTTGTATGGACGTTTCTTTTTTTTTTTTAGTTTGTTCATGTATGGCCATATTAACCTGTCAGATTACAATAGATACAATTCAAGTCCAGCCCTACATTATTTCTTCCTGAATAATTAGTTTCACTCTAAAATACATCACATTATAAAAGTTTAATGTGTTGGAAATATTGTTTCATTTTGCCTTCCATCAACCTTACAAAAAACACATTCAAGCTGAAAGGTAGAAACACACATGGATTCTGTAAAAAACTGACAAAACTTCATGCATGAGTAGACACCGTTTTAGCAGTAGTACCTTGCCATAGCTGTAGGGCTCTAGCCTGTCATCAGACGAGTATGTGTGATCTGTCTCGTAGGGAATGAGATCAGGCCGCTGTGCGTCATATATAGACTTAATCTTAGGCAGCGCGGCCAGATACTTATAATGAAGGATATCATTCTGCAGTTTAGCCTACGGAGAGGACACAGAACAGTACGCAACAGAAGAGAGGTGAGACACACAGAGAGACAGATCCTGTGGTGATAGACAGAGATCTAGTGCTGCTGAAGACTGCATAGATCACACACACACACACACACACACACACACACACACACACACACACACACACACACACACACACACACACACACACACACACAGCATTGCTCATAAAGTTTACAATAAAACATACTCATCTTCTGAGTGACAAATTGCAATTACTCTGCCCTATTTCTTGGTCATTAATTAAATGTGCAAATTTGTGACATCGCCCATGTTAACTCCTTTGTATTAAAGGCCGGGATTCCTTGCTTCCATTGAAGCACACAAGATGTTAATTCTCAAATCATGCTGGATAACATGAATCATCAGGTTTTGAACAAACTTGTGGAGTCCCTGCATGAGTCATTAAAGCAAAATGGACAGATATCAAATACTAAGAAATTGCAAAATTCATAGTTAGGTTGTTTTTTGTTTTTTTTACAAAATTCCGTCACACCACAGAGAACCGCGCTTCCGGGATTTTTTGAGCAGCAAATTTGAATTGTGGATATGAGCAGTGCAGCAGTTTTAATAATCTTTAATGCATTATAAAATGTAATAATGTTTGTTTACCCTGATTCAATATGGTAAGTCTACAACAATATTTTGAGCTGTCGGTTAGATTTGGCGGGAAAGATGATTTTGATTTAGATTTTGTCTCAAGATGGCGCCGAGTATGGCTACTGCGTCGCGAGCTCCGTCAAAACACTGCAGTTTATTGTTTGTTTTGTTTACAGTTCTGTGTTTTTTTGTCTTGGATGTTGTCTGCCTTATTGTGTACGACAGACAAACGCTTTTGGACATTGGTTCGGCAATCACACACCGAAAACCGGACTTCACATTCCTCAATGCCGACCCGCGGTTTACAAACACGCCAGCGGAGCCCTTTGTTTGGGCTGCCCGGCCGCGGAAACGCAGAAGGAAAAGAGGAAAAAGAGCCGGCGTTCTCATCAGATTAAGACGTCGCGCAAATCGCCCCCCGCTACCCAGTATACTACTGGCAAATGTTCAGTCTCTGGACAACAAGCTCTGCGAGCTGAGAGCGCGGATCTCTTTCCAACGAGAGACGAGAGAATGCTGTGTTATCTGTCTTACGGAAACCTGGTTGTCCGCGGAGATTCCAGACTCGGCCATCGAACCCACGGGTTTCTCCGTGCACCGAGCGGACAGAGGGAAAGACCTCTCAGGTAAAAGCAGAGGTGGAGGTGTATGTTTTATGATCAACAAATCATGGTGTGATCAGAGGAATGTACATTTTATCAGGTCTTTCTGCTCTCCTGATCTGGAATTTCTCATGCTTCTGTGTCGACCATTCTGGCTACCGAGGGAATTCACAGCGGTCATTATCACTGCTGTGTACATCCCCCCACAAGCCGACACAGACCGGGCACTCAGGGAACTGTATGGGAGTATAAGTCAGCAGGAAACCGCGCACCCTGAGGCCGCGTTCATTGTTACCGGGGACTTCAACAAAGCCAACTTCAAAACAATAGCACCAAAATACCACCAACACATCAGCTTTAACACACGAGGGGACCGGGCTTTGGATCATTGCTATTCTCCTTTCCGGGATGGCTACAAATCCCTCCCCCGCCCACCATTTGGCAAATCTGACCACTCTTCCATTCTGCTTCTGCCCGCTTACAGGCAGAAACTGAAACGGGAATCACCCGCCCTCAGAATGATCCAGTGCTGGTCGGACCAATCAGAGTCTATGCTACAGGACTGTTTTGATCACGCGGACTGGGAGATGTTCCGGTCTGCCTCCGATGACGACATCGAGGTTTACACTGATAGCGTAACGTGTTTCATCAGGAAGTGCGTAGAGGACGTTGTTCCGACGAAAAACATACGGATCTACCCCAACCAGAAACCCTGGGTTAACGGCGATGTTCGCGCGGCACTTACTGCGCGGACCACCGCTTTTAATTCCGGGAACGCGGAGGAGCGTAAACAAGCCAGTTATGCCCTCCGTAAATCCATCAGCACAGCCAAACGCCAGTACAGGCACAAAATTGAAGGTCAGTTCAACACCACTGACTCCAGAAGTATGTGGAAGGGAATTAACATCATCACGGACTATAAACAGAATAAAAACTCCGCCATGAACACCGTTGCCTCTCTCCCGGACGAGCTTAATACATTTTATGCTCGTTTCGAGAACAACAACACTGCCCTCACGGAGAGAGCACTCGCGGCCGATACTACAGATGATGGTTCACTCTCCGTCTCTGTTGCGGATGTAACCCGATCCTTCCGACGGGTGAACGTTCGTAAAGCCGCGGGTCCAGACGGCATTCCGGGCCGCGTCATCAGAGCATGCGCGAACCAACTGGCTGGTGTTTTTACGGACATTTTCAACCTGTCCCTCTCCCTGTCTGTAGTCCCCACATGCTTCAAAACATCAACCATTGTGCCTGTACCGAAGCAATCAAAAATCACTTGCTTAAATGACTGGCGTCCTGTTGCTCTGACCCCCATCATCAGCAAATGCTTTGAGAGGTTGATCAGAGATCACATCTGCTCTGTTCTGCCCACCTCTTTGGACCCATTGCAGTTTGCCTACCGTAAAAACCGCTCCACTGATGATGCTATTGCATCTACAATACACACTGCTCTTTCCCACCTGGAAAAAAGGAACACATATGTGAGAATGCTGTTTGTAGACTACAGTTCAGCATTCAACACCATAGTGCCCTCCAAGCTTGATGTGAAACTCCGGGCTCTGGGCTTAAACAGCTCGCTGTGCAGCTGGATCCTGGATTTCCTGTCAGGCAGACGTCAGGTGGTTAGAATGGGCAGCAACATCTCCTCACCACTGACCCTCAACACTGGAGCCCCGCAGGGCTGTGTTCTCAGCCCACTCCTGTATTCCCTGTACACACATGACTGTGTGGCGACACATAGCTCCAATGCCATCATTAAGTTTGCTGACGATACGACGGTAGTAGGTCTGATCACTGACAATGATGAAACAGCCTACAGAGAGGAGGTGCACACTCTGACACGCTGGTGTCAGGAGCACAACCTCTCCCTCAACGTCAGTAAAACCAAGGAGCTTGTGGTGGACTTCAGGAAGAAAGACAGAGAACACAGCCCCATCACCATCAATGGAGCACCGGTGGAGAGAGTCAGCAGTTTCAAGTTCCTCGGTGTCCACATTACTGAGGAACTCACATGGTCCGTCCACACTGAGGCCGTTGTGAAGAAGGCTCACCAGCGCCTCTTCTTCCTGAGACGGCTGATGAAGTTTGGAATGAACCACCACATCCTCACACTGTTCTACACTAGTACTGTTGAGAGCATCTTGACTGGCTGCATCACCGCCTGGTACGGCAATAGCACCGCCCACAACCGCAAAGACCTGCAAAGGGTGGTGCGAACTGCCAGAAACATCATCGGAGGTGAGCTTCCCTCCCTCCAGGATATATATAACAGACGGTGTGTGAAGAAAGCTCGGAGGATTATCAAAGACTCCAGCCACCCGAGTCATGGGCTGCTCTCACTGCTTCCATCAGGCAGGCGGTATCGCAGCATCAGGACCCGCACCACCCGACTACATGACAGCTTCTTCCCACAAGCAATAAGACTTTTGAACACATGATCTCTCACGATCTACAATCAGCACTGCACTTTATAAATCCTCATTCTGTCAATATATTCTCCCAATTCAGTTAGTGTATATATATATATTTATACCCGTATCTAGTGTGTGTATTCTACATTGTGTGTATTGTGTACATTTGTTATGTAAATTGTTGTGTAGGTATGTGTACATTTGTTATGTAAATTGTTGTGTAAGTTTGTTATGTAAATTGTTTTGTGTAATATGTTGTTTATTGTAAAGTGGTTTATGTCTCGTCACTGTCATTACTGCTATGTTGCTCGGAACTGCACACAAGAATTTCACCTGCTGTTGCACTCGTGTAAACAGTAGTGTGACAATAAAGTGATTTGATTTGATTTGAAATTGCAAGCTTATGTCATTCGTCCTTGTGTGTTTAAGTCATATCCGTAAGCACAGAAAAGAAGGTCCTGCTACTGTGTGGCCCCTTTGTGGCATCTGGGGAAGCTACGACAGTCACAGATGGATGTTTAGCTGTTTAACTGTTTGTTGAAGTTGTTTGCTTGCTATAATGCTTGGATAATGTCTCAGGAAGGGTTTTTAATTAAATTGGTTGTCATGCTTTAATAAATCGAACATTACATATAAATATGTTTAATGTTTGGTAAGTGTTCATAGTGGGGGTGCTCAATACGCTCATAGGAATCGACCGGTCAATCGCAAGACAACCACTGGTTGATCTCGTTAACAGGTAAAAAGGGAAAGCGAGTAGGAGAGAAACTACACAAATAACAAGAATCTTAGGAATCACTATTTTTTCAGGGGTAGGTCAGGGTTGGGTTATAGTTTCTCCGACTAATCAGTCATTGCAGTATTATCAGGAATATACATGATTTTTCCCTCACCATTCTACACAACCCCTGATTGACAGGCGGCTTCATTTGTGTGCATGCTAATGTGTGCTCATGGTAAAGGCTTGGGTATACTGTTTGTCTGTATTCTGGGCCGTCTTGCACATGGTCGAGCATTCAGCCTTTAAAAGTATACTGTTTTGACTATGATACACTTCTAGTACAGTCAACAACAGAAGGACTGTCCACATGTCAAGAACAACTGGGCCACGCACAGGCAGTCTGAGCATACAGTGCGAGTTCCGATCAGCAATGCAGAAAACCGAAGTATCCTTTGGTCTTAATGATGATACGGCCTGCGTGATGGTCAAATACACTTAAAAATGCCAGTCTAGGTGAGGTATTAATAGAAACACAGTCAGTTCTGTCTAAAGTAAATGTAAACACCAGAAGACAAAAGGGGATTTGTATCAAAATATTTAATCTGTGCATTAGGAAATAGACACTATGTTTTTAATATTAATCAAACAATTATAACGAGAAGAATACGAGAAAATCACAATGCTATTTGCAGGATAGCTTTATTAGCTTTAAAAAGTATTGATGTACTCTATTATAATCATGCAGTAAAGACCTGTGATCTATGTAGTTATATAATGCATTTCATTACGCCTACATTTTTTTTTAACATTTCTGAATGTTTACTTGAATAGAGCTGTAAGAACTTGAAACAAAAAAAACGAATTTCACTGGTATTGGTAATGACTACTGACATTTTGGTAACGTGACAACACTGCCTAAAATGTATATTTAAATTGTGCATAGGAGATCTTTCTATAATACCGTTTTCAAAATGTATACAGTAGGATTTCTGGTATTGTTCAACATTCACAAATTCTTTTTTTTGCATAACATTGCTGTAAATATGAAGTTCCCTATGCGTGTGCGTGAGTGTATGAATATGTACTGTTAGAACATTTAAAATATTTTGAAAATATATATTTGCAACTTTATTTTAACTTTAATTATTCAATTCAACTTTCACTCAAATTGTTATGTTGATAATATAATTTTTTATTTTTTATTAAATTATCAAATTGCAAATCAGAAGCCTTCTGTTCACATAGATTAGATATATAGATTTTTAAGATTCACCTGTATTAATCAAAACATTAAACTCCTAGAAAGAGGAAACCATTCCATTCTACTCATACATTTCAACGATTTATAAACAGTTCTGGATAGTTTAAAACATCCAAATGACTGAATGGCTCACACGTGAAGTACTCACACATATCACTCTACTGGGAGAGGCGATACTGGAACCAGGTGGAGAGATAGAGGCTTCTGAGGCACGTCTGAGCTGCAGGAGTACACACACACACACACACACACACACACACACACACACACACACACATTATTAGAAAATGGCATAGGATTTATAGACAACTTGATGCATTTTTTTGGGAGGACCTGATCTGCTAAAGGAAAAAGAACTACATCCCTACAGGGAAGGAGCCGCTCCCCCTCTATTAATTTGGCTCATTGTCTTAATAGTGATAGTGTTAGACTAACCGAGGCCCAGGTCAGGAAGCTTACAGACTGGCTAAACCGACCATCTGCTAGCTCCCTTGAGATGTCACACAGGTCACATAAACTACAACACACAGAGACTGTATCACCTATATAGAGACTAGAAAATAACAAAATAAATTAAGATAAACATCTAATATAGTTTGAGCTGCTAATTCTCTTTAGCATTAGATCTCGTTCATCCAAAACACTAATAAAAGTTCTATAATTTTTAAAGCATGATTTACAATCACGTTTTTAATTTAAACAGCTCAGTGAGGACTTCAAAGGATTAAATCACCCAAAAAGGAAAATTCAGTCATTGTTTACTCACTGCTGTGTTGTTATAACCACATATGACTTTCTTTATTTTTCTTAACCCAAAGGGAGAAATTATGAAAAAATGTTGTGCTCAGTGATGTCATACAATGGCAGTTTATGGTGACCACCTCTTCAAGCTTCAAAAGAACACAAAAGTATAATTCATAAGTCTAGTAAATGATTCCATGAGACTCATGGTTGTTATGAAAGCATACGATAATGTTTGGTGCAAACAAATCTGAAATTTAATGTATTATTTAGTGAAAATGTTCACTGACTGTTATTCTCCTGTGCATGTTCATGAGTTTGCATGTGAGCTTTAGACCTCCTTGCACGAAAACAACAGTAGTGATGCAGCACATGTGAGATGGAGTGTGAGATGTGGATGACAAGATGGTTTGAATGAAAACTAATTTTGTTTTGCTTCAAAACCACCAGTGATATTAACAACAGAAAACACAACATATCTGCACACAAACCAGAGAACAGAACTTACAAATCATGTCTGAAGTGTTTGTACTCTGTTTGTAGTGAAAGAATAGATGCATTTCAACGGAGTCCTCCATTAAACAGAGTGATGATGCTGAAGGTAACTATAGTCACACCGTGCCCTACTCGGACATCAGACAACATGCAATAAAAGTGATCTTTTCTATGTTAAGCAGCTGTGATGATCAAAGGGACATTCTGTCGATCACTTGGTTTCTATATTTGGTGTCGTGCCCAGTAACCCCATTTGCAACGGTCCAAAATGCAATGTGGTGGAAGAGCGAAGTGATTGTCTGTGTTCTATGACTGCTTTTGGGTCTGTGTAATATGCGTATAGGGAGTTGCGGTACTAGTAGTTACCTTCAGCCTCCTCAATCACACTTTTTGATTGAGGACATTGAAATGCATCCATTCTTTAACTACAAACTCTTCAGACATGATTTGTAAGTTCTGTTCTCTGGTTTGTGTTCAGCTATGTTGTGTTTTCTGTTGTTATTATTACTGGTGGTCCTGTTGAAATGAAACAATACAAGTTTTCACTTGAATGCCCCATCTCACGCATGTTGCATATCTACTGTTGCTCTCATGCAAGGAGGTCTAAAGCTTGCGTGCGGACTCAAACACGCACAGGAGACCCAACGGCAGTGAATATTTTCACTAAATAATATATTAGATTTCAGATTGTTTCTAACCAAACCTTATTGTATTCTTTCATAACAATTACAAGTCTCATGGAATAATTCATTAGACTTCTGAATTATACTTTTGTGTTCTTTTGAAGCTTGAAGAGGTGGTCTCCATAAACTGACATCACTTTGCACAAAATATTTTCACAATTTCTCCCTTTGTGTTAATAAAAATAAAGCTCAGTGAGTAAAGATGCTGACTACCACCCCTGGAGTCACGAGTTCGAATCCAGGTTGTGCTGAGTGACTCCAATCAGGTCTCCTAAGCAACCAAATTGGCCCGGTTGCTAGGGAGGGTAGAGTCATCGTGGACGCGATTAGTGGTTCTCGCTCTCAATGAGGCGTGTGGTAAGTTGCATGAGTAGCATGAGCCTTCCACATGCTGGGAGTCTCCATGGTGTCATGCACAACGAGCGGCATAATATGAGGCATGGCTTGATGGTCTCAGAAGCAGAGTCAACTGGGACTTGAGGTGAGTAACCATGCCACCACAAGGACCTACTAATTCCAAATTGGGAGAAAAAGGGATAAAAAAAAAAAAAAAAGAAATAAAGAAAGTCATATAGGGTAAGTAAACAATGACTGAATTTCCATTTTGGGTGTTGTGAAAAGGACTGTACAAATAAAATGACTTGACACACACACACACACGCACACAAACACACAGTTCAATGATTAGGCAGTTCTTGTTCTGCAGAGGCAAACTTGTCACAGTTTGAACAAAGGATTACAGTTTTTACGGTTAGTAATGGAGGTTTCTCAATACTAAGCACTGTTTGGGCAAAAATTATTTCTATCTGCCGCATCATTTAATAACAGCCTCTTTGCAAAACGTCTAGGTTACTGTTGTAGCCTCCATTCCCTTAAATTGGCAGACAGAATTTGCATGTCCCTCCCCTGGACATACGGGTATAAAAGGAGGGAATCGTGCATCTGTCCATTCAGGTTTCACACTGAGGAGCCGAGAATAAGGTTTGGCCATTACAATGGCTCGGTACAGCGTTGTGGCCGGGGGGACACAACGTCTCGTTCCCCCCCCCATCAGGGAATGGAGGTTACAACAGTAACCTAGACATTCCCCGTCTGTCGCTCAATCGACGTTGTGTCGAATGAAGCGACACTAGGGGTCCCTATTCAATCATGCCACGCGCTGCACCGTGTACATGAACTGCTGATGCAGTTGCGGACAGGCAGTTGCGTGTCAAAGCAGCAGGCTGCATCAGACTGCATGTAAACTTCCCCAACGCCCCATAAAAACATCCTAAACTTTTTTAAGTTCCCCGCATCCCAGAAGGGGGGAAAAAAGCGACGTGCCAAGCATGGGAGCAGGCCGCGCCAGCCGCGCCTTTTCTCTCTCTATGTTTCTCGCATAGAGAGACGCATCGGGGAAGGCATTCTTTTCCAACTCCTATTCTTTCAGGGGGAAAAGACCCCGCAGAGACCACATCCTGCCCAAGCTGGGGGGAGGTTAAAAGTGGCGAATACGTCACATGGGTTTTCAGGCCACATGTGTTTTCAGGACACATGTGGAAGTGGTGCAGTTGTAGATCCTACCTAGCGAGGGAGGAGTTGCTACAAACACAGTGACTGAGGGGCAGAAGGGACTGCCCAAGGGAGATGCAGGTCCGCCAGCAGGGGGACTGTACCGCAGAAAGTACACACAGGCCAACCCTGTGGAGCACCTATTCCAGTACAGAGTAGTTAGTAAATGTAGTGGTCTGGTCGGGAATTCCTCAGCTGAATTTGCGGACCAGAGTGTTAGGAAGGAAAGACATCCGGGGAGCACGAGTTTAGTGGACTCTCCTGGGAGAAAGAGAGCACATGATCGCCTCAGTGGAGGGGAAGGGCACTATGTGCAAGCAAAACACCCGGTCAGTCGTTCTGTATTCCTGAGTGCTCGGACCTGAGAAATTATGGGATGAATCCGACTCAACCCTGAGGTTGAAGAATAAAGGCATTGGGTGTTGCCCAGCCCACCACTCTGCAGATGTCTGCTAGGGAGGTGCCGTTGGCCAATGCCCACAAGGATGCCACACTTCTCATCGAGTGTGCTTGAACCCGCAAGGGGGCGGGCATGGCCTAGGTCTGATATGCCAAGGCGATTGCGTTGACAACCCAATGGGCTAACAGATAAAGAGCTGCTCAGAACATCTAAAGCTCTGCATGCAGTCCACATAGGTACGCAAAGCACACACCGGACACAGCAACGAAAAGGCTGGGTCTGCCTCCTACCGGGGTAGCGCTTGCAGGTTCACTACCTGGTCCCTGAAGGGGGTCGTAGGAACCTTAGGCATGTAGCCCGGTCGACGTCTTAGGATGACATGGGCATCTGCCGGATCCAGGTGTCCAGGCAAGTGTTGCTGACAGAGAATGCTTGCAGGTCCCCAACCCTCTTGATAGAAGCGAGCGCGATCAGGAGGGCCATCTTCAAGGAGAGGGCTCTGAGCTCGACTGATTCTAGCAGCTCTAAAGGGGGTCTCTGGATGCCTGAGAGGACCACAGAGAGATCCCATGAGGGGAAAAGGCGTGGCCTGGGAGGGTTCAGCCTCCGGGCGCTTCTAAGGAATCTGATGATCAGGCCGTATAGCGGCACAGCCTCTCCTGCAGAAACAAGAACACTGACACGACTGCGCATTTCTGCACATCTTTGCGGGTCTTCAGATCGGAAAGAACATCAATTCGTGAACAAGTGCCACTTCAGGGCGTAAAGTTGCCGGGTAGAGGGAGCTCTGGCTTGGTTGATCGTGTCTACAACAGCAGGTGGTAGACCACTTAGATCTTTCGCATCCTGTCCAGGGGCCAGATGTGGAGGTTCCAGAGGTCTGAGCACGGATGCCAGAGGGTGCCCCATCCATGAGAAAGAAGGTCCTTCCTCAGGGGAATTCGTCAGGGAGGGGCTGTCGTGAGGAGCATGAGAACCAAGTCCACATGGGCCAATAGGGTGCCACTAGAGTGACTTGTTCCTCATCCTCCCTGAACTTGCACAGCACCCCTGCAAGTAGGCTCACTGGGGGAAATGAGTACTTGCGCAGCCCCAGGGCCAGCTGTGTGCTAGCCTGTCTATCCCGAGAAAAGAGATGCTCTGAACAAGGGTGAGCTTGCTCTTTTCCCAGTTGAACTGAAGCCCTAGACGGCTGAGGTGCCTGAGCACCCTGTGGGCGCACAGTAACTCTCGAGATTGGGCTAGGGTGAGCCAGTTGTCGAGGTAGTTGAGTATGCGGATACTCACTTCCCTTAGTGGGGCAAGGGCTGCCTCTGCGAACTTCATGAAGACGCAAGGGGACAGGAACAGGCCAAAGGGTAGGACCTTGTACTGATCCTGATGCCAGATGCATGTTAGAATGTGTTTTAGCGTGTGCATCTTGAACTGGAGTTTGTGCAAGACCCGGTTGAAAACTCGCAAGTCCAGGATCGGTCGTAAGCTGCCTCCTTTTTTGGGTATGATGAAGTAAAGGCTGTAGAAACCCTTCATCTCGGCTGGAGGGACAGGTTCTATTGCGTCTTTGAGTAAAAGGGTCGCGATCTACGCACGTAGGGTGTTTGCGTCTTCGCCATGTACCGATATAAAGCGGACGCTGCCGAAAGGGGGCGGGGGCCTGGTGAACTGGATCACGTAGCCGAGTCGATGGTCCTGGCCAGCCAACGTGTCAGGTTGGGAAGTGAAAGCCATGCATTCAAGCTCCGTGCGAGAGGCACTAAGGGGACGGTCGTTTTTTATGTACCTGGTGGGGCGGAGCAGGTAGTGTTGCGTCGCTTCCTGCGGGGCGCTCGACGCTGAGGTTGAGAGCTTGGCCGTGGGTGAGCCTCAGTCCCCCTGCAGCTGACGTTTGGAAGACGGAGCACGGCTCACGCTGGAACGCCGGCGAGGCATGCTGTGGGAAATGGCCTCCATCTGTTTCTTCACCAGCGAAAACTGCTGGGCAAAGTAAACGCCAGTATTGCCGAATAGGCCGAGCTGGGAGATGGGGGCATTGAGAAAGCGGGCTTTGTCTACCTCCCGAATCTCAACCAGATTCAACCACAGGTGACGTTCCTGGACCACAAGGGTGGCCATCGCCTGCCCGAGTGCCCGTGCTGTGACCTTTGTGGCCCGGAGAGCAAGGTCAGTCGCAGAGCGCAGTTCCTGCAGCACATCGGGGTCAGGACTACCCAAATGCAGATCTTTGAGTGCCTTGGACTGGTGTACTTGCCGGACTATCCGGTGGCGCTGTAGGCTTTGGCAGTGCAGCATTTTCCTGACACAAGTGGATCACAACCGTTCTGTCCACCTTGGGGACCTCTGAGAACCCGTGGGCCACCCCGCTGTCGAGGGTAGTGAGAGCGGACGAGTGAGGAAGTTGTTTTGGTCAGTGAAAGGTACCCTCCACGACCTTGTCATCGTGCACCTCCAGGAAGTAAGGGACCGGGAGGGGGGACGTGGCTGTGAGAGGCGCCTGGACCCGAGGAACCAATCGTCTAGCCGTGAGGGCGACGGGGAAGACGGAGGGTTCCAGTCCAACCTCACGCTCACGGCGGCCCGGGCAAGCATGCCGGCCATCTTGGCGTTGACACAACGCCGAATGAGCATCAGATGAGGAACGCCTAGGTTATTGTTGTACCTCCATTCCCTGATGGAGGGAATGAGACGTTGTGTCCCCCCGGCCACGACACTGTACCGAGACACTGTAATGGCAGAACCTTATTCTCAGCTCCTCAGTGCAAAACCTGAATGGACAGATGCACAATTCCCTCATTTTATACTGTATGTCCAGGGGAGGGACATGCAAATTCTGTCTGCCAATTTGTCATTGGCCTTCAAGAAAGACACCTAGAGTCGCTTCATTCATGAAATGTTACATGTCTGTCAGTCGAAAATAGTGGTGTTTTGATGCAAGTCTAAACACCTACTCTGAGTTTGCGCTCCATTTTTGCCGCCTGCTTACACATGGGGTGCCAGACCTCTGAACCTGGAAGACAACAAAGCAGTATGAGCAAAATTCAGAATTAAAAATGCTTCCTTCCTTTAATTTTAGTTGAATTGGCCACACAACACAGGATGTTGAACAGGAATTTAAAATTTAAGGAAAAGAGGAGACATTTATTGAATTGCAATTAAAAGAAATGCAGCAGTCACAATAAAGAAAGCAAATTAGTCCAAACAGAGTTGGGAAGTAGTTAACAAAAATTATCAACACTACTTACTTAACTACAATATCAGCAGCGTGCCAGTAGTTCAGCTATTTTCATAGCTTTTCCCGTATAAGCGACATTTTCCAATGATTATTGGTAAATAGTCACAAAACTCGATTCGTTTGAGTGAGTCGGTTCTTTCAGATGGTTCATGTAAATTAACTAGTTCACATAAATGATTCACTGATTCACGTGAGCCCCGTACAGCCTTAAAGGGACTTTGCCATCTTGTTTTCACTATACTTTGATTCAGTTATATAAAATAGAGTGTTTTCTAGGTTATATCATGTGTATTTTAAGTTTAATTTTATATTCAATATCAAGTTGTTGCCCTATTTGTTTAACCCTTATGACAATTAAAGCTGCACTACCTAAGATTTCTTTGTTTACTATGAATAAAATCCATTATTGAGTACATAAAAAAATCTGTTTTCAAAACAATGTCCTTGTCTTAGCACAATTCAGCTTTTTTAAAGCTTTTTTTATTTTGAGCTGTCGGGTTTGGTGCGAAATCGCAGTGTTCATTGCCTGTTTACGTCATGTCCATAAGCTTGGAAAAGTAGCACCGGCTACTATGTGTTGCATCGTGTGAGTGTCAACTGAGGAAGTCTTGTTGTAGGTATCACGTGGCTTGTTGAGCGCGTTACCGCGGAGACCTAGCGCGTGTGGAGACTTCACTCTATTCTCCGCGGCATCCACGGACAACTCGCCACGCCCCCCAACGAGAGCGAGAACCACATTATAGTGACCACGAGGAGGTTACCCCATGTGACTCTACCCACCCTAGCAACCGGGCCAATTTGATTGCTTAGGAGACCCAAATGGAGTCACTCGGTATGTCCTGGATTTGAACTTGCGACTCCAGGAGTGGTAGTCTGCGTCATTACTAGCTGAGCTACCCAGGCTTACTTAATAGGTTACTAAGTTATTATAACATGTTTACTAATATTCATGACTTCTGAGTATTTTATAACATTGCTGCAATTTCTAGATACCCCAAATGTGTGTGTGCTGCTGCTTTCATATTTCTTATGTCGCAGAAATGCACAAGCTGTTGTCATTTTCCATTCACTTTTAATTAGATAGTATGTTTAAACAGAGTGGACAATTTAACATCCAGGTGTGGTAGTCAGCGTCTTTACTCGCTGAGCTACCCAGGCCCCCAATTTGTGTGCTATTAGTTAAAAAAGATTGTGTTTGTTCATTATTGTAACATAGATGATAATCAAACCATATTTTAAGACCAATTTATACATGAATGCAGATAATTCCAAAGAGTTCACATACTTTTTATTGCCACCGTAACTATCAGGTGATATTGTTAAATTTTGCAATAAGAACTGACAGCAGAATTAAATAATTTCATCCAATTTTTATATAGCCTCCCCAACACTGAGTCCTGATTTGTAGAATAATTATTTTTCACATTTTTCAAATCATCGAATGTTTCTGAAAATAGCCCATATGCTTTAAAAAACAATTACGCTCACAGAAGTTACATGAATTTCTTTCTATTTTAATTATAATTCCTTAAATTCACATTTTAACTACAACTGCACATTCCGAGATAGCAGACATACATCTCGGAGATGTCTTTTTTTTAATATTTTCATCTGGAAATCATCACAATCTAATAAACATCTGCTAAACATCTGAAAATGTCTAAATCATAAACATCTAAAAGACATCTGCTGAACTGTCTTATTGACATCCGAGAAATACTTATTGACATACTATATGTCTTGTTGATGTACTGCAGATGAGCAAACAATGTAAAAAAAAAAATGTCTTCCAGATGTAGACACACATCAAATAGACATCTGGGTGATGCATGTGTGCTATCAGGGTTGTCTTTGCTATTCAGCAGTTAAATTGAAATTTAAAAGGCATCCTTAATTCAGTTCTGAATGTGCAAAACCTTGGGACAGAGTTCTCGCAAAGTAAACTTTGAAATCATTTAAAGTAAATCAAGGGCCCTAAAGAGACAGCAACTCTCCCCCAGCGTGCTGTATCCTCCTCAGTATTCATATCTTACACTGCCTGATCAAAGAGATGGGTTTGTGGATGAGCACTTCCAAACAACTCCCACTTATCAACACTGAGTCACAGAGGGCCATATATCAGAGCAGAGCTGCGGTGATCTATCACTCTATATATACACATATATAAACAAGTCACACTTTAAGGCGCCTAACAAAATCAAGATAAAAGAATAAAGAGAGACTGGACTTTACATAACAGCGTTATACCAGGGAACAGGGAATGCTTAATCTGATGGTTTGACTCTAGGTATCAAATTCTGCTAGCATTGTGCATAAAGCTTGTAATATACAGCTCCTGACGTCTGTTCAAATCCTTCTGGGATCTGTGACTATAATATATAACAAATATCAATCCTGTCACTGCCAAAAAATTCAACTCAGCAAATCTTCAAAGTAATATGCTTCCCAAATACATTAATATGCAGCTGTAGACCACCAAGCCATCATCATTCAATGGAGAACTTCCATTAAACTGCAGTCCATCTCGTGGATTTCCAGAAAAGTAGCGGCAAAAATGTTTTATAGGAGTTGTGTTTTTAGGTGTGTTAACATGATTTAGTGTGATAAAATCACTTACTACATTTTCTGTGTAAAGTTACATCCAATTTTACAACTTCATTGCCATGACAATGTAACACTGTAAACCCTACAACCCTAAAAACAATGATTTGAACAACTTTACAGCTAAAATAAGTTTTAAACGAAGAATTCAGAGAAGTGCTTTTATAAAATTCACAATTTCTGCCTTTAAACCCTCCAAAAATTGGCTCCATTCAATTCCATTGTAAAAAAAATACTTCCAAACATTAGATTGACACAATCGGTCACATGACAGGATCAGTCAAATGAAACGCAAGAGCCAATGGCATGTGCGTGATCAGTTGAATATACGGCATCAGTGACATTTCAGTAGTGCAGGCAAAAAGTCCCCTCCGTGACATTTGGTCATGAGAGTGTGTAGGTATGACAGTAATTTAGTTAAGAGTCCAGGGTTGTGGACTCGAGTTGCATGACTTGGTCCTGACTTGGACTCGAGTCTAAAATTTGACAACTTGCGACTCGACACAACATAATCAAAGAAGACTTGCGACTCAACTTAGACTTTGACAACATTGACTTGATTTGGACTTGAGTCCTCTGATTTGGAAAAGCTTTATATGTTCTAAAACCAAAGATCAGAGTTGTACATTTAAAAATGTGCAGCAAATCAACAATTCATTTCCTCTATAAACAATTTGTTTGATTTTTTTAAACCTGCATTTCCACGCTCCACATTCTAATCAGAGAACCAATCAACTTCCACGAGAGTAGGACCAAGTTTGAAGATTGCATTCAAGGATGATACCAAAGGTAATTTTTGGATATAAAGAATAGAATATCAAAGGCAACAAAAGGATTGCAACATGTAGAACCTGTGGTTTAAAAATGACAGACGCTCCATCAACAAAGTCCAATTTTGTGAGGCATCTGAAAACCCACAGACAGAGGTAAGTTGAGATTGTTAACTATTTCACATCAGCTATGGTTAGTAGCATTCAACTTATCGTGTTAGCTGGGTTAGATAGTTAGCTTTGATCCACAGAGCTAAGTGGACCGCAACTAATATTTTGGAGTGAATTATTCTGCATGCCTCATTGGTGAAACCAGCTAAAAGATTCACTGTGGACCAATGGTTGCTACCCATCCCGTATAATACAGGTTCATCCCATATTTAAAGATGAAATGATGCATGCCGTATCATATCAATATGGGATGCGATTTAAGCAGGTCAGATGGTGTCATGGTGAAATCGTTCCAGATTGTTCATTTAACATTAAGCAGGTAATTTTGCCTACGGTGTGTAAGGGACAACCTGAAAAGCCCACAAATTATGCTAAAATGTGCTAATACTATGGAGGGTGTAATAACTATAGTAATTAATCCTCCGACACTAATTTGGGCAAAGAGCACTAATGACTTGTTTAAGACTTGATGCTTAAACAAGAGGACATAAGACTTAACTTGGAACTTGCCTGTGTTGACTTGGGACTTGACTTGAGACTTGAATGCAAAGACTTGAGACTTACTTGTGAATTGCAAATCAATGACTCGGTAACCCCACTGGTAGAGTCATAGGAGATGCTATTGATACGTCTTTAATACAAGGAGGCTTGAATAAATGTAGGCCCTAATTGACTATTTTAAAATGTTTCCATCAGATGACATGCATTGTTCAGTCTGCAAATCTGGCTGAACTCAGCTCAGCATCTACCCACCTGTCAGGTACATCTCCTCCCCTTCATTGAACATCACGTGACAGCGTGCACAGCAAGCGCAGGTGGGGTGGTAGTGCTTTCCTCCAGCCTAAAGAAGAGAAAAAAATAATAAGTTGCATCCATAATAAGTACGTACTGCATCCGATGAAAGACGTACTTCTAGGCTGGTAAAACAGTACGTCCTATAGGTATGAAGTCTAATAGTTTGAATACATTCCAGACATACTTTATATAGGAACATGGGCATGTCCCATATTTGCTGTATTTTCAACAACCGGCAAAATAATCTACTGTGGGTTTGTTAAACAAGCACAATTAACAACTTTCTTGGTGTATATAACACTTACAGTTGAAAAGAACCACCCAACACTTGGTTCTCCACTGTCTTTTGAGTCTCTTCAAGCTCCCAAAGCATTACGGTATAGAACAGTGTCTACTGGATGTGAACTTAGGAACCTTGCCAGAAATAGTAGGTCATCTGGGTATTTCTCACATATTATTTTATGAATACTGAGGATTTGGACATACTACCAGAGACTATTTATAAGAGATGGGCCACTTCTATTAAAATGAATGGGAAAAGTTGGAACGCCCAACGATCAACGAATGTAGAAAGGAAGCCCCGCCTTACAGGTAAAAGAGCCAATCACCTTTTAGATACAGACATCACCTGTCAATCAACTTGAGAATGCACATATGCATTGGCTATACAAGATGGGACAATTGTGTTTTTAGCATAACTTGAAGAAGCACAGTTTATGATAACAGTGTTGTCAGATTTTACTGCTGATTTGAAATATGTTCTTTGATCATAATCTTGACCAACCATTTGGAGATTTCTGTCTTTCCCCATTAAAGTAGACTTGTATGCAGCTTGAACCATCGAACAGTGAACTGACTTCATTCATCCACCTAAAATCACTGCCACACCAGTTGGTTAAGTTATTAAAAAAATACCTCATATTTTTTGAGAAAAGCTCAGCATCATCTGTTCACAGGTGCCACTTGGTTTGATATTTTGTTATCAAAGACATTCAGTCATTTTTAAGTGTGACTTAAGTGTGCATGTAATATATGTAATAAATGATATATTTATCATGATATCATATACATAATTAATAAATGGCTTATCAATTAATGAGGGACAAGTAGAAATACATTTTTTGCGGAAAGCAACATTATGCCACAAATGCTGTGGATTGAGGCTGTATTGAATCTGGAATATTCCTTTAAACTATAGCAAAAGAAATGCATTACAATTCTCAAATGAAAAATGTACACAATATTTACTCAAAATATAATGTAATATTCAAATCGATTGACAAGTTTGTAGGTAGATTTTGAAACGTACACATTTCTGTTAATCTATATAAGCCAAATATCTGTCAAAGTATCCGCAGGTAAATCAGGTGGCTATCTGTCACTAATTCTGTAATCTGAGAAATTAGTCATACAGGTGATGCATGAGGGCTGTCTGTACTTCATCATCTACAGTTATTGATTGAGCCACATAACATTATTTAAACCACTGAAAGAGAGAGAGAGAGAGAGAGAGAGAGAGAGAGAGAGAGAGAGAGAGAGAGAGAGAGAGAGAGAGAGAGAGAGAGCAGGCAGAGGAGATTAATGTTTTAGAACAGGTCATGATTCAGTTTCTGGTTTGAGGGTTTGTTCAAAATGTAACACTCACTGATTGCATCTGCAGCCCATAAGAACATACCAAAATATGTAAGATAAATAAGCAGTGTGCAATAACTCAAGCAGAAACCATGATTTTACTATAGTAACACTGTAGTAACCATGATTGTAATAACCATTGTGTTTTGGCAGAAACCAAGGTTTTACTATATTACAATCATGGTTACTACATGAGTGTTACTATTGTAAAACCATGGTTTCTGCCAAAACACAGTGATAATTACAATCATGGTTACTACAGTGTTACTAATCACTGTGTTTTAGCAGAAACCATGGTTTTACTATAGTAATATTGCAGTAACCATGATTGTAATCACTGTGTTTTAGCAGAAACCATGGTTTTACTATAGTAATATTGTAGTAACCATTGTAGTACATTTACTTATCCAGTTTGCATTTGACAGAGACTTACCTCCAACACTCTTCCACTGATGTACCTGCTACACTTCTCACACCTGATGCCAAACTGGTTATGGTAATCGGATTCGCAGTATGGGATCCCATCCCTGCCAGACAGATACTGTATGATTAGCAGAATCAACACGTCATGACCTCAGTTATGTCAGTATTTTAGGATAGGGATAGGCGGTATGACCACAACCTTATCATTGACCTCACAAGATATCAATGTCATTAGCGAGAGTTTTGATTGGCTAGACACTCAAGGATGTAGAAGTATGAGACATGAAGCGTAACTAGTGAGCAGACAGCACAGTAGAGTCGTACTTGCTAATGTATTCTCCGGTCAGGACCATCCCACAGGTTTGACATTTGAAGCAGCTGACGTGCCACTGTTTCTCCAATGCCAGGAGAGACTGACCGTGTTTTATCTCTTCATTACACCCCGCACAGTCTGATAGATATAGATAGATAAAGAAACAATGGATGAAAAACATTCAATCGATAAACAAGATTGAAATCTGTGATGGAGAGAGGAAAACTGGAGGATAACTGGAGCCTTAGGACGGAAGCCAAACTCCATCCAGTAATGACATCTCAAATATTGTACATATTCACACAGGGTGGGGATGATACTCAACTCGTAGTGCACTGCTTATCACTGCATTTTCAGCGTAAACACACATCTCGCACCTTGAGACTTCAGATTTTGGCCAGTAGGTGACAGATAGAAAACGATGTGATTTATTGAGAGACTAAATGGAGATTCGCACAAGAAGAACTTTATCGACAATTGCTTAGTTGAAAAATACCCAAAGTAAATTGAGATGGATTTGATAGAGTGTTTTAAGGTCTGAGACTGAAGGCTGGGCACGTGTAGGCAACAGCACAAAAAGACAACCGCAAGTGTGTGTGTAAGTGGGGCAGCAGGGAGAGTTCTGGCAGATGATGATACATGACTATATATGGATTCTGGGTGGGAAAAGGTCGCCTCCTCATTTGTTCTCTTTTAGGTGCCTGTGTTGTTGCCCATCTCTGCTGCTCTCCCTACGGACTTGATCCTTTTTTTCAAACCCAGACACCATTTGTTACACAAATGGATGAATCGCAAAAACCTAAGACATATTTCACCCGAACAACAAAAGAGATAAATATGAAATTATATTTTGCAAAAAAAAGCCTTTTAGGACCATTAATATTTTTGGGAATAAGAAATTATTTTTATGACAACGAAGCACTATTTATAACCCTCAAAAATCATATTCATTGTAATTATCACATATTTTGTACTGTAATAATGTAAAAAACAGCAAGTATTACAACAAGGACAATCGTCATTGAGGAGGATGCGAATTAAAAAATAACTTTAAAGTAAAACGTCTATACACATTACAGTAAGGAGAATTTGGTGGCAAATGTGCTTAAAAATATGCTTTGTCATAAAAATTATGTAAAAATAATTAAAAAAAAACCAAATATATACTTTTAATAGTCCTAAAAATGCTTAATTTTCTTGATGGATATATATTTTATTTATTTATTTATTTTCATGATATTCACAAATATAGCTTTGAACATGAGAACTAGAGGGCCACAGGGAGGCTGCAGAGTAATTGCAGTTGCTTTGAAGGTAAAATTGTCTCAAGCTCTATTAATGTCATGCATGAAAAGCAGCAACCTAACAGGTGATGAGTGAGATTGACACTTTCACTTCAAAAATACGACAAACATTACATTCAATTTAAAGATTATTTAGATCACTTTAGTTTTGGACTAATACACCTACAGTAGTCCAGATACATGAATGAGTGTAAAAAATGTTAGACTCAATTGTAAGTTGAGTCTCTCATAGTCTTCAGGTGTGGATTTTGTATGACACACAGAGCTGCTGCCTATGTAGAGCATATAAAATTAATCACGTATTTGGCTCCATTTCAATTAGAATGCTCCCTTAGAAGGCAGCTGCCTAAAACAGTAGACAGCAAGGCTCATGATGTTTTGGAACAGAACAATTGTTTCATATGTAAAATAAAGGTAGTGTGCTTTAAATGTAAGTTAAAGCAAGAGTTCAATAGGCCAGACTTACGGCTTGGCCCGTGGATCTTCACTGGCTCGTTGCTGTTCCCAAGTGTGTGTGAACACTGCTGACACACACACTTCTTCCCACAGAAGGTCACCCTGTCACCAATGGGAAATGGCTTCCTATGACACAAGAGAGACAGAGCAAGTAACACACACACACATACACACACACACAAATACACACACACAGCAGTCCATACTAATGAAGCTGCATGTAAAGCGATGTACTTATGGCCAGTTCAATCAAAGCATATGTAGTCATGAAAAGTAACAGGTCTGCTAACACGTACAATCATATTGCTGGTTAATGATATTAAGAATGCTTTGCATTCTTTCATGATGGTTTTGTCATGGCTACAGTTGCGAAGCAACATTAACCAGATAAACAGCTTATTATAGGCTTTTTAGCAAAAGATGGAATAAAAAAAGAAATAAAAAAAGGTAATTTTGACTTTTTATCTCACAACTGCAACTTTATTTTTCAGAATTGTGAGTTTATATTTAACAATTGCAATAAAAAGTTGCAGTAAAAAGAAAAATAGTCGCAATGGCCCCTTTTTTAGATATCCGGGGTTGGTATGCAGAAGTAAACAATAGCAGAGTAAACTTGTATAGTGGTGAATAAGAGACCACAGCAAATAAAATGTAGCTTTCCTGTTTGCATCAACAGCAAAATGAAGCTTTTCAAAAGGAGAAAAACATAGTGAGTGGTGAATAACAGCAGTCACATGAGAGAAGCGGATACATGTTCTGTCACTCCCTAAACAGCTGTAATAGAAACCACATTGCATCGCAGGTGTGGTAACTTGTTTTTTTTTAAACTTATTCCAGGGTAATATAATATAATGTATAATGTAATAAATGTACATGAAATAAATAAAAATAGCAAATTTGAAAAATCTTTATAGATAAAAGATAAAAGATCTAAACTCGCAATTATAAGAAATAAAAATGCATTTGTATGAAATAAATTCGAAACTGCATAATGTAGTCACAATTTTGAGATACAAAGTCACAATTACTAGAAATGAAACTGCAATTGTGAGATATAAAGTCACAATTGCAAGAAACAGAATAAGCATAATGTGCAAGATATAGTTGCAGTTCTGAGATATAAAGTCCCAAATGTGAGAAATAATTTCAAATGTCAGATATAGTTGTAATTCTGAGATAAACAAATCATAATTGTGAGAAATACATTTCCAAATGCAAGATATTGTTACAATTCTGTCACAATTACAACACAAATTAATGTACACTCCAAATCATCTGTCCTGATCCTCCTAGACTTGTCTGCTGCTTTTGACACAGTGAACCACCAGATTCTCCTGTCCACTCTCTCTGACCTTGGAATCACAATAACTTTGCTTGGATGGTTTGAGTCATACCTTACAGGCAGATCTTTCAAGGTCACCTGGAGAGAAGAGGAGTCCAAGTCTCACCTGCTGACAACTGGTGCTCCTCAAGGATCAGTGCTTGGACCCCTCCTCTTCTCGATCTACACTACATCACTCAGACCTAGCATTAAGGCACATGGTTTTTCCTACCACTGCTACACAAACAAACTATGGAATTTGTAAATTAAAAACAATATCCATATAGAAATTATAAAAAACAAAAGTGCCATAAAAGTGACTTATTCTTCCCAATATACAATAATTCATATAATTCTAATAATAGTAACATTTATTCTAAATATTTCTGCCAAAACACCATAGTCTCTACAGTTAGTGTTACTAACTGCAGTTTCTAGTAATAAGAATGGTGACGTGTGGATTGAAATTACCATTGTAAATGGCACAATGTTCCAACACAAGACTATAGGTGCATTAATATAGAACAGTGATTAAAACTGACTGGACCTAGTATGCCACACAAAATATGGCATCAGCTTTCTAATGGCACTTAGATTAAGCTTGTAGTCCACTCACAGGCTGAGATATTCGATGAAACAACAAGGGTGGTGCGTGAACTGAAAATTAGACTGAATGTCTATGGACGAGCACATCTTTGAGGGCTAAAATGCATTAGAGTGCCACCTACATTCCAGATCAGTATTTTGAATGAATGAGCATTTTTCTTGTGCTTGCTGCCATCTAGTGGAGTAAAATAAGATTTTTCAAAGTGTGGTAGATTGAACAGAACCAGAATTACATGTTAACAAAGTTAGGACAAAAAAATAAAAATTCACAAAAAATTAGACCAATTCTTTGCAATTAGTCCACAGTATATGTGAATGGTGAGCTTTTAAATTTGAGTGTGAAAATTTGCGGATGGCAGCCCAAAAATGCACTAGAGTTTGACATTTAGCTACAGGGCATTCAGTAATTATTCAGACCCCTTAATTTTTTCACATTTTGTTATGTTGCAGCCTTATGCTAAAATGCTTTAAAAAAAATTCACATCAATCTACACTCCATATCCCAGTGACATAAGTATTCAGACCCTTAACTCAGCACTTAGTTGAAGCACCTTTGGCAACGATTACAGCCTCATAATTTTCTGGCTTTCTTCTCTGCAGATCCTCTCAAGCTCTGTCAGGCTGGACAGCTATTTTTAGGCCTCTCCACAGATGTTCGATTGGGTTCAAGTCCAGGCTCTGGCTGTGTCACTCAAGGACATTCACAGAGTTATCCCTAAGCCACTCTTGCATTGTCTTGGCTGTGTGCTTAGGGTCATTGTCCTGTTGGATGGTGAACCTTTGACCCAGTCTGAGGTCCTGAGTGCTCTGAACCTCTGCATTTTGCTGCATTCAGCTTTCCTTCAACCCTGAGCAGTCCCCCAGACCCTGCCACTGAAAAACACCCCCATATCATGATTACCACCATGCTCCACCGTTGGGATGGTATTGCGCAGGGGATGAGCGGTGCCTGGTTTCCTCCAGATATGACGCTTGAAATTGAGGACAAACAATCAATCTTCATTTCATCAGACCAAAGACTCTTGTTTCTCACAGTCTGAGAGTCCTTTAGATGCTTTTTTATGTGTCTTGCACTGAGGAGAGGCTTCTGTCTGGCCACTCTGCCATAAAGCCCAGATTGGTGGAGTGTTGCAGTGGTGGTTGTCCTTCTGCAAGTTTCTCCAATCTCCACACATGATCTCTGGAGCTCAACCAGAGTGACCATCAGGTTCTTAGTCACCTCTCTTACCAAAGCCCTTCTCCCCCGACTGCTCAGTTTGGTTGTTCCAGACTTCTTCCATTTAAGAATTATGGAGGCCACTATTCTCTTGGGAAACTTCAATGCAGCTGAAATGTTTTTGTGGACTTGCCCAGATCTGTGTCTCAACACAATCCTGCCTCTGATCTCTGCAGGCAGTTCCTTTGACCTCATGGCTTGGTTTTTGTACTGATAAGCATTTTCGGCTGTGAGACAAGTGTATGCCTTTACAAATCATGTCCAATCAATTGAATTTGCCACAAGTGGACTCCAAACAAAGTGTAGAAACATCTCAAAGATAATCCAGATAAAAGGGATGCAACTGAGCTAAATTTCAAATGTCATAGCAAAGGGTCTGAATACTTACAGAATGTCAATGTGATATTTTAGTTATGAAAGTTATGAAAAATCTGTTTTTGCTTTGTTATTATGTGTAGATTAGTGTGAATTTTGTTTTATTTTTTAAAGCATTTTTGCAAAAGGCTGCAACATAACAAAATGTGAAAAAATTAAGGGGTCTGAATACTTTCTGAATGCATTGTATTTTTAGATCGAAAGGGAAGAGAAGAAACTGGGACTTATCAAAGGCATCTTTCACTATCCAACAAGATGAGGCAAGACGATTTCAATTGTAATTTAACAAACCTCATCTAACATTGCTGCGCTGCTCAGCATTTGGGGGCCTTTAAAACATATGACCCCTTTAAAACAAAAAAAATATAATATGTAGCATATCATAATTTAAGCATCATAATCCATTTTCATTGGATACCTGTAAATTCCCACCCCTAGTGATTATGTTTACTGTAGCTTAGTTTACACATTTAAACCAACACTAGTGGTTGAGTAACACTTCTGGTATTATGTATATACAGTAAGTGACCATATCATCACCTCACACCTCACAGTGCATCTGCTGGATTATTGAGATCCCATATAAACTGAGTTGAACTCTAGTGGCATTAGGAAAACAGCCCTGGGCTCTACACTGCCCTATTTCATTTAAATAAAATGTTAATACAAGACACTGTTGTTTGCGAGAGTTCCAGTACAATATGATTCGCCATATTATGCTGACTTCCCGACAAGTGGCATCTACTATAAGAAATTTTGGTATCAGCACCAGTATATTTACCTTTCTCTGTGGCATAGCCAGAAGTGTGTTGCGTCAGTAATGTGGGAGACCTGGGTTCTAATCCTGCGTTAAAACCAGGAAGTAATTGAATTTGCATAATCAGTGGCTAGCATTATTCGGAGGTTGTGTTTTCCCCTCTAATGTTGAATTTTTACTCCACTAATTGTCAGGTTTAGGTTTGGGGGGAACAGTTTATAAAAAAAATGTAATTCCTTTTCACTGTATTACAGCCTGCACAGCTGAAAACAACTCGCTTGACAACTCGGAGGAACTAATAAAAGGTACAGTTCACGGGTCTTTAGTTTGCATTGAAAATCATGTTTGCAGCAATAAAATAGAATGGTAAAATGTCAGGTTATTCTAGCTGGGTGGTTTATTTATATAACTCAGATTTTTCCCAGAGTTTTCTAGAGGCTCTGAGCCCATGAGTCCTGGTAACATGCTTTTCGGTGATGACTTCACATCTTAATGTAGTTCTGGTGGTGTGAACAAAATTGTTAGTACCTGCAGATGCTGCAGACAAAGCATTTGGGATGGTAGGTACGTCCCAGCGCAGACACCACCTCTCCTGTGATGAAGTCCCCACAGCTGTCACACTTGGTGCCGTACAGGCGCTGGTAGTCCTCCGTACAGATGTATTCACCTCTCTTCTGGAAGAATCCAGATCGAGCTAGATCACAGCCGCACACTGCAGACACAAGCAAACAGAAAACGACCACATGATTGGGGGTACAGATCCATAAACAAGTCCTTATGATCAAAGTCCACTAAAAGTTATTGTCTTTTTCTCAGTATGAGAAGCTAACACACGAGGAACCGTGTCATTGCTGCCCATTTGTGTCCCCATGACTTACTTATTATATAATTAACAGGTCTAATAACTTTTTATAGATATAGATATTTCATATATACAGCATTAATGTGAATAATGTGTTACGGTGCAAAGAAAATTGATTTCCGAGGTAGATAAAAGACATATTTGCACTGACTTTCAACCATGAAACTAACAGTAAAAAGGTTGACACAAAACATGTTTTGAAAGAGCTCAACAATGGCACAATGAAGATTATAAAGTGCATGACATGTTGTCATTTTATGATGTAATCCCGATCACAGATTTGTCCAGTGAATGACAGGGATTAAACAGGCGGTTACACCGCACCATCAATTGAATTGCTGTCACAAGGCTTCTCTTACAATATTCAAACACAGATTATTTTTTTGTTGTTCAATAAAAAGAAATCATTTACTGCAAACAAAGAAATACACCAGAAAACGTACTGTCAGACACAAGATGAAAATGAAAAGTGAAAAGTCTGTTATCATTTACTCATACTGCATAACAACTTAAAATTCTGTCTGTTCTTCACACAATGCTACCATATGTCTTCAAACGACTTGGAATGTAAAGTCATATGGACCACTTTTATTGTAATTTTATGTTTATGTATAATAAACGGTTTAAATATTGAAAACCCTGGTTTGCATTAACTTCCAGTAATATATGGAAAAGAATAGGGCTGGGTAAAAATATAGATTTTCTGATGCATCGCAAACTGCAACGAATCAGTGATAGAACAGTCAATTGTACACAACGCCTTAACTAAGGAAAGCCGAAAGGGGCAATATAGGTGTTCAAGTTTTAGTGTTAAAAGCATACAATTTCTGATCTTCAAGTGTATCTCAAGCAGAGACAATAGTTAGTGGGAAAGATCTATCTTGGACCTATTCCAAAGCTGAGGTGCAAGATATTATCTTCTGAACAGCAAGAATATTCTAAAAGAGCAGAGTTCCACCGATTCACACAAGGAACAATTGTATAAAGTTTTAGGTCAAGTTTCATGCAGTGGAGCATTTTTCAGACAAACTATTGTGTGCACTGTGGGCAGGACCATTAGAGATGGTATCCACTAGATCCTTTGAAGCAATTAAATGTAACCGCACCATTGGTGAGATAGCAAGAAATAATACAAATGTTTTAAAAACATATCTAGTTCATTCAATGAACCTGAAATCGACAGCAATGACATTGCTTAGTGAAAGCTAACAGCTCTAAACTCTGACCAACATGATCACACGTGAAGTCGGCATGCTGTTTCCGAATGTTCTCCCATCTGACATATTTGGAATGGCTCAACAACAATTACTTTCCCCCATGGCACGACTATTAGTGAGTTGCGTCAGTTCAATCCCCATTCAAGTGAGGAAGTAATAGCATTTATATAAACAATCACGAGTATGTTAAGGAGGTTGCATTTTTACCCTAACATTGCATTTTGTCTGTACTAATGGTTATGGTCAGATTTGGGTTTTAGTAGGGGGGTAGATTAAATAAAATAAGCATTTCTCTTCACTGTTTTACACCCTGTACATCTGAAAACAATTATTTTTACAACTGTCACACTTGATTATATGCTCTGTAACGCTTACTGCTTTAGCATCTGGGGCAGTGTTTTCAAATTCGGTCAACATATGCCGATTTCAGCGAATGAAATATCAGCACACACTTGCCGATTTTTATGTGAGATCAGGCTAACTCTGAAACAATTACTTTTAACCCTAGTAATAGTCCATTACCTATTCCTTAGCTCAGGTGCATATCTTACTGTTGTAACATAAAAGGAGCACATGCTAAGAATGTTCATCTGTGAGATTATTGTGCTTCGGTGTAAGAATATGATGAAGAATATTTACTGCCATTTCATTGTTAATATATAATCATGTTATATATAAATCAGTAACTGTAGTCCAGTTACCAGTATTTCAAAATGTAATTTAATCGAATTACAAGTACTTGATTTTTGAACTCTGATTACATAAAACATATTACATGTAATCCGTTACTACCCAACACTGTCTATAATGAGCAACTTTTCTTAAAGAAACAGTACGGTTTTAGCACTTGTTCAACAAATCAATGTAAATAATTGTACCAATTTCATATGGAATTTCAAGACATCATATTTATTAATGGATTAGTCCATTTTAAAAAAGCTAAAATGTGACTAAACTGATGAATGATAACATTTAATTTGTAAAATTAATATTTTCATAATGTACCTAGTTAGAAGGTCCCCTGTATAACTAACAGGATTGGCTGACATAGAATTTCTTTCAAAATTAAGCAAAATGGGCATTATAACTGAAATATACCTATATGATTCGACTCGTGCCTATATCGAATCGAATCAAAATCGGAAACAGAAATGAATAAGGAAATCTGTATACCCAGTCCTATCAATATCAATATCATCAATACCCAGTCCTAGAAATTCAGGATATTCTTCAAAAATGTATCTTTTTTTTTATAAAATTTTGAAAAACAGGGTGAGTAAAAGATGACAGAAGTGTCATTTTTGGGAGGTAAAAAATCTCTTTAAATGTGTGTGTAAAAGTGCCTTCCACCAAACAATATCTGTCCCTCTCTTTCTCTCTTCATTTCCTGTTTTCCCGCTGGATGTGTAACGTGATTCCCTGAGATGCCTCTCACATCACACCAACCGGCAGTCACACGCTGTAACATGTATACGCCCCTCAGGATTCCAAATATATGCCAGAGCCGTGTCTTTCTGCCCAACACAGATTACTGCAGTCAGAGGACGACACGGGCAGGTGTGCATGTGTGTGTTTAAACTGTGTAGTATTTGTATTCATGTCATGCGCTGTGATTGTGTTTACTGTAGTGTGTGTTATTCTGCTGTGGAGGTTAAGGCAGAGGACTTCACATGGCTCTGTAATTGATTCAATGACACTACAGCCACAAAATCCGAGCTATGCAACAAGCTGTAAATATGTAATATGTAATAAATGTAATCTACATTTCTATCATCCATACATCCATACAGTGTCTGTCAGTCATCCATATCGATCTATCTATCTATCTATCTATCTATCTATCTATCTATCTATCTATCTATCTATCTATCTATCTATCTATCTATCTATCTATCTGTCATCCATATCTGTCTGTCTATCTACCTGTCTGTCTGTCATCCATATCTATCTATCTATCTATCTATCTATCTATCTATCTATCTATCTATCTATCTATCTATCTATCTATCTATCTATCTATCTATCTATCTATCATCCATATCTGTCTGTCTGTCTGTCTGTCTATCTACCTGTCTGTCTGTCATCCATATCTATCTATCTATCTATCTATCTATCTATCTATCTATCTATCTATCTATCTATCTATCTATCTATCATCCATATCTGTCTGTCTGTCATCCATATCTATCTATCTATCTATCTATCTATCTATCTATCTATCTATCTATCTATCTATCTATCTATCTATCTATCTATCTATCTGTCATCCATATCTGTCTGTCTATCTACCTGTCTGTCTGTCATCCATATCTATCTATCTATCTATCTATCTATCTATCTATCTATCTATCTATCTATCTATCTATCTATCTATCTATCTATCTATCTATCTATCTATCTATCTATCATCCATATCTGTCTGTCTGTCTGTCTGTCTATCTACCTGTCTGTCTGTCATCCATATCTATCTATCTATCTATCTATCTATCTATCTATCTATCTATCTATCTATCTATCTATCTATCTATCTGTCATCCATATCTGTCTGTCTATCTACCTGTCTGTCTGTCATCCATATCTATCTATCTATCTATCTATCTATCTATCTATCTATCTATCTATCTATCTATCTATCTATCTATCTATCTATCTATCTATCTATCTATCTATCATCCATATCTGTCTGTCTGTCTGTCTATCTACCTGTCTGTCTGTCATCCATATCTATCTATCTATCTATCTATCTATCTATCTATCTATCTATCTATCATCCATATCTGTCTGTCTATCTACCTGTCTGTCTGTCATCCATATCTATCTATCTATCTATCTATCTATCTATCTATCTGAAATGAGAAAATATGAC
The DNA here is from genome assembly GCA_032164185.1 of Moxostoma hubbsi. Classification (NCBI taxonomy): domain Eukaryota; kingdom Metazoa; phylum Chordata; class Actinopteri; order Cypriniformes; family Catostomidae; genus Moxostoma; species Moxostoma hubbsi. The sequence goes on along the minus strand of JAVLUX010000110.1, from coordinate 5,720,844 downwards.
ATAAAAAATATTTATTTCATTCAGAGGAGCCATCATTTAAACCAAACAGCCACTGTAGCCAAATGGATTTAAAATGTTAAATGCATTATAAAATAAAGAATAATTATGAAATCATGTTTTTCATAGCATTTTTACTAAATGTACATAATGAAGAATTATATTTAATCACTTTAACTTAAAGGCACCAGTGCAACAAAACCTGAATGATTACCACAAAATTTATTTCACTAAAAGTTTTTGTGACCAGGGTATGCAAAAACGAAAGATTCATTCAGGAAGAATATTATTATAATAATAAATTATTGTGGAATCCAGTCAAGTTTATTATTATAATACTAAATAAGTTTAATACAGAAGTAATATATTTTATATCCTATTTACTTAACCTGGAGCTTTTTTTTTGTTGTTGGTGAAAACAACAAAATGGGAAGTATGAAGTGTGAAAGTCCAGTGCATATTTGACCATTTACATTCTTCCTCATGCTGTCATCTCCTCCATTTCTGTGATACTTTGTTGCATCTATTCATTTGTATAATAATTTAGCGGTTACAGATGTTTGCCTGTCTGACTAGGACAGTAAAAAAAAGTTATTTTATTACTTTAATATGTATTTGAACCTTTTATGCCCCAATTTTCTCCAAGGTATCAATGACATTTTATCTTTTTTTAACTTATCTTTTTTGCTTTCTATTTCTATTGATTTTTTTTATTCTAAGAATATCCCCAGATATTTTGTTTCCTGTAGCTCAGCTACAAATCCAGTGTGTGTGGTCAATGACAGTAATAATGTCTATATAATGCAGTGTTCTGTGATGCAGGTGCACTTGTTTTCATGCTGCACAGTCTCAGTCAGTAAGAGCCAGTAAGATGAATAGCTGGCTCCGCTGGCCCATTCACAAGAGAGAAAAGACTCGCAAGTGACATCTGCACGACTTACAATTTACTCTCTTGCTCTCTATGGGCCCCATGCATAATTCAACAGCCCCATAAATAAAGTGTGTGTGTGTGTGTGTGTGTCCGGACTAGTGTTGTCTGTAGCAGACCTATGTGGAATACATGGAGGACATACAGCAGCAGTGTGTGTGTGTGTGTGTGTGTGTGTGTCTGGACTAGTGTTGTCTGTAGCAGACCTATGTGGAATACATGGAGGACATACAGCAGCAGTGTGTCTGTGTGTATGTGTGTGTGTGTGTGTGTGCGTGTGTCTGTGTCTGTTGGGAAAGGAGGAGGTAGATTATGTATTTATCTACTGCCAACACACACAATTTAATTCACCATAGCTGGACAAAGCTGCCCACCCTCCTGTTTTTTATTAATGACATCCAATGCAATTACTTTTATCATCTGGTTGTGTGTGTGTGTGTGTTTTGCACAGGCTTTAAGATAGAGATGAATGGTTGGCTGTTTTCTCTCCCTCTTTGTCTAGTCATTTATTCCTGTGTATAAGAATGTACTTTGCTTTCTATCCAATACTAAATGACAGCAACAAATCAGGAGTTCTGTGGACCAGGTGTAATGCATAAATGTCTGTATTTTTGCGGAGGCTTATATGCTAAATTCTTCAGGGTGAACTCGCAAAAGAGTAGCACCACTGTTGTATAATGTAATATAATTATGTTATATAATGAAGACAAATGCATATTTTATTAACCATACCCCCTAACCTCAACCCTATACCTAACCGTACTCGATTTACTACTCGCTTTTGGCGCCCCTCTGTGGACATTTCACATAGAAACTGGAGCTCACATGTGTGCCCATTCGTTCAAAAACACTTCCTGCTCCAGCCGCTGGGGGCAGTGCTTAGGCTGTGCCTGTTCATTTATTAAATATTTTAGCTAACTTGTGCAAAAGCTCCATTCAACAAATTTGACATATTTAAATCCATTCCGTACCAATTCTGTATGTTTCCCCCTTAAATCAATCCAGAAAATGCAAAAAAGAAAGTCTGCAAGTTCTGTCAATGGTAAAAACGTCTCAGGTTACGGATGTAACCCTTGTTCCCTGAAAAAAGCGGAACGAGATGCTGTGCTGAAGAGCGCTTTGGGAACACGTCTCAGTTGTGACCAGCTGTGAATATGTATGTAACACGTCAATGAACATTGACCGGAATTTATAGCATCTGCCGATGTAATCATTGGACGCACCTGGCACAGTGGCTATAAATAGATGCTTCATCGGTGCATCATCAGGTATTTAGTCTGAAGAGCAGTCCCAGGGCATCCCAGTGCGGCAGAAAAGTGCAACATCTTGTTCAGCTTTTTTTAAAGGAAAAAGGGTTACATACGTAACCCGAGACGTTCCCTTTACAAAAAGCTTCACTATGATGCTGCGCTGAAGAGCGCTTTGGGAACGAGCATACCCACGCCACCGCATTGTGGCTGTCCGGACACCCACGGTTGTGCAGTGTGCTCACAAGAGCATGAGAAGGCACAGACATGGGCTTGAGATGTCGACTCAAGGACATAGAAGCCCGGAGTAGCATGAACATCCAAGCTGTAGAATCTAATGAATGTGTGCGGAGAGGACCAGCCTGCCGCATCACAAACATGCTGCAGAGGGACCCCTCTGGCCAAGGCTTGAGAGGAGGCGACCCCTCTGGTAGAGTGAGCCCTCATGCCAACAGGTGAAGCTTGAGCGCGCGCCTCATAGGCCAGGGCAATAGAGTCCCTCACCCAATGCGACATAGTCTGCTTGGTGGCGGCTGCCCCCTTTTTGCGGCCCCCATGACAAACGAATAGTTGCCCTGACTTATGCCACTGGCTAGTGCGGTGGATATAGGTCTGAAGGGCACGGACTGGACAAAGTCAGTGAAATCTTTCCTGCTCCAGCGTAGAGAACGGTGGGGGGTGTAGAAGGCTTCAAGAGTGACCGGGTTTAAGGTTGAGAAAGGCACCTTAGGGAGGTAATTGGGATGAGGATGCAAAATTGCTTTGGTCATACCTGGGGCAAACTCTAAACAGGCTGGCAAAACAAACAAGAGCCTGTAGGTCCCCAATTCTCTTTAGAGAGGTAATATCCATAAGAAAAAACATCTTGGGAGTCAGAAGTCTGTCAGACTCTAGAGGTCCAAAGGGGTCTCAAGCAGGCACTCAAGGACTACTGCTAAGTCCCAAGAAGGGCTCCTGGTCCTAGCTGGTGGCCTTAGTCGCCTGGCTCCACGAATGAAACGGGTGAGTAGACGATGTCTCCCCAGAGGCACCCCGTCAATCAGGGCGTGGCAAGCCGAAATGGTGGCCACATAAACCCTGAGAGTGGCAGGGCAAATGCCTGCTGACAGTTTTTCCTGCAGAAAGCCCAGAACTGAAGCAATCTAGCAGTTAACTGGATCTGCATTATGTGTACTGCACCATTTTTCAAAGACACCCCATTTGTTGGCATAGATCCTTCTGGTAGAGGGAGCCCTAGCACTTAAAATGGTCACGATAACCTCAGGTGAAAACCCTGTGTCCCTCAGTTGGTACCCCTCAGGGGCCAAACCTGAAGGTTCCACAACTCGGGCCGGGGATGAAATATAGTCCCCTGTGCCTGAGACAGAAGGTCCCTCCTGTTCGGAATCGCCCAAGGCGAGCCGTAGAGGAGAGACATTATCTCCGAGAACCATACCCTGTTCTGTCAGTGCGGCGCAATCAGTAAGAGGCAAGACCCTTGCTGGCGAACTCTGGCCAAGACTCCTGGGAGCAGAGAAACTGGGGGAAATGCATTCAGACGCATTCTGGGCCATGTATGTGCCATTGCGTCCAGACCCAGGGGGGCTGGGTGACTCAGAGAGAAGTAGAGGGGACATTGCGCTGTCTGAGAAGAGGCATAGAGGTCCACTTCTGCCCTGTATAATCTCACCCAGATTTGCTCTACTACCACGGGGTGGAGTTTCCACTCCCCTGTCGGTAACTGATGTCTGGACAGTAAATCTGCTCCCACATTCAGGCATCCAGGGATATACACTGCCCTGAGTGACAGGAATTTTCCCTGGGCCCAAAGGAGAATCCGACGTGCCAGGGAATTCAGCTGGCGTGAACGTAGACCTCCTTGATGATTTATGTAGGAGACTGCTGTTGTGTTGTCCACCCGCACCAAGACATGGCAGTTTCTCAGATGCTGGAGGAAGTATTTCAGGGCCAGAAATACCGCAATCAACTGGAGGCAGTTGATGTGCCAATCGAGCTGATGACCCTCCCATTCCCCTTGAGCTGGATGACCACTTTAGATGGCTCCCCAGCCCTTCAGGGAGGCGTCTGTCATGAGCAGTCTGCGACAGCAAGACGCACCTAGAGTGGGACCTAAGGTAAGAAACCGGGGTCTGAACCACATAAAAAAGGGAACGAAGCCCGCGGTGCGTAACCCTTATTTGCCTTAGGGGACTGGCCCTTGGATGAAATCCCCTGGCTTTTAGACACAGCTGAAACGGTCTCATATGCAGAAGGCCCAAAGGGATCACTGTGGACGCAGATGCCATGAGACCTAGAATGCGTTGATACTGAAGAACAATGCAACCTTGACCTAGCCTGACTTCGCTCAGGGTGTTCTGAATGGAAAAGATCCGAGCGGGAGACGATTGTGATAAGTGATTTCCTGGGTAGGAGAGAGAATGCTCTTTTTGACGTTGAGCCTCAGACCCAGAGAAACCAATTGAGCTAAGACGATATCCCTGTGTTGGACCGCCAGTTCTTGAGACTGTGCCAATATCAGCCAATCGTCTATGTAATTCAGAATGTGGATGCCTTGGAGTCACAAAGGAGCCAGTGCTGCATCCTTGCATTTTGTGAATGTGCGGGGTGATAGGGCTAGGCCGAATGGAAGAACCCGATACTGGAAGGCTTCGCCCCCGAAAGTGAACCTCAGGAGCTTCCTGTGCTGTGGCAGAATTTCTATATGAAAATATGCGTCTATAAGATCGATCGTGACCAGCCAATCGTAGCGATGGAATTGTGACATGACCATCTTGACAGTTAACATCTTGAACTTGAACACCCTGACTGAGCGGTTCAAGCCTCAAAGATCTAAGATCGGACGCAACCCCCCACCCTTCTTGGGGAACAGGAAGTATCTGCTGTAATAGCCTGACTCTTTCTCTGGAGGGGGAACATGTTCTATGGCCCCCTTGACCACGAGATTTTGCAGTAGACAGTAGAGTTCCACAGTAGACATGCCTGCTCCGGTTTCACGGAAGTTGAAACGCAGAGGATGGCGAGAGAATTGAATTCTGTAGCCTCTTTCTACTGTTCTTAGAGCCCACATAGAAATACCGGGCAGAAGTTCCCACGCTGCCAGGTTTTCTGAAATGGGTACTAATTTCGACACTTCCTGTTGAGGGGATGTTGGGTGTGGTACTAATTTCGACACTTCCTGTTGAGGGGATGTCGGGTGTTCCGCGTCCTGGAATAAGGCAGAAAACAGCAGTACACCCAACTTTTTTCTGGAAGCCTCTGCCTCCCGAAACACCAGAGGTGGCGGGAAAGGAGAGAACTCCTGAGGGTACCGGGAGGGGCGAAGTGGATGGTACATGGCTGAGCGCAAGACCGTCAGGGTTTTTTCCTTTTTGAAATAACTGCCCTGAGGTCTTGCTTTGGAGGCTGTCGGGGGTGACGAGCCTGTCCCCAGTCATTACAAGGGGGAGCATGACTCGCCACGCTCTGTTTTTGAGCCTCTCTCCTAGCAGCGAGGAAAGAATTGCCCAAACGCTTCCTCGTCGAGCGCGGAACCTGCACTCAGGTCTTTAAGCAGATCAGCCTGGTATGCCTGCAACACCGCCATGGTGTGCAGAGCATCACCAGCCTGACCTGCCGCTTGATACGCCTTCCCCACTAGCGTGGAGGTGGTCCTGCACGGCTTTGTGGGGAGGGTCTTTTCAGCAATGATGCCGAGCCCAGTGAGAGATAACCCACAAGTGTCTCCTCAAACGGCGGCATCATCGAATACCCCCTGTGCCTCAGCACCCACTGAGGAATATAGTCGAATATATCGACGTCGAGGGCACGTGGACACGGGAAGTATAAGGTTTCCTCCATGAACGAGAAAGCTCCTCATGGAGGTCATCAAAGAAGGGAAGGGACTGATGAGGCATTCCCTTCCCCCGGCCACTTTGGAGTGTTTGGGGGTCTCTTGTTGGAGTGGCCAGTCCATTTTAAGCCTGGCCACAGCACGAGTAACCACGTCGAGTAATTCCTCTGCTGATTTATTATCAAACCCGGAATGCTCAGAGGTGGATAACTCGAAATCAGCTGAACCAAAAGATTCACGGTCCCCCTCATGAACCGAAGAGGCGCCAGAGCGCGCTTCGAGATCACGGGAAGGACCAGCAGGGGAGAGAGCGAGCGAAAGGGACGAACTCGTCTCTCGCTCCTCAGCCAGATCCATGCGAGAGCCCCACGAGTGAAGTGTGGGCGCTGACTCCTGGAAGTAAGCGAGGCGAGCATGAAGGATTTAGCCCGAAAGCAGATCACAATGCTCGCTCCCAGAGCAGCATGCTCTTCCCCCAAACAAACAAAACAAAACTGATGCATGTCCCTCTCGGCCATAGAGCGGAGACAGGGGAACATGTATCGTTTGCCTTGACTTTCGGTCATTTTAGGTAGATAGATAGATTTCTTTTTTTTTCAGAGGAAACAGAAAGGAGAAAAGGTTCACTGCGCACTGCCTAACAGAATCTAACTCCTGACAGAGGAAAGAACGTTTGACAGGCTCGTGATAGCACACAGTACAGAATGGATCTGAAAAAATCTGATGAATTACCGGTGAAGCATCTATTTATAGCCACTGCGCCAGGTGCGTCCAATGATTACATCGGCAGAGGCTATAAATTCCGGTCAATGTTCATTGACGTGTTACATACATATTCACAGCTGGTCACAACTGAGACGTGTTCCCAAAGCGCTCTTCAGCGCAGCATCATAGTGAAGCTTTTTGTAAAGGGAACATTTCTTTTGGACATTCTATAATGGTAACACAATCTGATACCATCACTTTACCATGGTACTTCCATAGCACTTTAATTTAAAGGGCAAGCAAACCCCAGACATCTTAATCTCAATGAATTAAATGGGAAAATGCCATTTCTCCTTATCTTTGAAGCAGTGCTATAAAATAAATGTACTCCAAGGATCTATTCCCATTCAATTCGGAGGATAGTGACTAGCGCAGATCAAAATTTCCAAACAAAATGGCAATAAAATTGAGTCTTATGTTCAATTCTGTCCCACAATGATTTTACATCACCACAACAACAAGCTGATTGGTACGATTACTGTATGATGGGATGACAATTGAGGTCAGGACAAATGAAACTCCCTTGACAGCTAAAGATTACAACAAAGGGTCTGGATGGTATAAATGAAGCATCCAGAAAAATAGGGGTAGTTTGAGGGTCCAACTCGTAGCGTATGCTGGTGTAGGGCTAAAAATAATCAATACAATTTCATTAGTAAGACAGTGAGAACTCTGCTAGAAAGTGAAGTATATTATCAGAGAGAGAGAGAGAGAGAGAGAGAGAGAGAGAATGGGAGAATAGCTTTTCAATCTATGTTGTAAATGTATATTGCATCTAGGGCTGTTTACTGATTACACATCCAAATTTACACCATGATGCCAATTAATTGATGTAATTAATTGCAAATAGTTGTATTTATCAATATTTGCTGTGAATGTCACTCCTTCCATTCATCTTCTTTGCCTTGTAAAGCACTGTTACTCATTCTATCACAATCAACAAACCCCCGTAGGTTCATAACACCCCATTCCCCGGTTGAGAAACTATGGGTTAGGCTCATTTAGTTAGCTGACCAGCACACATACACAAACAAACACTGATTTATTCGACTCCTGTATACTGGATTTAAATATTTAAATACCAGCCTGACCTTTCGCATCTAGGCGTAACAAATGCCATTGGGCACGTGAACCCCAAAGGTAAGTTCTGTCACATCATGACAACTTCCCATGGGATGAAGTCTGGAGAGACAAGTCCTCCTTTTACATAAGAGTATTTAAGAGGGGAGGCTGGTTGAGCTCGCTTTAATGGACGGGCTTGGACATGAAACCCGACACAAGGCCATTTCATAGTGGAGGAGAAACACTGAAGGACTGTTAGAAGGAGAGACGTTAAGATGTTTGTAAACCCTTATTGTTGTGATTTGCTGGATTATTTGAACAAGCAATTTATGAACATTTTTTTTAATAACATTTAAATGTGCTATTTGTCAGAGACTAACAAATATCAAACTGTTATTTGATTTTTATGTTATATAATGTTTAATGAAATGAGTTCTAATTGTTAATAGAATTACTCATAAAATTCGATTTTCATTAAAACTGGCAATAGCTGTGCATTCACGTCATGATGGAATTACCGTAATTATGAGGTCCTGATTTATATAATCATTCAAATCTTCACAGAAGACAACATTTTACAAGTTTCAGCTACTTTTAAATTGAAATAGCTTTTTATTAAAACGTGTTTGCTTAAAATGTTTCCCCTCCGCCGTAGCTCTCAAAACACATATTTACATTTATTATGTTGCAATGAGCTACGCAGACTTTAATGGCTTGCATTCTGGCCTGTTTGTCACACAAAGCTATCATATGGCTTCAGAAAACTTGGAATATAGCACTTGAGTCATATGGATTACTTTTTTGAGTATTTTATAGTGATTTTTGGAGCTTGGCATGCACTGGTCAATATAAGCTTTTATCATATGAAAAAGAGCAGCAAGGATATTCTTCAAAGTTTCTCCTTTTGTGGTGCACAGAAAAAATTGTTCAGAGCAATGGGGGTGAAATTTACAAAATTGTCATTTTTGGGTAAACTAACTCCTTAGACAGCCTAAAGCAGTTTATATTATAGTATTTTATCTCTTTTTAAATAAAATGCATTTACTTGAATTGCCATTCACTTCATTAATCAGAGTTTGTTAATAATTAAATCCAACAGTCAATAAGCTGTGAGACTCTTGGCTCATTAGCTGAGGAAGATCTTCTCTCAGTCTTGATTTTAAACCCCACTTAAAGACTAAAGTCAAAAATCTATATTTATATATCATTAGTAAGAATTAACCCTTTTGTATGATCACAGTGAATAAGATCTGCAATTCAGGGATATAGATGTGAGCAGTTTATTTTGTGAAAAGACAAACACACACATTTAATTCAGTCTAAATTACTAGATGCTTCAAATGCCTTGGGGCAGCTCTGTGACAGTTAAGCTTGAACAAGACTGTTCACACAAACAATGAAAAAAATCACTAAAACACGTTTTGGTTGTCAAAAGATTGTGGAACATGTGCATAGTTAATGTAAAAAGTGAAGTTAGTCTGAAAAAAGTATCATTTATTTGCAGATGCCATATGGCTTAATATTTTGTTATCTAGTGTAATGCCATTCAGATTTTTTAAATATGACTGTAAAGAAGTTCAAGGTCACGGGCAAGGAAGAGGCGAGAAACCGGCTTGACATATAAACTAAAGGTTTAATGGAAAACTCAAAAGACAAACACATAAGATAACGGACGTCCGTAATTGAGCTCTCTCCAGGCGGTCGGCGGCGAGCCCCTCCTCCCCTCGCGGTCGGCGGCCGTTCCTCCGTGTCCAGGTGGCTGGGCTCCTCCGTCCCCCGGCAGATGGCCGCGGCTGCTCCACTGAGAAGTGGCGAGAACTCCGCTACAGCGCATCCCTCTTCCTTCCCGGGTTTCGGCACCAGTGTAAAGAAGTTCAAGATCACGGGCAAGGAAGAGGCGAGAAACCGGCTTGACATATAAACTAAAGGTTTAATGGAAAACTCAAAAGACAAACACATAAGATAACGGACGTCCGTAATTGAGCTCTCTCTCTCGATCGCCGTCTGCGAGTGGCCTTTATCCCTCTTGACGGCTTAATTAGCCTAATACGGGACCAGGCGTGCGTAATCACGCGCCGGTCCCGCCCTCCACCGTGCCACAATGACTTATGTGACCAAATACTTTTGGGTGTCACTGTATATTCAAATATAGATATTTCAAAGTTGACAGTAACTGTAGGTACAGTATGTGTGTGTGTTGGCTGACAGTGAAACGGAGGTTGTAGAATATTAATCCTCTTTGGCTGGTGGCTTGCTGAGCGGTAAGCAAAAGATAATCTGTCTCTACATCCCAGCATTGCAAGATGGATGGCCAGCCTTCACCAGATACACACACTTTTATCTCTGTACAATACATATTACATCTATGTCTGGGTCACTCATAAGAAACAATGGGCATCATTGCGATGACAACAGATTTCCCGACCCTATATCCACTAGGGATGTCATAAAATATTGATATATCAATTATTGATCGGCACGTTATTTTATCAATATATTTTATAGGCATCAATATATTAAAAATCATTCGACAGTAAATTAGAAGCCTAAATTGTGTGCTTTCAATTAACAGCGAGTTATTGTAAGTAGGGTGCATTATTCTGCTGAAAGAGGCCACTGCCATCAGGGCATACTTCTGCCATGAAGGGGTGTACCTGGTCTGCAATGATATTTTGGTAGGTGGCACGTGTAAAACTGATGTCCACATGAATGTCCGGAACCAGTGTTTCTCTTCGGAACATTGCCCAGAGCATCACACTACCTCCACCAGTAGTCGTCTTCCCATAGTGCATCCTGGTACCATGACTTCCCCAGGTAAATGGTGCACATGTACACGGCCATCCATGCACTTTAAAAGAAAGCTGGACTCATCGGACCAGACAACCTTCTTCTACTGCTCCAAGGTCCAGTTCCAAATGCTCCTGTGGCCATTGTAGGCACTTTTGACAGTGGACAGGGGTCATCATGGGCATTCTGACCAGTCTGCTGGCTATGCAGCCCCATACGCAGCAGATGCACTGTGTGTTGTGACACATTCCTCCTGTAACAATCATTAAAATTTTGTGTGACTTATGCCACAGTAGACCTTCTGTCGGTTTGGACCAGATGGGATAACCTTCACTGCCCTTGTGCATCGATGAGACTTGGGTGCCCAACACCTTGTCGCCGGTTTGTGGTTTGTCTCTCCTTGGACCACTGTTGATAGGTACTCACCACTTCTAACCGGGAGTACTTCATAAGCCTTGCAGTTTCAGAGATGCTCTGACCCAGTCATCTGGCCATAACAATTTGGCCCTTGTCAAAGTCACTCAGGTCTTCACTCCTGCCCATTTCTCCAGCATTTAACACATTGACTACGAGAACTGATTGTTCACTTACCATCTAATCTACCCAGACCTTGACATGTGGCCTTGTTAGGAGATGATCAACGTTACTCGCTTCAACTGTGAGTGGCCATAATGTTTTTGCTCATTGGTGTATATCAATAATCATCAGGAGAATCTTCAGATTATCAATACGTGACAATAGCATCGATCCCAAGCCTAATATCCAAACCTGTTATTCTGATGCCACCTCTGTAAATACAACGATACTTGAACAAAAATGGTTATCTCTTAAGGCTGGGCACACAATAGAGCGGAAACGCAAGCCTATTAAAAAATCAGCTTTCGCTGCGTACCAAAGAGGAAATTTTACCAATTTTATCACAGTTTGACCTCAATTGGCTCAATACAAAGAATACAAACTTAAAAACTGGTTTGCAACAACATAGTCTCAACTATGTGAAATTATCATACGACTTGTATTTCAAATTTCAAAACAAACAGAATTTCAAATCGAAACAATACAGGCATAACATTTTAGCAAGCCTCCTTTCTGACACTATTTTAAGAAAGGAAACGTCAGTGAACAAATTTGGTAACTCATTCCATATTTGTACAAAACAAATGACTGATGTATGTCAATAACGCTTCATTCGTCTCATTCCAAATGATGACTTTCTTATGTAGAACACAAATGTTATCTACAGTTTTTGGTCTTAGAATATGTTTAGAATAGGGTCCAAGCGCAGTGTCGGCTGTGTTTAAAAGTAATCCGGTTCCCGTGAGGAGTCCACCTGCTGAGGTCACACACAAGCTTGACCCAAGCATGCTGGTACATGAGTCTGTGGGGTTTACAGAATGTGTGATCTCTACAGTATATACACTTTTAGAAAAAGACCAACAGAGCAAAACCGGTTAAATCCAAGCTTAACCACTGTCCCGACACTTCCTGTCAAATACATCAACGCTTTACAGAGCATTGCATTTTAATAAGAATAAAGCTCAATTATAACATGCAACATACTAAATCTTTTGTGATCTTTCAATCTTTGATGATTTTTAAACTAAGTCAGTTACAAAGACATTAAATAAAAGCCCTAACCTGTCCCTAAAGATGACCCTGTGACCTTTATAAGCACTAGGGGAGTGATGTATGACCAAAATATATCATGTTATAAGTAATTTTATGGTAATAGTAGTACAGAATATGTCGATCACCAATGCGATCATCTAATCAGCCATTTGTGTGGCAGCAGTGCATAAAATCATGCAGATACGTGTCAGGAGCTTCAGTCAATGTTCACATCAACCATTAGAATGGGGAAAAAATGTGATCTCAGTGAATTGGACAGTGGCATAATTGTTGGTGCCAGATGGGCTGGTTTGAGTATTTCTGTAACTGCTGATCTCCTGGGATTTTCACACACAACAGTCTCTAAAATTTACTCAGAATGGTGCCAAAAACAAAAACACATCCAGTGAGCGGCAGTTCTGTGGAGGGAAATGCCTTGTTGATGAGAGAGGTCAACGGAGAATGGCCAGATTGGTTCGAGCTGACAGAAAAGCTACAGTAACTCAGATAACCACTCTGTACAATTGTGGTGAGAAGAATATCATCTCACAATGCTATTCTGAGATGCGGTTGGTTTGGTTTTGGTGGCATGTGGGGGATCAACACAATATTAGGCAGGTGGTTTTATTGTTGTGGCTGATCGGTGCACAATACAGCTAATTTTGCTTGAAATCCAACAAATGTATGTTTTATAACCATGTGTTTATGCCAATGTTTGTGTAATTCAGTGAATTAAACATTTTAAGTAAAAGCTTCTTCATTCTATTCAATTATTTTATTTTTATTTGGAACTGCAGTCATAAGTCAGAACTATTTCAACTGTAATCCAGAAAAGAGATCCACTAATCAGGGAAGTTGCTGTTACTGTGAAAATGGAAACTGAGGGAAAACTTGCAAACCCTTCTGCCTCCTCTCAAGCTACTTATACATGTATATATCTACATATTTCAATAAACATAACATGTATTGTTTTTATACTTAGAATATGAGAGAGAACAATTGTAAGATATCTTAGGACTTAAGAAAAGGTAAAACTTTTATCCCCATAGAGACCAATTAATCAACAAACAGAATTTCAAAATACAGACATAAAATTTTAGCTAACCTTCTATCCAACGCTTTATTTTAAGAAAGGTTAGTTTTGGGTTTAGGTTCGGGGTTTGAGTTAGGGGCTAAACAAAAAACAAAAAAAAAAAACAAAAAAATTTAATCTTTCTTCCATGGTACACAACAATGAGTTTCTGATCAAAATCATGGTTAGGTATAAGAGTTTGGGTAAAGGGTTAAACTTATAATCAATGACTATAAGTCAATAATTATGTTGGCTTGACGAAGCTAATAAACTGTTACTCTACAAACTTGTTTTTTTTTTTTTTTTTAAATTCAAAATTCCTAAACAAAGACCAAAATTTCCAACAATAAATCCTCCTAGAGCTTTCAAGCTACATCCATCAAACTTGGACCTTCAGACTGTTCTGGAATAGTGTATGTATGTATGCGGTCGGTCGGTCAGTCGTCCGTCCGTCCGTCTGTCCATCTATCATCCATCCATCCATCCATCCATCTATCTATTTATCTGTATGTCTGTCTGTCTGTCTGAACACAATGACCACGTATGTGTACTAAAGGCTCAGTTTAATTTAAACATCCTATATTAACTGTGCATTTTCTCATTGAGAATCAATGGATGCATCCAAAAGCTGGACTATTTTGTTTAAGAGGCTAATATGAAAATAAGGTGCATTTCAAACTGTTCTGAGACCAGTGCAGACAGACAGCACACTGGAGGTTAAGTCATTCCCTAATTAGCGAGCATCACATAGCTTTCCTATTCAAAGTGCATTCACTCCTAAAATCCGGTCAAAAGTTGAGTTTCAGGCTGCAGATGATGTTTGGATTACTCAACATGTTTGGCAGATATGGCACAATGATAATCAGAACATAGATTCAGAATGTATAATGTATCGTTTCATTTTAACATGGTTGACAGTGATTGGATGATGCTGGACATTAGCATGGATTATAGCTTAGTATTATTTAAAATTTCACAACTTCACATTTGTGGACGTACACAGAAACATTATGACCACCTGCCTAATATGCTGTTGGTCCTCCATTTGTCGTCAAAGCAGCGCCGACCCACAAAGTCAAGGACTCTACAAGACCCCTGAAGGTGTCCTGTTGTATCTGGCACCAAGACAAGGTGTTGGCAAGGTGGAGCCACCATGGATAAGACTTGTTGGTCCAGCACATCCCACAAATGCTCAATCTGATTTAGATCTGGGGAATTTGGAGGTCAGGGCAACACCTTGAACTCTTCATCATGTTCCTCAAACCATTCCACAACAATGTGTGCAGTGTAGCTGTGTGCATTATCTTGCTGAAAGAGCCACTGCAATCAGGCCATGAAGGCCATTGCCATGAAGGGGTGTACCTGGTCTGCAATGATGTTTAGGTAGGTAGCCTTCTTGCATCGATGAGCTTTGGGCACCCAACACCCTGTTGCCTGTTTGTGGTATGTCCCTTGTCGGACCACTGTCAATAGGTGATCACCACTGCTGACCGGAAGCACTTCACAAGTCTTGCCGTTTCAGAGATGCTCTGACCCAGTCATCTGGCAATAACAATTTGGCCCTTGTCAAAGTCGCTCAAGTCTTTACTCCTGCACATTTCTCCTGCATTCAACATGTTAACTATGAGAACTGATTGTTCGTTTCCCATATAATCTATCCAGACCTTGACATGTGGCCTAGTTAGGAGAAGATCAACGTTATTCGCTTCACCTGTAAGTGGTAATAAAGTTTTGGCTCATCAGTGTACATTTTTAGTAGAACTATTTGATCTAAAAAAATAAAAATTTAGGTGCTACTAGTTACAAATCAAAAAGGGGAATGGAAAATGCACATAGAAGACACTCTCAGGTCTCAGTAAGTTAAAACAGTACTAAGACTTGTGCCTAAGATAGTGGCCCTGGACAGCCAAAAAAATGTTTTTGTGATGTATACTATTTTTAACAAATTAGACATATACTGTCAACAAACGAATGACCCCAGTTTTAAACCAAAAGCCGGTTTGTTGAGATTTAAAAATGGAAAAGCTTAATTATGGGGAAGAAAACGCTTGATAGAAAAAAACTGTCTTTCTTCATTCAGTTTTGCTATTTTGGCAAAAAGTAGTGTTCATTAAATGTGAAAATTGATAGAAATTTGGTTTTCCCTAGCCGTTGTATTAAAGCCTTTTACATTAGCGTTTACACATTTTTGCATCTATTTTCTGTGTTTTTCCGATTGTTGCCCTATCGGCATCAAGCTCAAGGTGGACCCCTTTAACAGCTGCACAGCATCTCACGCAGGAGCCTCCTGAAAAATAAAGTCCTGTTCTTAGAGCTGGAATGTCCCTTATTTGGTTGGTAGAATGTTGGCAACCCTATCTCTGCCTCTAGTTAATTGTACATGAATATCAATAGCATCATACGCAAAACCCAAATGCAGAACAGGAAACCACTGGGATCTATACATTTGACTTAAAAACACACAACAAAGAGAGCAAGAAATAAGAACATGGTTGAGATACTAGCTAACAAACCTCTATGGAATACTTAGTTGCTCTCGAGCTTAAAAAGCAAGAACAGTCATGCAGAAAGTGCAGGCGGGTGGAGGTAGTGCTGGCCTGTCAACTCTACTCTCAGTAACACACAAACACACACTCATTACAAACCACCCATTTGTGACGGTACTTAATTGATACAGTTCCACAGTAGCTGTTCTGCGTAATGTCCTTATGGATGCCTACCCTTCAATCTTAGTGTGATGGAAAAGAGATGAATCTGCTTTTAAAGCTTACAGTATATCTTTCATAGCTGCAATTCTTAATCTCCTAAAATGGTTGCCCTGACAGAGAAAGGAAAAACTCACAGAAATAGGAGAGAAAAAGAGAGAGAAAGAGAAAAGGAAAGATTCCTCAGGAATAAAAAAATAAATCACACACTATGTAGATGATTTTTGAGTGAACTATCCCTTTAAAGATATTACTCACTAAAAATCTTACCCTGTACTAAAGCTCTTACATCAAAAATGGCACCTGCTTGTACGTTGCAGTATAGTATCAAACATCATTGGTTATTGTGTGTCATATGACCAAATGTCACTGACGGCAAACTTGATACAACATATCTAAAGGTAGAGTTGGGAAAAAAATTGCAATTACCTTTTATTTTTTAATTACTGGAACCGTATGGAATCTACTCTGTGAAACAAACCAGTATAGTCCGAATCCAGAACGAATGATTCTTGTGTATGTAATCTACAGTGAAAAACATACAGCAATACCAGTGAAGTCTGATTCATAAACAAATGACTTAAATGAGCTGATTCTTTTGAATCTACAGCGCAATCAGTGTAGTTCGATTCCTAAACAAATGACTCTTATGATCCGGATCTTTTAAATATACAGTGCCAAACTCACAACTCTTCCAGTGTAGTCTGATTCATGAACAAATAATTTTATGAGCCCATTCTTTTCAGTAAATCAAAAATATACAGCGCTACCAATGCAGTCTGATTCATAAACCAATTTCTCTTATTAGCTGGTTCTTTTTAGAGAATAAAACATATACAGCATGGCCAGTGTAGTCCGGTTCCCAAACAAATGACTCTTAAGACCCGGTTCTTTTAAATCTAAAGTGCGAAACACACAACACTTCAGTGCAGTCTGATTCAAGAATAAATTACTCTTATGAGCTGGTTCTTTTTAGTAAATCAAAAACATACAACATGACCAGTGCATTCTGATTCATGAAAAAATGACTCTTATGAGCCAGTTCTTTTTAATGAATCAAAAACATACAACACGACCAGTGCATTCTGGTTCATGAACAAATTACTCTTATGGGCCGGTCCATTTTAGTGAATCAAAAACATACAACACGACCAGTGCATTCTGATTCATGAACAAATTACTCATATGAGCCGGTCCATTTTAGTGAATCAAAAACATACAACGTGACCAGTGCATTCTGATTCATGAACAAATTACTCTTATGAGCCAGTTCTTTTTAATGAATCAAAAACATACAACAGGACCAGTGCAGTCTGATTCATGAACAAATTACTCATATGAGACGGTCCATTTTAGTGAATCAAAAACATACAACGCGACCAGTGCATTCTGATTCATGAACAAATTACTCTTATGAGCCAGTTCTTTTTAATGAATCAAAAACATACAACAGGACCAGTGCAGTCTGATTCATGAACAAATTACTCATATGAGCTGGTCCATTTTAGTGAATCAAAAACATAAAACAGGACCAGTGCATTCTGATTCATGAACAAATTAATCTTATGAAGTGTGTGCGTATCCACACAGCATGTTAAATGTAGTCTGAAAACTGAATGAATGACTCTACTGAGCTAGTTCTTTTTCATCAAAAACACTTACGCATAAGTCGAAGCGGTAACTGAATTACTCAAAGATGTCTGTCTAACGCGTTTACACAGAAAAACTAAAAATGTTAGTTACACATGTAACTGTGGTTCTGTGAATTCTGGATGACCGCCAGAGTTCTTGGTCACTCGGAATGCTTGCGCGAGAAAGGCATACCGAGGCAGTGTGCCAGCCAGATAGGTCGAGAGAATATACCAACAAAGTCACATAGTGACGTATGCTGAGCCCTGGGGGTTATAAACCACAGCCGCTCAGAAGGATTTAACCCAATGGCCAGACCCAAAGCTGCAAGCGAGCTGGACCCGGGTGCCAGACGCTGGCCTCCAGCTGAGAGGGGAGATCCTTCCTGGGGGGAAGCTTCCATGGATTGCCTGACAGAAGTTTTAGCAACAAAGGAAACCATGGTCTGGCTGGCCATCGTGGTGCCACGAATAGCACTCTGTGCTTGCACAGGGAGATCCTGTGTAACGCCTCCCATAACAGAGGTATAGGTGGGAACGCATATAGTAGGCAGTTCGGCCATTCGTGAGACAGTGCATCCTGGCCCAAGGGGCTGGACACTTCTGTCCTTGCGAACCATAGACAACAGTGAGTGGTCATCTCCGAAGCAAAAAGATCCACCTCTGCTCTTCCAAATCGTAGCCAGATCTCCTGCACAACATCTGGATGACGTCTCCATTCTCCTGGATGTACCCGATCCCTGGAAAGAGCATCCGCTGTCTGGTTGCATGCTCCTGAAAAATGAGCTGCCCTCAGTGAAGCGAGTCGCGGCTGACACCATGTCAGGATCTCGTGCGTAAGCTGTAGAGACCTGTGGGATTTCGTGCCGCCCTGGTGGTTTCGATTGAACACTGTTGAGGTATTGTCGGACCGAACGAGAACATGGCGGCCTGCCAGGACTGGCAAGAAAAACTTTAAAGCCATGAACACTGCACGTAGTTCCAGAAGGTTGATATGTTCTGTGGTCTGGGTCGGTGTCCAGTGCCCGCAAATACCCCTCTGGTTCCATGTTGCCCCACAACCTGTGAGGGAAGCATCGGTCGTGACCAACTCCTGTCTTCAACAACTCCACCTTCCTCCACCACCTCAATGCCCGTAAGCAACGGTGAGAAATTACAATCAGTCGATGGCGATGTCTGGTGGGATCTAGTTGCAAACTGTTGTTCCACAACTGAAGTGGTCTGAGGTGGAGTAAATCCAGGGGAATCACCACTGTAGCAGCAGTTAACATCCCTATTAGTCGTAGGACTACCTGGTACTGTAAAGACACACCCGGGTGAAAGCGAGCCAAGAGTTGTAGAATGTTCGTCACACGTCCTTGAGAGAGGGAGGCAGACATTTGGTGGGAATTCAGGGTTATTCCTATGAACGTAGTGGTCTGTGTTGGATTCAGACAGCTCTTTTTCTCATTCACAGAAAAACCCAACTTCTGCACATGTCTCAAAAGCAGTCTGGAGTCTTGCACAGTCTGCTGTTTTGTGGGGGCACAAAGAAGCCAGTCGTCCAGATAAGGCATAATACGCATACCTCCCATCCAAAGAGGAGACAGAGCTGCGCTCACATACCTTGTGAAGACACGAGGAGCAAGGGAAAGACCGAAAGGTAGAACCTTGAACTGGTAGGCTTGATTCAGGAAACTGAAACGCAGAAACTTTCTGTGATGAACAGCAATTGGGATGTGAAAGTATGCATCTTTCAGGTCGACACTTACAAACCAATCGTCTGCTGCCACAGACCGAAGAACGTCGGCTGTGCGCAGCATTCGAAAAGGGAGGACCTTCAGGAACAAATTCAGATGCCTCAAATCGAGAATTGGGTGGAAACCACTGTCCTTCTTCGGAAAAAGAAAATATGTTGAATAGAACCCCTCTTCCTGAACGAGGGGATGAACTTTTTCTATGGCTCCCTTCTGTAACAGTGAATGAATTTCCAGAGAGAGGGCCATTGAACAAACTGCATTTTTGACAACAGTAGGAATGATTCTTGAAAATCTGGGAGGCCGGCGTCGAAAATGTAGAGTATATCCCCTGCTCAGTGTCGCAAAAACACAAGGGTCTGCTGTGTTGGTCCTCCAGTACTCTATCTGTTCTATTCAAAAACGATCGACCGCCAGCCTGAGTATCTCAGGCTTTATGTGTGCGACTTTTAGTGGGTGGGGGCAAATGTCCCTGGCAAATGTCTCCTGGCAAATATCAATGAGGTGGCCGAAAAACTCTAGCATTCTCAGTAGCCCGAGGCCTTTGAGGGGGCTGTGACTGAGGTGTAGCGTTCTGGCGGAAATATTGCTTCGGTGTGGCATAGCGATGTCGGGCCTGAACTGCTGGCATCCTAAAGGTATGGTTGCGCTGTACCTGCGTCAGTTGATGAGTGGCCTCAGACAGCTTTACCCTCTTTTCCAACAGTTCCGGAACATTAGGACCAAAAAGATGCCCGGGAACGAATGGAAGATCTCTCAAGGTTTTCTTGCAGTCCTCAGGCAGCCGTGCTTGGGCAAGCCACACTTGGCGGCGGGCTGCCAGGAGCGTGGCTGCAAGGCTACCCAGCTCGCGGGTTACGTGGCCCGTTGCCAAAAGAGCCTGTGGCAGCGGGGGCATGGTCAAGCGCCCGTCCGGAGAGGGGGAGTGGTAAGGGCGCTTGCACCTGAGCTAAAATATGTCTAACACCTGTCTCTAATTTCAGTGAGCACGGGGAGAGCGGCATAAAAGAGGCACAACACCGCCAGTCGGGGCGCACGATGCCAGTCCAGTGTTGGCAGCCTTGTTTAGAAAGAGAAACCCTTTAAAAGATTATTTGTGTTCACATTTATGTTATCCCGTTCCCCGACAAATTAAAGAAACCTTACATTTGAGTTCACCAGCCTGTCACCGTGTCCTTCTTCCCCTGTCCAGTCGAGTCCCTTGTTACACTGGTGCCGAAACCCGGGAAAAATAGACATGGAAGGTCGTCCCTTAGAGTCCTCCCAGCTGACCGAAGTCCTCCAGTCCCTCGCTATATTACACCAAAGCCACCAGCACTCCCTGCTTGAGCTCCGAGAGGACCAGGATCGACGGTTCTTTGAGATCATGCGGGCTCAAGCAGAGGACCGACTTGCCATCCGGAGCCTCCTCAGCCGGGAGGTCGCTCCCGCCACAGCCGCAACCCCGGACAATCATTCTCCGTTGCCCCCTCCCATGTTACAGAAGATGGGGGCGACGGACGACCCAGAGGCCTTTCTGGACCTGTTTGAGCTAACCGCGGAGATCTGGGCCTGGCCGCGCGATCAATGGGCAGCCCGCCTCATACCTCTATTGTCCAGGGAAGCCCAACTCGCGGCTCAACAACTGCCGGCAACGAACCTCCTGGCCTACCCCGATCTGAGGAGAGCCATTATGCAACGGGTTGGTCGGAGCCCCGAGGAGAATCGACAGCTCTTCCGGGCCATGAAGCTGGACAAAGCCGACCGCCCATTCGCGTTTGCTCAGCGGCTCCGTGATGCCTGCCGGAAGTGGCTGCTAGTGGGGGACCGCGGCGTCGAGGGTCTCATCGATCAGGTTGTGCTGGAGCAATTCACCCAGCGATTACCCAAGAAAACGGCGGAATGGGTCCAGTGCCACCGCCCGACGTCGCTGGAGGCAGCCGTGCAGCTTGCGGAGGACCACATGGTGGCGATCCCGAGGGCGGATGAGCCCTCTCTCTCTCTCTCTCCCTCCCCTCCCCCTGTGTTTTTTCCGCTCTTCCCCATCCCCCTCCCCCCTCTCACTCTGTCTTCCTTCCAGGGTTTGTTCCTGCCCCCCGCAGGCGAGGAGCCTGGCAGAGACCCACGGTGGCATCGCACACCCCCCCCGCCACATTCAGCTGCTCTCCCCCTCAGGTGGGGGAGTCCGCCGACGCAGGTACGGGTGTGCGCCTGGGCCAGCCTGTTGGAGGTGTGGGGACCCGGGCCACTTCTGCGATCAGTGTCCGATGATGGAAGTGGGGACGGTGGTTCGGGTCTCCGATCCCCCGCATGCTGCCCCCGATCGGGCTGAAGCGTACCGGATTCCGGTAAGAATCCAGGGGGGTACACACCAAGCATTGCTGGATACCGGTTGCAATCAGACCACCATCCATCAACGCTTGGTTCAACCCGGGGCTTTGGGCACAGCTAGACGGGTGAGGGTGAGGTGTGTGCATGGGGATATTCACAAGTACCCGATGATGACCTTGTTAGTGAAATTCCGGGGAAAAAAGCATAGAGTGGAGGCAGCGGTTAGTCCCCGCCTCACCCATCCTCTGATTTTGGGGACCGATTGGCCAGCGTTTAAAGATGTGCTAGAGGGAGTTTGTACGGATGGGTCCTGCATTAAAGTGGGGAGATGTGCGATGTGCGATGCTTTGACAGGGGAGGCAGAGCCGGGGCCGTCCTCGGCTGCTCCAAATCGGGATGACGAGGAGAGGGGCGAGGCTTCCGCCCCTCCTCTTCGCAGGGAATTCCCTGACGAGGATTTCCCTTTGGAGCAGTCGCGGGACGAAACCCTCAAACATGCCTTTGGTCAGGTAAAAGTGATCGATGGTCAGCGTCTTCAGCCAGACATCGCACTCGCATATCCCTATTTTTCAATTATAAATGACAGGCTGGTGAACTCAAAGGTAAGGTTTCTTTAATTTGTCGGGGAACGGGATAACATAAAGGTGAACACAAATAATCTTTTAAAGGGTTTCTCTTTCTAAACAAGGCTGCCAACACTGGACTGGCATCGTGCGCCCTGACTGGCGGTGTTGTGGCTCTTTTATGCCGCTCTTCCCGTGCTCACTGAAATTAGAGACAGGTGTTAGACATATTTTAGCTCAGGTGCAAGCGCCCTTACCGCTCTCCCTCTCCGGACGGGCGCTTGACCATGCCCCCGCTGCCACAGAGCCGTTTGCAGAAACTGTGAAATTGAAGGATCAACATTTGCTGGTTCTAGCGTACTGGTAGCAGCAAGTAGTAACTGACAGATTGTGTTTTCTGCACAAGTTATGTAAGCAACAGACTCGTATGCCTTTTTTAATAATGAATCTGTGCGACCACATTGCGCACTGGGACATCGCACATTCCCTCGTAGAGCCTCATCAGGAGACACCACCAAAGCTGCAACAGGCTGCTCTATTTATGGAGCACGGCTCACCCCGATGGAATCTGCTTCAGCCATAGATGCTAACGTCCGAGCAATCTTTGAGCGCCGTTTAGGTGGACCAGAACCAGTGAGGGCATTTGAAAACTCAGCCACAAAATCTTTACATGGTGGCATGGCAAAAGAAGTTGCAGCTGTGGCCTACCTGAAAAAGACATTGGTTTGGGCAGATTGGACAGGTGACTCATCAAGTCCAAGGCGAGCAAGAGCCATTCGAAGCACAGCCAAAGTATCATCAGAAGAGGGCTGAGCCTGTCCAGATGACTGAACTGACCCCCCACTAGACCCCTCCATTCCTGGAAAACCAGCAAAAACTTCCTGAGGTGATGGTTGCGCCGCAACATCCACAGCATTCCCATGATCATGAAAAAAAGAATCAGAAGCAATCGTAGAAAGCACATCCAAGTCAGAATGATGTGAAAAACGAGGGGAATCAAGCGACTCTTCCCCAGTTCCACGTTTAAGAACATTCTCATCCACCTGTGTCATCTTCACAGGTGTAGCAGATGTGACAGGCTGAAGCGAGTGAAGCAGGCGTTTCAGCTCCGCCATCTCTGAAGAAAGTACAGAAACCATCTTAGAGAGTGAATTTTCCTCCACACACGGATGTTCATCACTTCGCGATGTAGCCCTCCTCTTAGATGGGAGGGGAGCGCCGGCTGCCGCAGACGCCCTAAGCTTCTGAGTGCGAAAAGGGGCTACATCCAACTGCCCGAGTTTCACCGTTGAATTGGGGTCTAACTCAGCAAGACGGAGCCGCCGTTCCGACATAGGTAAAAGACTGCAGTGCAGACATGGGTCCGTGAGAGCCTCTCTCAGATGTTGAACACCCAAACACGACAGACAGATGTCATGACCATCGTCCGGGAGCAGATTATTAGGGCCAGTTTACAAGTCAGTGGGAAACCAGTGGCAATCAAGCTATGAGCCATAGTTACTCGCTAATAACATCTTCGGATAGAACCGTAAGGTTTATTTCAAGCAGGTAATATCAAGAAATATCTCACAAAAAAGATAAATAAATGTCTAAAATGGCCGATGAATTGAACCGCGTGTCGCAGAGTATCACATAAGTTCAAGGAAAAAAGTTCAGAGCAACTGAATGGATGATGATAATGTCAACGGGAGACTGTTAACTTATAGCGCGGAAAACACCAGCCACCGGATAGCACCGAGAGGCACAGAGTGTTACCGACGAAAGGAAAGAAAACTCACCAAAATGCGGCTAAAAACACTTCAAATCCGTTGAAGTGGCGTAGATGCGCGCTGACACAGCTTGTGAGGACGATATCTCGCTGCTCTTGTAAGCTGCACTTGACAGCGCAATATATCACTTAGGTAAAACAACCTATCTCAACCAAGCGAGAAAGCGAAAGAGGGAGTGTGCTGAGCGGCTGTGGTTTATAACCCCCAGGGCTCAGCATACGTCACTATGTGACTTTTTTGGTATCTGCCTCTTGCGGTCAGTAGGAATGAAACAGAACAGCACAGATGGATGCAAAAACTTATTCAGTTTGGTCGGCCCCTAATGGCACCATACTTGATTTGAGAGTTACAGCGGAGGGCTGTTCCCCAAACAAAGCTATCTTATGAATTCAGAAGAATTGGAATGAATCACATGGACTAATTTTATGGTGCTTTTATTGTTATTTATCCTTTTTAGTGCTTGACAGATGTGGTTACTATGACCTGCATTGTATGAGCTGCAAGGTCTTATATTGTATTCCTTGGAAAATAAAAGATTTTTCATTTTTTTGGTGAAGCATTCCTTTATATCTTCATTTTGTGACCAACAGTGTCCAAAAAAGAAGGACAGAAAGAAAGAGCATGGTGAGAACGGTGGCATCTCACCTCCTACAGTAAATCTTTCTCTTCCCTCAAAGGCCTGTAGAAACAAACTGTGCTGCAGGTGTTTGTAATTGAATTGTGTAGACTAGAAAATCACACAATAAATGTCAGACCTTACAATGCAGCCTACACTTCTCATTATATCAGTGGCACTCTACCTGAGCTCATCTGACGAGAAACCCATATCAGAATGGCACACACTAGTCAAATGACCATTATCACTATGGGATTACTCCCACAGTGTCAACATTCTAATCTTGCATGGATTATTTACTGGGGTCTCTAATCTGGAATGAATGCTGAATGTTTTTTTCACAGTTGAGTTCTGAATGCACTGTTTTCTCATTTATAATAGACAATATTTATATCCTTTTATGTTCTATCCTCCATTTTATTTTTCAGTCAAGATGGATTGAGTGATATTGATTGATTGGCCAAATGTAATCCATATTTTATGAGTTTAAATTTGCCCATCACAGCAGTGGATATAACAAGGCAAAACTGAAGGTCATTCTGGCGTTGAAGTGCAATTTTATGTCGCCATAATATATGTCTTATTATTTCGATATTTCTTTTTCACAATATCACAATTACAGGAAAAAAAAAATGCTGTTATTATTTATTCATCCTCTTGTCGTTCCAATCCTCTATTACTTGTTTCTTTTGTTAAACACAAAATGAGAAATTTTGAAGAATGTCCCCATTCCTCTTCCGCTTTCAAGCTTCAAAAAGAAGTCAAAAGTATCATAAAAGTTGCGTGTGACTCGTATTTCATATTCCAAGTCTTTGTAAGGCATACGATAAAAATGTTGACATACACAGAAGCTCATTCAAAGTGGCTGCGTTTCCAGTTGTAGCAAAAACAACTACATTTATTTGCATAACTTTGTGGAGTGAACGAGCATCTCATGAACATGAAACAGATTTTAAGATTTTGACCATATAATAACTTAATAATAATGAAGAAATAGGAATATTTGACCCAAAAATTACAATTCTCTCATTATTTACTCACCCTAATGCCATCTCAAACTCATATGACATGCTTTATTTTGGGGAATATATATATATATATATATATATATATATATATATATATATATATATATATATATTATTGTTTTCGTCCATACAGTGTTCCCACTAGGTCAATGGGGTCTAAAACTTTCAAGGTCCAAAAAGGTCAATAAGGCACACTGTACACCAAGCCCTCTAGTTTTCATTGATCATTTAAAAAGTTGTTTTCAATCAGCTGAACAAATTCTTAAACTGGAATGTCTACTTGGACCATTTCCAGTCTGGTTTCTGATCGCATCACTCACAGAGACTCATAAAGACACTTAATGATATTCAGCTAAATACTGATTCAGGTCAAATATCAGTGTTGGTATTACTGATCTCAGTGCTGCCTTTGACACTGTTGACCACAATATTCTCTTAGACAGATTGGAAAATTGGGTAGGGCTCTCTGGGATGGTCCTCAGCTGGTTCAGGTCATATCTAGATGGGAGGGGTTACTTACATAGGCAACTATGAATCTGAGAGGACATCCATGACGTGTGGAGTCCCACAAGGCTCAATTCTTGGACAGCTCCTGTTCAACTTGTATATGCTCCCACTAGACCAAATTATGAAAGAACCACATTGCGTACCATCGCTATGCAGACGACACCCAGACTTACCTAGCCCTATCGCCAAATGACTACAGCCCCATAGACTCTCTGTGCCAGTGCATTGATGAAATTAACTGCTGGATGTGCCGAAACTTCCTTCAGTTAAAAGCGACAAGACAGAGGTCATTGTATCTGGCAACAAACGCAAAATTCCCAAGGCGAACACATACATCCCTTGACTCCAAGGAACTAAAGAGAAAAAAAAATCAAGTAAAGAATATTGATGTCATTCTGAAGTCAGACTTTAGTTTCAGTAGACACGTCAAAGCAATAACTAGATCAGCCTACTATCATCTCAAAAATATAGTGAGAATGAGTTGTTTTGTATCCAGTCAAGACTTAGAGAAACTTGTTCATGCATTCATCACCAGTAGTTTGGACTTCTGCAATGGACTCCTCACCGCCCTCCCAAAAAGATGATTAGACACCTGCAGCTCATTCAGAATGCCAAAAAATGTCTTCACAGTTACATTTAGAATTTAAAGTACAATTACTTGTTAATAAACCACTCAATGGCCTAGGACCTACTGTAAATACATTGCAGATATGCTTGATGAATATAAACCTATCAGACCTCTCAGATCATTAGGATCAAGCCAGTTAGAAATGTCAAGGGTTTACTCAAACAAGGTGAGACCACCCACGGCTGGAACCAGCTTCCGGAAGAAGTCAGGTTTGCTCCGACAGTAGTCACATTTAAATCCAGACTGAAAACACTTCTGTTGAACTGCATTTATTCACTGAACACTGAGCTGCACTTATTGATTTCACTGCATCATTTTAAATCTGTATTCTTTTTCTTTCTTATTCATTTTAATAATTTTTACTATGTAAAACCTATTTGATTGGTTATTTTTATATCTTGTTAATTCAAAATTATTCCTTAAAATTTTGGGTTGCTTCTCAGCAAATTTGTATGCCTTCATAGAGTTGGAAAATACGCAAGTCACATGGACCATTTTCATGATACTTCGGCAGCCTTTTGAAGCTAGCATTAAAATGGACTTTGTATTGAAAAGAGTGCCCAGGACACTCTTCAAATATTGTCCTTTTGGCTTCTGCAGACGAGAAAAGTTATATGATTTTGACATCAGACTGGTCTCACTGGAAATTCGGAGTAGGTTGTAATACTTTTTTTTTTTACTCTAAAAGCGGTCTGTACTTACCAAAATTTTAATGACTGCCCCCAGTGGTCAAAGCAGGAAGTGTTTATAATATAAGGGCACATGTGAGCATCTTTTTCTAGGTGAGATGCCCACAGATGGATGCCAAATGTAAGTTGTAAAGCGAGTTGTAAATTATGTAATAGAGTTGGAATGCATATTTTATTAACCATATGCCCTAAACCAAATCCCAACCCTAAACCTAACTGACACGTTCAACAAGCTGCG
Source organism: Moxostoma hubbsi (assembly GCA_032164185.1). Classification (NCBI taxonomy): domain Eukaryota; kingdom Metazoa; phylum Chordata; class Actinopteri; order Cypriniformes; family Catostomidae; genus Moxostoma; species Moxostoma hubbsi. The sequence goes on along the minus strand of JAVLUX010000110.1, from coordinate 5,693,132 downwards.
TTATAAGATGCACGGATTGACGGTCTCAGATGCGTCTCCGTCACCCGGATTGAGGCGAGTCACTACACCACCTCGAGGACTTAGAGCGGATTGGGAATTCCAGATTGGGGAGAAAAAATAAAAGTTGAGGTTTGGGGGAATTAATTAAATGTATTAGATCATTTACAGTTAAAACAACTCGCTTTTGGCGCCTTTTGGCATTTCACCTTGAAAATGGATCTCACATGTACCCTTTCATTCAAAGACACTTCCAGCTTCGGCCACTGGGGGCAGTACTTCGAATTTCGGTAAGCACAGACCGAGTTTAGCTCAAGAAATGCCAACATACTGTTTCTGAATTCACAGCAAGACCCGCCCCAGTAGGAAAGCTCTGCAAAAACTGCTCAAGGGTGGCATGATGTTCTGGGTACATTCACGCATATGCTGTTGTCAGCGCTTTTAGATTGGTTCACATAAGAGGTCCGCGGGTTGGGTCAGTTTTCAAATACGACTTTGGGTTTTTAGTTTATGAAAAAATAAACAGACGTCTGAACTTGTTTTGCCCATGTGTCAGCAGGTGGTCACATCAAACTTGTTTCTACATTTGTCTGCTCTGTTTTCCCATTATTTTTCTATGTAAACACGTGCTGGACGAACGTCCTTGACTGCTGCACTGTGTCTCACTGTTTCTTCAGTGTCTCACGCAGGTGTAACATCTGGACCAATCAGACACACTGTGCTGGAACAAATTTGATGTAACAGATTCCATATTTTGTGTTTAATTGGATAACAGATTTAATTGTTGAATGTCTGTAATTCTTTAATGTTATTCGGGGATCTAATTCTCCTGTTTACTTTATTTATGGTTTAGAGCTCCATCTAGTGGCAAGTTTGACGTTGCTTTAATTCTGAGATTTTCCGGTACTCACATGAATCAGGAACTAGAGAGTGCTCTATGCGGGCAGTGATAACGATGGCTCTCTTGAATCGTAATGTATTTCTGTAATCTTTAACAGGAACAGCACGTTGTAAGTGTTTATTTGATTTACATGCATGTTCATTATACTTGCATAAAAATGTGCATTGTTATGGTTAAAGAGTATTAGTAATTCTTTCCCATCAGGCTATTGCATTGGCCACATCGTGCTTTAGCATCATTTTGCTGTATTCATTATTTACATTACAAAATGACATGTTTATTTGCAAGCATCATTAGAAAATTGCATTAATGTGGATGTTGATATGATGCTGTAATTGTTGTTAATTCCTGATATTATTATTATTATTAATATTGAAATATGTTTATTGTTTATTTGTAGTTTCACTCCATACCCAAGACCATTAAACCTGTCTTCAGAGTCGTGTGAGGGAAGGGAGTTTATCTGAGAGTCAAAACACTAAAACTACATTGAGGACATTATACACACAATTATTCATTATTTAATAAATAAGCCAACAGATATCTCAAGTCTGTAACAAGCAAAGGTCCAAGTAAGCCCAAGCCAACTCTGCTCCCCCACTGATCATTATCAAGCCTTTACACTGTCTTTGCTACACAGGACCGGCATTTTTAGACACTAGTTAAAAATAACTTCAGGTCTCAAAAACGCATGTCGAGACACCTGTGTTCTGTTTCATTCGTTGTGCTGCGTCTAGATTGTTTTTAGCACAGGTTTCACACATATTTAACGTTCTGAACATGTTCAGGTTGCAAAGAGGTGACTATATATAGGTAAATATTCCTTTTTTATTATTGTGTTGTCGAAAGAACTGGAAAACATGCATTAATACCTTGATCTAGAATTTTATTTCATAAACATTATGAAACGAAATTAAAATTATGATTTAAAATCAAATTTATGTCATTTTCTAAGCAAATTTTCGAAATGGGGCCCAAGGTTTACCAAAGATACCATTTGGATGATGAAACTAAATGAAACTTTAAAACATGGAATTCTAGAAAAAATATTAAAAAAAGGGAAAAAAGGATTTGGGAAAAAATAAAACTGATTTTATAGGGCGCTACTTAAAAACACTTAAGCAATGCATACTTTATTGAGAAAAGCTTTTAAAAAAAAACATGTATTTCTTTTATTACTTATATTGAAATATAACTTTTTAAATAGCCTAAACAGGTGTGTTCAGTAGCACATTACTATATTAGCATATTTTTGCTGAGGTATCAAAATTGGTATTGAAAACTGTGAAATTTCACTGATATCAGTAATGACTACTGAAAATGTTGTATTGTGTACAGCATTTGTGTCATAATGTTGAGATTACCACAACAAATAATTTGGCCTGTCCCTCCTTTTCTCAAAACTCATTTACAATGGAAGTGAATGGGGCTAATTTTAGGAGGGTTTAAAGGCAGAAATGTGAAGTTTTGTAAAAGCACTTACATTAATTCTTCTTTTAAAACTCATGTATTATTTGACCTGTAAAGTTTTTTTAATTGTCGTTTTTCATTTATTTTAGGGTATAAGGTTTTACTGCATTATGCTGTCATGGTAATGAAGTTGTAAAATTGGCTAAAAGTTTATTAAGTGATTTTATCACTCTAAAATCATATTTTAACACACATATTGTTCACATCTTGTGACTATATTTTTGAAATAGTGAGTATTGTAATGTTTACGGATTGGCCCCATTCACTTCCATTGTAAGTGCCTCACTGTAGCCCAGATTTGTGCTTTTTTTTTTAAAGAAAAGTAGAGATGAGTCAAAATTCATTTTTGTGGTAATCAACATTAAACCATAAACGCTGTTGATTGAGCTTAACTTGTACTGAACCCAGAATATTCCTTTAATCCATTATAACACACATTCCAGCCCTTGTTTACAACTGATGAGTCTGCTGGAGCCTCCAGCTGGTGGATCTCCCTCGGCTCTGAGCAGCGTCTCCAGCACCTGCTCTGTATTTATGGAGGGCTCTGTGTCAATGTACTGCTCACACAAACTGCTGACTCTGTGTGGATCACTGAGCGCTGACTCAAAACTTCTAACACGACAGTCTTTTACTACACGCTCAGTTATTCAGCAGCCTGATCTGGTCAACAAGACTCATGAGGGTTTGACAGAAGAAGAGCACAGGCAGTGATATTCCATACTTGGGGTTAAAGGTTTAGAACAAACCCTAACCAGAATGTAACCAGAATGAGAAATGCCAATATGGTACTACCCTGCAAACACTGTATCATGCCAATGGTGTACTTTGAAATATATTTTATAGTCTAGGAGTATAGAGTCCAAACTTCTCCTGAAGAATTACTCTTTTAACGATACTTCACTTAATGAAAATGTAAAATGCAAACAGGTTTCTGTGTGGATTAGGTTTAGAGGATAGAAAACATTATTAGCTTGTAACAAAAACAATAGAAGTCAATGGAAAACAAATGTGTGTGTGTGTGTGTGTGTGTGTGTGCATTTATCACTTTGTGGGGAACAAATGTCCCCATAAGGATAGTAAAACCCATTGGTGACAATTTGTTGGTCCCCATGAGGAAAACAGCTTATACATCATATTAAATGATGTTTTTTGAAAATGTAAAATGCAGAAAGTTTCCTATGATGGTTAGGTTTAGGGTTAGGGGATAGAATATATAGTTTGTACAGTATAAAAACCATTATGTCCATGGAAAGTCCCCATAAAACATGGAAACACAATGCGTGTGTGTGTGTGTGTGTGTGTGTGTGTGTGTTTGTGTGTGTGTGTGATGCACTCCACCTACCCATGAACTCAGGCCTCACATGACAGAGACAAATTGGCTTAATATATCAGAAGCAACCAGAACTTGTAAATGAGTGGGAGACACAGAAAGATCTTTGCTATAGTCTTATGCACATGTGTGTATGTGTGTATAAGTTATTAGGTGAGCTACTGTATTGGGTGAGTTAAATAGATACGTTGTGTGGACAGAACATCATGATCACTGCAGGTCAATGGCAGCTGTCTGTCTGAACACCATACGCTTATTTATGTACAGGCATTCAGGATGAAAGACAGATAGATGGACACAATAAGACAAAGAGAGAAAGCCCACCTATCTCTGGGCCCCAAGCCATAGAAAGACTCCCATTGGTCGACAATTACAGGCAGTAACCCCCATGCCAGTGATCTGCCCCTTTACCATGGTTGCCGCGGAAACAGCTCACATAATAAAAAAGCGCCACGTGAGCCCGTGGCAGTTTGGCGACAGACAAAGCAAAGTGGCCGTGAAATAGTAAATGAGATCAAACCCGTTATGAAACACGATGATTGTATTTCAGTTATGGGGGAATTATATGCTGTCTTTAACCCATTACTGACATTTAGTGACATTAAAGGGATAGGTCACACCAAAATGGAAATTTTGTTGTCATTTACACTTATCCTCAAGTTGTTCCAACCATGACTTTCTTTCATCCGTTGAACACAAAAGGAAACATTGGGCAGAATATCAAAAAAGTAAACATCCACATTGTGCGCTATATTCCGAGTATTCAAAAGTCATTTGTTAGTTTTGTTTGAGGAACAGACAGAAATTTAAATCATAATTCAAGGATAATCTTCCTCTCTGTCGCAGCTTTGAAATCTCAATCCAAATATTTCGCATCAAGACACGCCATGCCAGGTTTGATGTCATGATGCCAAATATTATTGCTTCTCGTGTCTCGTCATAGATGTCAAATCTGATGTCAGAACCGGCTTGACAATGTAAATAATAATTTACATTATAGGTTATACCTATAACAGGTTACACGCAGGGTTGGTGAGTAACGAAATACATGTAACGGGATTATTTAAATGAAAAAATATTAGTAACTCTATTCCACTACAGTTACAATTTAAATCATTGGTAATAAGAATACAGTTACATTCAAAAAGTATTTTGATTACTGAAGAGATTACTTTGCATTTTATTATCACTTTTTTGTCTAATATTTAGTCTATTCATTTTATCCATTTATCAATATAAATTATACGATCCGAGGAGCATTTGAACAGCAGTAAAACACTTTCTTATGATGTGTTATGTTCATACAAGTTCATACAAGTTCACAAGTAAGTGAAAAGGTGGATATGATGTCATTAAGGAACTTTCCCTAGTGAGCTTAAAGTAATTTTTTTATGAAAGGGAATGCAAAACATTTTCCTACTCCCTGAAAGATATTATTGAAATAAGTGTTGTGAGATATCTCACCTGTCTCTGTAACAGCTCTAGTCTCTCTAAACAACAAACCAAAATGTGTCTGCAGATCACGGACAATGATGCTTTTGAATTATTAAGACTTACTGCCATTTTTAAGCCGTGTTGTTCATAAGGGTTGTCAGTTGAGGGCGCTATTTTGCAGCTGTTGTTTTCAAAAAACGTTTCTGGATTCCAACCGTTTAACGATGTCAGTCTCAATAAAGAATATGTCATCTTTAGAGTGCAGGGTTTTGGAAAGAGTGGGCGTGGCTAATTAAACGGCTCAGTATTGTGGAAGTAGAGTGGCTAAAATCACTTACAGCACCTTTAATAGAGCACAACAGTCTGGTTTCGGAAGTAAAAATCCTATTCATTTATCCCATAGATTAATTGATTTTCAAAAATAACTAATACAGACCCATCCATCTGTGTTATTTCAACTGCATGGTTTAAAAAACGTGTTTTTTAGCGTAATTTATGGTAAACATCTACATTACCCATGGTACAGCAGAGAAAGATCCACCAATCAGAGAACTGCAGCCAACGGAACCTGTGAAATGTGCCTCGGAGCGACTGCACGCTCCCATGACACACTGTGAATGATGTAACCCGTCTCCCTCCACCCTTAAACTACTTATATATTTATACATATTGTTTCTATACTTATAATAAACAACTTAAATAAATAGTTTTATATTTTTCCATCGTTTTTTATTCAATGTGATACAGTTATTCGCAATGCTTCATGGGATTGTAGTTTGTGCCCTCGTAAAAGACGGTAAGTACACAGACTTGTACCTTTATCTTTATGTCAGATTTTCACATTCTTTTTTGCCTAAAAACAATGTTCGTGATGTTTTGATTCACCTTGGAGCTGGTTGGTTTGTTTCATGACTCACAACTCTGTATGAAGGATTTTATTAAAAGTCTATGGAAGAAATGAATTGGGATAATACTTCCGGAATCCAGTGGGTGGGCACAGTTGCGCTCTCTAGAGGAGCTACATAATGTTTCTGCAGCTTTAAAAAAACAGTTTGAAACGCTTTGACAGATGAAACATAAATCATGGGTGAGAAACAGATCAATATTTAAGCCCATTTTTACTATGAATTCTCCTTCCTGCCCAGTAGGAACAAAGAATGCACAAAGAATGTGAATCTCCAAAAAAAAAAGAAAAAGGTCGTGATATTGGAGATTTATGGTAAAAAAGACCTTAAATATTGATCTGTTTCTCACCCACACATTTCATATCACTTCTGAAGACATTTATTAAACCACTGGAGTCTTATGACCCCCCCCCCAAAGAGAATTTACATTTTTGGATGAACTACTTCAAAGCAGATGCTGATTCTTACATTGGCAGGTGAAGCACCTGATGTGGAAGTGGACATTTTGCACTCGCACCACCTCTCCTTTACATACATCTCTGCAGCGCATGCAGTGGATTGACGCCTGGTCATAGCTGCCACTTCCTCTGCTGTAAGCGGGGTGTTGATAGGGCCCTGCCAAAGAGACATGTAGAGCATAAGCAAAATAGTCACAAGCACATAAACTGTCACATACAAAACAGCATTATTGTGAGTGTGATATTGTTTTTATTCAACAGTTCAACAAAAATTATGTTGAATAACTTAGGATTCAGACAAAATTTGGCCAGTTAGTTCAAAATGTTCCAAAAAGAGCCAAAGTATCAAACACAACTCTTTGCCCTGTTCTCACACTGTGGTTTCCAACTAGTGGTGAATGAATCCATTAAAGGTGCACTCAGTAACTTTTGTCTTTGTGTCCTCTTGGACTTACACTGACACCTAGTGGTGTGGATGCAGCATCATTTAAAATCAATAGTTTTCAGTTTTGGAAATTTCATTATAGAAATGTAGTATTCAGAGTCAGACATGATTACTTGAAAGTATCCAATAACAGGACAGTTACTGAGATTAAGAGAGTAGTATTCAGAGTCAGACATGATTACTTTAATCAATGAGTGAAAGTGTCAAATAACAGGACAGTTACTGAGATTAAGAGAGTAGTATTCAGAGTCAGACATGATTACTTTAATCAATGAGTGAAAGTGTCCAATAACAGGACAGTTACTGAGATTAAGAGAGTAGTATTCAGAGTCAGACATGATTACTTTAATCAATGAGTGAAAGTGTCAAATAACAGGACAGATACTGAGATTAAGAGAGTAGTATTCAGAGTCAGACATGATTACTTTAATCAATGAGTGAAAGTGTCCAATAACAGGACAGTTACTGAGATTAAGAGAGTAGTATTCAGAGTCAGACATGATTACTTTAATCAATGAGTGAAAGTGTCAAATAACAGGACAGTTACTGAGATTAAGAGAGTAGTATTCAGAGTCAGACATGATTACTTTAATCAATGAGTGAAAGTGTCAAATAACAGGACAGTTACTGAGATTAAGAGAGTAGTATTCAGAGTCAGACATGATTACTTTAATCAATGAGTGAAAGTGTCAAATAACAGGACAGATACTGAGATTAAGAGAGTAGTATTCAGAGTCAGACATGATTACTTTAATCAATGAGTGAAAGTATCCAATAACAGGACAGATACTGAGATTAAGAGAGTAGTATTCACAGTCAGTCATGATTACTTTAATCAATGAGTGAAAGTGTCAAATAACAGGACAGATACTGAGATTAAGAGAGTAGTATTCAGAGTCAGACATGATTACTTTAATCAATGAGTGAAAGTGTCAAATAACAGGACAGATACTGAGATTAAGAGAGTAGTATTCAGAGTCAGTCATGATTACTTTAATCAATGAGTGAAAGTGTCAAATAACAGGACAGATACTGAGATTAAGAGAGTAGTATTCACAGTCAGTCATGATTACTTTAATCAATGAGTGAAAGTGTCAAATAACAGGACAGATACTGAGATTAAGAGAGTAGTATTCAGAGTCAGACATGATTACTTTAATCAATGAGTGAAAGTGTCCAATAACAGGACAGTTACTGAGATTAAGAGAGTAGTATTCAGAGTCAGACATGATTACTTTAATCAATGAGTGAAAGTGTCAAATAACAGGACAGTTACTGAGATTAAGAGAGTAGTATTCAGAGTCAGACATGATTACTTTAATCAATGAGTGAAAGTGTCCAATAACAGGACAGATACTGAGATTAAGAGAGTAGTATTCAGAGTCAGTCATGATTACTTTAATCAATGAGTGAAAGTGTCAAATAACAGGACAGTTACTGAGATTAAGAGAGTAGTATTCAGAGTCAGACATGATTACTTTAATCAATGAGTGAAAGTGTCAAATAACAGGACAGTAACTGAGATTAAGAGAGTAGTATTCAGAGTCAGTCATGATTACTTTAATCAATGAGTGAAAGTGTCAAATAACAGGACAGTTACTGAGATTAAGAGAGTAGTATTCAGAGTCAGACATGATTACTTTAATCAATGAGTGAAAGTGTCAAATAACAGGACAGTTACTGAGATTAAGAGAGTAGTATTCAGAGTCAGACATGATTACTTTAATCAATGAGTGAAAGTGTCAAATAACAGGACAGATACTGAGATTAAGAGAGTAGTATTCAGAGTCAGACATGATTACTTTAATCAATGAGTGAAAGTGTCAAATAACAGGACAGATACTGAGATTAAGAGAGTAGTATTCAGAGTCAGACATGATTACTTTAATCAATGAGTGAAAGTGTCAAATAACAGGACAGATACTGAGATTAAGAGAGTAGTATTCAGAGTCAGACATGATTACTTTAATCAATGAGTGAAAGTATCAAATAACAGGACAGTTACTGAGATTAAGAGAGTAGTATTCAGAGTCAGTCATGATTACTTTAATCAATGAGTGAAAGTGTCAAATAACAGGACAGTTACTGAGATTAAGAGAGTAGTATTCAGCTGGTCATGTGACTCTAACATGGCAGCCCCCATGTGTGGACCCTCTCCATGTAGAATAAAACAGCTTTTATAAGTCTTAATTTGAATGAGTGCTCATAATTTCCTACATATATTGTTAAACTACAACTCATGTGTTTAGGAGGTAAACTTTTTCAATGAGGAAAAAAGTGCACCTTCAAGTAAATTAATAATTCTCTTTCACTTCCATTGTTTACAGCCTGGTCTCATAAAAATTATGTGACTGTGGCATAATTTTTGCTAAACTAAATGACATTCTTCATTACACATTTAGCTGCAGTTTCCTAGTGAAATGTCCAGCAGGGGGCGCCAAAAGCCAGTTAACTGGTGTCATAATCAGATGAGGTTTTTAAGGTGAATATTAAATGGATTGGACAGTAACAGCATTTTTACTACGATACTGTCCTTCAGTATATTTTTCAAGTATCTGTACTTTATCAGTAAAGTACATCAGTTAAATGTGTTCATTTAAAAAAAAAACTTTTTCTCTTCACTACATTCTAAAGCATAATATCTTACTTTTTTCTCCAGTGCATTTCATTAAAACATGTCATTCCTCACTACTTTGAAGTGAATAAATTAAGAAATACCACAATTGCACTTGTTAGCTTGCAGTAGGCTGATAAATACACTTTTGCTCATGCTAATGCAGCTTTCAGGGCAATCTAGGATAGAGAGCTTTAAATGTGTAAAGAGTACTATTAACATAAAAGATGCTCTCTTGTTGCCACCTACTGCCATAAACATACAATCTGCAAAAATGGTGACTGAACAAATCAATGAAAGAGATCCAAATGAATGATGAATACAAATCCCCACCACTATTTGGAAAGTCTCATTTAATCAGATTCAAGAACCAGAACTAACTGTTGTAATGAATAATGACACACAGGATATAACCAGTATGCACTCATACAGTTCCTAGAACAGTATGCAACAAAAAACTTATTTGAAAGCATCATGTATCACATCACTAGCACACATGGCTTGACAAAACACCAGAGATTTTACATCGCTGATTAAACTGGACAATAGGACAGCGATACAAATATAGATGGCACACCAATGCTCTCAAAAAGACAGAATTGATATAGAAAAACTCTGTAATTCATTTACAGCTGTTGGAACACTTGTCAGTGCTGTGTGCTTCACATTTAAACTCCCTGCCACCTGCACTGCCCTTCTGCCAACTGCCAGCTGCACCCTCCATCACATCTGCAACCACAAACAAGCTAAAGAGCCAGTGTTTGTCAAAGGAGATAAAGACTGAAAGCTGGATGAATTCATTTAGACAAGGAGGAATGTGCTGATCATCTGTGACCAGAAGTATGTGTTTAGTCAGTGTGAAAACCAATGCATTTTAAATATGATTTTGACATTCTCTAAAGACAGTTTAAATGGTGGTCGCCCATGCAAAACTTGCCGCCACAATGCATTTTGTAGAACAAATAATCTGGGATGAGTTACATGCTGAAGATTATTACTTCAAACCTACAGAAGCCATGTAGTAACCTATGCAGTGGTTTGAATTTAGTGTTCTGCATTGGTGTGTCTATGTCAACTTCAGCAAGTATTCACAGCCAAAAATGCTGCAGTATACAGAAGAAAAAGCTTTCATTTCCAAAATAATAATACATTTAATAAATAAACAAATGCAATGGATTGAAAAGTATTTTGAGTCCACAAATTACCGCCGCAAATTACTTCAGAAAACGGATCGTGGTGCACTTGGGTGTGTTCAGAATTTTTAGATGGAAAAATCACATTTGAATGTGGATTATGAAAACTGGGACACAGAATCACAAGTGTTGCATTGTATTACTGCAATAATAATAATAATAAAAAAATCAAGTTTGTAGTATACTAGTTTCTTATGAACCAGCAGAATCCAACCCCCCCAAAGTAAATTTCGTTGGCCTTAAGGGGGTCCGGGATTGGCCTGTCTCACATTAGTTGGGACATCCCGTACTTTTGGCCAAAATCAACAGGATGGGATGCCCAATGTCCCATATTTAAGCAGTGAAACAGTGGAGGGGGACTTCAACTGGCATTCGACTGCCAAATAAATTAATGGGGACTTCCCACTTGGCGAATATCCCATATTTACCTACATGAGAAGTTTATTGAAGCGGCCAAACAACAGAAAGGAAGTTCCGGGTCTGCTATCCATTATAACTACCTACAGCTGAATACAGATTTATTAACCCTTCACATCCACAGCTTGTGTTAGTCTGGACTATTTTCACTGTTGTGAGCTTTATATTGCATAATTTTTTCACAAAATCTTTTATGGATATAAGTACTGGGGAGCAACAGTGTGCAGACTTTGTTGGGTTTTCTATTGTTATTTAGTAAAATAAATGTAGCAGTTTGATTAAAAAAGTTACATTTACTTAGCAAAATGACCATGGTTTCCGCAAAAAAAAACATGTTTTTTCTATAGTAATATTGTAGTGACTATGAAAAGTAAGTAAATCATGGATTTGCCAGGGAATGCAAATTTCAGAAGCAATATTTCTTTGGTGAATTAAGTGCTAAAACATCACAGACTGTGCATGCAAATAAACAACACCATCAACAGCTGCAAATTAATTCTCTGTGAATTCCTCCACAATGTTAGAGGTTTGTTTGACCCCTTCAACTCTAAGGGTGCTATATTGCGTTTAAAATGTTAATGTCCTCGTATACACACAAAAAAAAAATTCATTTGAGAAACTTTTCACAAATAATTTAATTTAGCTAATCAAATTAAGTCTGTTTCATTAATCCAACATAATTTAGTTAAATAAGGTAAATTCAATGTAATTTAGTAACTTTGTTAGGTTCATCAAACAAAATTTTCTTATGTAAACTTAATTTATTACTTATTACTACATACCAGTAGGCGAGTACGTGTAAGGGCAGTCAAATGGTTGTGCAGTCAATTTCATAGCAACTGCTTATGGAGTTAAGCAGTACTTGAACCAACATTTCACTTAAAGGTGAAAGTCCTCAACCTAAGCACAAACACCAATCTTCACCACAGTGGTAACCCCCAAAATTCCAGCCTAACAGAAACTCTTTTTATATAACATATTAGACCATTAAACATGGACAAATCTCCTCCTGTTCTCATCTTGCTCATTTTTGTTGCAAATTAGCGCACCCTAGAGGTAATGGGGTAGACATATTTAAATGAAAATAAAAGTCTTTCACATAGCACTTAAATGGACAAAGTCATATATCAAATGAAAGCTCTCATTCTCAGGAATGTGCACTAAAACACAGTGTTAAAGATTTTAAAAAGAATCACAGAGTGAAATATTATTTCCGTAAGTCATCTAATACAAATGTCTCTGTTATGCTCCAATAACTGCTTCTGTAAGCCCCAAGTATCCAAAAATGTTATATCTGCTTTTACCTTGCTTGCTTGGCTGAATAAGCCAATATTATATCTTAGATGCCCAGAACAAAATATGCCATCCAGAAGGAAAAGCATGCTAAACAAATCGTCAGAAAAATATGTTTTGGTCTATTGATGATATACTGTTATATATTATTGCAACTTTTTAATGACACCTAGACTAGTGCTTCTAGTCCACCCAGAGGCCGAGATATTCGATAAAACAATAAGGCGGTGCTTGAACTGAAAATTAGACTGAATGTCTATGGACGAGCACATCAACGAGGGCTAAAATGCTTTAGACCTCCACCTACATTTCAGATCTGTATATTGTGATGGAATGTGATGGAGAAAAATATATTCTTTTTAATAGTGCTAGCTGTCACCTAGTGGAATAAAATTTGACTTTTCAAAGTGAGGTAGAGTGAACAGAACCAGAATTACATGCTTACAAATTTTGGAAAAAAAGAAAAGTAAAACCATTCTGCTTATTATAAGATTATAAACACTTACAATATTATTTATGAATAACTGGAGTTTTGTTTTTTTATGTGGGAGGTTCTCTGACAAATGTTTTCGCAGTTAGTCCACAGTATGCTTGAATGGTGAGCTTTTAAATTTGAGAGTGAAAAATGGCAGGAGGCAGCCCAAAAATGCACCTGAGTTTAAACAAAAGTATAAACAAAAGTATTAGTGATGCTTGCCTTAATGAAAACCACTAAAATCAGCACAGCACAAAACAAACTTGCAAAACGTTCTGAAATTGAAGTTTTTATTGAAAACCACAAAACATTCTCTAAGTATTTTGGAATTGTCCATTATCATAATTTGTTGTGACCAGAATAAATGCAATGCATTTTGCTCTCTTGATGTAACACTTCCATATTCATCTGGAATTTGGCAGGACGCCATTCCCCCACTATTGCTTATTCTATTGCCGTTTAAACAATTGCTGGAGAGGGAATGTGGCAGTGTGCCATGCAACACGCTCAAATCCATTGTGTCATAATACCCACGATTAAGCATACCACATTAACACAAAACACTCGATTATGTGTGTCAGATGTCCAGATGTGTTATTTGTAAAGCATGAGAAGGGGAGGGGTGTCCGAAAATGGTCTGAACACTATTCACTGACTATTTCAAAAGTATAGCCACCAGATGTAAACAATATGTGTATAAACATGATTTTAGTGTGATAAAATTGCTTAATAACCTTTTCTGTGTGAAGTTAGATCTAATTTTACAACTTCTTTGCCATGATGACTATAAAAACAATGATTTAAACAACTTTACAGACAAAACAATACACAAGTTTTAGCAGAGGAATTAATGTAAGCGCTTTTCTAAAATTATAAGCTTCACATATCTTCTTTTAAACCCTCCAATAATTTGCCCCATTCACTTCCATTGTAAGTGCCACACTGTAACCTCAATTTTTGCTTTGTTTTTTTAGTTTTTTAAAGAAAAATTAATTTTGTGGTGATCAACATTAGCCAAAATTACTGTCTATTGATCTTAACTGGTATTGAGCCCAGAATTTCCTTTTTATTCTAAAGTTTCTCCAAGACAGCAGTAAGACATCACAGAGAGCAAATCTGCTTCAGTCCCCTGCTTCTCAGATGCTTCTCCTGAAAAATAAATGTCACAGTAATTTTACGTTTCCACTGGAGTTTTGACACCGTGCTCAGATTCACCAATCAACATTTCAAAATGATTTCAATATGAACTCAAACATAATTCTTCCAAGACCAAATAATAAGAGCTATGCTGTCCACATTCATTTTATAGCTCTATACTCTTACTGTATATTAACAATTGTCGCATTTGTGCCTTTTTTATTTCTCCTAAGAGATTTAAGAAAAAACATTGTAGGTAAAGTTGATACAAAATTCTTATGTGTCATCCTTTGAGTAATGAAATGTTCCTCTGTGTTGTTCTCTTCACCGTTCCCTAAGCCTGCGATTGCATCGTTAGCCAAAGATGTTTGCTGCATGAATGGTAAAGAGAATGTTCCAGTTCTCTCTTTCATCTTTGTCTCTCACTAGACAGCATTTTCATTGATGCTGATTGTGACATCAACCTACTAGAAGTCTGTGGTTTTGACGAAAGACAGGAACTGTATACAGAGCTTTGATCAGATCCTTGTATTAAGCAAATAGTCTTCTTCAAAGCAAAACACTAGGTATGACAGTGTGGAGCCTCAACAGGTGTGCAAGAATAAGAATACTGATGGGATACCAGATATTCAACTGTGTGAATAAGGTCACATACACACTAATACGTGTTCATTTGAAAATGCGTCTTTTTCTCAACGTTTTGTCCTTCTGTCCACACTGAGACAGCGTTTTTGACAGCAAAAACAGAACTTTTCGAAAACGCACTCCCAAGTAGATACATTTACAAATCCTGTATTTTTGTTGTAGTGTAAATGGAGATATCTGAAAATGATAATGCAGTCATGTAATCCATTCAACCCAAAGCAATCAAAATGGCGGCCCATGTTGTAGTGGCATTGTGCATGCTATCCACTTTAGTAGCATTGTTAAAGATAAATGTTACTTTGTACATCCTTCACATTGCATGTCTTGGAATTGCTGTCCGGTGACAGAACACGAAGACAATTGTGTTTCCAACCATACATCGAACGGCATGCGGATTTAAGCATTTTTTTGTGTCCTCCACAATTTGGAATGCCCAATTCCCAATGCGCTCTAAGTCCTTGTGGTGGCATAGTGACTCATCTCAATCTGGGTGGTGGAGGACAAATCTCAGTTGCCTCTACTTCTGAGACAACCACACATTTTATCGCGTAACATGTTGAGTGCGTTAACAAGGATACTACCACACGCCCCACCAAGAGTGAACTACATTATGGTGACCACGAGGTTACCCCATGTGACTATACCCTTCCTAGCAACCGGGCCAATTTGGTTGCTTAGAAGAGGTGGCTGGAGTCACTCAGCATGCCCTGGATTTGAACTCGTGACTCCAGGGAGGGTAGTCAGCGTCTTTACTCGCTGAGCTACCCAGGCCCCCGGATTTAAGCATTTTCATATGTTCCCTCGATTTGAAAACGGAAACACAGCTTTACAGAAGAAACCATTCTACATTTGCATTATCTCAGACTGTTAGTTCGATTTAGCAAAAACAATCTGACTAACATTTTACATTTTAACGATTTTAGTCTGCGTAAGTCTGACTGAAATCAGACTTTTAAAGTGAATCTAAATGCACTCATTAACTCAGTGGATTTTGAGAACACATTACTACTGTAAGGTGATATACCATCGTTTCCAGTACACCAATTCTTAATTTCGTAAGTTTCTTTCATTACAGAAAGAGATAACTGTTCATAAGAAAGAAAAACGACAAGAAGTTAAGTTTCAGGTTGTGTGTGGCCGAACTCTCGCACAGGTGTCCTGTCTTGCTTTTGTCAACTGTTGCATGTATCGCGTGGAGTTTGCCTCGCAAAGTACACTCAGGTTTCATTTAGAGTGAGAACGCATGGCATCGCTTCGATTGGCATTGCTACGCACTCTCTAATCTTGTTTGTCGGTTGGCATGGGCGTATATTGCCTTATTGTCTTGGTGATGTGCGCTCATGCCATTCGGATGTTTTGTTGTCTTATGAGAGCATGTGGTTTTGCTTTGTTTTTGTATCTGTTTTGTCTGTTTTACGTCATACCGCGCCTCCTTGTTTGCTTATTATTAGTTAATTTGCCTCACCTGTCTCGTTAACCCATTTGATTTCTCTCCCAACTTTAGTCTCCTCGTGTTTGCTGTCCTGTTTCTCCCACCTGGTTCGGTCCAGTCGGTCCTGTTTTCCTCTGCCCCAGCCTGGATTACACTTTTCGCCCTTTAGGGTAGTTTATGTTTGTTTTTCCCCCTTGTGAGAGTTTTGGTTTTTGTTTTTGCCCTTGTTGTTATTAAATAAATTCCTTTTTATTTTTTAACTATACATTTGGGTCCTGCCTCTGACGTTTTCTGACACTCCCATCAGTTTAAGTATGTTTACCTTTTGCTGTGGTGCAGCCGGAATGTAATCTTGTTTGCCTAATCAGTGATGAGCGCGGTTCAGAGGTTCCATTTAATTTTTACTCCTCTTACATTTAGGTTTAGGGTTGTAATTTGGGGCAAAGTTAATAAAACATGCTATTCACTGTACTACATTATTTAGAGCTTAAAACAACTCAATATACAATTTATTTTTGTCGTCATTTTGGCCGTTAGTTTAAAAAGACTTCCAGCTTCGGGCCACTGGGGGCAGTGTTTCGACTTTTGATAAGCACACACGAGTTAACACTCTGGGGTCAATGGTGCGTCCTGCTGGATTTTTTCATCCTTATAGCGGAAACAACATAAAATACTCCGTAATTTTGGGGCATACAGATAAGTGTAAGACATCATTAGAGACTATAAAGGGTCTACTTTTGTTTGTGTACACTCACAATAATAACAAAACCTTGTGCTCTTGTAAAATAAAGAAAATAAAAAGGGTGAGCTTTTAGCAGTCTCTGTGTTCACGAGCATATTTCAGAAACACGTCAGAAAACTGAACTTAAACTCCGCGAAAACATGAAACATATGTTTAAAGAAAGATTAAAATGTCTACTTTTAAATAAAACTATTCAAATTTAAAACAAATATTATCCTGCAATATAATCTGTATGAAACATAGCGATGTACAATTTCACCTGGCTCAGCTAATTATACCTGAGCACCCATGGGCAGATGACACTATTCATATGGTAATTTGCTGAGATGAACAATGCAACTGTTAAACGCCCCCGACTGTGCCATAAAAACAACTTGTTCATTCACTTTTCTGCACGTTTGAAAGATCACAAGATATACAGGCAAGAAAACTCCTGGATAGTGATGAAGTGTTAACTTTTTCCTCAGAAGAAGAGCGGGACTCCAATGAACATTTGTATTTTGAAGAGAGACTTGATCCAGCCGAGGATAACATTTCGGACGAGTAAGACATTTAGTTTTCATTAGTTGACATGCTATTTTATACAAACTTGAACATATTTTACTAGTGGGACTGTTTCCAGACTTGCCAGCCAGGATTCAAAGTATTGACATTTGAAATATGTCCTAATAAGCAAATTTTATTTACATGTAAATGCTGTTTCGGCTAAAGCAGGTATTTAATTTGTATGCTGTATGATATAAATATGATATGTAATATGATATAAAAATAATATGAATGTTTAGATTATATTTTAACTAGTGTTTATGCTGCCTCATTATAATCAACAAAGCTTGTGCTTGCAAATATGTGTAAAATGCAATTTAATTATTAGAAAATCAGCATATTATTATGATTTTTGAAGGATCATGTGACACTGAGGACTGCAATGATGCTGAAAATTCAGCTTTGATCACAAATAGCATTTTACAATATATTCAAATAGAAAACTGTTCTTTTAAATTGTAAAAATAGTTTTTTTTTCTTTTAACTTAAAACTTGATTTTGATCATTAAGTTTTTCTGTCACATTCCTCATTGATGGGCCCAGGGGAGGGGTCTTTGTCTCCTCAGGTGTGAACTACAATCAATATTCATGATCGTTCACACCTCCTTACATATGATCTTTCTAACACTAAAAGTGTCTTACAAAAGTTCAATTACTATATTGTTTTGAATGAATGAATGATCAGGATGGTTTTCACATCATTTTGTATAAAAAGCGCAAGGCTACAAGATCAAGTTCTCAAAAGGCTTATGGACAAATGTTTAGTGTTATATGGCCTTATTTCAATGACTTGAATGAAAACCATACATAAACGTTATTTTCTCAAAAATACAAACATGTACACACATGTTGCTCATATATTATTGTAGCACAGTTTGTGCTGAATACAGTGTTATCAGACTTTAGCCATTAATATGTTCTTAATCAACTGAAAATAGCACAAATGTCAAGGCATGTCAAAACTTCTCCAGGGCCCAAAACACCCTCAGACCCCGGAGGGTTAATTGAAGAACTGTTCTACTTGCTGTTTCTGAATTCACAGCGAGATCAGTCTGCAATACAAGTGTAACATAAGTCCTCAACAAATCACATGATTTGAGGTATCATTCATGTCCATAGCAGAGACGTAAAAAAAAACAAAAAAACAAAACGTGCAGGATGAAATTCGTGCCGCAGTGTAGGAAAATCTTTAGCATTAAGAGTTTGTTAAAATCCCTAAACCTCAGTATGAGAATTAGTAATAGTGATGCTAGCATTAGCCAGCACTATGAAGGGAAAGATCTCTCCAAATGTTTCATTCTTTCCATGTTCACTGACTAGACTTCTCGAACCAACATCAGTGACACATTCACCCCAGCTGTAAGAGAAGAGCAATTAGGGAAGCAGGGACGTCTCTAATATAGTGTTAATTTCGTCAGACGAGACGAGACTAAATATGTTCGTCAACGACCTTTTTTTCCATGACTAAGACGAGACGATAACGAGACTGCACCAATGTCCAAAAACGCTGACTAAGACTAAATTAACATGCATTATTGTTGACGAAAAAAGACGAGACTAAAATGTTTTGCATAAAATAAAAACTAAGATAAAATCTCTCTTCGTTTTCGTATTCAATCGTCTCTACATTTTCATCATGAGATTGAATATTCAGCGAATATTCTGCTGTTACGCCTTCAAAATATTCCGAATGAGTTCGCGCTGTTGCTCAAGTAACGGTTACAGGTCTCATACTCCTGTGGCTGCAACACGAAACTACATGGAGCAAGAACACAATCATAGACAGTGGCGAACACGCGACGACGACATGCTAGGTAGAAGGAAGAGGCTCGATATTTGGTCGCATTTTAGGTACAATGATATTGACAAAAAGT
Source organism: Moxostoma hubbsi (assembly GCA_032164185.1). Taxonomy (NCBI): domain Eukaryota; kingdom Metazoa; phylum Chordata; class Actinopteri; order Cypriniformes; family Catostomidae; genus Moxostoma; species Moxostoma hubbsi. The sequence goes on along the minus strand of JAVLUX010000110.1, from coordinate 5,673,824 downwards.
CAGAATGTGTCATTATAACTGACGGGAAGCACTGCGGATAAACAATACCGGGAAAAACACCACCAATCTTAAGCGACATCTAAAGGCTAACCACCCACACATTCAGGTAAGTTAACTTAAATTAACGTCTCATAAGCTAATGCTGATTTTAGGCATCTACGCTGTAAATTAAGCAGTTAGCTATGGTGTTGTGGCACATACATTATGCAGGTTATATATATTTTATGTAACTTATTTGCTTAATAAAATACTCTTCAGAACAAGTTCATCATTTGTGAATGTGTCTCTTAAATCAGAAAACCAGACACGTTTAACAAAGTGAATTCAACAAATCATTCAACAAGTGTATTTTGTAAGGTAATTATGACATTTAACCAATATTTGAGATGTGTGAAACATTATTTGACTGAAATGGTTATCTCAGAATTAATCTCAGAAATAATTTATTTAAAAAAAGACTAAAATGTTTTGAAACTTGACTAAGATATATTGAGTTTTCTTTTGACTAAAACTAGACTAAAATGACGAGACTTTTAGTCGACTAAAACTTGACTAAGATACCTTAAATTCTCTTTTGACTAAAACTAGACTAAAATGACGAGACTTTTAGTCGACTAAAACTTGACTAACAAAAAAAGATATGTGAATTGACTAAATATGACTAAAACTAAAAAGGACATTTGGCATAAGACTAAGACTAAATTAAAAATAGGTGACAAAATTAACACTACTCTAATAGCGGTGTCAGCATTGCAGAGAATAGGGCAGATTGAAGCTGACAAACTTAATTTCTGTATTTTTTTTAGATGTAATAATGATGCTAGCCTTAACAAACAACAACAATAATGAAACATCCTTCTTAGTAAATTTTTCAATTTACAATTCTCTTCGATTAATGCCACATTTGATACACTTGTAACAGACTGCCTTGAAAACTGGCGTCCACACAAACAAGCAACGTTTGTGAAATGATCTGTGAAAAGACAGCAGTAATTTGACACTCTGTAATCGAGCAGGCAGCTAATCATCTTCAGCTCAGCGTAACAACAGGCTTGATTGACATTGTGGAATGCTGTAACATTTCTTTGTGTTGTGCTAAAGCTAATTTCATGCTATCCTGAAGCTATTTCAAAACAAACAAATAATATGTAATGTTAAAGAGTTTATTATCATCTGACTGGAGCTCAGTCTGATTACTTGAAGTGGCATTTTGTGGTGTATGTGAGCTGGAGCATTAGACCTGGTATATACTGATTAAAGATACAAGAGGTGCTAGCAACCACACAACAGAAAGAGAGAAACAGAGAGAAAATGCATGATCATATAATGTGCTGACATGAGCCGAACAGTCATGAAATACAATCACACACATAAGTAAAACACGAGGGACAAATTCATTAACATTTGCGCTAATATTGTGCTGTATTTTAGTTATTCACCAACCACTCACAATCAAGTTTAACCACATGCAATTAGTGCTAAAATAGTGTTGTGCCGTGAGTATTTAAATTAAGTCTTTGTCATTATTTTTATTGCAAACACGACTCCTTTCAAAGTAAATTAGGCTCATTATAGAGTGTGCTTCATGAAAGTCAGTCCACTCAAAGCTGTCTTGGGAACACTTCCCGGAAGTTATTTTCTATGGATACAGTGGCATACAATTACAGCTCTTACCTACTTGAAACAGGAAAGACTGAAATCTCCAAAATGGTTGGTCAAATAACAGATTTCAAATCAGCAGTACAACCTGACAACAATTTAAATTTTATAAATTGTAATAATAGCTCTGTTCAAACTAAAAATCATAATTTTTTAGGCTGGTCCAGCTAATGTGCATGCGCGTTCTCTGGTTAACTGATATTAGGAAGGTGATTGGCTCATTAACCTGTTAGTGAACTCATTTTTATTTGTATAGTGATTTTCTTTGTTCCTAAGAAGCTTTACAGAAAATTGTGCAGTAAAAATATTTTCATTGTTTAGCAGTTTCATAAAAAAAAATAACCTTATTGAAAATCATTAAATTATGGTCATGTCTAGAAGGTAACCTCCAAGTTACCTACAGTCTTTCAAGAGCCGCATACGATGTTCACACAATGTGTTTATTTGGAGTCCTACAGAAACCCTACACCTACCCCTACCTCTAAACCTAAACCTAACCTTACTCTTACGAAAAATCTAGAGTTCTGGCAAACTAGCCGCAAAATTGCAACTCATTATTTTCACATGCAAAAGAGCTTGTGATTCACTGCAAATGTTTGCCAGAAGTTTGCAGCTCTTCACTGGCAGTGGCACACCGGCAGCAAACCTTTGGCAACAATGGGCAACTTGCTGCAAAGCTTATGCCCATTTCACATCACAAGCATGATCGGCGAGTGAGCAGAGCATATTTTATTCGCTTGTCCATAATAAAAGATGAGAGCATTCACATCGGAAGCATCCGCAGCACGTCAGAGCGGTGAGCATCATGTCAGCTGCAGTGCAGTGGGGGTTTCAGCTCCAAGTCTATTTTTGCAGCACCGCTCAATTAAAGTGACCATGCACTTTTGATGGATAAAATGTATGTGATTTGACACAAAAAAGTACACAATGTACAGAATAAGCATTTATAAGTAGTCTAGTGTGTCTTTATGCTGTATGAATTAGTGCACATCTGAAAAACAATGAGAAGAAAAAAAGAAATGTAGAAATTTAAATCAATTTAAAATATGTTAATTATAGATCTGAATCAGAAGTACAGTTTATCATTTAAAACTACAGTAAATTACAACTTATGGGCCTGAAACTATGGGACAATTTAGTTTATGGTTAAAATAGTCTTTTATGTACTATTAAACATAGAACAAGTCTATCCACAATATTCTCAGTGAGGGCTGAATTTCCGGTTGGATAGCGGAAGTGCGATTGGCTGGCATTTTGTGTGTAGTCTCTGCTTGCTTGTGTGTCATGCGATTAGATTCTTGCTTTTTAAATGTTGTAAGATGTCTTTAAAATTCCCCAGAAAATGTGTGTAGTTAATAGTTTTATGGACAAGCGTAACTACACTGTCTAAAACAGAAATGTTACGATCAGAAACCACTCACAAAACACAGCGCTCCAGTCCTAGATGCTGCTTGGAATATTCTGTTTGTATGCTCTTTTCACTTTATTGACTAGAAGTCAACAGTGAGAATTACTTATATTATCCACCGTTACGGTCCGGCTTCGATAGACATCCAGAAACAAAGTGCAATGAACTACATAAACAGTAGCATTATTGTGCTAAATGGTGTGTGTGAAAAGTTCTTTAAACATTTTGATAGTTTGTTAATTTCTATTCAGCGTTAGCCTTTGTGAATGCTTCACGTGTTTTGAAATGGCATTATTACTGACTATAAAAACGAACAGTGTTTTACCTTTACTGTCTGTGAGTAGTGATGATATTTTCAACCGTTTTCATGCTGTGATGCTAATGATAAAATCTACAGTGAAAGACCATAATTATTAGATGAGACATCAAATTCTCTCTCTGTTACAGCGCTAGATGGGTGCCCACTTCACACTGGCTCAGAACTTCACATCACTAAACCTAGCTCTTTGAAACAAGAAACACTACAGCTTTTAGTCACCAACATTCCAAAGAATCCCCTAATACTCGGTAACCCTTGGCTCGCTAAATACAACCCTCACATTTCATGGACAGACAGTGAAATTACTCAGTGAGGAACCTCTTGTTTTACCTGCTGTCTGCAATCGGTACAACCCTTTTCTCTCCACACCACCAATATCAACCCTGATGAATCTATGGATGCTGTCTACCATCCCTGAGGTCTACCAAGACTTCCTGCCAGTGTTTAGTAAGGCTAAGGCTACTCACCTACCACCTCACCGCTCTACTGACTGCACTATCGACCTCCTTCCTGGCACCCAAACTCCTAAGAGCTTTATTTATGCCCTGTCTATCCCTGAGACACAAACCATGGAGGATTACATTGAGGAAGCACTGCAAATGGATTTCATTCAGCCCTCCACCTCTCCCGCAGCAGCAGGTTTCTTTTTTGTGGAAAAAAAGGATGGCAGACTCAGTCCTTGTATTGACTATAGAGGCCTTAATGCTATCACCATAAAATTTCCTTATCCTCTTCCTCTTGTCCGATCAGCACTTCGGGAACACCTAGAACAACTACGGGATTCCAACGCCTTTACTAAACTGGATTTGCGCCATGCCTACAGCCTCATTCGCATCAAAGAAGGGGACAGTGGAAGACCGCCTTCATCACCCATTATGGTCATTTTGAATATCGGGTCATGCCCTATGGCCTTGTCAACTCACCATCCATCTTCCAGTCCTTCTTGAATGAGATTTTTCGCAACATTCTGCACCGGTGCGTCATCTATATAGAAGGCCTGGAAGCTTCCAGGGAAGCTATACCTTCCCTGGAAGCTCACGTCCAGCATGTACGCCAAGTTCTACAATGCCTCCAAGGTAATCACCTCTTCATAAAAGCAGAGAAATGTGAGCTTCATGTCACCACCACAACCTTTCTGGGTTATGTAATCAGTCCTGAGGGGGCCCACGTGGACCGTCTCAAAGTGAATCCCATCAAGAGCTGGCCTTGTCAGGTAACCACCAAGGAACTCCAACACTTCCTGGGTTTGCTAACTTCTATAGGCGATTAATTCACAACTTCAGCACCATTGCAGCTCCCCTCACTTCTCTCTTCAAAGGGAAACCTTAAACTCTCCAATGGACCCCACCAGCCATAACGGCCTGCCAGGGTCTCAATGAAAAATTCACCACTGCACCTGTACTTCATCATCCAGATCCTTCCCGGCCTTTCATCATGGAGGTGGATGCCTCTAACATGGGTATCGGAGCTGTCCTCTCCCAACAACACGGTAACCCTGCTAAAACGTAACAATCTCCTTCCAGTTGGCCTAAAGAATGTCTACGTGCCAGCCAAGATCTGTTGCCAAGTCATGCAATGAGTCGATGCCTCCTTGTGCTCCGGTCACCCAGGTGAGAACCGCACCACAGTTGGTTCAGAACAAATTCTGGCGGCCCTCTCTGAGATGTTGCTCTGCATGTAAAGGGTTGTTCTATCTGTGTCCAAACTAAATCTTCCAGAATTCTTCCAGCAGGACTTCTCCAACCCTTACCTATTCCGCAACGACCCTGGTCTCATATTGCTGTAGATTTCCTCACTGATTTGCCTGTGTCACAGGGGAACACATATATCATAGTAGTTGTGGATAGGTTCTCTAAAGCTTGCCATCTCATCACTCTCAAGAAAGTACCTTCCACTCAAGAAACGGCAGAAACTGTTCTTCCATCAAATGTTTTGGCTCTACGGTTTGCCTGACGACATTGTTTCAGAAAGAGGACCACAATTTACCTCACAGATTTGGAAGGAGTTCTGAAAAATACTAAATATCAACATCAGCCTGACCTCCGGGTACCATCCTCAGTCTAATGGCCAGGCGGAACACCTAAATCCCGAAGTAAGTTGCTCTCTATGTACCTTTTGTCTCTCTAACCAGTATGATTGGTGAAGATTTCTCAGTTGGGCAGAATATGCCCGAAACTCCCTTCGCAGTTCATCTACTGGAATGAATCCATTTCAAAGTACCTGCCATTCTCACACACACATGTTTCCCATTCCCTCAACCCTGTGTATTTAGTCTCTGCTCTGGCTTCACTTCACTGCAAATTCTTGCCAATTCACTTAGTTTTTTTTTTGCATTTCTGAGCGTTTTCTATCTTGCTGGCCTGTCTGTTTTGACCATTGTCTGTTCCTTGGATTACCCCTCTAATAAACTCTGCTCATGGATCTTCCCTCTGTGTCCAATTCTGATTCTTTACAGCTTTTTTTTTTTTTTAAAACAAATACATACTGTTTTATTGTTGCTTTAAAGAGAACATTGAACTTTTGTGTACAATGTTTATAATGTATGTCCAAATACATTTTTATTTGTATTGTATGTAGTTCTTTTTCTATGGTATAGTTTATTGTGTGTACATCATTATTTCCTACACAAGAAAAATAAATTAAATCTATCAACAGGATCAGTTGTTCAGTCAACACTAAAATATTTAATGTAGGTTATAGCATTTAAATACAGAGATTATGTATGTACACTAACAATTATAAAGCTAGATTGAGCTTACTGCACATTCATCTCCAAAATATTTGTATTTTATCAGAAAAACGGCAGCATGGCAGTATCATCACCTGAGTCTTGTCATACACAGGCATCCTGTTGTCTGGACCTCCCCTGTATCTGCAGTAAGTAAATCATCTCAGTACAACACACTTTTCAGTTTCTGACAAATAAACAATTATCTACAGTTCTCAAAACATGTGCAACTTTACAGCTGTGAAGACGCTAATAGGCTACATAGCTTTTCTGCTCAGGTTCTCCCATCAATGGATAAAGACAACAAAATAACTAAAATGCTTCTATTTTCGATATTTGGCCATCATCCTCAAACCCATAATCATTAATAGATGGATGAGGAAGAACAATATCATTATAATCTTGCTATAATTCTGTGATGATTTGTTCTCAAGTTTTTTAATGCTGCATTAGTACATAATTTAATGATTTGTTAAGCTTAACCGGAAGTTCCGCCCACATCGCCTGCAAAGCATCAACAGTCGAGTTTTTTTTTAAAAACATGCACTTGACAGACCATTCATTTGTGTTCAGCAATAGACCTTTTTCACACTCCGGGTTTTGGAATGCGGAAGTAAACGTTTGCAGGGTACATTTAGATAGAAGTGAATGGAAGTGAATGGAAGTGAATGGGAGATCACAGCAAATATTATTTACACTTACCTATTAGCTCCAAGACCACAATAAAAAATCAACTATTACATTTGAATGACTTTCCAGAAGAGAGCAAAAAAGAAATAAATAAAAACAGACAGTCAGATGGGAGAAGATGCCAAATTTACTGTCACTTTCTCAGTTGTTATAATCAAAACCCCCTCACAGATGTAATTCAGTTTTTAAAACTAATTCCAGGGTAAAATATCACAAAGCACAATGTTATACTTAAAAGAATTATCATTATTATTCAAAATTAAAGTTTGCTAGATTTAAACTGTAAAATTAGGTGAAAATGCATCATCACACCTTTTAGATGCAAACGTGATCATGTAAATATGATTTCATGACAATCAAGTTTGTAATATTTGTCAACGACCCACTCCTGATAAGCATTTAATAAGTTATGGTCTTTATTAAAATAAATACTCACCTCAGTAACATAGAAATCACAGTATTTTTCTGTATAGAACCACTGCTGTGATGATATAGAAATGCTTCTAGAGTGAAAGCCCTGCTGCAGTTACGCTTTATTTAAGCTGACACTATACTCGCGTCAACGTAGGTTCAGAATCCATCATGGCGGACTGAATTACTTGAGGGCGAAGGTTTTAATCAGGTTTAAATTTCAATCTCTGATTTGTAAAACTATATTTAAAAGTAAGCATCAATATAATGCCAATATTAGTTATCTATGTGTGATAAAAGTCATGGTGTAATTAAGTAAACCGAGTAGATATTCGATGTGAAATGTTTAAAACTACAGGATTTCAATTGAACTGTAAGATTGTTATTCAATGATTAAGTGTATTCAAAGTCCATCCTAAATTGAGTGCAGATGTGGATGTAGATGCAGTATCCTTTGTTATTTGGCTGATAAAAGATTTAGTTGGTAAATTATTGTCTATGTATTTCATTTTAAGAGGGGTGATCAGAGAAGTGTTACTCGCTGTTCGATTGGATTCACTAAGACCAAGATGATGCAGGAAGTGGTCAGTAAGGGGTGCCTCCCAGTCCGAATGGAAGCTGGTGGATGTTTATTTTCAGTGAAATCCATCCTAAAACAGAAGTGCAGACAGTGTCCGGTAAAGTATTCCTTGTATATTTGTAAGGCAGGACTTCCTTTTTTACACCATACTGGGTGTTTCAATTTCTCCCATTTATTTTAATTCAAGTGGTCCATATCAGGCTAAACCATCTCTGGTTTCATTCACAGAACTCCAAAATGCCCACCACAATTAAAGGAACATTCCAGTTTCAATACAAGTTAATCTCAATCGACAGCATTTGTGGCATATTGTTGATTACCACATAAATTATTTTAGACTCGTTTCTTATTTTCTTTAAGAAAAAGCAAAAATCGAGGAAGTGAAACACTTCCAATGGAAGTTAATGGGGCCAATTTTTGGAGAATTTAAACACAGAAATGTGAAGCATATAATAATAAAAAATCACTTACATTAATTCTTCTCTTAAAACTCATGTATCATTTGAGCTGTTCTTTAAATGGTTGTTTTTTCTGTTGTTATAGGGTTTTAGTGTTTATGGTGTTAGGTCACCATGCCAACAAAGTTAGCAATTGATTTAATTACACTAAAATAATGTTAACATGCATATAGTTTAACATTTTGAGGCAATACTTTTGAAAAGGCAAGTTTTTTAATGTTTATGGATTGGCCCCATTCACTTCCCTTGTAAGTGCCTCACTGTAACCCAGATTTTTGCTTTTTTTTTAAAGTAAAATTGATGGGGTATTCAACATTGCACCACAAATGCTGTCGCTTGAGCTTAATATGTATTGAACCTGGAATATTCCCAGGGTCATTGCTCATCTGCGTGAACGTGCCTTAGGCATGCTGTATGGAGGCATGAGGACTGCAGATGTGGCCAGGGCAATAAATAGCAATATCCATACTGTGAGATGCCTAAGACAGCACTACAGGTAGACAGGAAGGACAGCTGATCATACTCACAGTGGCAGACTACGTGTAACAACACCTGCACAGGATCAGTACATCCAAATTTCACACCTGTGGGAAGGTACAGGATGGCAACAACAACTGCCCGAGTTACACCAGGAACACACAATCCCTCCATCAGTGCTCAGACTGACTGCAATAGGCTGAGAGAGGCTGGACTGAGGGCTTGTAGGCCTGTTGTAAGACAGGTCCTTACCAGACATCACCGGCAACAATGTTGCCTATGGGCACAAACCCACCTTCACTGGACCAGACTGGACTGGCCGATTCACGGTTTTGTCTCACCAGGGGTGATGGTCAGACTCGCATTTATCATCGAAGGAATGAGCGTTACACCGAGGCCTGTACTCAGGAGTGGGATCGATTTGGAGGTGGAGGGTCCGTCATGGTCTGGGGCGGTGTGTCACAGCAACATCGGACTGAGCTTGTTGTCATTGCAGGCAAACTCAACGTCTGGGTCCTGTTGGATCGGAGCATGAGGGCTAGGGCCATTCCCCCCAGAAATGTCCGGGAACTTGCAAGTCCCTTGGTGGAAGAGAGGGGTAACATCTCACAGCAAGAACTGGTAAATCTGGTGCAGTCCATGAGGAGGAGATGCACTGCAGTATTAATGCAGTTGGTGACCAGATACTGGCTGTTACTTTTGATTTTGACAGATGAAAGTGAGAGGACGTTTCTTTTTTTAGCTGTGTTTATGTTTTTATATTGGTTATACTGTATATAATTAATTCATAGAATAATGATCAAATGATGGAAGAGCGAGTTCTAAGCTGACATATATCCAGATACGCAGTGTGGGTGGTCACCTGCGCTCTATTGGGTTGTATTTACTGAACAACATTTAAAATGGGTAGCACCAATAAGGATTCATCTTAAACTTAGATTAAATCAAGGTTTATCTGATCATTCTGTTGCACCAAACTTTAAACCTTCATGGTAATCATGGTTCCATTTATAGCATCGTTTCTATCCAGATTTAAATTTCAGAGTACATTTAGATTCATTTTATTAAATTTAACATCTAGATTTACTTTATCACTTTTTGGACTAAAAGTACAGTCGGGTTATGCACTGGATGCTTGGCATGGAAAGTTGTATTGGATTCATGCAGAGATCACATTTTCATAACAGAGGTATGAAGACCCGTTTTGATTTAACATGTTTTCATTTGTTCTGCTGTCACCAATTATAATATAACTGTCGCTGGTTGTAAAACAGAGACCGGATATCAATGCTGAATCATTAGACCTTTCAAGACATGTATAATTTGTCAATATTATTAACATTTTTGGACAGTAGATTATATAGTAAATGTAAACGAATTTAAGCAAAATGACATCAAGCCCTAGGTTGGAGATCAAGCCTTCATTTCTGGCCACAATAGCAGGACTGACACGAGGGGTGGCGGTCAATCCAAGACTCATGTCACTTGCATCTTGTTTCATATGATCTGTTCTTTGTTGTTAAAATATGCTGAAATATTTGAAGGCTTATGTCATTGTACATGCTGCTGCAACATTTCATTAATATTTAATGCTGTAATAATATGCCGTTGTGATGTTTACAATCTTACGATGACAATACATAAAACATACTTATATATGCTATATATCCTGTTTTTGAAAGCCTGTAATTTAGGCTCTGTTTGCTCTGTGTCCCTGCAAACAGACTTTTTTCATTCTTAGATGACAGCAAGTACTAGGAAAAAGAATGTTTCCTCAATCACTTCTTTCTACAGATCTGAAATGTAGGTGGCGCTCTAATGCAGCTAAGCTCTCATCATGTGCTCGTCCATAGACATTTATTCTATTTTGTGATCCACACACCTTCCTGCTGTTTCATCGAATATTACAGCCTCTAAGTAAACTAGAAGCTTAATCTAGTTGTTGTAAAGCTGAGGTTTGCAAACAAATTACACACATCAGATTTCTTTTTTTTGTGAGCTAAAGACCTGAGATACAACAAAGAACATCACAATGCAGAGATATAGCAGTCTGTCTGTTATATCTGTATTGGTAAATATGTAACCTAAAAATACACTGAACAATGACAAGGAGCGATGTGTCTCAGTTTTATGATAATCACACAGGAACAAACTGAAACTTCAGTTCTAGCTGCTGTTGACCTTGTCATCTCAGCGTGACGGTGTTATCAGCAGGGAATCGAGTTTAGTAACGGTAGCCAACCAGGATTTACAGGCATTTTCCCCCCCCCATCATTGACAGTGTTAGATATCAGATGATGAGGTCACTATAAATCACATGTCTCATTTTCTAGCTCAGTCAAGCAATTTCAAGGCCAATAAGAATGAATCCTACGTAATTTACAGATACAGTGTACAGATACGAATACAGTCTCTCCCTGTATACCTCAGAAAGAAAATAGTAGAACAACACTAAAAGCAATCTGAACATGTCTGGCAGACTATTGCAATTTAGAATATGAAATTCCCTAAATAAAAAATGGACCATTGACAAATGAGATTTATAAGAATTAGAAATCTTTTAAAAAATGTCATTTTAAAAACTCGTGTCAAGTTCATAGAAATATTATCTTTATGTCCATTTTTGAAAAACATTTATAGAATTTTCTACAAAGAAATTTGATTTAATGAATTAAATAATGTAATAAGGCACAATCTTCAAGTAAAAGGTATTAAAGTAATTTCCTTTTTTGTAATCAACATTAGCCTATATTTAGTTGTAATAATTTTGAATGATATTGGTTTTTAATTCAAATAAATGTAAAAGCTTTTATATTTTATATAAATGTAAGCTTTTAAAATGAAAAAGGCTGTGTGTTCTTGTTGTGGGCCTACATGAATTCACTTACGCATTGATATACCAGCTGTTTTATATATTTGATCACATTAAGAATTTGTTTGCAGCAGTCCTCTTGAGCTCTCATGGCAGCCGCTGTTTGTTCTTGTTGTGTTAATGTCTTTAATTGCGTCATAAATGTAAAGTTATCCCCTGTAAGGTGTTAATCATGTTTTAAGTATTCATGATTTCATGCTGAACACTTGTGCAGTGTAAATGCATTTTATTTTATTTTTTATATATTTTTAAAACAATATCTTGTGCACAGTTTAAATGAATTCAAATGATTTATTTTCATAATCATCATCTTTCAGCAGAGAGGTAAATCCCATTGAGTCTCGCGAGAAGTGAATCGTGTTCTCTCACGCGATTGGTTGTGCGCTGCAAACGTCATTCATTCATGTGCACAAGCGGGTAATCTAATCTTAAATTCAGGATCGAAGCCTGAGTTGACAGAGAAAGTTGATGAGCTGCATCATGGTACCAATTAAACCTGATTGGATTGGTTTGAATTTGTCCTGCAACCCTGAGTTCATTCAGCGACATTCATGGTACAAGCCTCAGGACCAGGATTGAGAAACACTGAGGCATAGTAGCAAGTTATGTTCCCATTCAAGCAAATTACATTTTTCAGGAAAATATGGCAAAATTTGTGAATTTATATTTGTTGAATAAAGGAATGTTTCCATCCCGTGTGTTTAAGAGAACAAAATCAACAATTTTGAGGAAATATCTGCAAAATAAAAATGAAAATGTATGTTGAAACTCTTTTTTTTATTGTAACAAATTACTTACACTGTAGAGCATGCAGACTTGCGTTCAGCAGATGCCTTATGTCTGGGAGCAAAAGCATTTTAGGCATCTGTGGCAGGGCGGATTCCACAAACCCGGCCCCTAATCAAGCTAATCAAGCCTCAGAGCGTGATAAAGGCCGACTGGAGACTGCAGTGCAAGAGAGAGTGAGAGAGATTTACGGACAGCTGTCCGACACCTTTGTGAGTTTTTCTTTTTGTCTCAGTTTTATATTAAACTATTATTTATATTGTCAAGCCGGTTCTCGCCTCCTCCTTTCCATTAATCCCTTTACATCATCATTTTGACGACAGGATTTGGATTTCAGAATAACCAGAGCAACATTTGAGATGAGCTATGTGATGATATTGATGACATACTCTTGAGTGAATTATGTATTCACATGGCTTGTTGAGGCAGTCTTTTTTAAATGCATATTTGTATTCCTATCAAAATTCTATAGGAATATATTCTATAAATGTGTTTCCAAATGTGTTTTATATGCATGTCTTCTTATCGAATGTATCCACCTCAAGCGAGCATATACGTTTTTCATCCGCATCTTGGTTTTTCCATCCAGCATTTTTTACGCGATATTACAAGAATTTGCATAAAAATATGTGGATTGAAACCAGGATGTCAGATTTGTGAAATAATTGTTCTTTTGAGTCCGGTTCATAACCGGTGGACTGCTAATTCTTTCTAACATGAGTTGGTACTGATACATATTCTGTTAGAGAAAACTAAACAACATTGGATCAAATTTGAGATCTTTGCTAAAGACTGTTGCTCTCCCACAGAATAAATGTAGTTTTAACTGTTGTGCTCGTCTTATTGAGAAGTAATGCATGGATTTAAATAATGTGAAATCCAACTATACATACATACAATCATATGTAGAATAATTTTAAACTATCACAAAAATTGTCCATTACAGGTATACATCGCACCTTCCCCCAAGATGAGCTGTCAAAATGAACATATTAACGCATGTGATTAATTAAAGTTTAACGGGTTAGTTTTTCTTAATCACAATTAACGCACTTACATAAAGCATAAGCCAGCATAAACACTGGTTGGAATGGACCACCACAAACACACAGAACAGCGATTTTGTGTCAATGATCAAGTGATGGAGAAAGGAGCTCTAGCACTATTTGTTGTACAAGACAAGCCCAGATAGGACTTGTGACAAAGTATTTTTCAGCCAATGTAAGGCGATTTGAATGACTTTTAATGGAGTTGAAAACAGCGCTGGCGTTGACGCCCTGATGTGAATGGTGAATGCGCTTCATGATTGCTGTAGGAAAATGGACAGCCACAGTCTACCGCCAGATTAATATTGTAAAGGATGAGAGTTTAAGAGATTTAAGAGAGTTGCAGCGTGAAGCATTTACCCATGTTTTCATTGATTGTGGTATATATAATTGGGGGTTTTATTTGCTTGTTTTGATTATTGGGGATCCCCCAGATCTCAAAAGCTCTCACTGTGGATGGTAACGTTTTTGAAGGGAATAGTGCATAGGGATGATCCCTTCTAATTTAAACACAACCTCCAACTCATTTCATGAACTTTTTTGGCCGATTCATTAAAAATACCTGGTTCAAAAGAGTCATTTGTCGTGAATCGAACATTATGGCTCGCCTTGTTTGTTGTTGTGTGCAGTGAGTTCATCTCAAAAGAACTGATGAAAAGTGTCATAAAACTTATGCTCTAAAGCTGTAATTCAATAACGCACAAAAAAGCATCTGAAGAAATCGCATATGAATGCAAAAAAAAGTGTTCTAGGTCTGAGGATGACACATTCAGGTTTGCTAGCTCTTCTCTTATGTGGCTCTTAGTCCAGCTTGGCTGTGCTGTGTCTGTCATTCTCAAGCCATCTGCGCCCAGAACGGCGCCAGTCTTCAGGGCGTCCCTCTGGAACTGGCAGCACACCCTGCACTCACTTCTGTCATTATTTTGGCTCCTGAGTGGTGTTGCTAGGGAAGCTGTCCCTGCCCACAAAAACCATGGCAATGTCACACAGATCAATCGGGTTACAAATCAGTTAGGCTGATGACTTGGATGAGACTTGGAATTTCTACAAAGTTTCTACAAAGATCGCTGTGATCTCCCATGAGGATCTACTTTCTGTTGTGCTCCAGTTCTTCTGAGATGTATGTTTTCTCTGTCCTGAGGCAGGGCTGTTAATCAAAAAGTCCAGATGGTACTGGGACATGGTGAGTAAAAGTCAACATGAAATCAAATTTGACCTTATTATCCTTTTAATACACATTTCTGGTCTCAATGTACATGATTCAACCCTGCATGCTATTCCAAATAAAGAATGCAGTCTTGTTCTTGCTCTTGCTCTGAAAAAAACTTTTTATTTTCAGCTGACAACACTTTTTGACAACACTCAGTTACACTGATAACTAATAATGTTTTTGTGATATTGCTTACATATAATAATAATAATAATAATAATAATTATTATTATTATTAGAAATACAGGTATGACAATAATAAATCCATTATTGTTATTAGTAGTGTTATTGTATTACTTTGTAATATTGTATTATTATATTACTTTGAATTTTTCTATACAGTAGTAATATTTAAACATCCAGTTAAACTTATCTTTA
Source organism: Moxostoma hubbsi (assembly GCA_032164185.1). Classification (NCBI taxonomy): domain Eukaryota; kingdom Metazoa; phylum Chordata; class Actinopteri; order Cypriniformes; family Catostomidae; genus Moxostoma; species Moxostoma hubbsi. Next base: position 5,658,802 of record JAVLUX010000110.1, on the reverse strand, counting down.
TTTTTGGCGAAACTTTTTTTTTGATGGACCTTTGAGTTCCTCCTGTGTGTTTTAACGGTTAGTTTTAATAAGCTCTGCATTCCAAATAAAATGCTGAAATACTTGGAGCTGAAATATCACTGGAAAAGTAATTAATGTAAGTGTTCCCAGCTGCTCAATCACTAAACACAATGCATTGAGCATTACACACGATCTGTGTGTGTGTGTGTGTGTGTGTGTGTGTGTGTGTGTGTGTGTGTGTGTGTGTGTGTGTGTGTGTGTGAAGACAGAGATCAGAGTGGCACCTCTTGTTCATTCTGAAGCACGCAGCACATGCACACTTTATATTATTTACTACAATTACATCCTTCTGCTGTTTAATGATCACACTTGGCCTTATCGAGATTAATTGTCAATTTGTCATTGATTTCATCTCAAAAATATCACATCCACTATAGCACTATAAAAGAATATGGTACCGAAATTAGCCACAAGATGCTAATGTTCACTAAAACATTTTTGTAACGCGATATTTCGTTAGTACCGGTATACCGTGTGAAACCTAACATACTACCAGCCAAACATTTGGACACATCTTCTCATTCTTTATTATTGATATTTTTGATATTTTAGAATAATAACAACGTCATCAAAACTATGAAATAACACAAATAGAAGTATATAGGGCAAAAAAAATCAATTATTGCAACTATTTAAAATCTAGTCACCATTGACGACACTCTGGAACACATTGTGTGCATTTCTATGCAGTTTCTTCAGATATCTTCTTGCTGGTTGGTGAATTACATCTTTAGAACATACACCAGTGTCTTACAACACTTGTCTTACAACACTTGTCTTACAACATTTGTCTTACAACACGTTTCACCCTTTCTGTTGAGATGAGCTTGCTGCTCGCAACAACAATCGAGCGATTTGTGGATGAATTACTCTTTTGAATCAGGTCTTTTTAATGAATCAGTTGTAAAGATTCAAGATACTCAGGAGCTCAGGTTAGCATCAGAGTCGCTTTCTCAGCGATTCATACAGTGAATCAGCTGCCAGTGAGTTCACAACTGACTACCAGATTACTGGAATAATAACGTTTATAATGTGCGATCGCTGATGTTCTACATTTGTTGTATGAAAATGTTTACTTTGTAGTTTCAATTGTAATACATAAAGAAATATTGTAAGTGTGCATATTATATTATCTGTTTGTGAGAGGTTAGGATCTATTTATATCTTCTGATCAAGCATCCAAATCGCGCAATTCCATCATATGGATCCTAAATGTTTCAGTTGAGGAGCCAATTTCTCCATAGTACTTTTTTAGTATGGAGCCCTGGTGCAGGAATTATTTAAAGATCAGAAATGTTAACCAAATCAAAACTATCTAACATTTGAGCTTCTTCAAAGTGAACCAACTTCATGATGTGCATCCTGAGATGTATTTAAGGAGTTCCCATATATGCTTGACATTTGTTTAAAATTCAAATTCATACATATGCATAATTTATATTTGTCTGCAAAACTAATTTCAAGTCCTTAAGTGGGAGCCGTTAGATCAAAATGTATTAAAGATAATGGAAAAAACATAAATTCAGTCAAATGTGTCCAACCTTTTTACTGGTTGTGTATAGATTTAATGCTTTATTAATATTATGAAGATTTCTGTTTTGCTTGAGTAGGTTTGTTGTCCATTTCTGGGACCCTCTCCAAAATTGCCCACGGATGGTATGATGTGGGAAGCAATACATTGGCAAAATAGTCAGACCACTGCAGTTCTGCAAGGGTTCCAGATTTATGGTTACATAACTGCCATATTGTACTGTATAAGAAATAGTGTTAGAGAGGGACCAAGTCCAGTAGCAGCATCTACAGTTCTGACACGGGTGAGCACAACCTACATTTCCCTCACTCCCTTTGTGTTATAAATGAAAAAAACTGGTAAGAAACATCACTTTAACTTCAGAATGACTGCTGAGATCTGCTGTACATAGTGAGTGAATCCTTTGCCGCTGACCTTATAATGGTATTTGTCCATATGGCCTACTGTAAATACTGTGACATTAAGAAGCTTTACTGGAAGAGCTTGAGGCAGACTTGATAAAGCCGCATAAACCATCCATATGCCAAGCTTTACGAGACTAGTGAATGTCAATTAGATGATGTCCCATGTGATGTCTACACAACGTATTGGATTTACATCTGGATATTAACTATGGTTCAGTTGAAAAATTCAGTTCTTGTTCAGACTGGTCTCACTAGCTGGATTTCCATCCGAAATATTTAGCATTTTTTAAGCGTATTTCTAAAAATTTTACTTAAGAAAATGCAAGTTGTTGCACGTTTCCATTTACTGCATCATGCGCATTATTATTTTTTAATCATTATTTTAATGGAGCTTGCCTTGTCATGAGGGGAGAGTTATTTGCAGGATTAGAGGAATTATATATAATTTTATTAAACGCTGCCGGGAGACACTGCAGATGGAATTTAATGAGGGCTGAAACGGCTGTTACACGCCAGCCTCCATTTACCTGATAGTGCCTCAAAACTGTTTTGGCTGATTGTGAGGACCAGTTGTGGGTTAAACACTTCTGAATGTCACAGGCTACGTTCAAAGTATTGTGTGCCAAGGTTGGAGCTTTCTCTTGGCTCTTGCACACCAATACCAACCAACATGCAGATTGCCATCATGCTTTGTGCACAAATGGTCAAACCACGTCATCTAGCGCAACTTTTGTCTAGTGCATAAACTATTAAGCGAATTTAGACAATTTATGCACATATCAAGCATTTCCATTCAGGATTATTATACGCAACTTCAAAATGTGCATAAAAATAGTTGGATGGAAACCCAGCAACTGTGAATTCGGAAGCAGTAGATGGACATTTCTTGAGCTAAACTCGACTTACCGAAATTTGTAGCACTAACCAAAGCCAGACGTTTTTTTGAACGTATGAACCCTAAACCTAACCTTTAGTGGATTAATGAAAACATCTAGGTTACTGTTGTAACCACCGTTCCCTGATGTAGGGAACGAGATGTTGTGTCGAAGAATCGACACTAGGGGTCTCTCTTGAGAGCCTCGCGCATCTCTGAACTTGAGAAAAGGCCAATGAGAAATTGGCAGACAGAATTTGCATGTCCTGCCCCGGACATACGGGTATAAAGGGAGGGAAATATGCGTCTATCCATTCAGGTTTTTGCCCTGAGGAGCCAAGAATGAGGTTCGGCCATAACAGTGGCTCGGTTCAGCATCGTGGCCAGGAGGACACAACGAGGTTACAACAGTAACCTAGATGTTCCCCATCTGTCGCTCACTTCAACGTTGTGTCGAAGAAGCGACACTAGGGGTCCATATTTAATCACGCCATGCGCTGAACCGTGTACATGTGTCACTGAAGCAGGTGCGTGCCAAAGCGACAGGCTGCGTCAGACTGCACGTACCCTATCCCAACGCCCCATAAAATCGTCATAAACACTTTAGGTTACTGGAACCCCGAAGGGGGGAACAAGGCGACGTGCCAAGCATGGGAGCAGGCTGCGCCTTCTCTCTCTCTCTCTCTGTTTCTCGCATAGAGTCAAAGCGGCTGGGGCCGTCTTAACGCTATCACAAGCATCGGGGAAGGCATTCCCCATCCCTGAAAAAGAAGGTCCTACCTCAGGGGAATTCGCCAGGGAGGGGCTGTAACGAGGAGCACGAGATCCGAGAACCAAGTCCAAGTGGGCAAGTAGGGGCCACCAGAGTGACTTATTTCTCGTCCTCCCTGACCTTGCACAGCACCCGTGCAAGAAGGCACACTGGGGGAAATGTGTATTTGCGCAGCCCCCGGGGCCAGCTGTGTGCCAGCGCGTCTGTCCTGAGGGGAGCCTCCGTTAGGGAGTATCAGAGCAGGCAGTGGGAGGTCTCCTGGGAAGCGAACTGGTCTACCTGTGCTTTGCAGAACCGTTCCCAAACCAACTGGACCGTCTGGGGGACCGCTGAGCATACCTTGTCGCAACAGCGCATGTTGAGGTTGCCCCAGATGTGAGTGGCGTGCAGCGATCTGAGTCGCTGCTGGCACTAAAGGAGGAGATGGTGGGCGAGTTTTGACATATGACGCGAATGCACATATTGGCGATTTATGTACGCTACCGTTGCGGTGCTGTCTGAGTGGACCAAGACATGCTTGCCCTGAATTAGTAGAAGAAACCTCCGTAGGGCAAGAAATACAGCCAGCAACTCTAGGCAGTTGATCTGCCAATGCAGCGGGGGCCCTTTCCAGCAGCCAGCGGCTGCATGCCCATTGCACACGGCACCTCAACCCTGTTTGGAGGCATCTGTGGTGACCAGAATGTGTCGTGACACCTGCTGTAAGGGGATTCCTGTCCACAGAAAACAGAGGTCTGTCCAGGGGTTGAAAGTCTGGTGGCAGGCGGGGGTGATGAACACATGGCGCATGCTACGGCACCATGCCCATCACGGGACTTAAGTCTGGAGCCAGTGCTGAAGCTGTCTCATATGCATCAACCACAATGGCGCGACCGCCATGGAGGATGCCATATGCCTCAGGAGGCTCTGGAAATATTTTAGAGGAACCGCCGTGCCTGCCTTGAACAAGGTGAGGCATTTCAGCACTGACTTCGCGTGCTCGTTGGTGAGGTGCGCTGTCATTGAGACTGAGTCTAACTCCATGCAGAGAAAAGAGATGCTCTGAACTGAGGGGAGCTTGCTCTTTTCCCAGTTGACCTGAAGCCCTAAGTGGCTGAGGTGCCTGAGCACCTGGTCCCTGTGGGTGCATAGTTTTCTCTTGAGAGTGGTCCAGGATGAGCCAGATGTGGATGCCCACTTTCCTTAGAGGGCAAGGGCTGCCTCTGCGACCTTTGTGAAGATTCAAGGGGACAGGGACATGCCAAAGGGGAGGACCTTGTACTGATATGCCTGGCCGTCGAAAGCGGACCATAGAAAGGGTTGGTGTCGAGGCAAGATAGAGACGTGGAAGTACGCGTCCTTCAGGTCTACCGCTGCGAACCAATCTTGATCCCGGATGTCAAGTTAGACTGTATCTTTGCATGAGCATTTTGAACGAGAGTTTGTGCAGGGCCCGGTTGAAAACTCTCAAGTCCAACATCGGTTGTAAGCCGCCACCTTTCTTGGCTATGATGTGTAGAAGGGTTGCGATCTCTGCATGCAGGGTGTTGGCGTTGTACCGAGGTAAAGCGGATGCTGGCGAAAGGGGGCGGGGGCCTGAGGAACTGAATTGCGTAGCTGAGTTGGATGGTCCTGGCCAAGCAGCACGACGGGTTGGGAAGTGAAAGCCACACATCCAAGCTCTGTGCGAAGTGCACTAAGGGGATGATCGTTTTCGACGTACCTGGCGAGGCTTTGCAGTAGGGTGGAGCAGGCAGTATGTCGTCGGGAGGCAGAAGCACGTCCGGAGGCTCTGGTGCTGAGAGAAGTCTCGAAGTACTTATCTTGCTCCGCACACCCAGCAGGAGGCGGATTAGTGACTGAGGAGTAGGTCCCATGTAGGCGTCCTCTGGACTCGTCAGAACCGGCCGGCCAGGGGGCAGCAGTCGTGAGTCCGGAGGCGGGGGGTCCACGTCCGGAGTGCCAGGACTGTTGTGGTGTGGCACTGGGTTGCCGTAAGAATGGCATTTGCGGGCCAGGTGACCCAGAGAAAAGGAAATAACTCTTTTATTGAGAATGTGGGTACCACAGCCCGAAGGGTTGTGTGGCAAAGCAGTGAAGTGAACTGAAGATTCTCCTCCCGGCCCTCCACCGGGGGAAGGAGTGCTTACCACCTCCGGAGCAAACGTCTCGTTAACTGGGTCTTCGAGGACGTTCTGGAAACGGGGGGCATGCGCTTCCCCATTACGCTGGGGCTGAGAGCTGGGCCCAGGTTGGGGTGGAGCTGCGCATTTTCTGGAAGCCGCAGGAGGACACCCTCGGGGAGCAGAGAGAGCATGGCCCGCGCTAGTGGCGTGGCGGGGCATGATGTGAGATATGGCCTCCATCTGTTTCTTTACCGCTGAGAACTGCTGGGTGAGACCAAACTGGAAGACAGGGGCGTTGAGGAAGCGTGCCTTGTCCACGTCCCGCATCTCAACCAGGTTCAGCCAGAGGTGTCATTCCTGGACCACGAGGGTGGCCATCGCCTGCCCGAGTGTCCGCGCTGTGACCTTTATGGCCCTGAGGGTGAGGTCGGCCACTGAGCACAGTTCCTGCAACACTTCAGGGTCAGGACTACCCAAGTACAGATCATTGAGTGCTTTGTCCTTGTGAACTTGCAGGAGGGCCATGGCATGCAGGCGGATGCGGCCTGTTCAGCGGCACTGTAGGCTTTGGAGGTCATCCTACAGGCCTTGGAGGGGAGCACTGGGCGATCCCACCAGGTGGCAGCTTTCTCGGGACACAGGTGGATGCTGAGTACCCGTGGGCCGCTCCTCCCTCGAGGGTAGTGAGAGCAGATGAATGAGGAGTTCGGTTACGGGCAGTGAAATGTGCCCTCCACGACCTCGTCAGCTCATCATGCATCTCTGGGAAGAAAGGAACCGGAGGGGTGGGGGGTGGCTGTGAGTGGCGCCCAGACCCGAGGAACCAGTCATCTAGCTGTGAAGGCTGTGGGGAGGACGGAGGGTCCCAATGCCGGCCATCTGGGCGTCAGCGTGCCGACCCAAGGGTGACATCCCAATCAAGTCTTCCGTGTCAGATGCCGGAACACTTTCCGATGCAGCGGTGAGCTCATTATCCACCTCAGGGGGCTCAAGGGGATAAGAAGACTGGCTGTGAGATGAGCCGCTGTCGCCTCGAGCCCGGGAGAAAGTCAATGAGTGTGTCGGGGGGTTGGTGGTTCGTGGGGATCTACCCGGCAAAACCGAGCCCGCTGCCATCCCCAAATTGCCTCCATTGCCAGCCGGGTCATCCTCAATCCCATTGGAAGAAGGACCGATGCGGGGGAGGGTGTCTGGAGTGGCGTTCCTCTTTAGGAAGGAAGGCCGCGACCGCAACGTTGCCATGGTAAGTTTCTCGCTGTGAGAACACAAACCATCCACAAATGCTGCCTCGGTGTGATCACTGCCCAGACACGAGGCAGCGTCTGTGACCGTCAGGAGTGGAGAGAACTCGACCACATCCAGGAACTACACAGGGGCGGAAGAGCATCTTTATAAAGATGCGCTCTTTTATAAAAAATAAACTCTTTTAGGAAAATATTCTCTTTTGCGTTGTGCAGATAAGGAGAAAGCTGATGATATGCGCCATAGATCCAAAAGCATACACTCTTGTAGAGATGAGAGAACAGTCAGTGAATACAGCTTGGTGATCACACAACCGAAGGAAAAATCTGAATGGACAGATGCATATTTCCCTCCCTTTATACTCGTATGTCCAGGGGCGGTACAAGCAAATTTTGTTTGCCAATTTCTCATTGGCCTTTTCTCAAGTTCAGAGATGCGTGAGGCTCTCAAGAGAGACCCCTAATGTCGCTTCATCAACACAACATCGAAGTGAGCGACAGACGGGGAATGTACTCTTCGAGGGAAAATGGAACCTCCGAATCGCCCTCGTTACTGATTATGCGAACGCAATTACTTTCTGGTTTCGACGTGGGACAAGAACAATGCTAATGCAACACACGTTCGGTCGCGCAACATTAGAAGGTAACGCAACTGAACTGATGTAAAATATGTTATGGGGATGGCGCTTGTCGGTAACTGGGCAGATTGGGGCTGATGTCACAGGTCTATGAAAACAAGATGTAACTTCCTCCTACTAAGAAATATCAAAACTAAGTCTTAAACAGAACTTCCTCAAATTTCTGACGTCAGACAGATGAATAGGTTATCACGTTACCATCCACATTTACATGTCAATGATACTTGTTAGGTAAACAGAAACTTGAACTGTACAGTCAAGGTGAGGTAATAAAAAGGAAATAGGATAGATACTATTAAACACCACAAGTATTAATGATAACAGTAAAACAAGGCAAAGTTTGTCAAATTGTGTACTGTTTCTGGCTGTGTGTAGAACCTGCCTCTCTGCAGATCCTTCTGAAGAATTCCAACATTACAAATAAGTTTATTTTTAACTACACCCTCCTTAATAGTTTTATCGGCACATTTCAGTGGTAATAGTTTTCTGAATCTGACTAAATGTAATTCAGGCTTTGCAAAGAGGCTGTTATTGAAGTATGAGGAAGTATTGGACCCGACAGCAAACCTGCAGCCTGTGTGTGAGCACAGAAAAACATTGTATTTCACATGCAAAGGGGTGTTTCTTTAAGGCACAATAGCAAAAAACTGGACTGTTTTATTCTAAGGTATAGACAGAGGGGAAAAGTATTTCTTTATACGAAGCACCAGCCACACAGATGTCACTGACAAACCAAGAAATTTCATATTGGTCAACATGGAGAATTCGGCTGACAAAGTTCACCAAACTTGAAGACCATGCGAAATCCGCGAGGAGTAATTCTTCACCACCAGAAGTCCATTGCGCGGAATTCACAATCATGCACAGTGCCATTAAAATTACTGTATTTCTCCTGTGGAATTTCACAGTGCAAAGGTAAATGTGACCACACCTTAAGACAAGACAGGCAGGGTTTGAACTCCTAATCTTTTGACCGAAGTCGACAACATAATCGAAAAGTCTTAATGACACCAAAGAGACATTCCAAGTTTAGAGTTTTAAATGATTGCTGAGAAAATTTTGTTACAGCTAAGTGGTTGTGAACTGAAGAATACATTGTGAAGTGAAGTATGGCTACATTGTAACCCCCACATGAAGACCCAAAGGTCAACAGAAGTACAGTTTTTAAAACCATCCTTTGCTGGATTCGAACACCCCATTGAACCATAGACCAGAGCTTTAAACGCTGCACCACTCAATTGACTCTTCTCAATGATGGCAAAGAGACGTATGTAAGCTAATGTTGCCTATGGATAGCATGAAAACAAAATAGCCTTAAAAGAGAGAATACATCTATTCTTTATAGTATTATATACTTTAAGGCTATTTTGTTCTAAAAGCTAACTGATTACCATGATAGCATAACATGTAGCATGCTAAACATGCTAATTTTCATTTGAACTGTAAGTTCTGCTCAGGTACCCTCAGGACATGATGTCAATGACACATAAACATTTTCTTATAAATATGACAAACAGTTACAAATATACACTTTATATTAAAAGTTTAAATTGCAGAAAGGCAATATCACAGATAATTGGAATCGCTGAAATCCTCATGACCCAAGAAATACATAGACACCAAACACAGAAATATTAGGACAAATGGCTCAGAAGTTATGAGCAAAAGTAGCAGTTATTGAGATAACACAAAACTTGGCATGCACACTCATATCATGGACTTAATGAAGCATACCAATTTTCTTTTGATAGAACAAAGATTTTTGTCAGCCTCACTTCCTGTTTCACATTGACATCGATAACTTTATGTTGCCGTAACTTCCAAATGGTAATGAGAATCAAAATTATGTTGAGTCATTTCTGTGTGGCTCAGTCTGAAGATCAGACAAACTGCATATTCAGGCAAAATGGAAAAATTTGTAGGGCTTGAAAAGAAAAATGGGTAAACGTCACAATCCAAGATGATGGCCACTGTAATGGGTGAAGTTTTAATGTAAGGGGTCCATTATAATTATCATGAGCAGAAAAACAAGAGTTTTGTTACTATGCCAAAATTTTTTGTTTCCAGATACCCCAAACTATTTACTGTATGCCCACCCCATCATTGTGCCAAATTTCATCAGTTTCCTATGAACGGTCCTATGAGGGCTACCATAGACTCCCATTGCAGAGTAAGAATAGTAATAATAAGAAAACTAACAAATACAATAGGGGCTCTGCCCCTTTAGGGCTTGGCCCCTAAAACAAATCATATATATATTATGGTGCCTTTTAAAATGGCAAGATGGAGTAAAGAAAGATTATATTGTATACTAGAAAACATTAAATTTTTAGTGATACAGTATCTGTCTTGAAAGATGCAGGATGGAATCTTTGAACTGAGGTTGATGGAAACATGTGACGATATGCTGATGCAGCTCTATGTCTAATTAAATTCCAGGAGCCGAACAGGGGGCAATGTGTATGTAACAAGATCAGAGAGCCCTCATATGGACCATAACACTAGAACCAGAGTTATGAAATCAGGGAATGATAATGAACAACAAATAATCCTCAGAAAGACCCCTGAGCCCTGTTAGCTCTAAAGTGGCTGCTAATCATGTAAAAACAAATGGAAAAAAATGAGTAATGAATCAAGACACAAAGCCTGAGGAAGCTGGGTGTAAAAAACTCCAAACCACTGTATGGATGAAGGTAATGGGTTTGCAAAAGAAAATGGTTTATACTGTAAGAAGTGTCTGGGTTTTTGAGTTGCAAAAGTAACAATTTGTCTGTTAAAAAATTTTCTGTCTGCCATTTGAAATGACAAAAACAACATTCAAAGAGTGAGTGCGTTTGCGAGTTTGGTGGTGAGTGAGAGTCTAACAAGAATACATTTTCTGTTCAGTAATTTCTGTGCGGCTCAGTCTGAAGATCGGGCAAACTGAATATTCAGGCAATGGTATATATCCTGGAATAGCTTCAGAAGTACGACGAAATTATTCTGCATTAAACACGTGCACAGATAGACCCCAGGTGGTGCTTAAGCACCTGCCCTTTTGGCCTCTGACTAGGTAAGTGGACTTTTTGCAAAAATATTTTTTTCTATTTCTTTTTAAAATGTTCTATTTTAGTTTTAAAATTTGGCCAATGGCATTAATTGCGTGTTGTACAGCCTGACAACTACATTTGTGTTCTTGGTCTGCGTGACATCACGGGCACCTGCCCCTCCCTCTTCGACTTCCCTTGTCACAGCCACCACAGTTAACACATGCAAATCGAGTGCCCTACGGAGTAGCATCCGCATCTCTCTGACCTGCCTTCATTGGTGAAAGCCAGGTAACAATAGCGTTTACCCTAAGCTTCAGCATTGTTTGTTCACTGTTGTGAAATTAAACCAATTGAACTAATTTCACCAAGTGAAATTGTCATAAAATAGTATTGTAACGCCATCGTCAATGAAATACGAGTGAACTCTGGTAGGCTAGCTCCAGCACATAATGAACATCAAATGGTGGCAACACATAACAAATAACTCCTTTATGCAATGCATGCAACTTTACCAAGCATGTATGAACTCCTTGCCTAGCGAAATCTGCGATGGACAGGTCATGTCATTTGGTTAGATGACCACCGACTACCCAAACTAATCCTGTACTCACAACTTCAAGAAGGGTTTTGCAGCAGAGGCAGACCTAAACTGCATTACAAAGACACTATCAAACGAAACCAAAAATTCCTCTCAACAGCTTGACTCTCGACAAAGACAGAAATTTGTGAAGGAAACAGATTCACGGGTTGTCGTCATCGGACACGATGGACAGCTGATTTTTATAGACCACTAAAGCATGCACAATGGGGCATTGTTTTCTTTGGTTTTGCCTGTTCTTGTGATAAATGTAAAATAGCAGTGTTTCCCATTAATTACCTAGACTGTGGTGGCCCGCCACAGTCTAATTTGTCCCTCCACAGTTTCATAATGAACTGAAAATATTGTTACTCTTCTCATAATAACATAAAAGATCTATAGTGTTGTGTTTTGCACCGTTGCTTCGGCAAAGCATCTCTCACTCCCAGTCAGCAAATGAGGAGCAAGTTCAACACAGGTAAGCACATTTGCTAAGTTTCTTTGATGGCTCAAATGTATGCTCTAGTTGATTTTGTGTTCTGACCATTTGTAAACTTCGTTAAACTCTGTCTCATTTATGTGTTGTGGGTGTGACATTTTTGCCATGTCATCACAATTCATATCTATACAAGCAATGTTTTTATGATTAAATTACTACTAGGGCACAAAAATGTTTACAAGAGCACAAAGTTCTTCTAGCTTCTTAATTTTGTTCTCAAAGTGCACCAGATTGATGCATTTAACTTTAAAATGTATAACATTTTCTTGCGGGGGACCATGCCCCCGGACCCCCCTAGAGGATCTGAGGTCCACCATCAGTCTCACAAAATCCAGTGGGAAACACTGATATAAGTGAGTGCTAAAGACAATCGTCTCTGTGTGAACTGATCATTTTTGAAGAAATCTGTTGAGTATATTTACATATTTGCATGAGTGTATGCATATTGAAAAAAAAAAAGTTAGTAAGTAAAAGTTGTGCTACTGTGTAACTTTATTTTTTATAAATAGTTATGAGGGGTAGTTATGCCTATTTTCTTAGCTTGAGCACAAGCCCCCCAAAATGTATGTTCACAGCCCTGTACTGCATGTTATTCCTGCAGTATTAGAGAACCATTATAGTCATTATAAAGACGTGCATTAATTTTTCACACTGTTACAAGCACTCTGTGATATCTGCATGAACAAACATGCAACCAGCAGGATTTAGTAACCTCCACACTTGGCTTCTATTTATCAGCATATAAATATCTATCTCTCAGCATATTTTTATATCCACTGTTGGAAGCGTGGTGGCAAACAGTCAGCACAGATGTTTTGTTTAAACTCCAGCGATTCAGCCAGAGAGCACATCATTTCTGCACTTACACTTTTACAATACTATAATTGTCACATATTCATGTATTTGTACTTTTATGTTGAAATTCCTGTTTAGTTCCCACTTTCCTGTTTCCTGTTTGTTTTGCAGTCCTTTTGTAGTTTTATTTCATGATTGGTTCTCCTTGATTGTTTCCCCAGGTGTTCCTTGTTTCCCCTGGATGTTTGTCAGTCTTTGCATGTATTGTTTATGCTCTGTGCTTGGTTCCCTGTGTTTTGGTTTTCTTTTTATCCTGAGTTAGCATGTTTATTTTTATGTTAATAAAGCTGCATTTAGATCCTCATTCTTTGCCTGCCTCGTCACAGAAAGACTGACCACCGAAATAGATCTAGCAGGGATCTTCATCCGGTTGAGCCGAGTGAACCTCCCTATTATCGAATACTCTCGTCTCTTCAGCACCATTGCCAGATGCACAGCATTTGCTGATGCCCACTTGAAGTCCCTGTACCAGATCAGCGTCCTTGCTCACGAGTGGAAGGAACTGCCAGAGACCGGTGACTACACGTGGGAAGAATACGTGGATTTAATGATGTTTGCTTCTGACAATCTTCATAAAGAGCCAACGCCCACGCCTGCCGTGGTCAACGAGCTGGAAGCCACGTCTGTCCCAGAGCCAGCGTTGCCAGCCTCGTCCGTCCCAGAGCCAGCGTTGCCAGCCTCGTCCGTCCCAGAGCCAGCGTTGCCAGCCTCGTCCGTCCCAGAGCCGGCGTTGCCAGCCTCGTCCGTCCCAGAGCCGGCGTTGCCAACTTTGGCCATCTGGAGGAGGAGGAGGAGGAGGAGGAGGAGGAAATGAAGGGCTTCTGTTCCCCAGTTTCTGCCTGTACTACCTTCCATGGCTCCACCCCTGGTGCCTTCATTAGCTCCGCCCGCTCCCCCAGAGACTGTTCCTCCCGCGGATCCGCCCGCTCCCCGGAGACAATTCCTCCCGCGGCTCCGCCCGAGGTTTTTTTACAGTAAAAAAACAAAACAATAATCGGGCGTTCCCAGAATTCCCTGCATGACCCATTTCATTTAGTGGGAATAGTTATGTTTATTTTAATTTCACATGTTATCCTGATGGTGTTTAGTGTTTGTGTGAGTGGCTCTGAGCACTGTCTCTACATCTATATTAGTCATTGCTCCTGCAAAGTCCACTACTGATGAACTTAATGTCATCATGTGCTTTTCTGTAATTATTATGGTGATTAACAATATCTTATAAAGTAAAAACCTAATTTTTATAGTTTCAGAAGGTTAATATCAAGTTTATGACTTTTTTATACTGTAAATTTAACATTTTGTTTTCAGCATCATCGTGGTCATGTAAATTACAACAGTTTTAAACTGTAAAATGTACAGGGTGTTCTGTAAAATTGTTTAAATTTTTTATAATAATTATTCTGGCAACCACAGCTGACAGTTTTTTCTTCTTTTTTTTTACAGTGAGACAACAACATAGGCCTATTTAAACTGTGCATGGATCTTACTAAAATAACATTATATGAAAAGTGTGTGCAACCCTGCTCAATGTTCTAATTACTTATTATGGAGAGACAGACAGACAGACAGAGCGAGAGACAGGTACAATTCATGACACCCCACCCCGAACTTTCCTAATTTTCCTTTCCTTCAATTTTCAACACTGGTTATGGCCCTGCCAGACTCCCTAAATTGGTACACACAAGTAGTGGCGGAGCTACCCCATTGGCCACCCCACTCGCAATTGCTGTTTTAGTCATATTTTTTTAATCATTTTTAAGGTACATTTTTGTTCTTTAGTTCCCTGCCTGACCACCCATTTGAAAAATTCCTGGCTCCGCCCCTGCACACAAGTAAACTACAGAATATTTACACATATACATACAATGTGAACAACAAAAAGCAATATTATCAAAAACATTTGTGTCTACTTATTGCTATCTTTACTAGTAGTCTTTCCCATTAACACAGCATGAGTGAGGCTCCTGTTCAAATCTGGTATTTATTAGAAAAACAGAATTATAGGCATTCAATTACAACTAATAGTCAAACTTCAAAAGTTTTACAATGAGGGTTTGTTGCAGTTCAGCAATATTTCACCTGGACTCTAGTAATTGTAATGTGCTCAACAGATGTGCCTGAAGAACATTTGCTGAAGGCAGCTGAAAGAGGAACTCAATACTGAGAGGAGAGATGAGACTTGTTGGACAGCTGCCTTTTTTCAAAAAGCAATACTGTTAAGTGAATCTTTAGTCACTTGTTCAAGTAACCAGGAAGATACATCTTTAGACATGCACTGATGTAAAATAAAACAGATAGCTACTACATGATTAACTGGGTGATCTTCATCTGGGACTGGAGCAATACATCAGTTGTGAGAAGTTGTCAAAAGGGCCAAATCTTAGTAATTGTAAGATTTGGATTAAAATGTGCAAATGCACAAAATCTTATTTGCTCTAGCAGTTGTATTCTGGTATTAAACATTTAGATCAAACAGACTTAAATTAGGATATGTTTGGTGAATTCTATCCTCCAAACTACAATTCCAATATCATATCATTGTAAAAGCTGTGGGATAAGCAAGTGAACACAATAAAACAACACTGAAATACTTTCTGCCATCCATATAATGATTAATAAATTGTATTAATATTTTTTTATATTTTTAGTACGCGTTTTTATATAAATACAATAAAACAAACGTTTAAAATATTTGTAAAAATGATTTATTATAAATTAATGTATAATTAATTAGAAATGTAGTAATATAAATATAAAGTAAATAAATGTCAAATATTTAATATATTACACTGTATATTTTTGTAAATAACATTTTACATTTTTGCTGTTGCAGGAACCCTTTGTGCTTTATAATTAAATTTAGCTTATATTTTCTTTTTCTTTAATAATCTATTAAATGGCAGGTTCGTATTTTGACAACTCAGACCATCTAGTGTGACAACATGCCCCGCTGGGTCAATGTGTGCTCAATTAACTTTATACATGGCCTGGGTAACAACGGTTAAAATGTACTATATATATATATATATATTATAATTTCTTAATTATTTATTTTGTAGTCAAACCTTAATGTATGAAATTGACTTTAAATACAAATCTAGACCATTTTACTACTATATTATCACAAATATAAGAAATATCTAAACTTAGTTTAAAATAATAATAATAATTTCCAGGTGAGTAATGTGTTTACTAACTGCCCACAATATTCTTCACTTTATCAAATTGATATGGTGCAAATATCGCTTAAGTAGCCAATAAAGCAGACAGATCTTGATATTGACTTTTTTCAAATGTGGCCAAACTGACATGTAATTCTTACCGTTCGTGTTCATGATGAAAAGTGTCCTCGAGCAGTTCACACTCACACTCTCTTCACCATTTCTTCATTGCATTCTTAATAAATAAAATTGAGAGGACCTCAGGTCCAGGTGAAGGTGTAAAGAATAAACCTCTAGACTTTGAAGGACACGGTGTATCAGCAGTGCCCACGGCTGTCTTTCTGTCTGGTTGAGAGATAGGAAAACAGTAAATCCGGATTGTACTGGAGGTCCTGCATGAGCTGCTCAATCACAGCATGAATACTGCAGCGGAGCTCCTGTTCTGTCCCAACTGAGAGCATGTGTCCACCCGAAGATGCTCACGGGACAAAGACTGCCTTCCTCTCCTCCTCTCTCCCCTCTCCAGAGTAGACCGACACCCACCACGAGCATAAAAATAATAAGAAACTTCCACCTTCTGGACTTTGTCGGTATTGCAATTTGTAGAGAAACACAATTTGTACAAAATAGAGCTTGCTTCTATACTGCTTTAGTAGCCTATTTATCAAAAGTAGTATACAGTAAACACACTGACCATAAAACATAAACATTAAAAGGCTTTTATTATTAGTCTGCCAACTAATTTGTTATATTACTGTTTCTGTTTCACAGAGTCGAGATTTTTTAACAGTGCCTTACCTGAGTAGGTATCATGAATCGATGGTCCGAGGTTAGTTACGTTGATGTCATTAACTACTTTGAGTTATGACAGCCAACAACTACACAAGTTTAGCATGAAATGTATTCATCAATTAGAATCATCATGGCGCTTCCCAGTGGATTACAGTGAGGGACTACATTTTCTGGTGGAAGGATGGCATTTAAAGGTGCACGCAGTCATTTTTTTCTTCATTAAAAGGTTAAAGTCTTAAAGACAATAGTTGTAATTGTACAATGTTTGTAGGAAATTATGAGCACTCACATTAAAATGAAAACTCCAGTCATATCAGTAACCTTATAAAAGCTGTTTTATTCTACATGGAGAGGGTCCGCACATGGGGGCTGCCATGTTAGAGTCACATGACCAGCTGAATACTACTCTCTTACAGTGTTGCCAAATAGTTTCAATGGAAAGTATCTAAAGCCTGCTTGAAAAATCGATAAATGTGGCTAGATGATGTCATACAATAAATTAGTGACGTCACCGCGTCTAATTTACATTTTGCATAGTGTCTGCCCTTTACATGTGTTTGCTTCTCTGTGCTTACTGTACATACCCTATTAATTTCATATATACAAATGTAGCAAAATTTAATGTTTGTTACGTGTTTGAATAAAGTACAATGTACAGAGTTGTCTAAGTAAGTGTCTGAATTCAGAGAGTTCAAAAAACAGGAATGAACAACCGTCTAAAAATATCCTGTGATTTAAGTGCATGAAAAGAATAAAAATAAACGTTAAAATAAAACTCTTTAAATGTAAAACTAAAGGGGAGCAAACAATACAGATTCGTGATTGGTCCTTGACAACGCTGTATGCACATGCGTTGCTCATTCACATCAGCTGCCGTGCGGTCAACTGATTGTGCTGCTCCGGATGCTCGCCTGCTCACCTCTCTCAGTCTGTCTCACTGAACAGAGAAGATGCAGAAAGAGGTGTGCCTCAGAGTCCGGGCAGAAAAGCATGACCACGCGCTCGCGGGGCAGTATTGGCGACTTTCTTCTGTGGAAGTAGCTAAGGTTTGTCCAAAAAGTCGCTCGATTAAAGATAGTCGGTTTTTTTTTAATAAAAGTTGCTAAATCTAGCGACAAAGTCGCTAAATTGGCAACACTGCTCTCTTAATCTCATTAACCTGTCCCAGACATCTATTAGATCTGGAAGACGTCTATTTTACGTTGTTTGCTCGTCTTCAATACGCCTATTTGACGTGTCATATCTGTTTCCTCTCAGATGTCCATTAGAATTTCAGCAGATGTCTTTGAGATGTTTATGATGTGAAATGTTCATAAATCTGATCTTTTCAAGATGTTTAGCAGATTTTTATCAGATTGTGATACTTTCCAGATCAAAAGATCTAAAACAGACATCTCAGGGACATATGTGTGCTAGCTGGATAATTCCAAGATGGCACAAAGACAAAAGTTACTGAGTGCACCTTTAATGATTTCACTTTAAAAATATGTATTATTGAAAACATTTGTGTTCCAAATGTTTTTGTATTATTTTGTAACCCTTTTATAAAAACAATAAGGTGCTTAGGACTTTGGGAATTGTGAATATAGCGAGGCTATGCTTTGCGTCTTACCTAAAAACGGTCTTTAGCCATGACTATATTCACAATACGTATAGCCTCTTGTACCTAATTGTTTAAAGCTACACCACCTCATCATTATTTATTGTACATTGAATGTATAAATATATGTAATAATATAACTTAAATTTAAATTGTATGCTTTTTAATTACATTTTTGCCAATGTAGAATTTCCACAAATTGAGCTGTTGGATTACCCCCACACCCCGCCCCCCCCCCCCCCCCCCCCCCCTTTCTAAATCCCTGCACTCCAAAGATAACAAATTACCTTTATTGAGACCAACACCATGCAGAAGTGGTTGTCCAAAACATCAGCAGCAAAATAGCACCCACAACTGTTATGAGTAACATGGCATAAAAATGACATTAAAGTGATAGTTCACCTCAAAATAAAAATTCTCACATCATTAATGCACCCTATGCCATCCCAGATGTGTATGACTTTTGTGGAAGATTTTTAGAATATCTCAGCTCTGTAGGTCCATACAACACTAGTGATTGGTGATCAGACCTTTCAAGCTCCAAAAATTGCATAAAGACAGCAAATAAGTAATACATATGGCTTTAATATGTTTAATGTATTAAAATTTTCATTTTTGGGTGAACTATCCCTTTAAGCCTCAATAATTTACTTAAACTACAATACTAAGAAAATGTGCAAAAGTTTGACAGGCAGAAAGCGTATACAGTGTCTAGAGCTGTCATGTCACAGAGACAGGTCAGATATCTCACAACACTTATCTCATTAATATCTTTCAGGGAGTATAGGCATATTTTTTAGCATAACTTTCAGTGAAAAAAAGTAAAAATCACTTACAGCACCTTACCAGCAACTTAACTTACTCTATTCCATTACAAAAGTGTGTAAGATGTACTGTAGTTGATTTGGTTTTAGTGTGTAATATAGATGTTTGTGCATGTAAAAGGTCAGAAAAGATACAAAGCACAAAGTCCACGGAAAAGGGAGTTATCCTCTCCCACAGACAACACTGATCCTGAACTACATGAAATGCGTATGCTTGATTATTTGTGGATTTTTCTGCTCCAGAGAGTTCAAATGCTGAGTTTTGTGTTTAAAAACAGCTTCTATACTGTTGCACGAATTCTATCGCTTATATTAATTTAAATCATCAGCTATGTACATAGCCAGTATAAACTGCAACTTTGTTTGGATTGAAAGCATTTTGCGAATCAAAGGCTGTTCTCTGTAGTCCTTTCAATAAACGCAAAATGAGATCTTGAGGTGAAATGAAGCACACATGGAGCCACTAAAACATAATATTTTTATTAGATGTGTGGGGGAGGCGGATACCGAGCCAGAGTTCCTTGACATGGCCGGCAACGAGCCAGTGTTCCTCAACATGGCCGGAGCCGAGGCAGAGTTCCTCGACATGGCAGTCGCAGAGCCAGAGTTCTGCGACATGGCCATTGCTGAGCCAGAGTTCTGCGACATGGCCATGGCAGAGCCAGATTTCTGCGACATGGCCATGGCAGAGCCAGAGTTCTGCGACATGGCCATGGCAGAGCCAGAGTTCTGCGACATGGCCATTGCTGAGCCAGAGTTCCTCGACATGGCCACCACCGAGCCAGAGTTCCTCGACATGGCCGCCGCCGAGCCAGAGTTCCACGTCATGACAGCCAAGCCAGAGTTTCACATCATGGCCGCCAAGCCAGAGTTTCACGTCTGGGCAGTGGAGGAGTGACCAGGGTTATATGTATATGAGTGTGCGCTGCTGCAACCTGACTGAGTGGATGAGAGTTTCGACATATAAGCATGATATGAATTGGGAACTAAATGTCTTTGAGACCAAGGTGAATAATTGTTAGTTAAGGATCTTTGTCATGTTTAGATGTGTGATCATGTTTATTCTGTTGGTTAATGTTTTCATGTCTTTTATTTTGAAAAGTCTATTTCCTGGTTCTTGTAATGTGATTTCGTTTCCCTCCATGTTCGTGTGTCTTGTTTTCATTGGTTCATTGTTTGATTACTTTGTTATTAGTTCTGATTGATCATTGATCATTCCCCCATGTTGTGTATTTAAGCCCTCATGTATTCCATTGTCCTTTGTCTAGTATTGAACGGAAGGTAACTGTTGTTTTGTTTATGTATAAAACTATGTTTTGTTTTGTTTGTTTGTAAGTCAAGTTTATGCCAGGTTTATGTCATCTAGTTTTTGTCAAGTCAAGTCCATGTTTATGTTTAGTTCACATTTATAGTGAAAATCTATATTTTGAAACAATGATACATATATGGAGGATTCATGCAGGTACATCAGATTGGTGGGGCTGATAAAAGTGGTCCATTTTCTTCAACCCCTATCCACACAAGAAGTGTTAATTTGCAGACACCTACTATGTCTCAGTCTTGTTCTGTTTCTGATGATTCTGTACAATTCCCTGATCTAAATGCTGTGCCAGTGAACCTGATTAATGACATAGTGAAACAGAATGAAACAAAACGTTATCACCTGTTTTGAGTCTGGGGTGTTTTTGGTCAAAACAATGGGATTCGACTCTTAATATGAGTGAACTGTCAAAAGTTAGCATAGTTGTTAAGCAAGATGTTACTTATCCTCCATACTTCAGGGGTGATGGAGAAGAGAACATTTCTGTTGATGAGTGAGTGGAGACAGTAAAAATATACTTAAGAAAGTGAGAAGTACCTTTAAAAGTCCAAGCTGATGAAGTACTATCAAAGTTGCAGGGCAGATCATGTGATGTAGTGAAGATGGGACTGTGGAGTAAGCCACTAATTAACCTCAGTGAGGGTCCAAAAACAGTTTTTGACCTGCTCAAACAACACATAGTGACACTGTATATTCATGCATGCCTTTGGCAGATTTCTATGCCACTTTGCTCTAATGAAATGAGAAGCCATTCAACTACTGGATTAAGCTGCACAAAGCTATTTATATTGCTGAGGAAGGCCTGAAAAGACAGGGAAAAACACTTGATGACCCTTTTCGTGAAATTACTGTAATGTTCATTCAAAACTGTCCTGATCCAGAGCTGGCTCTTATGTTCAAGTAAAAGCCATGGAACATGTTCTTGTCAGCATTCAACACGATCCTCCAGACCTCAGCAGAAAGTAAGGGGTGGTGGAACTAAACAAAATGTAGCATGTCAAGTATGTGGTGATGTGAATCATGATACTGTTTTACACTGTTGTATAAACCGTCTGTGCTTTAACTGTCATTCCTCAGACCACAGAGCATCAGCTTGTTCTGCTGGGACTGCCCTGAAAGCAAATGTCCAGCAAAGCAGTGCTGGCTCTGGTCAGCAGGAAAACTAGATAGCACACATGAGGAGGGGTCTGGTGGAGGACCATAAGTAATGTTCCCGATTTGTGATGATATTGATGTGGCATCTGTTTATTCAGAGATGTGTGACACTGTTGCTTATAAGATTTTTAAGAATGTTTAGAGATTTCACACAGATGATGATCTGTTCTTTACTGATGCTTAAGTACAGGATGTTGTTTTGAATCAAGGCATGAGTACAAAAGGCCTGTCCAAACTCATAGAAGCAAAAGTACTTACCCCAGATGATGTATTTCCAACATTGCTCACACTGATCTAAAAACAAGCCCTCTGAGAATGTGTGATCTACAGAAATAAATGTTTGATTGCTGTTTATCTGTACCTGCTCTAATTGTTGATTGATAGAGTGCAGACCTAATTTTAGCAAGTAATGTCATTAAACATCTCATTCATGACAAGAAAATATCAGGCGACTTCTGGGGGAGAGTATCAGGATCAGAAGGCAGGAGCTTTGATTCAACTTTTGTGCAGTGTCGAATCTTGGAAAGGGACAGATCCACCTACTAAAGTAGGGACTGTAAAACTGAAACATGCTGAAACTCTGGATCCCATGAAAGAACATATAGTGTAGGGAAAACTAGTTAGTGACAAAAGTCTATCCAGTGGCAGTACAGTTGTTGTGGAGCCCTGCACAGCATGCACAGCACCAAGAAATTTATTGGTAGGCAGGATGGTTATGTCTTTATTGGGGGATGGCTGTACACTGGTCAAAGTTATTAACCCATCGAACAAGCCTATCTGTCTCAAGTGCAACTGCAAGTTAGCTGATATGTACACTTGCATGGCTCTAGAAGACTTTGTTATTGACTGTCTTGACATGTCTTTTCAACAGACTGCTGATTTGCAGTGTAGTGCAGTGAAGACTGATAACCTGACTGAATGCAGCAGTGAGCAGTGCGTGAAACCAGACTCCATGTCATGTGGGTTGACTAGCTCAGCTCTGTCTAACTTGGGACTTAAACTCTTTGACACCTTACTGAAGAGGGAAGTTGGTTGAACTGTTGACTAAGAATGAGTCATTATTTTCACGTCACAGACTGGACTGGACTGGCTCATAGAATCTGCCGGTTCTACTGGCAAGGGATGGAAAAAGATGTGAGGGAGTATTTGTGATGCTGCAGAAGATGTGTTGTCAGTAAATAACCTGAGGCAAGAGCTTCGCTTGAGAGTATCAAAACGTCAAGTCCTCTTGAGCTGGTTTTTGTGGATTTCTAGTCTGCTGAAGACTCATCAAACAAGTCTCTGGATGTACTGGTCGTAACAGACCATTTTACCAAGCTGGCACAGGCTTACCTTTGTCCTAACCAATCTGCAAAGATGGTTGTGAAGCAGCTATGGGACAACTTCTTCTGTATCTATGGTTTTCCAGAGTGAGTGAATTCTGATCAGGGAGCCAATTCTGAAAGCAGCCTGATTTCTGAGATGCTTCAGCTTGCAGGACTGGGTAATGGGAATGTTGAGTGATTCAACCGCATGCTGGGCAACACAGGGCCGGAGTGGCGCCACTGTTCAGCCCGGGAGTTTCAGGCCTAAGACCGGCCCACTTTTTCCATGGTGGTGTAAATTGGATAAATGAAGCAACAGTTCAGCTCTTACTATTGTGTAGTTTTATTAATACCACAAAATGATAGGCTTCCTCATCTACGCTTGCATCTGCCTGTGCCTCTGGGATCTCTTGCAGGGCTGTTGTCTCACTGGATGCTATCTCTAATTCTCCTCTCTCAACATCTAACCCACCTGTATTGCATAACAAAAAGGGCAGAGGGGCATAGGGTGTCAGACTCAGATTAGGCAGTAGGCTGGATTTGTTGGAATGAGACCTCATGGGGGCCGACATTGTCATTCATTTTTCTGCATGGGTATCATATTGTGGTAATTTACTCCTTTACTACAACCACTTCTGAACAAACAATACATATTGGTTTATCATGTACCATCATATACTGTTCTTTCTTACATTAAATAAATTTAATTAATATTCTTTACTCTGGTATCCTCTCTACCTGTCCCTGTTGCCATGGCCTCCTCATTTTCAGCAGGGGACTGGCTTATCTGCTGCTCAGAAGCTACAAAAAAATAATTAAAGGATCATTTTACTGCATACACAGATCAAGCTTGAATTTTGTTATCAATATTTGCAAAGTCTATGAATCGCCATATATTGGGTGATACAAAAATGGAAAATAACATTATTCAAGAACCGCTATAAAGCCAAAACAATCTCTGTTACCTTAAATTATATGTTTATCTCTGTAAAGCTGCTTTGATACAATCTACATTGTTAAAAAGCGCTATATAAATGAAGATGACTTGACAAAAAGGCTAAAATGTTTATTAAATTTAATATTTTGTTTGTGAATAGGTTGACAAAGCATGCAACAACGGTATTAGCCGAATAATTACGTTACAGTGTTGCTAATGCTAATCATTACTAGACCTATCTCTCTTTACCTGTTGCCACTTGTGTTTGTCCTCTTGAAAATAAATTTGTAAGCTTGGCACATTTGGCAGCATCCTCCTCCAATGCCTTTCTTTTATTTATCCTGGCCTCTTCCCCCCCATCCATCCTCCCTGACGCGTACCGTTACGGTAGGGCTGGCCCAGCTATCGGTAAAGAAATCAGCTATCCAGCTGAGAAAATGTTTTGGAAAAGACGCGCTATGGACCCAACCAACTCTATTTGAGAGAGGAGGGGAGAACTCCCTCACATGGTACAACCCATGCAGAGGCTGCGCTGCAGTGTCAGAATGCGGAACGCGTGTAGCCTTATTTAAGAGAAGATAGACTAACGTGACAAATGTAAAAAAAAAAAAAAAAAAAAAAATTATAATTATTACTCAACCGGCCCAAAAGTGAAGCGGCCCACCGGGAATTCTCCCGATTCTCCCGATTACCCACCCCGGGCCTGGGGCAACATGATTCATGCCTTACCACCAAAAGCGAAACACAAATGGCCACAAATGTTAAAGTTTCTCACTTTCTATTATAATGTGCAATTCATGAGACAACCAGTTTTCCTTCTTTCCAATTGCTGTTCGGTAGGACTCCCAGGTTGCCCGTTTACATGATGTTTGACTCTGTACTCCTTGATGATCAGGTGGTTCACTATGACGAGTACTGTATGTGTGTTCCTTCAAAGATGATCTTGCAGAGGCTATATAAATTGCCCAGAGCTCAGTTTCCAAACAACAGCAGAGATAAGTAAACTTCTACAACAAAAAGCTCAAAGGGTTCCGGTAAACATTAGTGACAGGGTGTTGTTGGCCAATAGGCCGAATGTGGTAAGAGGAAGATTGCTGATAGATGGGAGATTCACATCTACATAGTGACAGGGATGAATGATGCAGTTCATACATACCGCATCAGAAACTGTTCAACGGGTACTGAGAAAGTCGTTCATAGGAGTCTCATAATGCCAGTTAACTTCCTGCCTCTTCAGAATGAGATTTCTGAAGTTTATTCTTGTGAGGGTTATGTCTCTAGTGGGTCAAGTCAGTCTGTGATTGAAAATGCAGAGCTGACATTGCCTGTCAATGAAGCAGATGACAGAACTGTGGCATGGGTGTCTAAACTTCCAGTTTCTGAGAAAGCAAGTCTGATTCTGTCCAGTTAAATATAGATGATCAACCTACTACCGTGACAGTACCACGTACTACAAGCCTCAATGGACAGAATTTTGAGATTTTTGACTTGTGAATCAAAAACAGATATTGACACGAACATTGATGTTACAGGCATGGACATTCCAACTAACACTGATCCTACTGATACAGATGTACATGCTGACACTTTAGCCATTAATCGTTTACCACAGTGTATTAGGGCAGTGGTTCCCAACCCTGTCACTCTGGAGCCCCCCCAACACTAAATATATTTGATATCTCCCCAATCAAACACACTTGACTCATCAGCTCGTTAGTGGAGACTCCAAAACCTGAACTGGGTGTGTCAGAAAAGGGAGATATAAAAAATATGCATTGGTGGGTGTTCCAGGAACAGGGATGGGAACAACTGTTCTAGAGCACCTTCTACTCGGGTGGTTCATTAACTGTCAAAACCAGATGTTGGAGGGTGATTAAACCAGGTATTAGATTGATCCAGTATATGCACCAGAAGGTGTTGTCTGGGTTTTAGTGTTATTTTGTTTAGTTGGTTGTTGGACTTTTCTGAATGTGTATGGATGTAATACTTCTATGCATATAATTAAATTAAATTACTGAATGTGATACCCAAAGGTTTAACCTGGATTGCTGAAATTTCACCACACAAATAGTTTAAATCTGTGAAACAATACATGAAATGGTTTACTCCCAATAACAAATAATGACAATGCTACACAATTAGTAGCATATCACTTTATCTTTACTCCTTCATTTTGGCTTTGTTGAGCATTGCCACATTCCTCAAAGATTTGGCAGGACATTGGTAGCCCACATTTCGTGTGATTGGCTGTCTGACAGATGTGACATGCATACATCAGAACGGCATTGCACACTATATCTAGCTAAAAAAAACATTATATGATTGTTTCTAATAATATAGTTAACTAGTTTAACTTCATACTTGGTGATGTTCCAACTGTGTGCACAGACAGGACAGCCATATCTGTAAAGTGCAGAACTTTGGAAACCCATTTCATGTTGAGTAACATTCCTGAAACATTCTTTTGGAAAATGCCTTGCACACAAACGCAAACTCTCAGAAAATATTCCTTCTTCGAAATGTACAAATTCCAGCCAGCGAGTGAGCAACCATGGTAGTTTGGGGATAGGAAAGAGGGTTTGGAGAGTGGAGCAACCTAAATTACACCTTAACGTTGCCTCTCTCCCGGACGAGCTTAATACATTTTATGCTCGTTTCGAGGACAACAACACCGCCCTCGCGGAGAGAGCACTCGCGGCCGATACTACAGATGATGGTTCACTCTCCGTCTCTGTTGCGGATGTAACCCGATCCTTTCGACGGGTGAACAACCGTAAAGCCGCGGGTCCAGACGGCATTCCGGGCCGCGTCATCAGAGCATGCGCGAACCAACTGGCTGGTGTTTTTACAGACATTTTCAACCTGTCCCTCTCCTTGTCTGTAGTCCCCACATGCTTCAAAACATCAACCATTGTGCCTGTACCGAAGCAAGCCAAAATCACTTGTTTAAATGACTGGCGTCCTGTTGCTCTGACCCCCATCATCAGCAAATGCTTTGAGAGGTTGATCAGAGATCACATCTGCTCTGTTCTGCCCACCTCTTTGGACCCATTGCAGTTTGCCTACCGTAAAAACCGCTCCACTGATGATGCCATTGCATCTACAATACACACTGCTCTTTCCCACCTGGAAAAAAGGAACACATATGTGAGAATGCTGTTTGTAGACTACTGCTCAGCATTTAACACCATAGTGCCCTCCAAGCTTGATGTGAAACTCCGGGCTCTGGGCTTAAACAGCTCGCTGTGCAGCTGGATCCTGGATTTCCTGTCAGGCAGACGTCAGGTGGTTAGAATGGGCAGCAACATCTCCTCATCACTGACCCTCAACACTGGAGCCCCGCAGGGCTGTGTTCTCAGCCCACTCCTGTATTCCCTTTACACACATGACTGTGTGGCGACACATAGCTCCAATGCCATCTTTAAGTTTGCTGACGATACGACGGTTGTAGGTCTGATCACTGACAATGATGAAACAGCCTACAGAGAGGAGGTGCACACTCTGACGCGCTGGTGTCAGGAGCACAAACTCTCCCTCAACGTCAGTAAAGCCAAGGAGCTTGTGGTGGACTTCAGGAAGAAAGACAGAGAACACAGCCCCATCACCATCAATGGAGCACCGGTGGAGAGAATCAGCAGTTTCAAGTTCCTCGGTGTCCACATTACTGAGGAACTCACATGGTCCGTCCACACTGAGGCCGTTGTGAAGAAGGCTCACCAGCGCCTCTTCTTCCTGAGACGGCTGAGGAAGTTTGGAATGAACCACCACATCCTCACACTGTTCTACACTAGTACTGTTGAGAGCATCTTGACTGGCTGCATCACCGCCTGGTATGGCAATAGCACCGCCCACAACCGCAAAGACCTGCAAAGGGTGGTGCGAACAGCCAGAAACATCATCGGAGGTGAGCTTCCCTCCCTCCAGGATATATATAACAGACGGTGTGTGAAGAAAGCTCGGAGGATCATCAGAGACTCCAGCCACCCGAGTCATGGGCTGCTCTCACTGCTTCCATCAGGCAGGCGGTATCGCAGCATCAGGACCCGCACCACCCGACTACATGACAGCTTCTTCCCACAAGCAATAAGACTTTTGAACACATGATCTCTCACGATCAACAATCACTGCACTTTATTAATCTTCATTCTGTCAAATATATTCTCGCTCCCAATTCAGTCAGTGTATATATATATATATTTATACCCTTCTCTAGTGTGTGTATTCTACATTGTGTGTATTGTGTACATTTGTTATGTAAATTGTTGTGTAGGTATGTGTACATTTGTTATGTAAATTGTTGTGTAAGTTTGTTATGTAAATTGTTTTGTGTAATATGTTGTTTATTGTAAAGTGGTTTATGTCTCGTCACTGTCATTACTGCTATGTTGCTCGGAACTGCACACAAGAATTTCACCTGCTGTTGCACTCGTGTACACAGTAGTGTGACAATAAAGTGATTTGATTTGATTTGACTCCATGTGAATGACAGGTGGCTGGAGGGAAGAGGTTGAAACTTGTCTGGCTATAGGTCAAACGTATAGCCCCAGTATTATTAATAGTATTATTATTTTTTAATTAAGATTAAGAGGGCTGTGGCAGGGCGGAGGGTGGGGCCGGGTCATGACTATACACACCCGGTCCCGTATCAGGCTAATCAAGCCTCCGAGAGGGATAAAGGCCGATGGCAGACGGTGGTGCGCCGAGAGAGAGATCATTTACAGACATGTCCGTCATGTGTGTGTTTGTCTTTTGTTTTAAGTTTATAATTAAAATATTTATATTATCAAGCCGGTTCTCGGCTCCTCCTTTCCCTTGAACTACGTACGTTACATAAATCATTTATAATAAAAACATCAATAATCCAATAAGAAAATAAGAATTAACCATTTTGATTTCATGTCGACTTTAAAGTATTTCCAATGTCCTATATGTCCTAAAGTATGTAATTCCTGCTACACTAGTTCGACCAAACAGAATTGCAAATATAAACAATGTTTTAAAAACAGCTTTCTGAATATTGTACTCACCTGCCATTGTTCAAATAGTCTCGCTTCCGAATCACACCATTGGTTGGGATATGTTGTTGGGGCGGGCCTAAGCGGGTCACGCAAAACAAACACAGGAATTTTCATAGTGCCACAGAACTACTGTGTTTACAGTTTTCAAAGAAAATTAACCTATGAATGGCTTACTTATAGTTTTCTCTGCATATTAAGCTGGTATAGACAAATGTATTTTAACACTGAAAAAGTTCCATACATCAGCTTCAAGCCCATTGTGGGAGACGTCCTGACACGTACATAACAAACAAATCCAGAAGCAGATGGATTATGTAAATGTTGCTTGAATATATATTTTTTTTAAATAATAAAAAAAAAGTGATCCATTGGCAGTGTGAAGGGTTGTAACACCATGAGTGCCATGTGCACGATCGAATGACTGTGTGCTCTTGCACCAGCACCCCCTGCTGCCATGAATGGCACACACCATTATAAACCTATTTTCCCTCCAAACCTACAGAGAGCTGTGATGATTTTGGATTCTACATTGTAATTAATCAAATCTTAAACAAATAATAATCTTTAATAATAATAATATCAACAACAACAACAAATTGTCACTATAAAATGTGGGGATTCTACATTGTAACCATAAAAACTGTATTTAAACTGTAAATATTAGTCTTAGATCATTTTTTCAATGTAAATCATGTGAAAAGTCATGAGAGCATATCTTTAGATCTCCTGGAACTTCTTTGTCCTCATCTTTTTCTCATTGTTGTTCATGAGTTAATATCTCTGATGACAGCATTAAAGATATGAAGATGAAGTCAAAGGGTGACTCTTCTCTTTATTGGGTTTTTGCTCTGAACATATATTTTTAGATAGGTTCTATAACTTTCCTCTCTCAATGAAAAAGGGCATTTTAAAAGGGCAAGTACTGTCCAGAGGATGTCAGTGTTTACTCAATGGATGTACTGATACTGTGCAGATTGTTTTCTACTCGTACAACAGCAACAGAGCTCTTGACTGATGCTAAACACAACCCTGCTCAACAAACATTATACATTAAAACACATTTGACTTTTTGCCTATTTTCTGTAAAGAATTCTTCAACTGTTTTAATTTCTCATGCAACAACTGGCCATAGATCTTTAAGCAGATTGAGTGTGGCATGTTCAAATCTTAGGATAAATAAAATATCTAAAATAGCAAATCTACGTCAGTCTATACAGTATCCGAGTTGATGGAGGCTCTATACAAACTTTTATTTGATAGGAATTTAATTTGTAAAAAGAAAAGTAAAGAGTAAAGAATTCATTGAGAGGCTAACAATACTCGGCAGTCACTTCGAGTTTGACGGAAAATGTTAAAGATGAAAGATTCTATGGAGATGGGAGCAGAGCCTGCAAAAGAAAAAAGGTGTATAATTGAGCTTCTCTCTTAAGCTTGCAAAGAGCCTGAAGGAGGTACTTGTGACTTAAATACCAATACTCCAATCAAACATCCATCAAAGAAAGCTAAAAATGACAAAAGGGGTGAACCGTCTTTGACTAAACTACTCGAGAACATCATCCGCATTTTGATGGCAAAAATCGAATCAAAAGAGCTGAACAAATTGACATGACAGTTTCTTTCACAGATGGCAAGAGACTTGGTGTAGAGATCTGCCAAAGCGAATGAGCATTTGGAAAGAATACATCTCCGTTTTAAAGAAGATCTGAATGCTGCAGCCAAAGAAGCATGCATTAAACTGCTCTCTTGTGGAAAAGGCGCGGAAAGAGGGAAAGAAAGAATACTTAGTAGGTAACAAGGCTTACATAGATGAGAAAGAAGTTTGTGTGGCTTAATGCTACATTATTCGAAATTAGGTTTTCTTAGAGTAGGCAAATTACCTCACTTATTAGTAAGTAATGTGTTGGTTGTAACAAATTGTATTTATGTTAAATTATACCTATACATACGTGTTATAATTTAAACGTGTTTTTGCTAACTTATTATATAAGTATAAAATTTTATATATATATATATATATATAAGATATTTCATGGACTGAAATTAAGTAGAAAGACACTACTAGTTTAAAGATATAACTTTTTAAAAAGGGTAAGTGTAAACATTGATGTCTATTTCAGTATTTTTCAATTAATGCCAGAGGTTTGCATAATCTTATAAAAAGGAAATCTTTATTTTTATATTGTAAAGGGAAGGGTGATGATTTGTATTTTGTGCAGGAAACACATGCTTGAAAAGAAGATGAATAGTTTTTGAGGAGTCAGTGGAGAAGTGACATAATGGGTTTCACACTGCAATACTAGATCAGCAGGAGTCACTATACTAAAAGGAAATTTCAGGGGTTAGGTCCTTAGCCATGAGTAGAAATTATAGTTCAGGAAGAATGGTAACATTGCAAGTTAACAAGTGTTCATACTCAATATACTCTTGTGAATTAATATGAAACCAATAGTAAAATTCCAGATAAAAGGATATATACATGGAATAACAGAGACTATTCTAAACAATTGCACATTGATATCCTCTTAATATCGCACAAACTAGACAGTTGTGTTCACTCCGTTTCTATAGAGGCATCTGTTTTAAATGACCATAAGTGTATATTGATCTTTATAAATATACATGTTTCAATCCATTTTAAATAAAAAAGGGATATTGGAAATTACATAAAACACTATTAGAAGAAAAACCTTTTAAAATTATGGTAAAAAGGATAATTGATAGGCATTGTCTTGGGCTAAAGTAATGAATACTGGGAAATAATGAAATATGAAATCAGGAACTCTGGAACCCAAAAAAGGTATTAATTCTTCCCATGAATACATGGGGGGAGATGAGTAATAATAAATAATAAATAATAAAGAGATTCCTGTTTCATAACTGTTCTATGAAGACAATATGTCAAAGAATTCTAAATCCTCGGACTCTGGAGACATTAAAAGACACATGCTCAAGCTGATACCCCTGACAGGGCCATAGACCGGGGACTCATGCCGGCAATGCTGGCGAAGGTCATGCTGACTTGGAGGATCTTGCTGTAATACTTCGATCAATCACTGACATGGAGACAAAATTCTTGTTGGTTACAAGAGTGGGGGACGTCGAGAAAGGATCGATTATCTTGAGTCATTGGAGAGGGAATTAGCTGCTAACATGTTAGTGACCAAGACAGATTTGGAGTGCATGCATTTGGGAAAAGTTGGAAGACCTCGAGAATCGTAACTGGTGAAACAACGTCCATATTGTTGGAATTCTTGAGAATGAAGAAGGCAGAGATATGGTGAAATTCCTAGACGAGCTCTTCCTGAGACTGCTTGACATAAGCTGGAAATCGAGCAAGCTCACAGAGTCCTGGCTAAGAGATCCATGGAAGGAGACAGGCCCCGATCAATTCTGGCCAAATTTCTGAGATCATCCAATAAAGATCTTGTGTTACATCTTGTGCGGCGAAAAGGACGGCTTTCTTGGAAGAACCACATCATTTTCTTGTTCCCAGACTTTGCGAATTCAACAAGAGATTTTTTTCTGTTCGCATTTGCACTGATGTTCCCGGCCAAATTGAGAATAGATACTAAGGATGGCAAGCAATGTCCTTCATAAAGTCAATGGAATGAGTAAGTCATTGTGTGATGCTCTCTATGCAGTCAAGTGTGCCTGACTCAATGAACATTCACTTGAAAGAAACTGGGTGCCTTCTTTGTTTCTTTTTGTGTTGGTTCCACCTAGCGGCTGGAGTTTGTTTTGTGGAATAACACTCCTTCGGGACAGTTTGTGGATGTATCTGCACATTCTTTGTGCTTATGCCTCCTATTGGATGGAGTTTGTTTCGTGGAATATATCTTGCAAACAGTGGAGTGATTAGGGCATCTGTTGCTCTCATGTCACAGCCGAGTGGGCCTGACTCATTGAACATTCACTTGACTATCCTAGGAAACTGGGTGCCTTTTTTGTTTATTTTTTCTGCCAAGTGGCTGGTGTTTGTTTTGTGTAATAACACAAACTACTGGACAGTATGTGGATGAATCTGCACGTTCTTGTACTGTTGAAATAGCCGAAAGGGCTGACTCTCTGAACATTCGTTTGACTGCCCGAGGAAGCTGAACTGCCCTTTTTTATTTTGTGATGGTTTGGCTAGTGGCTGGAGTTTATTTTGTGGAGGAACACACCTTGGGGACAGTTATGTGGATGAATCTAGACACTCTTGGTGCTTGTACCACAGTTGGAGTTGTTTTATAGATTATTTTCTGTTGTGTAATTCTGTCTCACAATATTTGTATAGAAACACTGGTCTTGAGCAATATGACGGCAAAATGATCACAGGGGCTCTCATAGGCATGCATGGACTGTTTGAGTTTAGAGGGATGGACGCTGATCAGTACTGTCGTGCGCAAGGTTAATTAATTATTTTTTTCTGTTTTTTTTTTTTTTTGGTTCTGTGGAAGTTTGGGGTTTGTTTGTTGATCTAATGTTGGAATGTGGTCTTTATATTTTGTTTATGACACACAATCTAATTTTTCTAATATGTCAAAATGTCAAATGTTAATAGTGGATTATTTCTCTCCATGTGGAATGTGAAAGGGTTGGGGCACCCAATAAAAATAAGGAAGGTTATTTATTTTCTTAAATGTAAGCAATATGATATTGTGTTTCTTCAAAAATGCATCTTTCCCTGAAGAAAGCTGAAAAATTTGGGAAGATATGGGGTGGACATTGTTTCTTTAATACTGGCTCAAGTAAGAGCAGGGGAGTCATTATATTGATAAGTAAACATCTACATTTAAAATGTCTTAAACAGATTAAAAATAAATTAGGAGGAGTCATTATTGTTTTAGCAGAAATTCAGGGGCAACTATTGATTCTGGCTAATATTTACGCACCTAACGCTGATGATCAGGGCTTTTTTTTATAGATCTTCAAGGGATGTTGCAAGCCGCTGGCACCCCTCATGATATAATATTGGGGGAAGACTTTAATCTTCTGTTGATTGTTCAATTGGAAACATCTTATTCTCAGATCATGCCTTGGTGAGTTTAGAGGTGTTACCAAATACAAAGAAAAATAAATCATATAGTTGGTTCTTTAATGTATCCCTTTGGCAAATTCCAACAAATGCTAAAGGCCGAAATCATTGTCTATATGGACACCAACTGGACCTCAGTATCCTCTGTGGGCGTGGCTTGGTAGGCACTTAAGGTGGTACTTAGGGGTCAGATCATACAATATGCCTCATTCATCCATAAATCCAAAGCACAAGAACTCATGAAGTTGGAAGTGAATATCTTGATCTCTGTAGTTCTACATCTTCGTCTACTGATGAAGACATTAGAAAATTTGCGGAACCATTACAAATCCCTAAATTGACGAATGTGCAAAAAAATTCTCTTGGTTCTGAGATAAACTTGGAGGAGCTTGGCAAGGTAATTAATTTTTTAGATCTTATGCTACAGAACTGGTTCCACATTTGTTAGAAGTTTATACGGAAACATCACTTTGAAAATTATTTTAAACTATATTGTAATGTACTATTCATGCACTATACAAATGTAAAGATATAAAGGTGATTAGAGCCTTAGGTATTGAAAGCAAGAATGATATTGTTACATAAGTGGCACCCCTATCCTCTTTGTTTTATTTATTTTATTGTACACTGGCACCTGTTTAGTATTGTGTTGTGTTGATTTTTTCAAACATCTGAATGTACAAATCTCATTGTATTGTTCTTAACTATGGCAATAAAAAATTCAACAGAACGTTTGGTGAGTGTAAATATGAGTGCACACAAACTCCAATTGTGCATTCTGAACTTCAGCTCATCT
This sequence comes from Moxostoma hubbsi, assembly GCA_032164185.1. Lineage (NCBI taxonomy): Eukaryota > Metazoa > Chordata > Actinopteri > Cypriniformes > Catostomidae > Moxostoma > Moxostoma hubbsi. The sequence continues at coordinate 5,624,292 of JAVLUX010000110.1, read as the reverse complement.
GACAATGTGAGAAGATAGTTCGTTCACACATTTACATTTTGGAGACTTTCTCTTAATTGCAATCTTTTCATGACTACACATTTTCTGTTTAAACATTTGCATCATTGCATATACTGTATAGACCGAGATACTCAGTAAAATATTTCATATTAATACACTGTGAAAAAAATAAAATAGTTGTGGTAGGTTAGCGACTGAGGAGGAACTCTAATTCTAGAGACTTGTCACAACTGATTGGCCATAGGCATGACGCAGCCGGGCACGCAAAGGTGGGGGGACCGCGTTCGTGGGGCCATGGCTGCGAGTGCTTGGTGTCTGGTCGACGTGACAATGGTGGTCGTGAACACCGATTATGTGACATAAGGAGTGAGGAAATTGTTATTTTTTGACACTTTGGGTACTGTAGCCCATTCACGGTGAGGTGAAAAATAAAAAGAGAAGGAAACAAAAGATTTACCTCACAGCCCTCCACTGGGGGTGGAGTGGTCTGGATACCAGCTCCGTAGCGGACATCTCGCTCCCTGGGTCGTCTGTCTCAGGGGCGCTTAGGAGCCTTCTGGGTCCTCGTGCCGGCCCATGAGACGGGGGGTGGGGTGGGGGCATCAGCTTCCTGTAGGGGGCTCTACACTGGGGCCGAGAGCTGAGCTTGTGCTGAGGTGGAGCCGTCTCGGCAAGACGGGTTGTGGGATCTTGAGCCGCGCCAGGGCAAGATGTGCTGGATGGCCTCCGTCTGCATCTTCACCGCCGAAAAGTCCAATCTGGGAGATGGCAGTGTTGAGAAAGTGTGCTTTGTCAGCGTACGTCATCTCGACCAGATTGAGCCACAGGTTGCTCACCTGGACCACCAAGGTGTACATCACCCTGCAGGAGTGCTCACGCTGTGACCTTCGTCACCAGGAGAGTGAGGACGGTCACCGTGCAGGGTGGATGCCTGGGTATCTCAGCGAGTTTTGACGCTGACTACCACCCCTGGACTCGTGAGTTTGAATCCAGCGTGTGCTGAGTGACTCCAGCCAGGTCTCCTAAGCAACCAAATTTGCCCGGTTGCTAGGGAGGATAGAGTCACATGGTGTAACCTCCTCGTGGTTGCTATTAGTGATTCTCGCTCTCAATGGGGCACGTGGTAAGTTGTCCGTGGATTGTGGAGAGTAACATGTTCCTCCACATGCTGTGAGTCTCCACGGTGTCATGAACAATGAGCCACATGATAAGATGTGCAGATTGACGGTCTCAGAAGCGGAGGCAATTGATACTTGTCATCCACCACCCGGATTGAGGTGAGTAACTGCGCCAACACCAGGACCTACTAAGTAGTGGGAATTGGGTATTCCAAAAATGGGAGAAAAAAAACACAAACACACAAAAAATACAAAATTCTTTAAAAAGTAAACTAGATTTTCAGCTGAATGTAAAAAGAAAAAAGGAACAAAAGTATAATGATGAAACACAAAACAATTCATAATATAGCAAAAAAAATTGTAAAAGGAAACTAAATATATAAAAGGAATACTAAAGTATCAAACCATTGTTTTGGCCTGCATTAATTTAATAAATAAATTCAACAACATATAAAATATGTGTGACAACTTGCCCTGACCTGATGTACTGAATTAAAAATGTTTAAAATGTTTAAAAATGTTATAAAGATGCTTGTACTTCATCAGTTAATTCTGTGTCTTTATTTTCCTGTATGATTTCCATCAAAGACCCCGGACAGAATGGCATGGATATCACTGAGGAGATATTTCCAGGGAGCTGGAATCCAAGACCACCTGAACCACAGCAGCCACTGTGGAAACCAGAGCTATTCCATACAGGTCCTGTGGCTCCAAGTGTGACTGCAGCCTCCGTTCCTGCCATATCAGATGAGGTAGAAGACCTCCGGACCTTAGATGAGCCAGTGCCAGAGCCTGTGCCCGAGCTAGAGGCCCCAGTGGGGGAAACGGAGCATCTCCCCCATGCCTGGATACAGGGCCGCCACTGGCCAAAGTGATGGCCTATGCAGAGTTCCAGGTGGGGATGTTTGCGGGATATGAGTGCAAATTTTTACTGAGCATGTCTCCTTGCCTGCAGGAGCCAGAGGGGCTTCCTGACTTCCCTTGAAATGTCAGACACTGTTTCACAGATGCTTAAACATATCAAGTATTACTGTTCTAAAATAATGCTAGCTAAAAGTGATTAATTTTTAGAAAATTCCTTTAGAAATTTCTTCTCTTCTTTAGACAGTTTATAAGGTGTTAATTTGACACTTGAATAGACTACTATGGGAATAAAGGGATACAACTTGATTTTCATTAAAGAGTTGGAGATATTAATCTGTATCGCTGATCAACTGCTTTTACAGGTGAATGAAATAAGGCTGCCCATGAATCCAGTAGATCGACCCATGGTCTCCAAACGCCCAAGAGGCAAAATGGGTTTGTCTTTCCGATCTCTCATTTTTACTTACTTTCACACTTAATTGAATTCAGCACTGAACTACTGTGCTATCTTGATCCTTCTAAATTATACATTAACACATTCTTTAAACATAATGTTTAATGGTCACAGAATGATTCTTTGACCAGAATCATAGTCTTTTAATTTCATAGATCCCTATTGTTAAAATGAGGCAACATGTGACATGGCTGGTGAGAATCGAGAGGACCAGGAAAAGAGAAGTGTGTTCTTTCAATCTGTCTGAAGACAAATACATTTTTCAAACCGTTTATGTGCAGTACGCAGAAAAATCATGTTTTGTTGCACAGATGATTGATGGTTTAATAGTGAAGAGTGCCTTGAAGAGCATTCAAGATAATATGTTCATTGATGCTTTATGAAGGAACTCTTCTGAACGTTCTGAGGTATCCTCAATAAACTCACACCAGAGAAGTTTGACCAGCTGATGGAGTAAAAGGATATCCTGTGCATTGACAAAGAGGAGCAAATTAATGATGTCATTGATTTGTTTTTGAGAAAGCCATGAATGATGCCTTCTTCTCTGTGATCTATATCAGAATGAGCAAGAGTCTGGCCCAGGTGTTTAACTAAAAGTTTAACTAATATCAAGTGTTTATATCCACACCTAAGTTATTCAATATCAGTGTGTCAGTGACCTTCTAAACCTTTCAGTGAAAATATTTTTTTTTCCAAAATCACGTGGAGCTTCAGACTGAATTTGTTTAGCTCAGAATACATTATGACATCATCCAATCTCAGTTTATTTATGCATTCTGTGTTTTCAGTTGACAGTGCCCTTGAGATACCAGCCAAAATTACAATTAATGTAATACATAACTCTAAAAATCCAAAAGGATTTTAAAGATTTTGTCTCCAGCTGTAGTGTGGGTATTTCTATACTGCATTATATCTGAAGAAGTGCCAGCAGTGGAGCCAGGGCCCTTAAGCCAAGCTGCTGAGGCCATTGCAACAGTACTAGCGAGCTCAGAGAAGCTGTCACATCAGCCAACTCCATGTCGCCGGTCCAGCCTGAAGAGGTGGCAGTACTTGAGAGCTCGGAGATGCCCTCTCCTCAGAGCCTCACCACATCCTTGGTCCTGCCTAAACTGGGGCATATGTATTTGCTCCCTGATGGATAATAAAACAGTAGCTATAATATCAAACAAAATCAGTGCATGTAGTAGGCTATAAGTTTTGTGACTGAACTTAATTACATTACTAGCAGTGGGAAGAAATGTACTTGATGTGTCACGTAATGGTACCTCGTCACTGCTGTCTTTAAAAGTGGAGTGCTGCTTTAGAGGTCCAGGAAATGGATAACTGAGTCACCGTCATGTCCCTCACTTTCAGCCGGCTCAAGAAATGCAGAGCCACTGGAAAAAAGCCGCTAACCACGCATTCCAGACCGGGAAAGGCGTGCGCACATGCGCCTGTCTGCCCCCCTTCTCTGCACTTCCCAAAATTAAGTTAGCCCACCGATCATGACGTTTACTTTCAGCGATATCACACTCCACTTAGACGTTTTTATTTACACCTTTTGTGTTTATTTTATTTAAAATTAGTGACTTTCTGATGGTATGTTCAGCCACTTACAGTGAAGTTTAAATTCACATACTTATCTTTCCATGTCTTTTCCTCGAAACATACACAAATATGTTTTGTATATGTAGTAGTTTTGATAGGTTCCATCATACTATTGGCATGAATGGAACCGGGCTGTTTGCTATTTACACTTATTGCTAAATATTATTGCGAATTCGTGGTAGGGGGAACCCTGGAGGATGCGGGGCAAGGAAGGGCAGGGCCAGCACTGGGGGAGATGTAGCAGACCAGGACAGTGACTGTGGAGCTGTGGCTCTTAAAATAAAACTACATTTTTGGTATGTCTAATGCTACTTTATCAATATCTAATTGTATTATCAATCATTAATAAAGAGCTCCAGTCTATTTTAATACTTCTTTTTCAAGGGTTAGAGAAAAACATGATTACAATACCCGAGTATGATAGATCTTAAATAATTTTAAGACAATGTTTAGCCAGAGGGCCTTTGAATATTTAGAAACACTTGAATGGAAAAAGTTACCAATACAGATCAGGTGCATAACAAATATAGTTTGTCTGAAGTCTGAAGTTCACAAACATTTTTTTAGATAAATTGTCTTAGTGATTAAATGTGTTTGAAATATTGTGTACATGTGTATTAATGTATGGTATTTGTACATTTTTTATACATAGGGACATAGCATGTAAAGATTCATTACTATCAATGTCAGTGTACTAGTTGCGATCAATGTTTTGTTATATCAAGGACCACAATGGAAAAAGGTTTTTAACTTCATTGTGTTATCCTTGACAAATGATTCATTTAACTTTTATTGTCAAATAAACCAAAACCAATTACTGAACCTGGATTCAAATCCTACATTTTACCTGAGCACAAATACAATCATATGTATGAACCTACACTAAATTATAGCTAAATAATTAATATTTATTAATAAATATTTTGTGACGAAAATGTAACTTTTTTTTAACTGTACATCTTGACAGCAGTCTCCTTGGCAATCATGATTTGAAGCTCGATTACACTTCCTATAGCTCCATCTACTGCTCTGCGTGTGACCAATTACTAGGAAGTGTAATCAAGCTTGTTATTTTGGTCTGTTCTCACTCAAAATCAACTGGATCACTTCAGAAGACATTGATTAAACCACTAGAGTCTGATGGATTACTTTAATGTTGACTTTATCTCCTTTTTGGAGCTTCATCAGGTCTGGTCACCATTCACTTGCATTGTATGGACCTACAGAGCTGAAATATTCTTCTAAAAATCTTGGTTAAGTTAATGATGAGAGAATGTTTTTTTTGGGGTGAACAATTCCTTTAACATGAAGAGACCACTATAAGTAAGACGTTTGTTTCTTGACTTCCCTGAAAAGTGTAAACACTATGGCTCTGTGGTGCCATCAGACTCTGTCTGATCATGTGGACTTGGGCCATGGGAGCTTTGGGGATGTTGCAGACTCAGAACGTGACGGTGGGGCTTTGGTGGACCTGAACCGTGTGGGACCTATAAAGTGTAGCTGTGGTGAACCTCAGATCATCCATCACATTTCCTGTGTACAATAATCTTAACAATGTTGCCTCAGTAAATTAGTGTGTGAAGAACGAATAAACGCACCCTTAAGCGGCATTAAGGCCTTTGCACACCAGAGGCGATACAATAATGTAAAAAAATTCTCAGCCAAATGGCCCTTTAACATAAAAAATTAGGCGAATGATCATCGTTGGCACATTCACGCCTTTACAGTAGGTGCCGCTAAACTACATGCAATTTTACCACGGTATGCTAGGTGGCGCAAAGCACCTTTCAGCTTGTCTGCTCCTTGTTCATCATGTATCAGAAGAAGAACTACAATGAAATCATAAATTGAAAGACAAGCAAGCAAATTATCTAGCGAGACAGCCAATAAAATAAAACACATCTCTCTACAAGCTTCAGCGAATTGCGTTGTTGATTGTAGCCGCCTCTTCTTGAGTACATTTTCTCGAGATAATGACAGATTTAGATTTTAGTACATTGCTTCATTGCAGAAAGTTATTCTTCTTCATACAACAGTTCTCGCCTCCTCCTTTCCATTGAACTTTGTTACACTGGTGCCGAAACCCAGGAAGGAGGAGGCGAGAACCGGCTTGACAATATGAATAAACTTTTAATAAAACAAAAAGACACAAACATAAACACATGCAGGGCTGCTGCCTGTAACTCACACCCACTCTCTCTCTCTCTCTCTCTCACTCTCTCTCACTCTCTCTCACTCACTCTCTATTTCTTATTCTTTGTTGAATATGTCGGGTGATACAAACATTATGAGAACTAGAATTAGATACAAATAAACTCTTTTGAGTTCTTATATTAATAAAAACACATTCAATTAAAAAAATATAAACTAAATGTTAATTCATGATGATCAAAATTTATGTTGTCCATTTGTGCCAACATTGTGTCATTGTGAAAAGTTTAACTTGAGCACTTTTTAGATGATTATTTTAAGGGCCAATGCAATATAGAATGTAGTTTTGCTAGACTTTTGATCACTTGATGGCGCAGTGAACTCAAAAGAGCAAATTCACATGAGCTCAATGGGCTAAAAACAGGCTAGAGAAGTGTTACTTATCACTAATATGTGTGTCAGGAATGGGGTATGCATTTGTTTACTCGACAGTTCTAAAGCCATTCACATGATGTAATGTACAAATGCCCCTGTGACATTTAAAATGTTTAAATCCAGAAGGCAGCATGTTTAGAGCTGTAGAAATGTGACAAAGCACTAACTGACTGCTTCTGACTGCCCACACAGTGTATCCGTGTTTAACGGTAGGCAATGTGTATTCTGGCTACACAAAAGAATGTTTGTTTTTTCATTTTGGGTTGGGAGAGCAGGAGTTTCCCTCTTAATGACCTCATTCAGCACACTTGGGGAACTTTTTTTATTAAAAAGATGACATCATACAAACTCTTTTGAAAAGCTGTTGGATACTGAATTATGAGAAACCACTAATTATACCTTTCTCCACATGTATGTTGCTTAAGTCACACACACATGTTGGTGCGGCTATCCATATGAGGACTCTCCATAGATATCATTATTTTTATACTGTACAAACTAAAGATTCTGTCCCCTAAACCTAACCCTCACAAAAAACGTTCTGCATTTTTACATTTTCAAAAAACATCATTTAGTATGTTTTTTAAGCGATTTGAATTATGGGGACACTAGAAATGTCCTCATAAACCACATTTATAGCATAATACCCTTGTAATTACCAGTTTGCAACATACATTTTTTTTTAATGTCTTTTGATTTATTTTTTAGTTAACCTGCAAAGGACGATGCACATATTGGCTTGTTATGTCTGCTCTTAACATAAACCATACTCCACCGCAGTGCTCTCTGCATCTGCCCTCCACAGTTTTGTCCAAACTTGGTCTTGTGAAGTGTGTTGCCAGCGCTCTCTGACTCAGCACAAGATCACACTGTTGTCCATTATGCTTCAAAACTGGAGAAGACATACTCTCTGTTTCAAAACCTAAGATACTTTTCTACCATTGGGCCAAACTGTTTTTTTTAATTAGGTATATTTCTTCTACTGTGGTGCTGAAAAAAATCAGGATTAGAATGGAATGAATGGCAAATGACCAATTGTGAGTCAACAAGTCACTAAAGGTGTTACACCAGCATGGAAATCTAGGGCCAAACCATCAGGATGAACAGTTCAGAGCACAGTGAGTAACAAATCCAATAGCATTTCCACTTGAGCACAGTGTGGTACTGTATGATTATACAGTAAGCCATTCCTGGCCCAGATTTCTCAGCACGGTTAGCTAATCATACTCAAGCATACTCAATGCTTGCTCAATGCCCGTAGTGATGTGGCGACTTATAATAGGCCACTTACCCAGACAGTCCATTCTAATCCTGTCTCGCAGTACCACAATGGAAAATTAAACTATAAACTGGCCAACAATCTCAAATTGTTACAGAATGGTACAGTTCTGCAAAGAGAACCATTTTGTCCGCTGGTGAAAAAATGGCTTTACTGCACCGAACTGTGCTTATGTTCAAATGCTTTTGGAAAAGTTACTCATCGTGCTCATAACCATTGGATCAGATGTTTAAAAAGCACCTATGTACATGAACTATGTAAGCAGCATTTTTCGGCTTTGCTCTCGATGCAAAAGCTGTTCCAAAAGGTAAGTATTAAGACTACTGTACATCTACATTAATAAGGAAAACTTTGAAAATGCATCCTTTTCTCTACTTTTTGGCCTTCTGTCCACACTGAGACAGCATTTTTGTCCAGTGAAAACTGAGCTTTTCAAAAACGCACTCCCAAATGGATACAACTGAAAAACAGCCTGGCCACGCCCTCCTCCTCATCACAACCATCAAGATGGTGGCCCATGTTGCAGCAACATCGTTGTAAAAAGGAATTAGATTACAGTATCTTAATTCTTTGTAACTGGATTAAACTCAACACTGATTTTAGATATCCCTATTATTAATTCTTCAATTCCAAAAGACAGAGGCGTCATCCCCTTTCAAACTTTTTCAAAGATTTTTGAGTCAAGTGGATTTTGAAAGGATTATTTAATTTCTAAAATAGTGTTTGTTCCTTAGACTATTGAGTCACTGAGAATTAATTATTGTAGGTTAAAAAAAAGAAATCAATGTATTACCTCCTAACAAGGTCACATGTCAAGGTCTGGCTAGATTAGATGGTAAGCGAACAATCAGTTCTAGTAGAGTGACTTGACAAGGGCTAAATTGTTATGGCCAGACCCCTGGGTCAGTGCATCTCTGAAATGTGGGATGCTAACGGTCAGCAGTGGTGAGTACCTACTGACAATGTTCTGAGGAGGGACAAACCACAAACCGGCAACAGAGTGTTAGGCTCATCGATGTGTGAGGGCAAAGAAGGCTATCCCATCTAGTCCAAACTAACAAAAGGTCTACTATGGCACAAGTCACAAAAAATGTTGATGATGGTTACGGAAGGAATGTGTCACAGCACACAGTGCATCGCACCCTTCTGCGTGTGGGGATGTGTAGCTGCAGATGAGTCAGAGTGTCCATGATGAAACCTGTCCACCATCGAAAGCACATACAATGGGCATGTGAGCATCGGAACTGGACCTTGGAGCAGTGGAAGAAGGTCGCCAGGTCAGATGAGTCCCATTTGATTTTACAGCATGTGAATGGCCGTGTACGTATGCAACGTTTACCTGGGGAAGTGATGGCACCAGGATGCACTATGGGAAGATGACAAGTTGGTGGAGGGAGTGTGATGCTCTGAGCAATGTTCTGATGGGACACACGGGGTCCGGCCATTCATGTAGGCATACATTTGACACGTGCCACCTTCCTAAACATCGTCGCAGACCAGGTACACCCCTTCATGACAATGGTATTCCAGATGGCATTGGCCTCTTTCAGCATAATAATGCGCCCTGCCATTGAGGAACATGATGAAGAGTTCAAGGTGTTGCCCTGACCTCCAAATTCCCCAGATCTCAACAAGTTCGATCCACGGAACTCCACTCCATTTCAACTTACAGGACCTGCTGCTAATATCTAATGTCTTTAATCTTGTTTTACCAAATCGTTTTCCTAAAAATCTATATCCACATTTGTGGACAGTGGGTCTAAGTTGTGAAATTTTAAATAATACCAAGCTTTAAATAATACCAAATCTGAAAGTCCACACATTAACCACATTGTTTATTATGTTTCCAGGAGTGCTGATTATTCATGTTTTTGAGACATTACATAAGAATGTAACATCATCTGCAGCCTAAAACTCAACTTTTGATCAGATGTAAGAAGTGAATGCACATGGCTGCATTGAGAGCTATAGGATGGTCATATGCTCCCTAATTAGGGAATGATTTAATTTCCAGTGTGCTGTCTGTCTGCACTGGTCTCAGAACAGTTTGAAATGCAACTTATTTGCATTTTAACTCCATATAAAGCTTCTGAAAGCAACATTTTCCAGCTTTTGGATGCGTCCATCGATTTTCAAATTAGTCTATAGTCCACATTATTTTAAAGCATTTTCACTAGTAGTAATTCCATTGCAGATAACAAGAATTAGCATTTTAACCAGTGAAAATTTTAATATAGATATCTATTATTCATATCCTGCACATGATGTAGGCTGCATCCGAAAACTGGAAAATGCTGCCTTTGGAAGCTGTATACAAAGGTAGGATGAAAATAAGATGTTTTTCAAACTGAAAATAATATGTTTTTCAAACAGAGGTGGGTAGTAATGTGCTACATTTACTCCATTACCTTTACTTGAATAACTTTTTGGAAAAAATTTACTTTTAGAGTAGGTTTAAAAGTGGGTAGTTTTACTGTCACTTAAGTAAATTTCTAATAATTATTACTTATAATAATTATTCTAATAATTTTACTTTGTTACAATGGGCGGCTTTCCTGTAGTTACATTACAAGGCTTATAATTTTAATTCATGCATAATTTATTGAGAGATTTACTGTGAGTTCACACAGCTGCACGCCCTGTCACAGACTGCCGCTCAAGCCATCAATGCTACAGCATCAAACTCTTCAAAGTGAAACACTTTCTTTGCTCCGCACAGTGAAAAAAGAATAGATTCGTCCTGGCCGGAGTGGGATTCATATTCAGCCCAGGATGTCATGTCAAAATCCAAGTATCTGATCATTTCCTCACCCTCATGCCATCCCAGATGTGTATGACTTTCTTCTGCAGAACATGAATGAAGATGTTTAGAAGAATATCTCAGCTCTGTTGGTCCAGTCAATGTAAGTAAATGAGAAGCAGTGAGAAACAGATCAATAATTAAGTCATTTTTTACTATAAATCTCTACTTTCACTTTCATAAGCGCTCTTCTCTCCTAAGAGTTCTTTTTCAGTTTTTGGTGATTTACATTTGCATATTGCCCCCTACTGGGCAGGGAGGAGAATTTATAGTAAAAAAAAGGACTTAAATATTGATCTGTTTCTCACCCACACCTATCATATCACTACTGTAGATTAAATCACTGGAGTTGTATTGATTACTTTTATGCTGCATTTATGTGATTTTTGTACCTTCTGAGTTCTGATCACCATTTACTTGTATTGAAAGGACAAACAGAACTGAGATATTCCTCTAAAAATCTTAATTTGTGTTCAGCAGAAGAGAGAATGTAATACACATCTGGGATGGAATGAGGGTGAGTAAATTATTAGAGAAATTTCATTTTTGGGTGAACTAAGTTTATTTTAACGACTATCTAGGCACAAAATAACACTGTAGAACTGTAACTGTTTATAACTATTTCAAGATGTACAGGCTCACACTTTAAATGGTCAGTGCTTTGTATTTTAGATCATTAAAATAGCAACAGATCCAGTGAAACAATGGAGATTGAGTAATTGTTTTTACATTTTTACATGCCATTCAAAAAAATGACATTTTACAATGATAAGAGTGAAATAAAAGTCTAAAAATAACACATTTGTACTTTTCTTTGAATGTAAATGTTCAGGACAAAGGCAAAATGGTTACTGTGTCTTTAAGAGGGTTTTATCGCATGATACGACGTTCAATGTCTATGCAGTTTGTTTGCTGAGTTAGCTGTAAAGTCACATTATTTTCGTACCATGTTGTGCCGTTGCATCTATATTCGTTTACTTTAAGTATTAAAAATTAATTATCATTCAGCTCTTCTAGGGAAGATGATTTAAGAGATTAATTGATTGAGATCGTGAGACTGCAGTCAGTATTAAACTTGTGATGTTCTTGTAGGCTACCTGAAGCACGTTCATCCATAGATTCGCAAATATAGATTGACAGACAGGACAGTACAGTACAGTCGTACCAAATGCAATGATTGGTCGATAATTTTTAGTCCTGTCCCTTCCACAGAAGATATATATACATTCTTTACATTTAGACCACTTAAATTATTGACTGCTATCAGGATGCGGAGACTTTCAACTAAAAAAAAAAAAAATTGGGGGGAAAAGATTGCACACCATATGTTTAAGGCAGCACTCTGAGGTAAGTTGTGACTCTAATGATAAAACGGGCTTTTCTGTGACACGGTGATGGTAATTTTCAGGGTGATTCACTAACAGGGCTCTTATGAAATCAGTTTTTTAGGTTTACATTTTTAAATCAGTGCAGCAATATATCAGTGCTGTTTGTCCCGCGTTCCACATGTCATGTCCCACCCTTGCATGTGTGCTGGCAACTATCGCAGCTACTTCGGACTGATTAACTGAATAAATCCATATAAACATCCAAGTTAAGCGTAAATGCCTTTTGCTCTGCCGTTCGCGGGATTGACAACTGGAGCGCGAACGGAAAGCATTTCTGTGCATGCACAGCGAGATGTGTGGGTGTGAGGTGATCGTATGGTGAAGAGAGTGACTGTGTCCGAAATCGTTCACACATTCAATATTTCCTATATAGTGAATGGCAGTGAGTGCACTATATATCAGCAGTGAGTGAATTCAGACGCTGACGTATACACCGAGTGTCGGAGCTCTGGGGCTGTCGTCGACACAGCATCACATATGCGCTTTAAAAATACTTGAGCCATACTTTTTATTCTAATTAAATAACATATTAATACAATAAATCTTCATTCTGTTTGTCATTTTTAATATATACTGTTTGTTAATATAAAGAGTAAACACATTTTGTCAAATGTACATTATTGTATTTATTTGTTATACTTTAGCTTCTTTAAACTCCAATACAAGCTGGATAGCATTTCTCATCTGACCATAAACAGCAAGTCTAGGTTACGTATGTAACCTCCATTCCCTGATGGAGGGACGAGACGTTTTGTCGAAGAAGCGACACTAGGGGTCTCTCTTGAGCGCAGAATATGCCTCTGATCCATGAAAAAAGGCCAATGAGAAGTTGGCAGACAGTATTTGCATACCCCGCCCCTGAACATATGGGTATAAAAGCAGGGAAATACGTCGAGTTCATTCAGGATTTTTCTGAGGAGCCAGAAATGGTCCGGCCACAACAGTGGCTCGGCTCAGTGACATGGCCGGGAGGACACAAAGTCTCCTTCCCTCCATTAGGGAACGGAGGTTACATACTAGACGTTCCCCGTTTGTCGCTCACGTCGACCTTGTGTTGAAGAAGCGACACTAGGGGTCCAATTTAAATCACGCCATGCGCTGAACCGTGTACGTGGTCTGCTGACACAGGAGCGGGCAGGTATTTCATGTGCAAAGGCGACCAGCTGTGTCAGACTGCACGTACCCTTCCCCAATGCCCCATAAAAGTCGTCGGAATCCTTCTGGTTACCCTAAACAGGGCAACAAGGCGACACTTGCCAACCCGGGAACGGGCAGAGCCTAGCCGGGCCTGTTTTCTCTCTATGTTTCTCTGCATAGAGCAAGAAACGGCTGGGGCCCTTACACGCATCAAGGAAATCTGCTCCGCCTCAACCCAGGCCCAGCTCTCAGCCCCAGCGTCGAGCACACCGCAGGAAGCAGACGCCCCCCGTCTCTCGGACCCCCTCTAGGACCCGTAAGGCTCCCAGGCGCTCCTGAGACGGATGACCCAGCGACACAGCTGTTAGCTCCGGAGGTGTTAAGACCGCTCCGTCCCCCAGTGGAGGGCCGGGAGGAGAATCTTTTGTTCTTAAACAATTTTCATTTGCCGCCCCCCTTTGCGGTACCCACATTCTCAATAAAAGAGCTATTTCCTATGTCTCTGGGTCACCTGGCCCGCAAATGCCGTTCTCACGGCACTCTGACACCAGATCTCAACAGTCCCGGTTTCCTGGACACGGACCACCCGTCTCCAGCCCCATGACTGTCCCCCGGCCGGCTGGTTCCGACGACTCTAGAGGATGCCTACCCTGGACCTCCTCCTCAGTCGCTAACCCGCCCCCTGCCGGGTGTGCGGAGCAAGGTAAGTGCTTTGAGTCTTTTCTCAGCACCCCAGCCGCGGGTCGCCCTGTCGCCACCCAACGCTGCCCTACCTGCTCCGCACTGCTGCGAAGCTCCGCCGGGTACGTCAAAATTAATCGTCCCTTTGGTGCCCCTAGCGCAGAGGTTGGACTCATGGCTTTCACTTCCCAACCCGTCTCGCTGGCTGGCCTGGACCATCCGACTCGATTAAGCAATTCAGTTTGCCAGGCCCCCGCCCCTCTTCAAGGGTATCCGTTTTTCCGCAGTACACGGCGAACATGCCCAGTCCTTGCGCGTGGAAATTGCTACTCTTTTGGCCAAAGACGCGATAGAGCCTGTCCCTCCAACCGAGATGAAGAAGGGTTTCTACAGCCCTTACTTCATCGTACCCAAGAAAGGCGGCGGCTTATGATCAATCTTGGACCTGCGAGTTCTCAACCAAGCGTTGCGCAAACTCCCGTTCAAAATGCTCATGCAGGAACACATCTTAACCTGCGTCCAGCATCTAGATTGGTTCACAGCGGTAGACCTGAAAGACGCGTACTTCCACGTCTACATTCTGCCTCGACACCACCCCTTCCTGTGGTTTGCGTTCAATGGCCAGGCGTATCACTACAAAGTCCTCCCCTTTGGCCTGTCTCTGTCCCCTCGCGTCTTCACGAAAGTCGCAGAGGCAGCCCTTGCCCCGCTCCAAGAAGCCAGCATCCGCATACTCAATTACCTCGACGACTGGCTTATTCTGGCCCACTCGCGAGAGTTACTATGTGCCCACAGAGACCAGGTGCTCAGGCACCTCAGCCGTTTAGGGCTTCAGGTCAACTGGGAAAAGAGCAAGCTTACTCCAGTCCAGAGCATCACTTTTCTCGGTATGGAGTTAGACTCGGTCTCAATGTCAGCACGGCTCACCAACGAGCGTGCCCAGTCAGTGTTGAAGTGCCTCGCCACCTTCAGGCCGGGCACAGCGGTCCCCTTAAAACATTTCCAGAGGCTCCTGGGGCATATGGCGTCCTCCGCGGCGGTCGCGCCGCTGGGGTTGATGCATATGAGACCGCTCCAACACTGGCTTCAGACCCGAGTCCCGAGACGAGCATGGCGCCGCGGCACGCACCGTGTGACAATAACCCCCGCCTGCCACCAAATATTCAAACCCTGGACAGACCTCTGTTTCTTACGGGCAGGAGTACCCCTACAGCAGGTGTCCCGACACGTCTTGGTCATGACCGACGCCTCCAGATCGGGTTGGTGTGCCGTTTTCAACGGGTTGGAAAGGGGCCCAGCTGCGTTGGCACATCAACTGCCTTGAGTTGTTGACCGTCCTTTTGGCCCTGCGGAAGTTTCTCCCGTTAGTTCGAGACAAACTGCCCGCTCTTGTACGCCCGCTCAGAGGCTCCCCTCGGGGCAGATGCACTGGCACACAGCTGGCCGGTGGGGCTGCGCAAGTAGCTTTCCCCCCAGTGAGCCTTCTTGCACAGGTGCTGTGCAAGGTCAGGGAGGACGAGGAACAAGTCACTCTCTTGGCTCCTTACTGGCCCACCCGGGCCTGGTTCTCGGACCTCATACTCCTCGCGACAGCCCCTCCCTGGCGAATTCCCCTCAGGAAGGACCTTCTTTCTCAGGGACGTGGCACGCTCTGGCATCCGCACCTAGACCTTTGGAACCTCCACATCTGGCCCCTGGACGGGACGTGGAAGATCTAGCTGGTCTACCACCCATGGTCGTAGCCACGATCAACCAAGCCAGAGCCCCTTCTACCAGGCAACTCTACGCCCTGAAATGGCGTCTGTTCGTGAATTGGTGTTCTTCCTGGGCAGAAGACCCACAGAGGTGCGCAGTTAGGTCGGTGCTCCTGTTCCTACAGGAGAGGTTGGAGGGGAGGCTGTCCCCTTCCACCTTGAAGGTGTATGTTGCCGCTATTGCAGCTCACCACAACCCAGTAGACGGCAAGTCTCTGGGCAAGCACGACTTAATCGTCAGGTTCCTAAGAGGTGCCCGGAGGTTAAATCCCTCCTGGCTAAACCTGTTCCACTCCTGGGATCTCTCGGTGGTCCTCGCCGGTCTTCAGAGATCCCCTTTCGAGCTGCTAGAATCAGCTGGACTCAGGGCCCTCTCTAAAGACGGCCCTGCTGATCGAGCTCGCCTCCATCAAGAGGGTCGGGGATCTGCAAGCGTTCTCTACTAACGACACTTGCCTGGTGTTCGGTCCGGCAGACACTTTTGTGATCCAAAGACCTCGACCGCGCTATGTGCCCAAGGTTCCTATCATGCCCTTCAGAGATCAGGTAGTGAACCTGCAAGCGCTGCCCCAGGAGGAGGCAGGCCCAGCCCCCTCACTGCTGTGTCCAGTTCGTGCCTTGCGTGTTTACCTGGAACGCACCCAGAGCTTCAGGCGCTCTGATCAGCTCTATGTCTGCTTTGGAGGACAGCAGAAAGGGAACGCTGTCTCCAAACAGAGGTTGTCCCACTGGGTGGTGGACGCCATTCTGTTGGCCTATCACACCCAGGCTGTGCCACCCCCTCTGCAGGTTCGAGCCCACTCTACTAGGAGCATGGCATCCTCATGGGCACTGGCTAGGGGCACCTCCCTAGCAGACATTTGTAGAGCTGCAGGCTGGGCAGCACCTCACAACTTTGCGAGATTTTACAATCTCAGGGTTGAGTCAGTCTCGTCCCGTGTTTTCTCAGGTCCGAGCCCGTAGAACTCGGTACACGTCGACCGTCTGACCGGGTGAATCGCTTGCGTCCAGCGCCCTTTCCCTCTTCCGGGGTAAAACAGTGCACCTTCTTTCCCAGGAGACCCCCCTTAGTTCCCTGGTTGATTCCTCCCTAGCCCTTTTGGGTCCGCAGTTCAGCAGAGGAACTTGCCGGCACAGTCCACTACGGGTACCCCAGGCTACCCCTACTGGAATAGGTGCTCCACAGGTTAGGCCTCCTACGCGGACTCCTCCTGTGTGTACTTCCGCGGTACGGTCACCTTACGAGCTGACCCATGTCTCCCTTAGGCAGTCTTTCGCTGCCCTCCGGTCGCCATGTTGTAGCAACTCTCCCCTCCCTGAGGCGGGATCTACCACCGCGCCATTTTTTCCACATGCGACCTAAGAGGCCATGTGATGTATTTCGCCACCTTTACCTCCCCCGTCGGGTGGGTGTGGCCTCCGCAGGGTCTTTTCCCCCTGAAAGAATAGGAATTCGGGAATAAGACCCCCTTCCCTCGATGCGGTAAGGGCCCCGGCTGCTCTTGCTCTATGCCGAGAAAACATAGAGAGAAAAGAGGCCCAGCCAGGCTTGGCCCGTTCCCTAGTTGGGAGCGTTACCTTATTCCCCCCTAGGGTAACCAAAAGGATTCTGATGACTTTTTTGGGGCATTGGGGAAGAGTACGTGCAGTCTGAACACAGTTGGTCGCTTGTACACGTAGAGTACCTTTCCGCTTCTGTGTCAGCAGTACACGTACATGGCTCAGCGCATGACGTGATTTGAAGTGGACCCCTAGTGTCGCTTCTTCGACATGACGTCGAAGTGAGCGACAGACGGAGAACGTCTCGGTTACGTATGTAACCTCCGTTCCCTGATGGAGGGAATGAGACGTCGTGTCTTCCCGGCCACGTCGCTGAGCCAAGCCGCTGAGGTTGCCAGGACACTCCCGGCTCCTCAGAAAAATCCTGAATGAATGAGCGTATTTCCCTTGCCTTTGGGCGGGGTATGCAAATACTGTTCGCCAACTCTCACTGGCCTTTTTTCATAGATCAGAGGCATATTTTGGTGCTCAAGTGAGACCCCTAGTGTCGCTTCTTCGACACAACGTCTCGTTCCCTCCATCAGGGAACGGAGGTTACATACGTAACCGAGACGTTGTCATAACATACGTTATGTTATAACCGAATATTTAAATCATCTATAGAATTATCAATTCACTGTGTGTAGTCTCCTGAGTTAAAATAATATCACCTCAGTGAATAATTTAGTAAATAATTAATTCTTTAGCTCAATGGCAATTTTTTTTAATAAATATAAATAAAGAGTACATTTTAAAATGTATCCATATTATTTGCCTTTCTATATGTTATTGTTATTTTAATAAAGTAATGATTTGACAAAAAGTTATGTACTACATTTAGCATGAAATAAAACATTGCAGGAGTGAAGGAAGAAGTAAACTCCTTTTTTGGGCAATTAACAGTCGTCGAGCATGCATCAAATGTACACTTGAAATTAAAGTGCAATGTGCGTAAGAATGAGCAAACAAAATTAGGGAACGAGTGGCTCACTCAGAATTCAGACACTCGTACAAAATTTTGTACACCCAGAATAGTGCACTATATAGTGGATAGGGGCGGTTTCAGACACAGCAAGTGTTCCACGACCGGGGTTGAAATGTTTCCAAACCATTCCAAACAAGACGAATTCATCCAGATCTGACAAGAGCCCATAAAGGGATAGTTCACCCATAATTGAGAATTCTCGCATCATTTACTCACACTTGTGTTAGATGTGTATGAATTTCTTTATCTGCTGATCACAAAATTATATTTTTAGAAGAATTTCTCAGCTCTTTTGGTCCATACAATGCAAGTAATTGGGTGCCAACATTTTAAGCTAAAAAAAAAAAATCACACAAGTCAGCAATACGACTCCAGTGGTTAAATCAATGTCTTCAGAAGCATTGTGATAGGTGTGTGTGAGAAACAGATCACTTTCACATTCTTCTTATGTTTTAGGTGATACACAATTTAGCAAAAAATGACAAATATTGATCTGTTTCTCACCCACACCATCATATCACTTCTGAAGATCTGGATTTAACTACTGGACTTTTATGGATTACTTTTGTGATTCCTTTATGTGTTGTTTTGGAGAATAAAATTGTTGGCACCCATTTACTTGCATTGTACTGACCTACAGAGCTGAAATATTCTTCTAAAAGTCATACATATCTGGGATGGCATGATGAGTTGAACTATCCCTTTAAAGTGATAATAATTTTATATTCTGTCATCATTTCCCAACCCTCATGTTTTTCTAAACCTGTGTGACCTTATGTATTCTGTGGAATCCAAAATATGTTAGACAGAATGTTAGAGACTGACAGTCTTGGTCACCATTCACTTTCAAAATATGGAGAGAAAAAAACACATTCACTGAAAGTAAATAATGACTCAGGCAAAAATTCTGTCTAATATCTCCTTTTTTGTGTTGCATGGAAGAAAGAAAGTCATACGGGTTTGAAACAATATGATGGTGAATGATGACAGAATTTCCATTAGTAATAATCATAATTCTGTAGTACATGTTCAATGTGTATTATGTAATGGAATATAGGGGAGTAAATGTCTATTATGTCATTTGTGAAAGTAAGAAGTTACTCACTACTTGAGTACTCTTTTAATTGGATATTTTCTTACTCTTACTCAAGTAATTATTTATGTTAGTAATTTTACTTCTATTTAAAAAAATTTTTTAAGTAATTGTACTTTTACTTGAGTACAGTTTTTGGCTACTTTATCCACCTTTTGTGTGCAGCCTAAATGTCAAAGGGCTTGCCATACAAAGACTGAAATCTCAATTCAAACATTTATCATCAAATTTTAAAAAAACGTATTTTTTTTTTAGCTTTACAATCATCAACAATTGACTGTTTTTTATTCCGCCAAAGAAATTTTAGTAGAAACAAGTTGACACATATTTAATTTATTAAACATTTCTCGGGCAAACATGATTGTTCTTTTGGTGTTGTATATTAATAATAAAGACTTTTAAACAATCAACATTCTTATGGATTTATCAGTTTAAGAATGAAAAAGGTGATTCTGATAAACTCTTTTTTCTGATGTCAAAGGCTGTTATAACATTACTTATTTGCTAGAGAAGCTCTGTATCCTTAAGATTAGAAGGAAGCAGACTGGTTTCTATTAAAATGCCAGATCAAGAGGTAGATGAAATATAGTGTCATGGACTTGCAAAGATAAGACTGTCCATCCAAGATGGATGAGTGTTTGTGGAGAAAGTTCATCAGAGCGGTCATTAAGAGGTATTGAAAGAGCCGCAGGAATTCACGTCTGCTCAGATTACATGCAAAACAATTTCATCTGCACTCCACTATTCTGAAGACAAATCAAGACTGACCTTAAACTTTTGACATCATTTTCAAGAATCTATGCATGTGGTATTGGCAAAACACTGGACATGTTTGGAACTGAATACAAGTGTACTGGACACCGCACAGAATAACTGAAGAGATGGCTCTCCGGGTCTGTGCATCTTTAGTAAGAGTTTCAGTAGAAATTTTGGTGTTGTATGAATGATGCTACCAAGAGAGGTGAAGTGTTCATCCACTACATTACTTCACTGTTTCTTTTTATTGTGTTTGTGCTTTACTGTGTGTAATTTTTAATATTCAGTGACATGTAGCAACATGGAGTCCAAACCAAATTTCCCCTTGGGGATAATAAAGTATACTGTACTTTGACTTTTTGACTGTTTACACGGCAAAGTAAGATGTTCAGATAAGAAATATTCTTTCCATGAACCCAAGGCTTTCATCATGCTCATGTATTGTAAATGTTGACCCAAAAGCAGATGTAAACTGTTTTTCATCCTGACAGCAATACATTGTACCTTAGGAAGGACTAGGAGTACCACTCCTAAAAAATACAAAAATAAAACAAATTAAAATTTTTATTCAAATAGTAAATGTAAATAAATCACTTTTCAAACCGCCAAATAAATACATTTAAAAAATAGTTAATTCATAGTTAAATGTAACAATGAAATAATATATTAAAAATCTATTTGTCAAATGCAGGCTATAAATTGCATATTAACAGCATTTGCCAAATGCTTTTCTGATGCATTTGTTAATCGACTAAAATAATACACACACACACTGTTACAATCCATATTGTCCTTTGTTTATGTACCTTTATTTTTAAGTTTCTGGCACCTGTTATACTCCATATCGTCTTTTGTTTATGCACTCTTATTTTGAAATCATTCTTATGTTCCTGTTTCCCTGTCTTGTCATGTCCTGTTTTCCCTCCATGTCCATGTGTCTGGTTTTCATTGGCTCATTGTTTGATTGCCTTATTATCAGTTCTAGTTTTGTCATTGGTTTTAGTTAATTGCCTTATCTTGTTTAGAGTTCTGTTTGTCCATTGGCTTTTGTTCCCCCTTTGGTTTTGTATTTAAGCCCTCATGTTTACCTTGTCCTTTTGTTGGTTATTGTTTGGTGATGTTCCATGTTAATCCTGCCTTCAACCGTGTTCCTGCCTGTGCCCTCCTTGGAAGATTCCCCGTGTTTATATCTTGTGTTTGTACCTTTGTTTTCCCCTCGTGGATGTTTTATTTGTTCCTGTGTTCACCGTTTACTTGACTCCGTGCACCTTCTCAATAAAGCTGCATCTGGATCCTCACTCGTGGTCTGTCCCATCCGTAACACACACACAAATAAATAGGGTTTCCCCACTTTTTGTCCAATGAATTTCCATGACCTTTCGAGCGTTTCATTCAAATTCAGACTGATTCACCAGTGAATCATTTAGATGATTGCAAATCGGTTCAGTTTTATAGAACTGACTCAAACGATTCTCTCACAAATCATAAATGAATATGGTTTGAGAGCAAGTTTTACTCTACACAAGAGTATTATCTAGCCAATTAAATACCTTAAATAGACAAATTTATATAACGTTAGATTGTTCATACCTTTGAGCTCTGAATGTGTTTTTAAAGAATTCCTGTTTCAGTAGCATACCCAAAATAAAAAACTTGTAACTTGACAAAAAACCCAAAGAGGGTCAATTGTTTGGTATCATTTTTCAACTTTTCAAATGTTTTAATGAAATGTATTAGGATAAATTATGAGACCCTAAGACTTCTGAAAAATCACAAAAAAATGTCCCCTTATTTTCCTGATTTGACATCATCTGTCATAGGGTGTAATTAAGTTAGCTCCAAAATATGATTTAGTTTTTTTCCCCAATCATGCCAACTGTAACCGAGTAGAATCTTGTCTTGATATGACAAAGCAATTAAAAGTTAAAGCATTACAAAATAATTTATCCTAGTGTCCAAAAACATCTTCAATTGTCCAAATCATTCTCCAAATAAAACCAAAAAAAACATAATTATACAAAAGAACTATTTACACATGTAACTAACATGTAATCTCCTGGTGTCCATATGTAATTAGGGTCAACGATCCTCTCTGTCCATATTTGGATGACTTCCTCCTCTGGTTGCAGCGATCTGAATCCTAACATGATTGGTTTAGTGTTCAATGACATCAAACAACGTACTACATAATTTATGATGAAGTCATCTGATCCAGGAAAGCGAATGTGTTTATAACCAGATAGTACATTATGTGCTATATGCACATTGTGCTTTATGTGGATTATGTTGTGTGTGGGTTCATTTTAATGATAATCCCCTACTCTAAATAATGGTATGTGATATTTTATGTTCTGTTAATGTTTCGTGAAGTAATAAGCGTTGAGTAATAAGTAATAAGAAATAATAGAGTTGTGGTACTCGAGTTCATACTCGGACTTGAGTCCAAGTCACGAGTCCAATTTTAATCGACATTTTTTTTTAAATGCCATTTTTACTCTGACTTGACTCGGACTCGAGCCTTTGGGACTCAGGGCCGAGTCCATGGCATTTGATTTATGATGCAATGAACAAAATAAATAAATAAAGATAACAAAACAGAAATAAATGGACACTGTCTGCAAGCAGTTGTAGATGTTGTAGACGTAGCAAGAGTTTGTTTCACTGTGTTGAGCAAACACACCTGCAGACACTCGGTCAAACAATATGCTTGAATGTTTCTACAGAAACTGCTGTATAACATTGATTACTGAGGTGGCTGTCACAACAAACACATAAAGACGGGTATGTAGCCAATGTACTAGAAACTACAAGGCAGTTTCACACGGCACGGGACCTGACAACTGGTAAAACCGCACTTTTCTTGGCGTTTGTGCAGTTAAAATGGTGCTCGCATTGCGGTTTTGTCATGGTTAAGAACTTCATTAAGTCAAGTGGCACACATCATGTCCCTCACAGTTAACTAAAACAATATATTAAAAATGTATTTAATTCAATTAATTTTGGATATTAAGTCTTTTTAGGCGTAATGTATCAAGACATGTAGGCATCCGTAGTCTCTTGTTGTCCACGTAGTTGTAACGATCCACACTGTCTTTTGTTTGTGTTCCTTTTTATTTTTAAGTTTTTGGCACCTTTTACATTCCATACTGTCTTGTGTTCATGCACTCTTATTTTGAAATCACTCTTATGTTCCTGTTTCCCTGTCTTGTCATGTCCTGTTTTCCCTCCATGTTCATATGTCTGGTTTTCATTGGTTCATTGTTTGATTACTTTATTATCAGTTCTAGTTTTGTCATTGGTTTTAGTTAATTGCCTTTATTATCTTGTTTTGAGTTCTGTTTTCCCATTGGCTTTTGTTTCCCCTTTGGTTTTGTATTTAGGCCCTCATGTTCACCTTGTCCTTTGTTGGTCGTTGTTTGATGTTAGGTCCATGTCAGAAGTCTCATGACGTTCCTTGTTGCTCCTGCGTTCTACCGTGTTCCTGCCCGTGCCCTCCTTGAATTATTCCCTGTGTATATATCTTGTGTTTGCACCTTTGTTTTCCCCTCGTGGATGTTTTGTTTGTTCCAGTGTTCACCGTTTGTTTGACCCCTTGCACCAACTAATAAAGCTGTACCTGGATCCTCACTCCTCGTCTGTCCCGTTCGTTACAGTAGTGTTGTCAACTTAAACTGTTCCTTGATGAATTAACTGTAACTTTTTAAATAGTTGGGAAAAAATGATTGCTAAAGCAGACAGCAACTCTGAAAAACAGATAAACACCTATTTATTGTTTTAAAAGCATTGACGGACTGCTTAAAATATGTTCCTTTAAATTGTTTTTCCACAATAAAATGAAATATGAAGTTATTTTGGGCAGCAAAATGTATTTGTGCCAGGGCAGAGGGCGGGGCCGGGTGGTGATTTTACACACCCGGTCCCTTATCAGGCTAATCAAGCCTCTGAGAGGGATAAAGGCCGACTGTGGATGGTGGTGCGGGAGAGAGAGAGTGTTTACGGGCAGCTGCCCCGTGTGTGTTTGTGTGTGTGTCTTTTTATTTAATTAAATGTTGTTTATATTGTCAAGCCGGTTCTCGCCTCCCCCTTTCCATTAATCCCTTTACACTGGTACCGAAACCCGGGAAGGAGGAGGGATGCGGTGTAGTAGACTCATCGCCTCTACCATTCTCCCCAAAGGAGCAGCCACGGCCATCTGCCTGAGGACAAAGAAGCCCGGCTGCTAGGAAGTGGAGGAACGGCCGCCGACCGCGAGGGGAGGAAGGGGCTCCCAACCAACAGCCTGGAGTGATTACCGCTTCCAGGGGTTAGGGAGACCCCTACCGTCCACCAAAAACGCTATGGGGCGTTCTGTCCACCAGGTGCCGGAGGACTGCCTCCGATCCACCCGGGGAGGCTCGGCAGTCATCCACTAGAGGGTGGAGGAGTGGCCGAGGACCAGACTACAGTGTATATATTAGAACCAGTGATTAAGTGTTTTTTATTCTTTATTCTTTCTCTTTCTCTCTCTCTCTCTCTCCTCTCTCTCTCCCACTGCCATTCCTCGTTGGCCTTTTCCCTCTCTTTTAAATTTGACAGTTTTTTTTGGTGGGGTACTACATTGTTACAGGAAGTACCCACTATTTTAATCATTATTGTTTCCCTCCCCCTGTCCCTTCCCAGATTCAGGAAGGCGGGGATGACCTGCCTGCAGATGTGGCATAAGGCACACCCTCCCCCAGGGAAAGAGGGGGGGTTGTACGTCAACTGAGAGAACGAGGAAGGAATGTGATAGGGCGGAGGCAGGGCCAGGTTGTGATTTTACACACCCGGCCCCTTATCAGGCTAATCAAGCCTCAGAGAGGGATAAAGGCCGACTGTGGACGTTGATGCAGGAGAGCGAGAGCATTTACAGGCAGCTGCCCTGTGTGTGTGTGTGTGTGTGTGTGTGTGTGTCTTTTATTTAATGAAATGTTGTTTATATTGTCAAGCTGGTTCTTGTCTCCTTTCAATTAATCCCCTTATAGTATTATTTATAATTTAATTATAGATTGGGTGTCCAGACGTCAGTGGCGGAGCTAGGGCTTGCTAGGGGTGGCCGTGGTCTCCATGGACCGAAGACTGGCCACCCCATTGGCCACCCCAATCACATTGTATCATTTTTTGACACAATTTAGTTCTTTAAAGATGAAATCATCTCTGTACAAATGTACAAACTTAACAAGTACGCACACCAAGGTCGCCACAACCACCTGAAAAATGCTGCCCGAACATTTCTGTCACCACAGATTGATCGCTTGCCCCTGCCTGGCCACCATTTTGAAAAACTCCTGGCTCCGCCCCTACCAGACGTCCCGGTTTATTACAGGACAGTCTGTTTTTGGTAGTGTCACTGACTTTTTTCTTCTTAAATTAAATCTCATTGTTCTTCTCGCTATTGTCGCAGGTATCGTTTGCAGAGAAGGAAATAAATGTTGTTTTGTCATTCCAGTTTGCAGCAAATCAGCTGAAATGTGTCTGGTTACCATGGCAATGACGTCATGCGCTTAGTGCTCATGCTTTATGTCATCCCGTCAGGTCGTAACTTATCAGTGAGTGCTAATTACTACTGTGTTGACTCATTATTTTCACAAACCAGTCATCAAAAAAAAAAGCAACAAATAACTGACATGTCAACAGAATGCAATAAGAAGTGTGTTGAAGGACAGTTTTATCTTCATGCATCTAAAGCATATGATTTCATTCTGAAACCACTTTGAAATTTGTTCAGCAGGAAACTAAAAATTAAATATAGAGATGTTTTTGTTACATTTCTATTGACAAAAGTTTAAATAAGCTTTAAATATTGATGTTGAGTTTACGGTTACAATTTGAATTCAGATTCATGAACAGATTCATTCGGACTCGAACCCAACACAAGTAATAAGTGAAAACGCTGCTTATAAGCAACGCCTGTTTACATGTAACATGTATGTCAAAGACATATACTTAGCTATTAATCGCTATAATTTTGTCTGTGAGGAAAATGCAGGTTGCATTCTACTCTTTGAGAGTTTTCAAACCACATATGACTCATGGCTATTTGATCAGTCTGATGTTTTTACCGATTACAATAATATGTGCAGTACAAAATTATTTATAAATGATCAAAACAGAACACTTCTGATTTGTCTGCAAATTTCAAAGCACTTGTTCAGTTTTGGTCATAAGCTTTAAGCTTTAAAACTATACTTATTTTGTGTTGGTCAGGACTGTAGTTATTAAAATGTTGATAAATATTTTTTAATTATAAACACTTTAAACTCAAATTATGGTCGATTCGAGCTTAAAGGGTTAAAATCCATTACTTTTCCAGGCCTAAAATTCCCTGATATTTCCAGATTTTCCATGACCGTGGGGACTCTAAACCAAACATCAAATCCAACGTCATCATAGTTCTTAACAATTCCACCAGCTGATGTGAAGTGGAAAAGCGCTGGGAGAAACCTCTAATGACCCGTGATACTCACTGATAGAAACCATTTCAATTTCAGCCAATTTATTATCATTTTATTTGAATTCATTTTTCTCAACATTTTGCACCTTTATTCACCAGGTGATAAGAGGAAAATGTCAAAGTACAAATGCCCCACAATATTTGTGGAAACTGTTTCTGTTATGCAGAAGTTAGAAACATTCACTGAGTCAGGCTTGGAAAAAAAGGTTTGCCACGATGCTGACCACGTTGTATTTTAGACAGAGTCATTTTGTTTAAAAGGTGCCATTCCAACACTCCTCGTTGTGGTTGGAGATTGTGAGGGAAAGAGAAGAAATGGAATGTGAAGTGCAACTGAAGGCTGTATTTAAGACTGTCCTTCTGCTGGATTTGATTATGGAGAGGCCACTGAATGCTCTCCGTGCATCAGAAATGCAGTTTGACCTTCGCAGCTATCCTGAAAGCACAAACTCCTCTCATTTTACATGCAAAGTCAACATGGACTTCTGGGCTGTGATAGAGGATGAATTTCTTTAAGAAAACATGCTCATTAAACCATTACAACACATGTCTACATCAGGATTTTTGAATAACAAGCCAACTGTAGTGAAAACAAATGAATTTTTAGGAATAGCTCAACCAAAAATTACAATTCTGACATCATTTGCTGAAGTAATTCCTTTTATTTATTCATCATTATGGAAAAGATCAGCATGAGAATTCCTCAAAACCTCTCTTTTTGTGTTTCATGGAAGATGGTGCCATGAAAATAAATAAATGATGGGAGAATTTCTATTTTGGGGCAGATAATTGCTTAAAAAATGACCATAAAACACCTTGCAATAAGAAATACAAAATCATTTCATTTCTGTTTTTTTAGTTCCTTGTCATTATGTTAAAAAATTAACAATCTGTTAGCATCCAAATATTTACAGAAGTCTCTTACTACAAGGAAGCAGTGTTATAATGTGTTACGAGTTTTAAAAAGGCACACGTATAGATAATTCATAAGAAACTAGCAAAAACAAACATTTGTCATTTTTATACAGAATTTACAAAAGCATCAACAATTCTCTGCGACCTCCGCAGGAAAGAAAAGCCAAACAAATACAATAAAAGCATGCCTACTTTAGTAATCTTTAGTCTGTTTGATACTATTTTTCTAAATTCATTGTTTTACATAAAGCAGCCATCTATACCAGTTAAAGAAATTAAGTTAAAAGGTCTGTTAAAAAGGCCAGAAACACTCTACACAAGTATGCAAACTTACTATAGACTTGGTAAATGCGTTGTAAGCACATGGTCTTATGGTACATAACGTGCATTCTTGTCTTACTGTGGCAGTAACAAACATCAGTACTTAAGAGGCCATAGAGTTAACTTTAAAAGTCTGTGCCATTAAACCCATTGTGTTTATTATTAACTTTAAACTTGTCGACAGACGAGTGTGTGCTACAGTATACTATTTAACTAAATAGGCAAAAGAAGAAAAGACATAATGAAAGGTTGTATGTGCGGAATGCAACAACACGTGAAATCAAGCTTGTGCAGCTAGAATCGTTTGCGTTCAAATACTTCTTCGAAAGCTATGCAGAGTTGCATTGTTTTGCAGTATGAATTGCGTTCTGATGCATTTCAGAACACGACGCGTGAAATTGAACTTGCGTAGTTAGAACAGTGTTGGGTAAGTTACTCAAAAGTAATCCACTACAAATTACTTCTATATATTTTGTGATCAGATTACTAATTACTTTAGTTTTAAGTTACTTTCTAAATCACTTTTCACAGAGTTTTAGTTTTTTTGCTCAACGAATTCAAATTAATGTCTACATTTCCTCCTTGATCAGTGCACAAGTATCTAACATTTCTCCCTTAAAATTACTTATTACGGGACGTACGCTCTTCAGCTGTCACAGAAATGCAAAGAGATGTACATACACATATGAGCCAAAACATTATGACCACTCACAGGTGAAGTGAATAAAGTTGATCATCTCCTCACAAGGTCACACGTCAAGGTCTGGGTAGATTAGATGGTAAGTGAACAATCAGTTCTCAGAGTCATCATGTTGAATGCAGGAGAAATGGGCGGAGTGAAGACCTGAGCGACTTTGACAAGGGCCAAATTGTTATGGCCAGATGACAGGGTCAGAGCCTCCCGGTCAGCATTGAAGAGCACCTATTGACAGTGGTCCAAGGAGGGACAAACCACAAACCAGCTCACTGAAGCGCGAGGGCAACAAAGGCTATCCCGTCTGGTCTGAACCAACATAAGGTCCACTGTGGCACAAGTCACAGAATATTTTAATGATGGTTATGGGAGGAATGTGTCACAACACACAGTGCATCTGCTGCGTATGGGGCTGCGTAGCCACAGACCAGTCAGAGTGTCTATGATGACCCCTGTCCACCATCAAAAGTGCCTACAATCGGCATGCGAGCATAGAAACTGGACCTTGAGCAGTGGAGGTGGGTCACCTGGTCCGATGAATCCCACTTTCTTTTACATCACGTGGACGGCCGTGTACATGTGCGCCGTTTACCTGGGGAAGTGATGTCACCAGGATGCACTGTGGGAAGACGACAAGCCGGTGGAGGGGGCATGATGCTTTGGGCAATGTCTGGGTCCTGCCATTCATGTGGATGTCATTTTGACACGTGCCACCTACCTAAACAGTATTGCAGACCAGGTACACCCCTTCATGGCACACTGCACACATTGTTGTGGAATGGTTTGAGGAACATGATGAAGAGTTCAAGGTGTTGCCGTGACCTCCAAATTCCCAGATCTCAATCTGATTGAGCATTTGTGGAATGTGCTGACCTAACAAGTCCAATCCACGGCGACTCCACTCGCAACTTAC
Organism: Moxostoma hubbsi; assembly: GCA_032164185.1. Lineage (NCBI taxonomy): Eukaryota > Metazoa > Chordata > Actinopteri > Cypriniformes > Catostomidae > Moxostoma > Moxostoma hubbsi. Next base: position 5,594,956 of record JAVLUX010000110.1, on the reverse strand, counting down.
AGGACTTGAAGGATCTGCTGCTGATATCTTGGTACCAGTTACCATAGGACACCTTCGGGGGTCTTATAGAGTCCATGCCTTGGTGAGTCTGTGATATTTTTGCGGCACACGGAGGACCAACAGCATATTAGGCAGGTGGTCATAATGATTTGGCTCATAAGTATATGTACATAATTCTTGTTTAAAATTCTACATAAGACCTAACCTTATCCATTCAACAAAGAGATTTGCTGTTAGTCGCTCTCACAGCGGCAAAAAAAATGTTAGTTAACCGTTGGAATCCTCCTCACACAATGGACAGACGAACATGGTCAGTGTCTTTGCTGGACATTATATCGATGGAACTCTCAACTTCTCGTATGCATGGATCCAATGTTAAGACTGTGAATTTATGGCATGCTGCTTTTGATAGGGTGTCAATCTTTTTAACATTCATGTAACTTATTTATTTTATTAATATTATTATTTTTATTTATTTATAATTTATTTTTATTTTTATGGAGTCTACATTCCATGTTTGTATTTTATTGTTATTTTCTTGAAGTCTACCAGGGGTGGGGTGGGGTGGGTTCTAGATTTGTATACTTGCTTTTTGCTTTGTATTCTCTTGTTTCTTGACTTTAAAAAAGAAAACTCAAACAGTTGTTAACAAAAAAATAAAATTCTTCATAAATAGTACTATTTTAGAAATGTGTAACTCAAGTAATGTATTGTACTTCAGTAATTCATTTATTTGTAAGGAACTAATCTGATTACTGGAATTTAACATGTCATGTGTAACCCTAATTTTGACTTAACGGTAATTACACTACAGTAACTAATTATTTTGTAATCAGATTACACTCAACACTGTACTTCCAAGAATGCAATTCATAGTTGCGTTACATTTTCTAACACAATGACACTTTAAATTAAGCTTACATAGCTAGCATTTGCAGTCACGTACATGGATAGATTATGTTTTGTTTCTAAGTCTGCTTAAAGCCAATCAAATGATCTAGCATACAAACAGAAATATTGTTCCATATCTAGAGCCTCTTACTTGCGTCTACGGAAAAGTTAATAATAATAATAATAATACATTTCTTGGCTTCTTAGCCAAAGAATAAACATAACGTCCCAAACTTTCTGAATAAATGAATATCATTACCATTTTCCATATGGCTTGAGGCATTTTTCATGGCCTTTTTGAACAGCTCAGTCCATCACATCTTTCAATAAATCTCTGGGATGCCACAGGAATTTAGGTGAACAGATGTTCATCAAAGTATCTGGGTCGTGGTTTATTTTCTACGCTGTTACTTTACGTTTTCATTTTTCTTCTTAAAGCAACACCAGAGTTGACTTTCTAACGACAGGAAAAGTGGTGCTGGCCAAGACAACAACTCTTCTTTTGAGATAAGTGGCAACACAGCAGGTTAAAAACAGAACATAAACCTAGGAGAAAGTTGAGCAGTGTCTGAAAAAGATTTTCAGGAGAAGTTTCAGTTTGCTATTCTCATTCCCACATGGATTGCAGGATTGGGTTGGTCATGTCGAATCCTTGCCAAAAAAACTTTTGTGTGTGTTTGTCTTATGTTCAGACCAGTTCAACTTTAGAGTTGGGGTACACAGCCACCACATCATAGCCTTCAGGGGGTTGCACACGTGCCTTGGCATGGGTCTCACAATACAGATTTTCATCAATGAAGAAATATCCTTTCTGCTTTAGATTGTGCCCACAGTCATCACACATGAAACAGTCAGGATGATAGAGCTTGTCTCTGGCCTTCACGATGGTTCCACTGTGAGAGTAAAGACAAATATATGTGACTATATGCAAGACAGTTCTTATATGTAAGTTATTATAACTTATTATGCTGGCACTTTAGAGTCACTTTAAATTCACATTTGCCAAAATGTCGACATTTCAGACAGGCAGACTGATAGATAGAATTAGTAAGGACATTCCAAATGTTAAATGTATTGAAATCCAAATTTCCCATTTGCTAAGCTCCACCCCCTGTCCCATAGAAAAGAAGTGAGTATTTCCACATAGTGGGATTACAATTCAATTTACAGTAAAATGTGCTTATAAAATGTTTACAATCAAATGGATATTATTCTTACACAGGCTGAAATGAAGTGACATCGTAAATCATTTTAATCTGCCATTTTTCTTAAAACAACACTCATATTGTGTAGGATGAGAATTTAAGAGATTTAATGCCCAATGCAATGAATATGCAACCTATGAAGAGACTAGTTATTTCAGTCAACCTCCCAGTTAGACTGGGAAACATTTAATGTTACTTGAATTTGTGTTGTTTTAGTGCATTTCTATCTTAATACTGTGGAATATTTTAAATAAAGCATGATATTGTTACATATTGTTTTGTTTTCTTTCCTAAAAAAGAAATAAATGTATTTTGACAGTAAAAGAGGTATATTTAGAGTAAACTTTCAGTACTTTAAAAATATGTGATTAATCGTGATTAACTATGAAAAATTATGTGATTAATCGAACATTTGACGAACCGACAACACTATTAAAAATTGATAAAAAATCAAGGCAAAACTCATAACATTCAACTGCAAATGTCCTTACTGATGTCATGTTATGCTGACACAGTTTAATCCAAAACATACTACAGTACATACTTTTAACACTTTACATTTATGTTCCCTTTGTAAAGGATTTATAGAGGGGTTCTAATAATTAATTTACAAATAATTTATATATCATTGATTTTCCCATTATAACTGTTACGAACATCAGTGAGAACGCTCCCATCACCGTTCACCGATCTATCTCACCTGAATTCTGACCCGCACCAATTACCCAACAGCTGCTGCTCATCATCTTCCCTCTATTAAAGCCGTGCTTTCCCGTGCCCTCACTGCGAAGTCTTGTTTGCCACGGCTGCATTTCTGAGCGATTTCTTACCTGATTCTCTGATTCCTTCGAAGCCAACCTCGCCTGAATTTGACCATTCTTCTGTCTGCTGCCTGCCCCGACCAAACGCCTGATCGACCTTGAACCTCAGCCGCCTGTCTTGATTATAACGCCTGCCCGACCACGATTCCCTGGAACAAATCCAGCCCCGAAGCCTCTTCAACAGACGAACACTGTTACCAGCTAAGTCGCTGACTCTCTCTCTCTCTCTGATAAGCTTACATTCAATAAAAGCCGCATATGGATCCTAATCAGTCTGAGCCTTCATTACAGAAGACTTCGCCACTCACCGATCCAGCGGCAGCCTCTCGAATGACCGAGGAACTCTCCGTGCAGGCGAATCTACTGGCCACACACCAGCATCAGCTTGGCCGTCTCACCGCTTTAATGGAAGAGCTTATGAGGACCGTTCAAGAGCTGCGTCAGCCCGCACCACAGCTCGCGCCCTCAACCAGCCAAGCCATCGCCGCCCGCCCATTCTCGGCGCAGCCGCCGCCGCCCCTCGTTTAGCGCTGCCAGAGAAATACGACGGCGATCCTACCTAGTGCCAGGGGTTTGTTATGCAATGTTCAATCTTCCTGTCCCAGCAAACTATCCTTTACCCCACTGATGACAGTAAGATTCACTTTGTCTGCTCCTTACTCACCGGGAGGGCGCGCGAGTGGGCCACTGCTATCTGGACCAATCAGGGCCTAACCCAGACCCCTTTTGACGCCTTCCTGCGTGCCTTCCAGGAGGTTTTCGACCACCCCGAGGGCGGTAGAAGCGCTGGAGAACAACTAGCGGCACTCCGCCAAGGGAACCGCACAGCAGCGGACTACGCTTTGACCTTCCGCACCCTGGCCGCTCAAACCGACTGGGTAGAGAGCACACTCAAGCTTTTCTTCCGTAAGGGGCTGAGGGAGGAGCTACAATCAGAATTAGCCTGCCGCGATGAAGGCGCGTCCCTCAACCAGTTCATTACCCTGGCCATCCGCATTGATAATCTCCTCCGTGCCAGACGACCGGCCCGTTGGTCCAGCCCCTCCCTTCCAGCACCACCACCCATTGAAACCTGTGAACCCATGCAGATGGGCCGGGCACACTTGACCCAAGAGGAGCGCCAGCGCCGCCTCTCTAACCACCTCTGCCTCTACTGTGGTCAGGCGGACCACCTTCGAGCTAACTGTCCCGTTCGCCCAGCCCAGTCACGACAGCAAGGGGTGAGTCTGTTAATCTCATCTACATCATCCACTAAGCTCCTTGAAGTGCCTGCTAGGCTCACACACCAAATCCACAGCGTTGACACACGAGCGCTGCTGGATTCGGGAGCCGCAGGGAACTTCATTGATGAAGTTTTTGCTCAACAACATTCAATCCCCTTGTCACTCTGTGATCCACCCCTAACAGTGGCCGCACTAGATGGACGTCCGCTGGGCACCGGCCGAGTCCACCACACCACCAGTGAGATCACCCTGCAGGTAGGGGCGCTGCACACAGAGCGCACCCGATTCTACGTCATTCGCTCCCCTAACAACCCGCTCATCCTCGGCCTTCCCTGGTTACGCACCCACAACCCACAAATTTCCTGGCGGGACGATGAAATCACACATTGGAGTCCAAGCTGCTCCTCCCGATGCTTGGGCTTGAAAGATCCGACCACCCTAGCAACCACAAGCGTCCAGGAGGGGGCTGACAACCACAGTGGAATCCCATCCGAATACTCCGACCTCCTGGAAGCGTTCAGCAAATCCAAGGCACAACGGCTGCCTCCTCACCGCCCTAACGACTGTGCCATTGAACTTTTGCCCGGCGCCACACCTCCCAAGGGCAGGATTTTTCCCCTATCCCAGCCCGAATCGGACGCCATGGAACGCTACATAAGGGAAGAACTAGCCAAGGGTTTAATCCGCCCGTCCACATCACCAGCCTCCTCTGGCTTCTTCTTCGTGGGCAAGAAGGACGGCTCCCTGCGCCCTTGTATCGACTATCGCGGCTTAAACGAAGTGACGGTCAAGTACCGATACCCTCTTCCTCTCGTCCCCTCGTCACTAGAACAACTAAGAACTGCCAAAATTTATACCAAGCTCGACCTGCGTAATGCATATAACTTAATCCGCATCCGGGAGGGGGACGAGTGGAAGACAGCGTTTTCTACCACCTGTGGCCACTACGAATACTGCGTCATGCCCTTCGGCCTGTTCAACAGCCCCTCTGTCTTCCAGTCCTTCGTCAATGACCTCTTCAGGGACATGCTCAACCGGTGCCTCATCATCTATATTGATGACATCCTCATTTACTCCAACACTCGGGAGGAGCATGTCACCCACGTTCGGGAGGTCCTGAAACGACTCATCAAGCACCAATTGTACGCCAAGGCAGAGAAGTGCGAGTTCCATCTGACATCCGTCTCCTTCCTCGGTTACATCATCAGCCCAGATGGGGTCGCGATGGACGAGGGTAAGGTGCGCGCCGTCCTGGACTGGCCACAACCCAACACGGTCAAGGAACTACAGCGCTTCCTGGGATTTGCCAACTTCTACCGGAGGTTCATCCGGAACTACAGCTCGGTCGCCGCCCCCCTCACTGCCTTGGTCAAAACCACCCAACCCAGACTTCGCTGGTCCTCCGACGCGCTCCTGGCGTTCGACCACCTGAAGAAATGTTTCACTTCGGCCCCTATCCTTCATCATCCAGACCCCAGCATCCCTTTTGTGGTTGAAGTTGATGCTTCCAATACCGGCATCGGTGCCGTACTCTCCCAGCGTCAGGGAAATCCCCCCAAATTATTCCCATGCGCATTCTATTCGCGGAAACTCACCCCAGCAGAATGCAACTACGACGTGGGCAACCGCGAACTTCTGGCCATGAAGGCGGCCTTCGAAGAGTGGAGACATTGGCTGGAGGGAGCAAGACACCCGTTTCTAGTCCTCACTGACCACCGAAACCTGGAATACCTCCGTTCGGCCAAAAGACTCAATCCCCGACAAGCTAGGTGGGCTCTGTTCTTCACCCGCTTTCATTTCACCATCACTTACCGGCCCGGGTCGAAGAACATCAAGGCAGACTCCCTCTCCCGGCAACACGACCCGACACCTCAGAGCTCAGCCCCCGAGCCCATCATTTCACCCACACTCCTCCTCGCTCCCGTCCAATGGGACATTATGTCCGAAATCACTCAGGCCCACTCTACAAATCTGCCTCCACTCAACTGTCCGTCAAACCGGACATTCGTTCCCCCGGCCCTTCGGGAGCGAGTACTGCACTGGGTCCACTGCTCGACCAGTTCCGGCCATCCGGGCATCACCTCTACGGTTCGGCTTTTAAGGAACTGCTTCTGGTGGGAAACACTTCGAGGTGATGCGGTCACTTACATTCGCAACTGCAGAATCTGCAACATGGCCAAAACCCCTCGACAGGCACCAACAGGTCTCCTCCTCCCTCTGCCCATACCTCAACGGCCCTGGTCCCACATAGCAATCGACTTCTTGACCGACCTTCCAGTCTCCCAGGGGAACACCACCATCCTCACCGTCGTAGACCGGTTTTCTAAGGGATGCCGCCTGATCCCTCTACCCAAGCTCCCGACCGCCCTTGAGACCGCTGAACTCCTCTTCCAGTACGTCTTCCGCTTCTACGGTCTCCCCGAGGATATAGTCTCAGACCGGGGACCACAGTTCACCTCCAGGCTCTGGGCAGCCTTCTTCCGCCAACTCAATATCAACATCAGTCTCACTTCAGGATACCATCCCCAATCAAATGGACAGTCAGAACGCCTAAACCAGGAAATTATCAAATTCCTACGCACTTACTGTCACGAGAATCAGACTGACTGGAGTCGCTACCTCCCCTGGGCTGAATATGCCCAAAACTCCATTCTCAAACCCTCCACTAACCTCACCCCTTTCCAGTGCATTTTAGGCTACCAACCTCCTCTGTTCCCCTGGTCAGGCGAACCCTCGGAAGTACCTGCGGTCGACAGCTGGCTGCAACGCAGCGAGGCCGTGTGGAATAGGGCCCACGTACATCTCCAACGAGCCACTAGACGAACAACGGAGCAAGCGGATCGCCATCGTCGTCCCAGCCCCCACTACACTCCCGGGCAGTGGGTATGGCTCTCGACACGGGACCTCCGCCTCCACCTGCCCTGCAAGAAACTCTGCCCCAGGTACGTGGGACCCTTCAAAATTACAAAACAGATAAATCCTGTATCCTTTCGTCTTCAACTACCCTCTCACTACCGTATCTCTCCTACCTTTCATGTATCCCTTCTGCGACCGGCCGGCGCCCCACGGTCCGAAGAAGACGCAAACTCCTTCCCCCCACCCATGCTCATTGACAGTGAAGAGGCATTCTCGGTACGGTGCCTGCTGGATTCCAGGCGAATACGGGGCCGCTTGCAGTACCTGGTCGATTGGGAAGGTTACGGTCCGGAGGAAAGATCCTGGGTCGAAGTCGACGACATCCTCGACCCCAACTTAATCACAGAGTTCCACCAGGCCAATCCGGACCGACCAGCTCCACGACCTCGAGGTAGACCCCGTCGCCGACAGCATCCTCGCTTCAGGAGCCGCTCGCAGGAGGGGGGCTCTGTTACGAACATCAGTGAGAACGCTCCCATCACCGTTCACCGATCTATCTCACCTGAATTCTGACCCGCACCAATTACCCAACAGCTGCTGCTCATCATCTTCCCTCTATTAAAGCCGTGCTTTCCCGTGCCCTCACTGCGAAGTCTTGTTTGCCACGGCTGCATTTCTGAGCGATTTCTTACCTGATTCTCTGATTCCTTCGAAGCCAACCTCGCCTGAATTTGACCATTCTTCTGTCTGCTGCCTGCCCCGACCAAACGCCTGATCGACCTTGAACCTCAGCCGCCTGTCTTGATTATAATGCCTGCCCGACCACGATTCCCTGGAACAAATCCAGCCCCGAAGCCTCTTCAACAGACGAACACTGTTACCAGCTAAGTCGCTGACTCTCTCTCTCTCTCTCTCTCTCTGATAAGCTTACATTCAATAAAAGCCGCATATGGATCCTAATCAGTCTGAGCCTTCATTACAATAACATCCTGAACAAAAAGGGAGACCATAATGCAATACTTGTAAAACAGTGAGCCATTTTTCCACTTGTAATAAATGCTTAATAACAATTATTCAATATTACAATACAATACAATTTTTAAAAACAACAGCAGTTTACCAAATTGCTATCCAGTTAATATATAAATTATTTATAATGCATTTGTAAATGGCTTATTAGATTTATTAACCCTTAACAATGGTTACATTAATGTAAAAAACAATATTTGACACTTTTTTTTAAAAAGATTTCTGTAAAATTCCTCCAACAACTTACAAGACTTTCATAAACTTACCATAAAAAAGTGCAAAAGCTTGTCTGATAATAAGTTGCTAATGTAGGTTTGGTCAGTAATGTTTTTAAGGCAGGGCTTAGCAAAGGGTAAATTCCTTTATTCAATAGGCTTATCTAAAACAACATTGACCCAAACTAGATATAAAGAAACAGAAAGCTACTGCCCGACACACATGTGTTTTATGTCAAACTGATGTCTTGTTGGATCCATATCACTAAGAAAGTTCCTATTATAATTATATAGGTCAAATTATGAACAGGTGTAGTTGCGGAGCTAATATAATGGCCCCAAAAAGTATTCATATCAAACCAAACCAAATCAAAATATGACATTAATTTATTATTATTAAAAGTGTCATTTGCAAAAAAGATGCTAGAATGTTTCTCAAAACGAATTTTACTTTTAAGGCCACTGTATACCAGCATTTATACTTACATTGCCACTGCTGCACACTACCACTGTTAACTGCAGCTGATTCCAACTATTACAATGGATACATTGTTTCACACTTCTGTGGAAGTAACTTATCATATGACATCACTGTTTACTTAAGAGCATTGTTAATGGGAACTACAGAGAACTTGTGTCCTGTGGGAACTGCAGATGATAATAAAGTGATTTACAGTAATACCTGGATCACCGGTGCAAAGGGGTGTGGCCACATGTTGCTGCAGGTCTAGTTTCATTTAACAATTACGCAATACTGTACCAATGTATGACTATTGCACATTAGTAGTGTGTACTCTAAAGTCGTTATTTATGTGGGAGTGTTTTGTCCAAGTATAATAGCCAAAATATTGGCCATTATACTGGTTCAACTGGATCAACTGAATTGGTGATTACAATAGTGTTCAAGTGTTGTTTGCTACAAACATTTAGAAAAATTGATGAGCGGAACTATTTGACACACTTACACAATGCCATTAGCACAGCGCGTGCACTGGGGCAGCTTCTGTAGTCCAGGGATGGGTGCGAGAGGAGCGCTGATGGGGCTGCACAGTTTTGGTACTGGAGATTTGACGGGAGAACGCAAGCCTCTTACTGAATGTTTCTCCACTGGAGAAATTCCTGAAAGTCAAACATATTGACATATTGATTGATATACCCGCATAGAGTTTGTCATGCATGAATCTTTTTAAGGGGGCTAATGGTCGGGGGGACTTTGTGCGATAAGAGGCTATAGTATAGTATAGTATAGCCTTTTTATTTGTTGAATATCCGTAAGTTACCCAATTACAGGGCTCAGCTTAATGTCCATACATCCCTATGAAACACTTCTGATTGGGGACACATAGACATAATCATTCAGCCTAATCATCCATGGGTTCCTTACAGTACAGCCACTCCCTATAAGCAGACTATGCAGTCTGTGTAGGGCACCAACTCCCTATGGGAACACCATCTTACCCTAGAAGGGCACCAGAAAGTCCACCGGCTGCCCTTACTTGCATGTTCTAAATTATTCAAGGACCCAAAAGCAGTTGTGGGACACAGATGATTGCTTCACGCTCATATCACGCAAACAACCCCCCCTCGTTTCGTGCTCATAGCTCTGTGATAATTCTTTAAACGTTCTCATTTTGTGTTCCTTGCAAAAACTAAAAGCAAGCAGGTTTGGAAAGACATGAGGGTGGGTAAAAAAAGGCAGAATTTAAATTCCTTTAGACAGCATATCCAATGTATTTTAAGAGGGTTTACTTAGCATGAAACAGAGAAATCTCCTAATACCCAAGACCAGGAAACAAAACATGCTTTTAGCAGCTGTCCCAGAAATGAGAGCTGAATTGAATTAATGTGCTTCACACTTCAATCCCATGTCAGATACTATTCACCACGCAGACATAACTGAAAATCGCTGATGCGTGTTAGCTTCTGGGCATGGCTGCAGCCGAGGCTCTGGGCCAAGTGTGGACTATGGCTGCCAAGGCCTCCTCCTATCACCACTCTTTTGAGCCCAGTCTGAAACCAGTCCTGGTATAGCACAAGCTCAGCAGAAAAAAGGGTGATGACTAAAGAAAAATATTACAGGACAAGTTCACCCGAAAATAAAAATTATGCCATTAATTACTTACTGTCGTGTCGTTCCAAACCAGTATGATTTTCTTTCTTCTGGAAAACACAGAAAGAAAAACAAAACCTCTGGAGAATGTCCTGGTAATGTTTTTCTCTCCATGAAATGGCAAGGAATGGGGACTGGAAATAGCACTGTGTGAGTAACAGACCCAAAGTAATTATTAACTGAAAATCTTGACATCTGTACTCACTCCATTATTAGGGGCCAAGCCCCGAAGGGTATCTGGAAGTTTTCTGCTTATTTGATTATTCTTCCGCCATTGACGTCTATGGCAGCCCATAGAACCGTATGGTAAAAATTTTAAACAAAGATAAAAGCGAGTCTGAAAATTCCTTGTGGCAAATTTGGGGTCTCTATCTCAAACCGTCTAGCGCCACCAACAGGTCAAATTTCAGGCTTATAACTTTTTCAGTATGCATCCAACTAGATTTTGCAGCATTTTGAATTTTAACTAAAAATACTCCCACAAATTTTGTCTGATCTTCAAGAAATTTTACTCTTCAAACCGAGTCACACAAAAGTTATTCCTTTTTTAATATTTAAAACCATTTCTGAGCAACATCAAAGATGGCAAACAGGAAGAAAGGCTGTATTTTCGCAACACTTTCATGTAATAAATCACAACTTAGTGTATGTCATCACCACAATGACCAGAGGGTACATGAGCAGTCTAGGGACTACACCACCTACTAGTGAATAAATATGGAAAAATACTCTTTTTGATTCTGAACAGATCTGCCTAAACACATGAGACTAGGCTCTTTAGATTCTTTGAGCTTTAGATTCCTTGAGTCGAATAATACCCAATGTTCCTGGGTCAGCGATATAGCATGTCAGCCATAATTCCTTTTTCTATAAACCACTGTTTTGGCGTACCAAAACTAAATTTAGTATGTGTTATTGGCACCATACCCTGAAGGTACTTGAAAAGGTTAGCCAAACATATAAAAATTTGATAAATATGCTTAAACTTTTATTTAGTTATATTCCTTGGGTCATGCAGAATACAATACCAATGTTGCCATGATCAGCCATATTGTCACTTTAACCCTTTAATCTCTGAATGTATTTTTAAAGACTTCCTGTTTTAGTGGCATACCCAAAATTAAAGGCTTATACCTCGACAAAAAAAAAAACAAAAAAAAAACAAAACAAGGAGTGTCAAGTGTTTGGTATCATTTTAAAGAAATGTTTTCAAATTTTTTCATGATTCTGAGACTCTCAACCTAAGAAACTGCTGAAAATCACAAAGTAAACTTTTTTCTTATTTTTCCGATTTGACATTATATATCTCAGCGTGTAAATAAGGTAGCTCCGAAAAATGGATTTTGTTAAAAATCAAGTAAATTAACAGAGTATTGATATGAAAAACAGTCAAAATTACAAATACATCTCCAAGTGTTGAAACGATTCTCTAAATAAATACAACAAAATAACTGTACATAAAAAACGAATTACACATGCAAACACAACAATGACTTGAGGTTTGTATAGCATGCAGACATGATTTTAGTAATTACATTTCACAGAATGAGTTTCATTCTGAGCCATTTGAGTCATCAGTAAGTCTGTGTCATGTACTTGGCGCCATCTCCTGGTGGCCATATGGAATTATAGCAATTGATCACATGCCTCTCAGCCCAAATATGGAGGACTATCACCACCGGTAGGAGCAATCTAAACCCAATCCGATAGGTTTAGTGTTCCATGACGCTACATAATTTCTGATGATGTCATCTGATCCAGGAAAGCTAACTTGTTTGTAGCCAGACAGCAAGATGCCAGATAGCCAGATGCTGTGTGCATATTGCGCTTTGTGTGCGCTATCTAAAGATCTATGCATCCAATTACTTTGTGTGTGGGCTAGTTTTAAAGATAATCGCCTCCTCTTAAGTAATGTTGAGTAAGGATATTTTATGTTCTGTTTAATTTTCGGCAAGTTATAAGCAAAAACGTGGCATATAAGTAACACCTGTTCACATAAAACGCATGTCAAAGACATACTTAGCTATTACTCACTATATTTTTGTCTGTGAGTAAAACAAATAGTCTGATAAAGTCAAATACTCTTTAAGAGCTTTCCAACAACATATGACACATGGCTATTTGATCAGTATGTTATTTTTACCAATTAAATAATATGTGCAGTGCAAAATTGTTAAAAATGGAACAGTTCTGATTTGTCTGCAAATTTCAAACACTTGTTCAGTTTTGGTCATAATACCTACATGCTTTGAAAAGTAGAGCTACTAAGCTTTCAAACGATACCTATTTTGTGTTGGTCAAGACAGTAGTTATTAACGTTTAGATTTTTTTTTCTCACCCATCCGAGTTTAAAGGTTTCAATTATAACAGTTTTTTCTCTCCTCCTACAAATCTAGTCCAATCTCTACCAAATTTCACTGATGATCTTCAGACCAAGGCGCACAAAAGTAATCATTTAAATATTTTCTACTCTAAGCCATTGCCAAGAAATGGCATCACGAATGCGACAGTGAGTATTTTCATTTACAGTTTTCACAGGACCACAGACACAGTGTTTACAGTTTTTAAAAATATTAACTTAGGAATAGCTTACTTATAGTTGTCTCTGCAAATTAAGATGGAATAGGAGAAAGTATTTTAACACTGTAAAAGTTACACACTACAGCTTTAAACTGCTTCGCCAAAAAATCATCACCAGGGATGTTATATCCTATTAATTTCACTTGTATTGGGTCTGTTGCTGTTGTGCTTGGCCCTGTAATTGCTGCTTGCAGCTGTATTATACTATCAATTTGAATTTTTGGGTGAACTATCCATTTAAGGGCAGAACAATTACGGATACATTTTACAATGGTGTCTGCCTCAGCTGACTGTTATTGTGCCAGAGATCATTACCTCTGCGTTTCTCACAGTCACTTGCTTGGGCAACTTCAAACCTGTCAACAAATACCTCTAATAACACACTCAGTTTAGACTTAAGCCCTGTGACTCCATACTGATTTAATTCTGCATGTGAGAGATGAGAGGATGTAAGTTTAGTCCTTTCAACTACTTCTCTTCAACCACCTTTCATATAGAGACCACTTTTCATGATCCAATCATTTCTTGATGGTTAAAATCAAGTCTTGTTTCAACCCCTTGGTTTATGAACGCCATTACATTATGACTTAAATGCTGTCTTGCCAAAATGTATTGTTCTCTAATTTATTTTTACCTTCTGTGTGGAGTCCTCTCATGCATTCATTAAAACAGATTATGATAACAATGAAAAGAAAACAGAATATGACTAAGATATAAAGACTACGATAAATAAAGTGGGTGCAATGTTTGAGGAAAACAGATATATAGTGCTGCTTAACATTGGAGATATGACTTCTATTTTTAGATGCAAGCAACTTCTCATTCAGTCATTTTGAGATTTCATCCACAGTGGCAATAATGAAGACTGCATAAGTGGTATTATGGTTATTCAAAATGGTCTGTAGCTACACAAAATGATGAATATACTGTCCTTGCATATTTAGTTAGTGTTTAATGAACAAATCTTAGCAGGGTGGACAACCAGGAAAGGAACATCGGACATAAAAAGGTCAAGAGGTCGAGAACCTTCTAACTTCATTCATTATATGGCACTTCTTCAGAACGTCAAACATAACTGACTTGTAGAACACTGTAATGAAGGAAATGACAACTTAATAAATGGTCTTTGGCAGTGTGTCCCTTTTAAAAGAGATATAAAAAAATTTAACTAACCCCCATCCTCTGCTTCCAGGATTCCCTGCAGGTATTTAAAGGATCCAGATTGTTTGGGAGCTGACACAGGTTCCTCATAGTCCTGAAGCATCCTGTAGACATCTGACTGTGTGTCGACCCCGTTGCGGCTGCCTGATGAATTCACTGGCGGTTCAGGGCTGAAACTGAGAGGGAAACATATCCACATCTATTTCTGGAGTAATCGGGGTACTTTTACAATGTTGGTCACTCAGGGGCAGGGGAAGTCTTATAAGGTGCCGGTACGCAGTGTTGTAGTACTTGAGACCAGGACTCTGTCTTGGACTTGGTCTCGAGACCATATTTAGTCTTGGCCTTGTCATGGACTCAGTCTTGACTCGGACTTGAACATGTATGGACCTGGACTTTATCCTAACACCAGTCGAGTCCCTTCAAAATATATACCATGAGCGCTTTGACTTATCTGACAAACATTTCTCTGACTGACAGTATCAGTGTTTCTGTCGGCTGTGTAGAATCAGAATTAGTGATGTCCGATTCACAAATGAATCATTCTTTTGAGTTGGTTCTGTTCAGTCAATTGGCCAAATGAGTTAGCAAAAAGGTCTGAATCGGTTTGTTACTCAGTCTGATTCTATCTCACTGAAACATTTGCAGTGGTTTCTCAGTCAGTAAAAGAGTATCAGATATTTAAGAAAATGGGGGATCAAACCGATCGCCTGAAGTGGATATTTACCTACAATCATTTGAAACAAAAGGTATCTTTTTTGAGATGTAACTTTGAGAAATGAGGGGCCAGTGAATGAGGGGCCGTTCACACCAAATGTGTTATTGCGTCCATCCATGCTGTTTTTCTACGTAAACATGCTAAATGGACATCTTTGACTGTCGCGCCATGTGTCTCATGCAGGATTGGCACATTTTTTAAAAGTTCTTTTGTCTATTTTAAAAAGAACTTCACCCATTAAAAACGTGTTGTTCTCTGTTCATTGCTCTGTATCTTGCTTTTTTAGCGCAAGAACTTGTTTGGTCTGAACAACCTCTAAGACTTTTAGAAATGCTTTAGCCATAGTTACATGAATGCTACACATACTAAAGAATATGTAAAAATACTTCTTTCAATGAAATCAGAATTCAATGATTTTGGTGATGTTTCTGTGCATACCTCGAGATGAAATCCTGCAGATGGAGGTAAGCAGAAATGCTTTCTTGAATTATTATGAATGAATATAACAGTGCAATTGAGGAAATTGTCAACAAATTGAAAGTAAAGGTTTAGATTCACTTTCTGTATAAACAGTATGTCATGTTATATTTAGTACATTATTGTTTAGTTTTTAGGTCCAATTAGTTATAGTACAGTAATACTGTATTTTATTTTTATAGCAGAAATGTTTACTTGACTTACAATGAATGGAATAATAATAGTACACTAAAGCTGGTAGTTTGTATTGCATTGCAAAGTATACATTTAATACATTCAGATTTAACATCTTCTGGTCTCGGTCTTGACGAAAAGAACTACCCGACTTTTTTTAATTCTGCGTTTTGTGACATCTCAGCTCCAGTGGCATTACGGGATAGTAATGTGTCCAGTGGATGCTCACTTCAGAATCGTGTTGGATGTAGTAGGTCATCCGGGTATTTTTTTGTCTACTTATGAATACTGAGGAATCTGACATAATGCTCCATTGAAATAATGATTTTGGCATACTATATATTAGGGAAGTATACATATTCTGTCACAGGGGTAATCTAGACAAAGGTTGGCTACTTTTGAAGAAGCTCAATCTTTCCATTTAATTTAATCGATTCAAAACTCAGATTCATCGATTCGATGGTTGATGAAAATGAACCAAAAATGATGGTTCCACTGAAGCCTCGGATCTTCAAAGTTATACATTTTTGACATAAATACAATAACTCAGCTTGCTAATATCTCCTTAACTGGCACACCTGATTGTAAATAAAGATTGTAACGTCCAAACCACACCCATGGTCAATTTTATTCAATCATCAACACTCTTTGACAAGCTGAGTTCTCCTACATTAATGAATTCCATGGATGTGTTCAAAAAGTAGATATATCACCAAACAAACACCTTAACAGAACAAAATAATTTGCATTTTATATGTATAAATTAGACGTAAGAAACTAAGTCATTAAGGTTTAGATCGATATGGGCGACAGATTTGAATGGTTTCGAATTTTTATTGAGTGAACTATTCCTTCAACATTACCTCATTTTTAAATAACAATGTGCAAAAGTTGTAATATCTTTGCAAAATGTCAACTGTAGTGTGCAAGTGCTATGAATGAGGACAAAGCATGCACTTTGGAATTTCAATATGGGAAAATTCTCACGATTACTTCCTTGATAAATCACTTTGTTTTTCACAGCCTTGTGAGAAACATAAATATTTGTTTCTGGCAGCTGTACCGTTGCAAGACCAGATACAGAAGTTACCTTAAACTCAGTGTTGACTGCAGAGTGCATGGCATGTGAACATGGCCAGCAAAAACACTGCAATATTGGGAGTCCTCTAGGGGATTGTGCATGTGACCTGTAACAAGCTGAGACAGTTTTCATTGACATCATGCAAAAATGACACACCTGTTTGGAGAGCATAGACTGAGGCCTGCCATCTGCTTCGGTAGGGCACCGTTGCCATTGTTGTGTGAATATAATCCAGCTGGATTGTTGTACATAGGTCTTGAGTTGCCATTATTGCAGGGCATGCCACAGGTAATTGGACTCTTGGGGGATGGGCTCTTGGGAAAGGGGCTATATCCACTGCTGATTGGTCGGAAGGTCTGATAAAAAAATACATGTGATTAGAGTGATTAGAATTATTAGCACCATTTCACTTGCCATATTTTAGAATATTTAAATTTAAATGATATTCGGTTCAGTCATGGAACTCTACATGGCACAAGCTGAGAGATTCTTTGATCATGTAATCTGTTAGCCAGTCAGCTCGCACAAACCATTGTGCAAGCTGATAAGGCCTTTGACATGTAATATGTTAGCCAATCAACTTGCGTACTCTCTCTTTGTCAATCATTAAAATGGCTCAGTTGTTTGCAGGTAGGTCAGATTCACTGTAGCACGCTGTGAGAGGTTTTTCTTTTAAACCTTCCTCCACCCAAGCATCGTAGGTCTAAATTTGCTTTGAGGGGATTGTATGTATGTCTAATTGTGCTGTAATTGCACTAATCCGATACTGCCGTTTTTAGATGAATCGGATATCAGTCTGTTAAATGTTAAGAATGACTGTTCATTTGGCTGCTGCATTACTCAGTAGACTAGCTTGCAAAGGTTTCCTACACATTTATGTAATTAAAAATAGGCTACACATTTATGTAATTATGGGGCTGTGAATTGATTTACACAGTTTTTTTGTGATTAATCACGATTAATTATGGTACATGGTGCATAAAATTTAATCAAATATTTTTACTTTGTCTCAAAGAACTTGAAATAAATTGGTTAGTCATCATTTATTTGAATTATTCAAATAAGTACTTGTTCATTAGACATTTTTACATGTATAAATCTTTGACATGCCATAAAATCAGTGGACATGCTGTAGTCAAAAGTTGAGTAAAATCTTCTGCCATTTTCCTGTCAAATTTTTTATAATAGTATCAAATGGGCAGATTCAATTTATAACAAGCTTTATTGGCAAGATAAACTTAAGTGTACATTTTACCATAAAACAAATTGAATTCTTAAGTTTAATTGAACAAATTTTAGCGGCCAACGGGTACACGGCGATTCCCCAGGTGGACACGCTCCACCTGTGCCCCGGGTACCTTACCACCTGGTCGGGGTCGCCCTTTGCTCCCCTCCAAGGCCTGTAGAACGACGTCTTCATTGACCGCCAAAGCCTACAGCGCCGCCGGACATGCCACTTATGCCCTGCATGCCATGGCCCTCCTGCAGGTCCACCAGGCCAAGGCACTTAAAGATCTGCACAGGGTAATCCCTGATCCCGATGTGTTGCAGGAACTGCACTCGGGCAGGCAATGGCCACACTCGTGGTCCAGGAACATGAACTTTGGCTGAAATTGGTCGAGATGCGTGAGACCGACAAGGTTCGCTTCCTCAATGCCCCTGTCTCCCAGTTTGGCCTCTTCGGCGACACCATCGAGGACTTTGCCCAGCAGTTCTCCGCGGTGAAGAAACAGACGGAGGCCATTTCGCACATCCTGCCCCGCCGCAAGCCTGCCACCATGGGCAATGCCCCGTATGCTCGCCGATGGCGTCCTCCTGCGGCGAAGAAACAACCTGCTCCGCCTCAACCCGGGCCCAGCTCTCAGCCCCAGTGTCGAGCACCCCACAGGAAGCAGACGCCCCCTGCCTCCTAAGGTCTTTTCTCAGCACCAGAGCCTTGGGACGCGTCCTCGCCTCCCCACGCCATATTACCTGCTCTGCCCCGCCGGGTACATTAAAAATAATCGTCCCCTTGGTGCCCCTAGCACGGAGCTTGGATGCGTGGCTTTCACTTCCCCACCCACTGGCCCGGACCATCCGACGCGGTTACGCAATTCAGTTTGCCAGGCCTCCGCCCCCCTTCGCAGGCGTCCGCTTTACCGCAGTACACGGCAAGCATGCCAAATCCCTGCGTGCGGAAATCGCTACTCTCTTACTCAAAGACCCGATAGAGCCTGTCCTCCAACCGAGATAAAAAAGGGTTTCTACAGCCCTTACTTCATCGTACCCAAGAAAGGTGGCGGCTTACAACCGGGCTTTGCACAAACTCCTGTTCAAAATTTTAACACATCTTAATTTGCTTCCGGCATCTAGATTGGTTCGCAGCGGTAGACCTGAAGGACACGTACTTCCACGTCTCAATTCTGCCTCGACACCGACCCTTCCTACGGTTCGCGTTCGACGGTCAGGCGTATCAGTACAAAATCCTCCCCTTCGGCATGTCTCTGTCCCCTCGCGTCTTCACGAAAGTCGCAGAGGCAGTCCTTGCCCTGCTCCGAGAAGCCGGCATTCGCATACTCAATTACCTCGATGACTAGCTCATTCTGGCCCACTCCCGAGAGTTACTAATCGCTCACAGAGACCAGGTGCTCAGGCATCTCAGCCGTTTGGGGCTTCAGGTCAATTGGGAAAAGAGCAAGCTCGCCCCGGTTCAGAGCATCCCTTTTCTCGGCATGGAGTTAGTCTCAATGTCAGCACGTCTCACCAACGGGCGTGCACAGTCGGTGCTGGAATGCCTCACCACCTTCAGGACGGGCACAGCGGTCCCCTTAAAAATTTTCCAGAGGCTCCTGGGGCATATGGCATCCTCCGCAGCGGTCACGCCGCTGGGGTTGATGCATATGAGACCGTTTTAGCACTGGCTTCAGACTTGAGTCCCGAGACGAGCATGGCGCCACGGCACGCCCCGTGTGATGGTCACCCCCGCCTGCCACCAAACATTCAAACCCTAGACAGACCTCTGCTTTCTGCGGGTAGGAGTACCCTTGCAGCAGGTGTCCCGACGCATCTTGGTCACGACTGACGCCTCCAGATTGGGTTGGGGCACCGTGTGCAATGGCACGCAGTTGCGGGCCTTTGGAAATGGGCCCCGCTGCGCTGGCACATCAACTGCCTAGAGTTGCTGACAGTTTTCTTTGCCCTGCGGAAGTTTCTCCCGTTAGTTCGAGACAAACATGTCCTAATCAGGTCAGACAGCACCACCGCGGTAGCATACATAAATCGCCATGGTGGCATACGCTCCACGTCACGACTCACCTGTCGTCTCCTCCTTTGGAGCCAGCAGCGACTCACATCCCCGGCAAACTCAATGTGCTAGCGGACGCGCTGTCACGACAACGCTTGCCCAGTGGAGAGTGAAGGCTCCACCACCAGTCGGTCCAGCTGATTTGGGAATGATTCGGCAAGGCCCAGGTAGACCTGTTTGCCTCCCGAGAGACCTCTCACTGCCCGCTCTGGTATGCCTGAACAGAGGCTCTCCTCAGGGCAGGCGCACTGGCACACAGCTGGCCCTCGGGGCTGCGCAAGTACGCATTTCCCCCAGTGAGACTTCTTGCACAGGTGCTGTGCAAGGTCAGGGAGGACGAGGAACAAGTCACCCTAGTGGCTCCCTACTGTCCAACCTGGGCCTGGTTCTCGGACCTCGTACTCCTCACAACAGTCCCTCCCTGGTGAATTCCCCTGAGGAAAGACCTTCTTTCTCAGGGATGGGGCACGCTCTGGCATCCGCACTCATTCGGATCCCTGGAGGACTCCTCCCTAGCCCTTTGGGTCTGCAGTTCATGTAACCTCCGTTCCCTGATGGAAGGAACGAGATGTTGTGTCCTCCCGGCCACATCGCTGAGCCGAGCCACTGTTGTAGCCATTTCCGGCTCCTCAGAAAAATCCTGAATGAACTCGACGTATTTCCCCGCTTTTATACCCGTATGTCCAGGGGCGGGGTATACAAATACTGTCTGCCAACTTCTCATTGGCCTTTTTTCATAGATCAGAGGCATATTCGGCGCTCAAGAGAGACCCCTAGTGTTGCTTCTTCGACACAACGTCTCGTTCCCTCCATCAGGGAACCGTAAATTCACCCGTTTTCTCATTGGAAATAAGGTCACAAAAGCAAAGATTGTGGGGAATAATAGCCATTTTCTATATTTTTGGGTCATAAGCAATTAGGAAATAACACTTACTGCCCAGTAACAAAAATTGTGTTACAAAGTGTATTCATTGTGGAAATAATTTCTGGAGATAATAAACAGAGGTTCGGGAGGAGCATGTTAATTTTAATCTGACAAATCATAGCCAACAAGCAGGAGTATATAAGCCACTGCATACCTGCTTCCTGTGACAACTCTCCTGACATCCCACATTTACCCCATCTCCACCTATTCTCTAGATTCATTATCTAAATAAGTAAAGTCAGGGGGCATATTCAGGACTCGAGTCGAGTCTCGAGCTCTGAGCCCTCCAGTATACGGACAGCGAGCCAAATTCTTTTACTGCTTTAACACAAGATTACATTAACATACAAACTACTGAAAAGACTTGTACATGGCCCAAAATATTACAAACTTCACCGTTCACATTGGAGAAAACAAAAAAGGTGGGTATGTCTTTCTCCTCTTTTAGATTAGTAACCTATAGGCCACAAAAAAAATTACAAATTCATATAGTCTGATAAAATATCATGCCTGCAAATTCCCTATATGGATGATGCACAAACACGACATAGATTTCTATCATTTTATCCAACTGTATTTGCTGATTTGGATTCAAATGTACCATAAATATTTACCAGTATAAATTGTTAAATCTTTCTATTTTATTTTATTTTATTTATTTATTTATGAATAAAATTGGAGTGGTGTGAATCTTAACTAAAGAAGTTTACAGACGTTTATAATACATTTATTAAAACTAAAATAGTATTAAAATAACATTGTAACTAAAATGCATGATAAATGTAAAGAAAAATAACAAGAAAATGCAATCAGTTATTTATTTTCATTTTGTAGCCTAAGCTCTGTATTTACTTAATTCAGAAAATTATTTGCTGATGTGTTACACTTTTCTCCAAGTATTTTCTGCTTATTTATTCAAACTTGAGTAGAGTGAAAACTGGGCACAAATGTTGATACGGTGGAGCAAACATGGAGCAGGTTTCTTTCCAAGTGAATTAGGGTGCGAGAGAGGAGCGGAATATCTCATCTGGCCGTCATAACAGCAGTCACACTATACTGCTACGATGCTAAATTTCAGACACTGCCCAAACTTCGTCGGAGGCTAAAGATCATCGCAAAGGCTATTATTTGGCCATCTGTGAACATGTCACACTGAACGTATTAAGATTGCTGATTTTGCCCTGCGACGAGAGAAATCCTTTAGGATTCCCGATTCATCTAAGATGGCAGAATCTGACGGTAGGTGTAGCTGATGTGTATCTTATGTGTTATGTGTAGCTCAATGTGTTTGACAGCCAGTCAGTGTGAAAATAATGAATCCTGTCCTTAATTTGTCCTGATTTGTTGCATTATATCTTTCATTTGCGAAAAATAAAATCACAATATATTTAGCTTTATTATTTTCTAATTGTAATATTTTGGGCATATATGCATTTTGTACATCCATGCTGCCATGCATTTAAGGGTAAAGAAAAAAACAACACTGGTATCGGATCGGGATTGTTATTAGCCGATACCGAGAGTTTCAGTATCAAAATCAGATCGGGAGAGAAAAAGTGGTACCGGTGCATCCCTAGCCAAGACCAAACCTACCAACATGCCATATCCATTATAACACCTTAAATGTATTCAGAGAGTTGTCATGACTGAAATTCAGTTAACATGTATAGATAATTAGATAGTGCTCCAGTGCTTTAACAATTAACAAAAAGATTTCTGAGACCCTGTTTACACCACCTTGTCAACAAAAGAGGTCACAGAAGACACATTTGAGATGTATGTATTGAGATATCCTTGTCAGAGATGAACTTTTGTACCATGCCCCCTGGATTTGATTTTTATGGGCATTTCTGTATGTCTCAGCTGTTCACTTGTGATCGGATCGATGTTAAAACCAGGTGTAACTGAGGCCTTATAGATGCTATAACAAAATTGTATAAAAGTAATGGGAATCCACAATTCTAACAGAAAAACAGCCTTTGACTGGTTTACAGGTCTGGCATGCACTCTATAAAGAGTTTACTCGGGATGGGTAAATATTTACTATTGCACACGGCTTCAATTCCCATCTTGCATATTTGCCTCTGGCCAACTCCGCTTTTGATTACAAGCTGCAGTTGAATTTTCATGACATCTGCAAAAAATTGTGGGGGATTTGTTTATGTGTTACTTAGCAAAGTAGTGTTCTCCTTCAATTATGGAGTTGGGATATCATTTTTTTAATTTTATAAACAGTGTAGCAACAAGCATGTTTGGATTCACTTTGCAGTATGTAAAACTGCATGCTGACAATGACTGCCTAATCCATCCATATCACATTCAAAAAAACATTAAAAGAATACGAAATTGTGTTCTGATTGTACTTACAGTGCTACTTTATCTGTATATAGATACAATTTGTGTATATATACAAAAGTGGCATTTGAAAATTAAACTGTAACTCCCAGTTTCAAGTCAACTGTAGTTGGTAGTAGGACTGCTCTGCACACTAAAAATGAAAACCATCTCAAATCCCCTGCATTACAGTGCAAAGGGTTCCAAGGGCAACAATTCAGTATAGGGAACTAGACAAGAGTTTTATTGCATTCTTATCTTTGAGTGAATAGAAGCCAACTGCTCTTCTAGTTTCTCATAAAAGTGTGCAGAGATATCTGGTGTAGTTTCCTCATTATTTCTAAGCAGTAGCATGATATAAAAAATTGAAAGGGGTCATATCATGCATTTTTAAATATTATCCCTATTATTATATCCCTAATGTCCATGTACAGTGTAAGGGAAGACTATTTGCTCCAAAACAGTCATACTTCAGTTTTCACAACCAATGTCATTCTCTTTCTGACCCTTAAAATGAAACTGAAGTTTTTTTGTTTGTTTGTTTGTTTTTGCTGCCGTGCCTTTAAGACACAAAACTCCTTTACATGTGCAATGAAACACAGCTTTGTTGTGCTCACACACGGGCTGCGGGTTTGCAGTCTGGTTCAATATAAATGTAAATCTTTTAATAACAGCCTCTTTGCAAAGTTTACATTGCATTGTGACAGATTCACAAGACAATCTCAGCTGAAATGTGCCTCTCAGACTGAAATTATCAGGGATCAGGATAAAAATAATCTTTGGTATTTTTCAGAAAGGGTCCACAGAGCGGCAACAGCCAGATACACTGGAAAGACTTTACTTTTAATGTTAGTTCTTCGTTCAGACTTGAATACACCTCTTATATGATTACCATATTTTTAATATCTGAATTATAATACATTTTTATCAGTTTTGAGGACATAAAGTGACATATAAAATGTCAAGGTGGTCTAACTGTCCTGGAAGAAATACTTAAAATGTTTCTTCTGCTGAACACAAAGATTTTCAGAAAAATTGTAGGTCCATACAATGCAAGTAAATGGGTATCAAACTTTGAAGAACCATAAGCACATATAATGGTTTAATCCATGTCTTCTGAAGCGATATGATAAGTATGGGTGAGAAACAGATAAATATTTAAGTTATTTTTTACTATACATCTCCACTTTCACTTTCTTTGTTTGTTTTTGGCTATTCTCATTCTTCGTGCACATCGCCACCTACTGGGCAGGGAGGATCATTTATAATAAAAAAGGACTTATATATTGACCACATTTATAGGAATTTAAGAAACTGTTTATTCCAGGGTTTTTGCAGTAATCAGCGTTCATCAATCAGCGTAAACAAGAACCCCAATTTCCTTATGCCGTGAGAAAGCAGTTTAAAACATCCAGGTTTCTCCAAGAGAATGTGGCTTATGTGGTCAAGTAAATACATAAGAGGCATTTTGATGGATGTTTGAAGAGTGTGTATGTGTGTGAACAGGCTGGATAACAGACATCATAGGATCGAGCCCAACAACAAGTCAACAAAACGGAAAGAATTCAACATTTCTGGGAGTGCAGTGGAAACGCACATACACTATTAATTTATACACACCAATGTAAAATATCTACGGTCCCTCACATTTGTCTATATGCGCTCAAGCATTGTGGGAATCCCGGAGTTTGTGTAAAAGGAAACCCCACTATTGCAGCGCAATTCCTCTGCAGGTTCAGATAGACAGTTAAGAAAACAAACACAAAAACAGCAACAGCTCTGGAATATCTGGAAATAAAGTGAAGCAACCAAGTATAAAATAGAAGTCTTCCTTGGATTCCCTGTTTGCTACTGCCTTTATGTGCTTTTTGGAGCTTCAAAATGTGGTACCCATTGTCTTGCATTGTGAGGACCTACAAAGCTGAGATATTGTTCTAAAAATATTTGTTTGTGTTCAGCAGAAGAAACAAAGTCATACACATCTGGGATGGCATGGGGTGAGTAAATAATTAAGAGAATTGTAATTTTTTGTTGCACTGTCCCATTAAACATTCACTGAAATGGTATAAATAAACCAACATAAATACAGTACTTGGGACTATATTTAAAAAAAAAAAAAATATATATATATATATATATATATATATATATATATATATATATATACACACTGTAAATATATTTGTGTTCTTTTTATTATCTTGGACATACTTATTTGCCATTGACCCACTTCGTTGTCAAAAAGACTATTTCCCAACAAGGCAACATAACTGTTAAAGACCTTTGACTTGACGCATAGTCCTTTAGTTAACATGTCTGCCACATATGGGTGTAAGTGCAATAAAAATTGCAGATTTACTGGTCTACACATCTGGCGAATAGCTTATAAAAGTGCCGGTTTTGTACTACAAAACAGAAAACCATTCATTTGTACCTCTCTACCCTTAAACCATAAATTTGTACTATATAAGCTTGCATTTATTTATTTTATTTATAAAATATGGATAAGGCTTTTGTCTCATTAAACGTATTTATTTGATCTGTGCAGTGAATGTAGAGGAGTGCTGAAAGTCTTTACAGATGCAGTGGTTGAAACTGACACTCCATGCCGTGTCTGATCACTTCTTTTCATATCAGGGGAAATATTATATGAAAACCAAATCAGACAATTATCAAACATAATTTACAAGCAGTGTGGTTGCTAAGATCTAACCTCTCCTGTTCTGAAAGGTTCAGAATGATCAAGAGACCAATCAGCAGATGGGTGAATCTCACAAAACCTATGAAAAACATGTCCATTCTTCCTCAAAACAAAAGAATAAAATAAGAAACTGTTTTGCTTAAAGAATAAAAACATATTCTTAGGACCATTATGATTTTTTGCTTTGTGATGTTATTTTTATGACTACTAAAAACATTTCTGCAACAAATTCTCATTATTGTAATGCACCAAAAAAGGCACATTCACAATGTGAAAAAAGGCCAGTACCAGTCTCCAAAAAAAAAAAATCTTATTCTCATTACCGTAATGTGAAAAAAAAATCTCATTATTATCCTCCAAAACAAATTCAAAATGCAAAAAAGGCTCATTCCTGCAATGTATAATCGTATAACCAGTATGTGAAAAATTGTATTCACATTACCATAATGTGAAAACCAAATCTCATTCTCATTATTATCATGCAAAACAAATACTCACTACTGTAATGCAATATAAAAGTTACTCTCACAAACTCAATATGAAAAATCGAATTACCAGAATGTGAAAAATCCTATTCTCATTACCATAATGTGAAAAGATATTATTATATTAAAATTACGATTAATCTTATTTTTGCAATGAAAAACAAATCCTCATTACTGTAATGCAAAAAAGGCTCATTCTCATTACCACAATGTAAAAAATTTAATTACCAGTATGTGAAAAATATATCATTACCGTAATGCAATCATTCTCATTATTGTAATGCAAAACAAATTCTCATTACTGTAATAAAAAATTGCAAATTCTCATTACTGTAATAAAAAATTGCAAATTTTCATTACCGCAATGTGAAAAGGCTTATTACCAGTATGCGAAAAAATATATTCTAATTACCATAATGTGAAAACAAAATAATTCTCATTATCATCATGCAAAAGTCATTCTTACTACTGGAATTCAAAAAAAGAGCAATTCTCATAACTGCAAAGAGAAAAATCTTATTATCAGCACGTGAAAAATCCCATTCTAATTACTGTAAAGTAAAAAAAAAAAAATTCTAATTTTTGCAATACAAAACAAATTCTCATTACTGTGATGCATAAAAAGGATCATTTTCATTACAGTAATGTGAAAAATCTAATTACCAGTATGTGAAAAATCAAATTACCAGTATGTGAAAAATCCTATTCTCATTACCATAAAGTGAAAACACATTTGGGCATAAAGTCTCCACAGATTCTTTGTTTAGGGTGCAATAGGAACACAAAAGGTCCAGGGAAATATTTATGAGGTGTGTTTGGGTCTGTTCATAAATCGTGACCATCATCAGGTTTCACTGACCTGTTTTACAATGCTTTCCCAGCATGCCCTTTGGTTCTGGGTGACTTCCCATAGAGCTTGAACATGCAGAACTATGCAAACTGCCCTGCTACTGTAGTGACTGTTACAAATGAACAAATCAAACTGAACCATACATACTTTTATTAATTAGGTCTTGCCTCTGGGAATTGACCCCCTGATTTATAGCAGTAGATATCGGCCTGAACACTGCAAGGAAGATATAGAATTTAAAGGGAGGACCTGATTGAATCCATATGGCTACTGCTGACTTAAAGAACCCCCACCTAGAATCACAACCATAACACCACCCTTCCCCCACTAAACACATAAAATCAATATATAATATAATACATATAGAGCTAAGTTTAAAAATAGCCTGAGAGAATTAAAGCATAAAAAGTTTAAATGAATTAGGTGTTTGGGACCTCATTCCAGCCTCTAGATATTCCCCACCTCTTTAATATTCCTCAACTTTTCTCTTATGAATAGTGTAAAAATAAAAATAAAAAAGAGGAAAGATTAGGGCTGTCAACCGATTTAAATTTTTAATTAAATTAATTACATGGTATACCCAAATGTAATCAAATTACACGCAGAAATAAATATTTGCTGAGTGCCCCTTAAATAACAACAATTCAATATATAATGATTAAATAATTATATAGTTAAATTTAAATAATTACAATATTTACTATATATATGTATATCTAAACAATTCCCTTATATTTAGTATTGGGAACACTGATTTATTTTAATGAGTCTGTTTGTTTTCGACAGTTCATGTAAATAATCTAGTTCACATAAATGATTCACTAATTCACTTGAGCCACATGCAGCCTTAAAGGGACTTTGCCTTCTTTAATGCAAAATATTTAATTCATTGCTGCTGTTTGTCATTATATTTCAATTCAGTTATATAAAGTAGGGGGAGGTAGTAACCATGGTTACTTTTGTGGTTACTATGGTTTAACTACAAATGGTTAAACTGGCCACTGTAGTAAAAACATAGTTAGTTCTTGTCAGGGAATGTCACCCCAAGTAAATATATAACTATCAGGTGATATTATTGAATTATGCAATCAGAATTGAGTGCAGAATTAAATAACATAATCTGATTGTTATATATCTAAAAATAAAAAAGTAGCTTCTTTGTAGTAAGTTACTTTTTGTTAATAGTTTGAAGTGTAGATAACTACTTTTTTAAAAGAGTAGCTTGACTGTAGTTCATATGCTTTAACCGCATGCGACCCCTCATCCTCATATGAGGACAATGATTTTTGGATTCATTGTACTCTACACAATTCAGATTAATTTAAAATGACTGTCCTCATATCAGAAGACTCCAGGCTTTCAACTAAAGTTTAAAGTGTCCAAGCCTGGAGTCACATGACAAAACAAGTTGGCGGCGAATTCAGTGAAATGCTTCTATGTAAGCTGACCAAACAAGTGCATCTGGTAAGAAACTTAATTAAGTTTTTACATTGAAATCCATTTTTGTCAAAAGGGTAACATCTATAGCTTCAGTGATTTGAAAATGTCAGTGATTTTCACTGATAAAAATGTTGTCCTTGTACGAGGACAGTGGAACTTTATTTTTGAGAAAACCCAAAAACCAGAGAGTGTGATCACCTTTCTGAATCAATGGCTGCATCCGAAATCTGGAAAATGCTACCTTCAGTTGCTGTATACTGACCAGAGGAAGGATGAAAATAAAGTGCCTTTCTTCTGAGAAGAAGAAATGATCTTGTTTGCATGTTATTAGGTGCTAATAGTTACAAATCATAAAGGGCAATGGAAAATGAACACCACAATCTTGTCCAGGTCTCAGATGGTTAAGTTTTGAGTAGCTATGGTAGCTTCCCCATCACTGTTTCAGACCTTTGTACATCCAACGTACTGTATAACTGATATGAGGACTTGATTATCACTGGAAAATTACTGCCACACTACCTCAAATATCAAATACAAATAGACAAACGATTATTATGTGTGCTCTCAGTGAGTTTTGAGTGCAAATCATTGTAATATTTCACATTTAAAAAAAAACATTTATGCCTATAAAACAGGGCCTGAAACCCCAGTGGATCGTACGTGAGACTTGGAAATGGGCAACATTGTTCCATTAATAAAAGACATTCCGACTCATGTTACGACTCTGAGGTAACAAGAATTCCAAGCAATGAAACAATTCCAGGTCCAATTCCAATTCCTAAGTTATTCTCTGACCTAAAGAGTCAGGGCTAAAATATGTCCCCTGAAAAATTACACACACTTGGCCATATCTGCTTCCATTGGAAAAGATGTGACGTGTTCGATTGCTATTCTTACAGATTCTCAACATTCATAGTTTTCCAGTTGCTGCAGCGCAAGCCACAGTGACTTACATCTCAGCATGAGGCACACATCTGCTCTAGAAATCACTAAAACACTCTTTATAGACGTTATGACACACAGTCACCAAATGTGAATGTGATTTTACTAAAGATTTATACCATGTCTTCCAACTGATTTCAAAGTTGAAGCCAAGAGCCATTTGAGAACATCTGTCTCATTTGCTCACAAAAAATGGCTGACAGATCAACGCAAGGCTATTTTTTATTACACCAATGAAAACAAAGAAAGCTTCAGCATCATGATGAAAATGTGTTTTACTGTAGGTTGGATGAATTCAAAAAGGCAATATGTAAGGTATAATGTTCAGTCAGTCAGTCGGTCCTTATCATGAAAGAAACCCTGACAGGGTCATCAGACTTAATAATATAAATAATACGGGGACTTTCATCGCCTTGAAGGGGTTTATTTAGTGATAATGAATGGCTGACTGTATTTTATCCCATGTATTACACAACTTCATGCCAAATATACAGATAAATGGACATGAAATATTGACTTCAAATGTTCTTATAAGTATGAAGATAAAGAGTGATACAAGTGACATGAAACTAGCTATGTAGGAAATCACTTGCCAGGGTCAGTGGTCAATTATACAGTTTAGTTGTTATTATACAATAACATCTAACCAAAAAATACTATTCTTGACCAATCAGAATCAAGTATTCTAGATAGTTTTGCAATAATGTAGACTATTACATTACATTTCCATAGAGTTCTTAGAAGCCATTTGCCTTAGGGAATACTTGAGCAAAAAGTTAGTTTTCTGACCCAATTCAGATCCACCCAAAACCGTAAAAAAAACAATCCATCTCGAATCTTTGAGGTCTTCATTACATGAGGCACCAAGAAAAAGAGACAAGAAAAGTCAGCACTTTCAATTTGAGATTTCTTCAACCAGGGTATAAAAATTAATGAGGTCTGGGTTGGGGTGTCAAGAACAGTGTCTGTGGCAGGCGTGGGTATTGGCTCGTGTTCCATGGCAGGTGTGAGCGTTGGCTCGTGGTCCGTGGCAGGCGTCGTGGCCAGTGTAGGAGTGCCGAGTTCCTCATCCACAACTCCAACAGTAAAGGCCGAACCACTCATCAACAGGGCAAAGTCAAAATACTTTGAAAGAGTACAATTGACTCTAACTCCAGACATCCTAGAGCAGACTGGCTCATGTAAGCCCACACAAAAAATGTCTTTGAGGGCAATCCCATTAAAGTCCACCAAATGACACAGTCCACAAAACTCAGCCACATAGTCCTCGAGGAGATGATTCCCCTGGAGTAACTGCAGAAGTTTAACCACTATGTTCATTTTATCGATCGAGTATTCTGTAAGGTTCAGTCAGGCTGGCTGAAGACAGGACGAGACGAAGATGTATGAAAACCCAAGTGCAGTTTTTTTTACAGTGCTGGTATCCAAATGTGAATTCAAAACAAAATATAACCAGAACATAAACTAAACTAGACTAGACTAAACTTGACAATAATCATGAACAAAGACGTTACACCAACAATACTCGATAAGAGACAATGGCAAACATGAGAGCTTAAATGCATGGACATGTGTAACCACATGACAAACAACCAATGACAAGACTAAACTAATGAACATGATAACAAGACTAATAAACTGAAAACAAGAATACCAGAAGAAACCAGGGGCACGTTCTATCTCAAATAACGGTGTGCACCATTTTGCTACGGTTTCCGGGTTGCACAACATGTTTCCTCAAAACCGTGTGAAACAGTATACAACGTGCTTTGAGGTAAGTTTTCTCTCGTTTGGTGGGTATATCAAAGGTGTTCCCCAATCAGTAGCGACGTGCATATAAACCTGCCGTATTAAAAAGGAAGTGCGCACAATAGATTCAACTACAGTCCTTTACACATGTGTCCACTGCAGTTTGGTGTATGCAACAACTGGAGACATTAGAAGAAATATTTGACTTGTCATCCTGAAATGCTAGGCAAATGTTGGATCATCATAATTAGGAACCACAGTTTCCACATATCCCTTCACTCAATTGGGATGTTCTCTGCTATTCTGGATGGCAAGGGAAGTGACAGTAACATCAAGTGTATTTTGTAGTATTAAAAACTTATTGAAAACGATTACATCAGGCACTGAAAATTCTTCGAAAAGAACACAAAGAATGGCCTTCTCAGCTGCCATAGTTGCAACGCTTGCGTAACACAACAGGGTGTTTAATGCACCACCGTTTCTGTTGAAATAATAATTTTCCTACGTTTTGTCGTAGCTGAACGTGCCCCAGATACTCACATGACAGGAACAAATGAGGGGAACAGGAAATCACATGACAAGGACACGTGACCAGAAACAGATACAGGAAGTAAACTAAAACACTTTTATTTATCCACAAAAAGAGGGATTGTCAGCCGAGATATCCAATGTTCTTTTTTTTTATTTCAACAATACAAAAATGTGCAACCAAAGTGCTCCGTGCATATTAAAAAAGATACAAACCTTTTGGTCCCAACGGACTTTCTTCAGTGTTTGTCATTGTTATTCATTTTAACATTTTATAGTTTAGTCTTGGATCAAAGTGATCACACAGAAATCATACAGAAAAGAATGAAACTCTTATATTGTCATATTATGCATTAACTGCGTTAAAAAAATGTAATGGTATTTAACATCTAACAAATCTCATTGATTATAAATGCAATAAAATTAACGGATTAATCCCATAAATTCAACATTCATGGATTCAATCAGTCTATGTAAACATTTGTCCATTTCTAAAGGTGTTAATAAGTAAAATGATTACGTTTCAGAAGCTGTCAGTACGTCAATATTGTACGTTTCGACGTCTATGCAAATGAATGTTTGCTCTTTATGTAAGAATACATCTGAATTCTCATGAGATCATGCTGAAAATGGATCAGTGTGAAGGTAGCCTAATTTGGTCTGCAAATAAAAAAATAAATAAAATGTATTATTATATAAAATGTAATAATGCTTAATTGAAAGGCCTGTAAAAAGTGGTAACCTGCAATTGTTACCTTTAGCAGCTATTTCTGCCTGTTCCAACCCTTAAAATCGACTAATCTAATGATTTCAGGTTGATTCAGTCATGTTAAATAATATTATTTTTCTTGAATAAATCCCATTAATGTACTTGCTATGATAAGAAGCACATTATTATTCAGGTTACCTGACAAAAAACTTTTCACAGTGTGCATTTAAAAAAAAATAACACAATTCCCAGACCACTTTGCCAAGCACTTTCTGTTCCCAATTTCTCATGTCATAATGGTTCAAACTTGTTGCAAAGGGAGTGACCACATGATTCAACAGAGATCAAAAGGTGTCATGAGACCTAATTTCAGTCGAGTGTGTCCAGTCAACTTGTATTGTATATTACACATTTATGGCAACACCCTTCATACCTGTGACTCAGACTCCAGTGTGCCACTGTATGAACTGCTCTTGTGTTCTTCTATTCCAGTTGGAGACCAAACTCTTCCAGATCTGAAAAAACAAAACAATAAAAGCAGTTATAGGTGAGTTAATCCATATAGCCATGTGCATCAGTGAAAACAGCCTTCCTCTCTTTAAAGGAAACTGGTAACATTATTCTTTGACATTTGGGAGTGTTCAGATTGTGCTGCAATCCTTGTGGTAGCTATTTGGTGCTGAAATTACATTTTTGTATTCATCCATCCAGAGTCATGTCATCCAGAAAAAAAAGTGCATCCAAACACTTTTATCCATTTGTCGAGCACATTTTCCCTCTCGTATGATTGCCTTCAGTTGTTCTGTTAGTAGGGGCGTTTCATGCTCTCACTGTGGGAGGTGTTGTCAAAGTTGCTGTGAAATGGGATGAAATCTAGGTGCTGGCTGTCAAAAAGTCTTCAACAAATGGAAAATCTAGTCCAGATGTTCTTTAACACAACTGACCATGATGTAAAGCAAAACATGTTTCACCTAACTTACATTGTACATGATATGTTTTCCACAGTTTGAATTCCACAGACGCAACAAAGCTAAATCAGCCAAGTTACATTTGAATTGGAAATCAATCTAATGAAGACTTTAAAGAATAAAGGTATAAATAAATCACCTAAAACTACACTTGTGTCCTACCCTCACTACAAACAGCAGAGATTTCTGAGGGGTTTTATATTATTTATATGGGGTTATGTTCAGGAATAGGGTTGGATTAGGGGATTTATAAGTATAATGAAACACATTGGGCTCTATTTTCATGTGCAAACAAAGAGCAGCATTACGTTCAATGACCGTGCTTTAAGTCTTATCCAATTTTCGTGTAATCGCTAAGACTAAATGCAAAAGTTAGTGTGGGTGGTAGTGTTTGCGCTTTCTGTGGGTGTATGTGCACAAACTGCAATTAGCTATTTTCCTGAGGAATAGGTCATTGTTTCAAAAGCACAGATTTTCCATGCATATAAAAGGAGAGTATCACTAGAAATACAGTATGCCTGACATTGAACAAGGACGCAGTTAATGCACAAAGGAACATATGTCCATATTTATATTATTTTAATTAATTGCATACAGTCCATTTACACTACCAACTTCTTCTGAATGTGCTGTCTTTGTTTATATCGCTGGTGCTTGACAGGTGATGGACTATATAATAACCCATTAGCGCTTTATGTGCGCAATTTCACCAAACCCAGACAAATTTGTTTAGTGACCTAGAAATAATTAGGCATCTTTAATGTTTCTTCTTGATATGAGATATCAAA
Source organism: Moxostoma hubbsi (assembly GCA_032164185.1). Lineage (NCBI taxonomy): Eukaryota > Metazoa > Chordata > Actinopteri > Cypriniformes > Catostomidae > Moxostoma > Moxostoma hubbsi. The sequence continues at coordinate 5,560,713 of JAVLUX010000110.1, read as the reverse complement.
CTATATTTATACTTGAACTTGAATCAGGACTTGTTCTGATTTTGTCTTTCAGATCTTATTAAACATTGCTTTCCCATGTGCCATGTGGGTGAATCTAAAATGTCTACAAAGGTCAGTGGCATGCCACATTTTGACCAAATGGAAAGTCACAGAAGCCTCCAAAGAACATCTGTAAATAACAAAGACAATGATCTTCCTCTTCCCTCTGCCTATGTGCCACTCACACCTACCCCCACACATCAATACACAGCTCTGAGCAACAAAGGAAAAGTCTGTGGCCACTCCTCTCATGGAAACTTCACCACTAAGGCATGAATGTTCCCTCTTCTGAGTTGGCATTAATGTGATGGGGTGAGGCAATGACTCACATATGAATGTCAAAGTGACTTAAGGCCATCTGGATGTGACTGATTACTGAAAGGTTTTAATACGATACTCACTCACATGAAGAGACTCGTTCAGCAGACGGCAGGCTTGTAAATGGTAGAAGTGGGAACATTCATCATGAGGGTTGAGAACCGACAAGTGATTCTTATTCAGAAGCAAAGTGCAAAAAAGTAAAATAAATAGACAACACGTTTTTGTACTGCAATGACCTCGCTGCTTGCACACAACAGAAAACATACATCACAACCAGTGTAGTTTGAATCATGAATGAAGGACTTTTATGAACGGTTTCTCTTTAATGTATCTGTCAAATAGTTATCGGTTTGAATCAGTCTAATGAATCGCTCACTGAGTCCAATTCTCTGACTCTCTGTGCTGCATCCTTGACACTGAAGTACTGTGTGTTGAGGAATGAAATGGAAAATGAGCGAGGCGGATGTAGTGGGCAAAAATGATTCAAGTGTCAGGACATAATGTTCTGTCTTGTTTCATCTCATTTACATCATGATCTGTCGTTCTATTTTCAATTCAGAATATGATGCATAATTACTGCAGGCCGTGGAAGGATGTTCAAAATCGCTGTCTTCTATCATCACTATGAGACACAAAAACAAAAACACATAACCGAAGAAAGACATCCTCTTTCTTTTGTTTTTTGTACCATCATCGAGTGGAAGAAATAAAGGATGACTGAATACTGCGCACTACACACTGAATACTGATTAATGTTCTTTAAAAATAGTAGGGTAAAAAGTACTACAGGCCACTTCAAAATTTATCTCTCAAAATATTAAATATCAACAAAAACATGCAAAATTTCCCCGATACACAAGGTCATTGTTTGCAATGAGAAAGGGTTTATTTAGAGGTCATTTGATTTTCACATGTAATCATTTTTAACATTTCCACATTTGAGATATGAAATTACCTTGTATTTTCAGACAAACGAGTTTTCTGTATTTTTCAGTAACTGTCAAATAATTGAAAGGGTGGTATTTTGGGTAAAAGTCCCTTGTGAAAAGCCAAAGATCAAGGTCATTAACACCACCAAAACACCATTATGTTGGAAAAAGAGGAAGATGCAGAATATCTGTAAACCTTGAAAAGGTATAGATTAATTGTGAAGGATGTGCAAAGTGTGTGTGTGTATTTAAGGTATAATCCATGGCTAGGTGTGCGTTAAATGATTTTAAATGCACGATGTGGAGGTGAAAAACCTTCCGACATGAAGTGGAGGTGCACTTAAATTTAACTAAATTGTTTATACCATGGTTACTTAACAAAGTTGATTAGTTACTGCTGTCATAAAGTTTTTGCAGTGCAAATTTTGATTGGACCAAATAAATAAATACGCATATAAACTTTTAAACTTTTGCATAATAACTTTTATTTTTAATTTCAATTTCATTCAAAAATTCCATCAAAATGAATTGTGTAATGTTTAACTAAATAAACTAAGAAAACAAACTATATATTTTTTTTATTTGTATTAAATTTTATTGAAGATTACTCAAACAAAATTCCATCAAACAGAATTGAGTAAAAAGTTGTTTTAACTGAATTTTGTTTAAAAAAATTACACAATTCAATTTTATGGCATATGCTATGAAATTGAAATGTATAAATCTAAAAAAAATTGTTTATTTGTAAAAATTAGTGCTGTCAGCTGATATTTTTTTTAATTGCAATTAATTGTATAATTTTTCAGAGTTAATTGATCGCAAAATTTGTCATGGTAAATCGTGATTATTATTATATAGCGCTCCTGGCCTTGAAAGCCATTCCCAAGATACTGCCAACGCTCCCGGCCATGGAGCCCGTTTCCCAGTCGCTGCCAGTACTCCCGGCCACCGAGGTGTTTCCCAGTCTCTGCCGGCACTCCCGACCACAGTAGCAGTCGACGAACTGGAAGACTGCCTCCAATCTGGGGAGGCGAGTATGTTGTCCGTTGGAGGTTGGAGGAGTGGCCGAGGACCAAGCTATGGCGTATCAGAGAACCGGCGAGTAAGTGTTTTTTTTTCCTTCTCTCTCTCCTCTCTCTCTCTCCCGCTACACGTTGGCCTTTCCCTCTCTTTTAAATTTTTAATTCTACCCCCTGTGTTTTTAATTATTGTTGTTTCTCTTTTTTACACTTTTTAGTTTTTTTTAGGATGTACTTTACTGTATAGTTACAGGGAGTACCCCCTGTGTTTTTAATTATTGTTGTTTCCCTCCCCCTGTCCCCTCACAGATTCAGGAAGGAGGCGGGAATGACCTACCAGCAGATGGGTTGGAAGGCACAATTTCAATTTCTTAAACTCTCAACCTCCACAATATTAATCTGCCGGCAGACTGTGGCTATCTGCTTTTTTACAGCAATCATGAAGCTGCGTTCATGATTCAGGTCAGTGCATCATCGGCAGCATCGAGCGCCACTTTGAAATCCACATGAAAAGATTTTCATGAAAACATTTCAGACAAAATCTCAAAATGTGTTTTGTTGATAGGACTTGAAATGCTTCTGCGGTATTAAATTGCATCTTACTTAGGCTGTAAAATACTTGATTTTCATGTCCATCTGGGCTTGTTGTGTACATTAAATAGTGTTAAGACAACCTTTTATCTATCATTTTATAACTGACACTGAATCACTCTTGTGTGTGTTTGTTGTGAGTGTGTCAGTGTAATGACTCCGGACAGACACATTACAAAGATTCCACCCTTATAACTAGGGCTTATGCTGGTTTATGCTATATTAACTGTAAATGCGTAAATCACGATTAAGAAAATTTAACGCATTAAACTTTTATAATTAATCGCATGAGTTTACACGTTAATTTTGACAGCTCTAGTATAAATGTTATATATTTATAACATAAATTTAGCCTATTTATTAGCAAAGTAGGCAAGTGTAAAGAAGTTCATGCTCACGGGCAAGAAGAGGCGAGAAACCGGCTGGACATACAAATAAAAGGTTTAATGTGAAACTCAAAAGACAAACACATAGGACGACGGACATGTCCGTGAACGATTTTTCTCACGCTCGGCCTTTAATCCTCTCGGAGGCTTGATTAGCCTAATACGGGACCGGGCGTGTTGAGTCACTCCCGGCCCTGCCCTCCACCGTGCCACAGCAAGGAAGTATTAAAGAACCTTTTACTTGTTGGTTACACCATTTAAAACATTTAAAATCAATAACAGGTATAGAGAATGTTATGTTTTTCAAATATCTATGAAACCAATGCATAAATTACAAAGGTTTCTTTCTATGAACTTGACAGATGTTTTAAACTAGATTTTTAAAAGTTTTCTAATTTTTGTTATCTCGGACAAGCTTATTTGTCAGTGACCCACAAAATACTGAAGATTTGTATATGTTGCACAGCATACACATTACACATTATCTAATGCAGGAAAAGTAAATGAGTAGTATGGAAGTATGCTATTTTGAAATAGTATAAAACTAACTGCTTCACATCTCCCCATCATCTTGTCATCACTTAATCACCACAGTCGGTCATCTTTGCTAAAATTTTCCTGTCTCTATAATTCATTTTCTCTGGTCAGGAATTTTTGATTGAATGATTCAGTTGCAATAGTTGAGGGTTTAATTTGGCTTTGCTATTTTTTTTTTTCCATTTCCATTTTCATGAAGGTGACTAATGTACAGACACTTCCAGAAAACACTGTGATGAACTGTTCAAATGGGCTTTTGAAATCTCATATTTCCCAAGCAGGTTCTTGCATGTGCAGTGAGTTTTTTGGCACTTCACTAATGCAAAAAACTGTTTTGTGTATGTTTCCACCATTGTGTCTGTGCATTATATAAATATATTAAAAATACAGTATATGTGTTAAATATATTATATATATATATATATATATATATATATATATATATATATATATTTCCCAGTCTGTCGCTCACTTCGACGTTGTGTCGAAGAAGCGACACTAGGGGTCTCTCTTGAGCGCCGAATATGCCTCTGATCTATAAAAAAAGGCCAATGAGAAGTTGGCAGACAGTATTTGCATACCCCGCCCCCGGACATACGGGTACAAAGGCGGGGAAATACGTCTGTTTCATTCAGGATTTTTCTGAGGAGCCGGAATTGGTCCGGCCACAACAGTGGCTCGGCTCAGCGACGTGGCCGGGAGGACACAACGTCTCGTTCCCTCCATCACGTTGACATTGTGTCGAAGAAGCGACACTAGGGTTCCAATTTAAATCACGCCATGCACTGAGCCGTGTACGTGTACTGCTGACACAGGAGTGGGCAGGTATTTTACATGCATAGGTGACCAGCTGTGTCAGACTGCACGTACCCTTCCCCAATGCCCCCCAAAAAGTCGTCAGAATCCTTATGGTTACCCTAGACAGGGGAACAAGGCGACGCTTGCCAACCTGGGAACGGGCCAAGCCTGGCTAGGCCTCTTTTCTCTCTAAGAAAACCTGCATCCTGCGTCCTTCAGGTCTACCGCTGCGGACCAATCTAGATGCCGGACGCAAGTTAAGATATGTTTTGCGTGAGTATTCTGAATAGGAATAGGCGCTCAAGAGAGACCTCTAGTGTCGCTTCTTCGACACAATGTCTCGTTCATCAGGGAACGGATAACCTAGACGATATACACTCACCTAAAGGATTATTAGGAACACCATACTAATACTGTGTTTGACCCCCTTTCGCCTTCAGAACTGCCTTAATTCTACGTGGCATTGATTCAACAAGGTGCTGAAAGCATTCTTTAGAAATGTTGGCCCATATTGATAGGATAGCATCTTGCAGTTGATGGAGATTTGTGGGATGCACATCCAGGGCACGAAGCTCCCGTTCCACCACATCCCAAAGATGCTCTATTGGGTTGAGATCTGGTGACTGTGGGGGCCATTTTAGTACAGTGAACTCATTGTCATGTTCAAGAAACCAATTTGAAATGATTCGAGCTTTGTGACATGGTGCATTATCCTGCTGGGGAAGTAGCCATCAGAGTATGGGTACATGGTGGCCATAAAGGGATGGACATGGTCAGAAACAATGCTCAGGTAGGCCGTGGCATTTAAACGATGCCCAATTGGCACTAAGGGGCCTAAAGTGTGCCAAGAAAACACCCCCCACACCATTACACCACCACCACCAGCCTGCACAGTGGTAACAAGGCATGATGGATCCATGTTCTCATTCTGTTTACGCCAAATTCTGACTCTACCATCTGAATGTCTCAACAGAAATCGAGACTCATCAGACCAGGCAACATTTTTCCAGTCTTCAACTGTCCAATTTTGTGAGCTCTTGCAAATTGTAGCCTCTTTTTCCTATTTGTAGTGGAGATGAGTGGTACCCGGTGGGGTCTTCTGCAGTTGTAGCCCATCCGCCTCAAGGTTGTGCGTGTTGTGGCTTCACAAATGCTTTGCTGCATACCTCGGTTGTAACGAGTGTTTATTTCAGTCAAAGTTGCTCTTCTATCAGCTTGAATCAGTCGGCCCATTCTCCTCTGACCTCTAGCATCAACAAGGCATTTTCGACCACAGGACTGCCGCATACTGGATGTTTTTCCCTTTTCACACCATTCTTTGTAAACCCTAGAAATGGCTGTGCGTGAAAATCCCAGTAACTGAGCAGATTGTGAAATACTCAGACCGGCCCGTCTGGCACCAACAACCATGCCACGCTCAAAATTGCTTAAATCACCTTTCTTTCCCATTCTGACATTCAGTTTGGAGTTCAGGAGATTGTCTTGACCAGGACCACACCCCTAAATGCATTGAAGCAACTGCCATGTGATTGGTTGATTAGATAATTGCATTAATGAGAAATTGAACAGGTGTTCCTAATAATCCTTTAGGTGAGTGTGTGTGTGTGTGTATATATATATATATATATATATATATATAGATATATACACATATATATATTTTTTTAACAATTACATTTCGAAAGATAATGAAAACTATTTTTTTCTTTGGAATAACATGCTTTGATTAATAGTACAAAAATTATTAATATTAATAACGATAAGACAAAGAACATAAAAAACAAAGAAAGTAAATTCCCCTTCCCTTTCAAAATGAACAAAACAGAGATTACTGATCACTTCAAAACTAATCGCTTTTTATTTCAGACACTAAGAGGTACTTGACTATTACTAATGGGCTGTTATTTGTCTGGAGGAGTGCTCAAATAACTTCCACAGACAAGATCAATGACATCATCACCCCACCGGCTCCCCCATTCCTTTGATATTCCCTTTACAACCAAGGGAAGAACTTTAAATGGCAAATGTAGGTCTTCCCTCTGTTTCTCTGAGCTTTCAAATCCACACACAAATCCCTTATTCATGAGTCATTGTCCATTAAGCAGAGCTGGGACTGAGAGCTTTGTCCTCGTTTTCTCTTTCCCTTAATTCCTTTTTTTTATTTTCTCCGCTTCCTTGCTCTTTCATGACCTGAGTCTTATGACTCACTCGGTTTTAACTTGCTGGCACAGCAAGCTGTTTCCGACAGCTCCGTGACTGGTGGAAACAATTTTTTGTCATTCTGACTCTCTGCCTTTACCAGACTGCAGCTTTCCTTAAAGAAGAATAGGAGGTGGAGGATATACAGAACAATTCCCAGCAGCTGTTGTCGGTCCTCATGGTGGCCATAGGAGTTTGAGCATATGCTGCCAGGGTGAGTTTGTATGACATGTTACAAAAGACCTTCATGATGAGTACTGGAAAAATATCTGGCACATCCGATAACAAAACACTGATGTCATTAACTCACCATATGTTTGCACATTTAAAATCTGCAACTGCTTTCACACAAAAATCATGATTCATCAATAAGTTCACACTTAAATATACTCTAAATTAAGATAACATTTAGAACCAGCTCAAACCACACAAATCATCCTGATATCATGAAAAATAAATGATTAAATTAATGCTCTATCGAGTTTTAATTCAACAAAACCTACCACCCTTCCCTATACCTAAAACCTAACCAATAGTGTCAAAAGCAAATGTTAAATAAAATAAGAAACTTCGGAAGCAACCACATCATGTTGTGTTGCTTCTGTGACACTTTAGGCTCACCCGTTGACTCATGTGCTCTTCAGGACTCATACCCCAATCCTTAATATTGCATCAGTTCAGCTACTGTACAATTTGGCCACAAACAAGCTTGTAAATGAAGTTGTTTATGTATTGCAAACGTTAAAATGTGTCGCCTTACAAGTCATGCGCTAAAGTAAAAGGGTTCAGATGTCATAAGACAGCATTATGTGAAGAACAGAGCGAAAAGTAACTGTTAATCTGCCCTTTTACTTGTAAATTGTGTGAAAGTAATTAAAAGTGGTTGTTGTAGCACCTATAGTGTTCATTTCGGAAAACTGCCGAGATACAGGTTGGAAAAAGGAGTAAGAACTAATGTATGTGTCTAGGCACCTTTTGTGAATCTAGCTTAACTGTGAGAACAAAAGCACACAACTTGTACATAATTATTAGTGAATGAGACTCTCGCAGAGAAATCGTACAGAATTGGCTAAATCATATTCAATAAACAATAACTCTCTTCCATTATACAAAACATACTCTTTATGCTTCAAATCATCCTTACAGACTCTGCTCTATGGTTAGATTTATATATGGGGTTTGTTTAGGGCATACATTTAATAAGCATGTTCAAAATGTCTTACACGCGGAACTTTCGCTTACTTCCACATTGCACATCCTTGTATGATTTCAGAAGAACGAACTTGTATGATTTCATACGATTTTGCCAACACTTCTCATGATATCGGGTTGGATCTTGTTGTAGAGACTGTCATTGAATGGTGCATCCAAAGATAAAAGACTGAGAGGCGCTATTGACCCTATGTCACTGGGAAATCATACTGCAGACCCTGAAAATGGGGCAGCCGAGCTGAAAGTTTGACCCAGGCCTCAACAATAAGGATGGCCTGGGGCCAGTGTAAGAGAGTTTCGGGTTAGTTGATGAAACTGTCAGTTGCCCTCTCGGGCCAATGCTTGCACCCTTGTGTTCCAACTCTCTTGCATTCATGTGTTATAACGTATGCCTTTCTGTGAATTCTGCAGATGTAAATATGTCACAAATGTAATGTTATGTATCTGGCTGGCATACCTGTAGATGAGGTTTGTTTGTAATTGCGAGAGTCTCACATAGCCAGACCTTCGATTGAATTAAAAATTAAGGTCTATTCTTGAATTGTTTTCCTTACAAACGTTCAGTGATAAAATATGTGTATGGTGGCTGCTCTGGTTCTACACTGCCAGCATAGATGTGTCTGTAAACAACAAGTTATTTACATCCTGGTTCCTAACATATTTGACATGTCTGCACAGCAATTCATTTGACTTAGAATTTATGGCTGGATTTTGGATAAGGCAAAAATATTGTGGCATAAATCAATAACAGTAAATCAGGCCTGTGCAACTGGCAGCCTGCAGTATCTTTGAATATGGCCAGTCAGACAATATTAGATTAATGATTGATTTTAGTACATAGAAAAAGTGTTCATGTGAAGGTTGCATTCAGGTTAGGGTGTTATTACTGCTTTCTGCCAGTAGAATTCACTTGTTCAAACAGTTAATGTTCACCAAAATGAGTAATAAAACAAGAATATTTACTATGAAAACCGTGTTTTCCAGTTGGAATTTGAACAGATTTTCTGTTTTTACACCACTACTTATGGCAACATCAGAGCTGCTCTCATCACAGATTTAAAAGGTAAATTTGGCAACTCACCTTATTTTGTCATCAGATTACTGTTTTGCAAAGAATGCTTTAAAAATGTACAAAGAGATTTTCACTGTTCTAACAATAAATCATTTCCATTGAACACTGGATCTGTTGAACAAATGATACATACAAGCATGATGATTGATATGAAAAAATATCGAAAAATAGAAATTGCCATATTACAATTTCAATCTTAATTCAATCAATCATGTAGCCTATAGATACAGTAATTGCCACTTTCACAACTGTCACGTACATTTATGGCCTTTTTTCTGCATTAACATGAGAATGAGACAGAAAAAAAATCAATACTACGTGTTCTCAAGAGTGCCAACCCTTCAACATATTGTGGCTATTATTATTTCAATATTGTGCGTTTTAATTCACAGAGTTTTTACAAAGTAAGCTACTATTTATTTATAAATAAACCATCGTGTTTCATATCAAAGTTTTTATGCTTATAACCAATATGCCGGTGTTTTTAATTTGGCCAATAACTGGACGATAAATATATGCAGCCGTTTCATTGGTGCATTCCTACTTTAAAACAAATCTGTGACAGTGTGAAAATCACTAAAAGGATCTATGCTGTTTTGCTCATGCTTGCATAAATCAAAAATAACTGTTTTCAGTAGAAACTGCTAGGGAATCCACGATGGAGATTGCATGTCAGATGTTTTATATTCAGTATTGTTACTGAAGAGAATATTTAAATTCCGGTGATATTATTTGGATTTTAACTTTGAGTTAAAATGTATTTTCATGAGAGCGCAAAGCCATTGTATTTATGATCTAATTTGTATTGGTATTTTTCCACCAGTTTTAAGTCACTGCAATGGAGTGCGATAGAAGTTGGAGAGAGTAAAATGTTTGGATTTGGTATGATTTTTTGGACTTTATTTTTGTTGCATAATTGGACGCAGATGGTGCCGGAGAAGAACATCAAAATTAAATTGCACCTGACCCAGCCTATTTGCACCTTGCACCAGACCCACTTGTGTCTAGCCTTATCAAATCCCTTTATTGTCACTCAACCATATACACAAGTGCAACAAGTGGGTGAAAGTCTTGGGTGTGGTTCCAAGCAACATACAGTAGATATATGACAATTACAATAAACATCTGATTTACACATAACACAGTTTACACATTTGTTACACAACACAATATACACCTAATAATAAGCAAAATACAGTATACACAAAATAAATAGACTGTGTACAAAAAAATTATAATATACAGTATACACAAAATTAGAAGACTGTATACAATAAAAATACACTGTACCCCCGCTAGTGCGGGTCCTGATGCTGCGATAACACCTGCCTGATGGTAGCAGTGAGAGCAGCCCATGGCTCGTGTGGCTGGAGTCTCTAATGATCCTTCGAGCTTTTTTCATACACTGCCTGGTATACAGTAGATGTCCTGGAGGGAGGGAAGCTCACCTCCGATGATGTGTCTGGCAGTTCGCACCACCCTTTGCAGTTCTTTGCGGTTGAGGGTGGTGCTGTTGCTGTACCAGGCGGTGATGCAGCCAGTCAGGATGCTCTCTACAGTACTGGTGTAGAACCGTGTGAGGATGTGGTGGTTCATTCCAAACTTCCTCAGCCGTCTCAGGAAGAAGAGGCGCTGGTGAGCCTTCTTCACAACAACCTCATTGTGGACGGAACATGTGAGTTCCTCAGTGATGTGGACACCGAGGAACATGAAGCTGCTGACTCTCTCCACCAGTGCTCCATTGATGGTGATGGGGCTGTGTTCTTTTCTCCTGAAGTCCACCACAAGCTCCTTAGTCTTGCTGACATTGAGGGAGAGGTTGTGCTCCTGACACCAGCGCGTCAGAGTGTGCACCTCCTCTCTGTAGGCTGTTTCATCATTGTCAGTGATCAGACCTACCACCGTCGTATCGTCAGCAAACTTAATGATGGCATTGGAGCTATGTGTTGCCACACAGTCATGTGTGTACAGGGAATAAAGGAGTGGGCTGAGAACACAGCCCTGCGGGGCTCCAGTGTTGAGGGTCAGTGATGAGGAGATGTTGCTGACCATTCTAACCACATGGAGTCTGCATGACAGGAAGTCCAGGATCCAGCTGCACAGTGAGCTGTTTAAACATAGAGCCCGGAGTTTCTCAACAAGCTTGGAAGGCACTATGGTGTTGAATGCTCACATTCTCACATGTGTGTTCCTTTTTTTCCAGGTGGGAGTGAGCAGTGTGTAGTGTAGATGCAATGGTATCATCAGTGGAGCAGTTGTTGCGGTATGCAAACTGCAGTGAGTCCAGTGAGAGAGGTAGCAAAAAGCAGATGTAATCTCTATTTAGTCTCTCAAAGCATTTGCTGATGATGGGGGTCAGATCGACAGGATGCCAGTAATTTAAGCAAGTGATTTTTCATTACTTTTGTTTTAAAGCATATGGGGACTACAGACAAGGAGAGGGAAAGGTTAAATATGTCTGTAAGACACCAGCCAGTTGGTTCGCGTACACTCTATGACGTGGCCTGGAATGCCGTCTGGACACACAGCTTTACGGATATTCACCGAAGGATCGGCTTATATCCGCTACAGTGACGGAGAGTGAACTAATCTCTGTAGCTTTGGCCACAAGAGCTCTCTCTGCGAGGGCAGTGTTATTCCCTCGAAACAAGCATAAAAAGTATTTAGCTCATCCGGTAGAGAGGCAGCAGTGTTCTTGGCAGAGTTTTTATTCCCTTTGAAGTCTGTTATAATATTAATTCCCTGCCACATGCTTCTGGAGTTGGTGGTATTGAACTGTCCTTCAATCTTGTCCCTGTACTGGCGTTTGGCTGCTCTGATTTGTGGAACATCGCATTTAATCCATGCATGAACATCGCTATTAATTCATGGTTTCTGGTTAGGATAGATCTGTATAGTTTTGGTCAGCACTATGTCATCTATGCACTTCCAGATGAAAAACGTTACACTATCAGCGTAGACCTTGATGTTGTCATCAGAGGCGGACCGGAACATCTCCCAGTCCACGTGATCAAAACAGTCTTGTAGTATAGAATCTGATTGGTCTGACCAGCAGAAGTATAATAGCAGACAATAAAAAATAAATATGAATACAATATGAATTACAAACTGCATTGTGGTGCACAGTTCTCTCTATAACAATTTGGTCCAATTTCCAAATGGCACAGACGAACTAGACCTTTGATTTGCGGTGTTTGCATCAATATTACGATTTGAACAAATCTGTAACCATAAGAATTCAACTTTGGTGCATAACCCGTCCCGTATAATGGAATTGGATGATTTTTGCCTGGTAGATGTTAAAATGGGGGGGGGGGGGTAGTTCCTTATATTAGACTTATACTTAAAGAGGAATCATTTAAAGGTGGGCTCTTTTGAATTGGGGCAGTAAGCATCAACGATCTAGCAATCACCCAGAACACCCTAGCAATGAGCAAAACCACGAAAACCACTTACACTGCAAAAATATTATTTTATTTGAATTTTGTATTCCCATAAAATATAAACATACTTTTATTGCATATATGCAACTTTAAGATATTAATTGATGGAACAGACTGAATTTGAACATTCAAAAGCTAAAATGTGACCAATTTGATGAGAAACTAATGATAAAATATAATTTGTAAAATTAATATTTTTGAATTGTATCTAGAAAGTTTGCCTACAAGGTTCCTTTATAATTAAGAGCATTAGCTGAGAGAGAGAATTTCTTTCATACAGTGGTAAGGAAAAGTATGTGAACCCTTTGGAATGAGCTGGTTTTTTGCATTGATTGGTCATAAAATCTTCATCAAAATCTAGACAAACACAATGTGCTTAAGCTAACAACACACACACAATTATAATCTTTCATGTCTTTATTGATCACATCCCATTAAACATTCACAGAGATGTGAAAAAGTAAGTGAACCCTTGGATTTAATAACTGGTTGATCCTCATTTGGCAGCAATAACCTCAACCAAGTGTTTCCAGTAGCTGCGGATTAGACATGCACAACGTTCGGAAGTAATTTTCTCTTGAGGTCAATTCGCAGCATCTCTGTTAAGGGTTAAGGTCCGGGCTCTGACTGAACCTTTTCTTTTTCTGAAGCCATTCTGCAGTGGATTTACTTCAATGTTTAGGGTCATTGTCCTGCTGAATCACCCAACTTATACTGAGCTTCAACTGGCGCACAGCCACCCTGACATTATCCTGCAGGATATCTTGATAAAATTGGGAATTCATTTTTCTCTCGATGATGGCAAGCAGTCCAGGCAAAGCAGCAAAGCAGCCCCAAATCATGATGTTCCTTCAGTTGTACTTCACCAATGGGATGATGTTTTCATGTTGGTATGCAGTACCCTTTTTAATCAATACGTAGTGCTGCATGTTCTTCGCAAACAGTTCAACCTTAGTTTCATCAGTCCACAAAGCATTTGTAGTGTCATGGTGGTCTATTGCAAACTAGCAGGAAGACTCTGGATCCTTACGCTTTTTTCAATCAGGCATCTCATCCAATCACAATACAGCCTACACCTGTTTCTATTGTACGCATACTTCCATTGTTTTCAGTCACGAGCATCTTAGTGAAACACACAATCATGGCACACGCTATGCCTTGCTTTTCCAAGAAATTGTCATTTCATGTTGGATTATTACTCTCCGTGATGTTCATATTCCTCAGCACATCTTGGTGTCCATCAGGAAAATACCCTAAGTTATCAGTCTATTCTTGTTTGGGGGAACAATTGTCAATGCAAATAGCTGGATGTTGAGATATCATCTATTCTGCATGCCCACTGACACCGGTAGGCATTGCTCATTATTTAATTAACAGCACAATGTTAATTAGTTAACTACAATATTAAGTGCAAACATGACTTAGTACTTGGTGGCAAAACCCTTGTTGGCAATCACAGAGTTCAGATGTTTCTTGTAGTTGGCCACCAGGTTTGCACACATCTCAGGAGGGATTTTGTCCCACTCCTCTTTGCAGATCTTCTCCAAGTCATTAAGGTTTCGAGGCTGACATTTGGCAACTCGAACCTTCAGCTCCCTCCACAGATTTTCTATGAGATTAAGGTCTGGAGACTGGCTAGGCCACTCCAGGACCTTAATATGCTTCTTCTTGAGCCACTCCTTTGTTGCCTTGGCTGCGTGTTTTTGGTCATTGTCATGCTGGAATACCCATCCACGACCCATTTTCAATGCCCTGGCTGATTTGACGGTACATGGCCCCGTCCATCGTCCCTTTGATGCGGTGAAGTTGTCCTGTCCCCTTAGCAGAAAAACACCCCCAAAGCATAATGTTTCCACTTAATGTTTGACGTGGGGATGGTGTTCTTGGTGTTCTCAGAGTCTTTTCTGATAAAAATGCTTTTGTTGGAAAGCAGCGGCATGTGGGTGTCCTGCCATGGACACAAAGCCTGTTTAATGTTCTCAGTATAGTAGAATCAAAACAGAGATGCTAACCAGTTGTAATGATTCTTACAAGTCTTTAGCTGTCAATCTAGTGTTTTACCTCATTGAGTATTCTGTGGTATGCCCTTGTGAGTCATCTTGGCTGGACGGCCACTTCTAGGGAGAGTAGCAAGAGTACTAAAACATTTATAGACAATGTATCTAACTATGGAAAGATGAATATCTCAGCTCTTCAGTATAACTTTTTAACCCTTTCCAGCTTTATGCAAAGCAACAATTCTTGATCATAGGTCTTCTGAAATCTCTTTTTTGCAAGGCATGGTCCACGTCAGCAGATGCTCCTTGTGAATAGTAAACTTAAAATGTTTGAGTGCATTTTATTTGTCAAAGTAGCTCTAACTCAAACCTCCAATCTCGTTTCATTAATTGGATGCCAGGTTTGCCAACACCTGAATCTAATTTGCTTTTGTTGACATCTTTAGCCTAGGGGTTCAATTACTTTATCCACAGCACTGTGAATGTTTAATGGGATGTGTTAAGTTTGTGTGTTGCTAGCTCAAGCACATTGTGTTTGTCTATACTTGTGACTTTAATGAAGGTGAGATCACATAACAAATTAATACAGAAAACATATTATCATACTATTTCAGAAAACAAATTCTGTCCATATCTTCAAAAGGGCTCCGTAGATTTAGGCTTAAAAAAAAAAAAAAATAGTAGCATGTCACACAGTCATATACAGGCTTCTGTTTGCATCATTCATTGATATTTCTTCTTCTTTCAGATTTGTCTCTCACCTTCTGAAGACCTGGGTGTTGTCCTTAGTCTAATTATTTGGTTTTATATTGTCTTATGGGGGAATAGGTTAAATTAGGTTCTTTTTCTATATGGGGTAAGCTCCGCTCCCCTGCCGTCATCACCTCTGTCAGGATCTGATGGTTCAAGCAAGTATCTGCCTCCTTTCAAGAACTATACACTTCCACAGTGAGGAAAAGGACTGGAAAAATCACTCTGGACCCCACTCAACCAGCCCACTTCCTTTTTGAACTGTTGCCTTCTGGACGGTGTTACAGAGCACTGAGCACCAGAACCGTCAGACACAGGAACAGTTTTTCCCCTCAGGCTATCCATCTCATGAACAGTTAAAACTGCCCCATTGAGAATAATTATGTGCAATTCACAGCTTAGTCTATTTATATTCAGCCAACATATCCAACCTCTTCTGCCATTACATTCCCTTGCATCTCTATATAACAGATTTGTATTTGTATATATATATATATATATATATAGACTATATATTAGTCTTATTGTGTATTTCAAAATATACATATATTTTCTATTCACGTTTTATTTATATTACATTTTGTTTATTATCTCTGTCTTGTTGTTGTATTGTTTGTGCACTGGAAGCTTCTGTCACCAAGACAAGACCTTGTATGTGTAGGCATACTTGGCAATAAAACTCATTCTGATTCTCTAGTGTAAATGAATGAGGATATACTGAAGTAAAGTACGTTTTTGTGATGCGATCAATTGTTGAGGGAAATAAGTTCCCACTTGAGCGCTCAGTAAACACAACCCAGGGTCTCCTTAAATAAATTTACTACCTCTGTGTGAATGTACCACTAAGTGTCCAAAGCTGATATATGAGCAGTTCTACCAAGAGGTCAGGGCTTTTCCAAGTAACAAGAGCAGCTTGCTCAGAGAACACATACCAAATATGGTAAGACGTAGCATATGATGCCTCTCAGTGAATCTCACACTGAAATGAATTTTGTTTGTGTGAGAAGGATCCTGCCTGTTATCATACTGTCATTTCTATAGCATAACCAGGAGTGCTGACAGCTTAAAAGTTCACCTAAAAATGAAAATTCTGTCATTTACTCTCACATGTTGGTCCAAACCAGAACTTTCTTCTGTGGAACACTAAAGGTGTAACAAAAAATATTTGGACTCTTTTGGACACTTAATTCACAGTTACAGTGAGGCAGATTGAAAGATCATATTGCATTACCTGCTGATAACCAGAACAAGCTGATCTGTGCAGGCTTTGATGCGGTTCTGGGCCTCCATGTGTGTCATGCTCTCTGTGCTATCTCCATTGATGGCCAGGATGGTGTCTCCCGGGCACAGGTCGCTCAGTGCTGCTTTACTTGCAGGTGTTATCTGACAAAAGCCAAACAGAAGAACAGTTAAATAAGCACCACACCCAAGCCAAACACTGCGGTGCCTGGAGCCACGGCTGCCATTACAGATTGAATGCTAGATCGATAACACATGAACAATCACTCAGTTTACTGATTATTGTGGTGACTACTCCAGGTGAGACACCCAAGGAGGTCTATAATTCCAGGAGAAAACAGTTAGTATTCACATTCATCTCAGTGGCAATTGCTTAAATTACACGATTTGACACCTGAGATCCAATAAAAGTGAATGTTGACTGAGGCTGTAAGTCCCTTTTATATTCCACAAAAGAAAGAAACTTATACTGAGCTTTATTTTCATGACCACACTACACGAAAAAACCATGTGCTCTGTCTTATCCAATTTTTGGTGAGAGCGCTAATTCTAAGCTAAATTTCTGAGCCAGCATAAGCACAAGCAGGTACAGGTGGCAGTACTTGCACTATCTGTGGGTGTATGCACGCAAACTGTGGGTGTATTGTATGTTAATAAAGTGGTGCAAAGTGCAATTGACTATTTTCCTGAGAAATAGCCAGTCACAGAGCAGGGGGTTCCTCAAGGCAGGAACAATGGAACATGTGAGACAACATGTGAGAGAGTTCTCAGCAAGAATGTATTTATTGCGTGAAAGAACATAAAACAGAAATGGTCCAAAATTTCTGTTCTTTTAATTCATTGCATACAGTCCATTTACAATACCAAATTCTTCTGAATAGACTGTCTTCATTTTGTATCGAAATTGTTGGACAGGGAATGGAATATATATTAGGATGCAGATGGTGCAATAACCAGAGAAGAACCTCAGAATTAAATTGCACTTGACCCAGCCCATTAGCGCTTTTCTCACGCAATTTTGTCAACCCATTTACGCCTAGACTTAGTGCATGCTTGCACGAAAATATAAAAACTTCATGGCCATATCCATGGAATTTGTGCATATGACATATGACTTAAAATAGGGACCAATTGTTTATTTCAGAACAATAAATACTTCCATAATGTATACTTACAATTGTACTTAACACATTGGAATAATTAATATTTGTATTTATAAATTCATACATTTGAATTTGAATCCTTTTTTATCTGACAATTGGGGGAGGATGCTCAGTTGTCATGAAAATAATGGCATAAATTAATTCATGCACAATATAATGTCTTTTTAGGCTACTTTCTTTTCATTTTGATGTCAAATATAAGCCAGACATTTTCTAGGCAGGTTTCATAACATTCAGCCAACATAGAACAGCACTTTGTTCTATGAAATAAACCGAAAATGACTTAATTCCTTCAAAAATAAAAAATGTAGATTCTCTAAAATGTTGTTTGAAACAGTCGCAACTGTTAGACATTCATCTGAGACATGTGTCTAACAGAAAGCAGAGCTGGCTCTGTAAATCTTCAACACTCATGTTTTCTGACTGTGTGGAGGCTGTAAGAGATGATCTCCAGCAGAGGTGTTGACCTTCTGCAACTCATGTTCTCCACACATGACAACAATTATAAGTCAATGATATCCTCAAACACACTCTTATCACACATCCTGCCAGCACTACTGGGATTTTAGATCCCACAAACTGAAGTTGAATTAATGATTTGGCTATTCCATCCAAATGGGGATAAAACTATTACGAAGACGGCTGTGTTTTGGAGCATTCTGAGTTGATTCACTTTTAAATTTTTAATGTTCATGTGCACCTTTAAGTATTCAGAGAGCTCTAAAGGTTGCACAAAAGAACAGTTTAAACTTTCCATCAGGAAGCTAATAAAAAAAAATAAAAAAAGGAAAGAAAAGTTTTTAGTTCGTAAATAAGGTACACAACGATGAACTGTCTGTGGCTAACCTGAAATGAGTATGGCCACTAAGAGTAATTGTCTTTACATAGCCCACCTCGGAGTCATTAACTACACAACTCATTTACTTCACTACTTCATCAAACAGACTTTAATTAGCCAAGCACACAATTAAAACCCCCAATATTTAGAAAACAGAAGCTCTTTGCCTTGTAAATAAGGTTAATTCCTCCCATTTAACAAACCTTCTTACAATTTGCATGGCTGCTTATACTAACTGTAGCACACATGTTGTTTTATCATGGTTAACCCTGCTGAGAAAATTACAAGTCACTGAGCACAAATTATGTGACATGACCTCACTGGAGGGCTTGTCAGGTTATGATATAGGTTTAGACATTCATCTAAGAATAATCAAGTTAGTTCTGGCCAAGAAAAATCCATGGTTGGGATAAATATCTAGGGAAAACATTGGACATACACTACAAAACTTGCCAGTGTAGACAGAATGATGAGGAGAGAGGTGAGGTTTACTCGTCAGGCTTAAAATATGAGCAGAATTCTGTATATTGTTTCATTATTTCAGTGGGGATCCTATGAAACCCCATAGCTATGTACAGTCGAAAAAGGTAAATACAAGCATCACACTTAAACACATACATTTCTTTTTCTTTACATTTGATTTTTTTTTAAAACATTTGGTCTATTATTGAAAAAAACCTCATTCAGTACCATTACATCGCACCAGTCGAAAATAAAGTTTGTTTCTAACACCTCACGCAACCTGACCAACACAGGCTCAGACACTGAGACGACATGTCAAGAATACATATTTTTCATCATCTATGTCTTTAGAGTCTGTATCACAGGGATTGGTGTCACAGTCTCCTGAGAAAGATGAATCGTCATCACAATCTTCTGTTTTAACCCATGAAGTGCCAGCGAAGACATGATCGTCCAGCTTCTTGTTTATAAAATCACAGACGTCTCCGAATCGTACATTTGGGGTTACGCCATTCCATATGATAATGGACAGAGGTGAGTCTCGGACAGCTAACACTCTTCCAAACGTGTGTATAGAAATAACACCAATCTTTTTCCACAAAAAACAACGGCAGATTGTCGAACGAGACATCATCAACTTCCCTTGACGTTACATGCATTTTTATTCAACTCGAATCTGGCTAAATTGTTACCAGATATGGGAAACTCACGCTTCACAATGTTTGAAGTGGACAGATTCAGCTAATTCTTGCGCTTCGGGGCAAAACCCAACCCTTTAGGTAATTGAACTTTCACTCGCACCGGAGAAACAGCCATGGTCACCAACCTTCAGAATATTTTCTGAATGTGCTGACATGTCCACTCATCTTTTAAACTATTCGACACATGCTTATTAGTCGCAACCATCTGTCAAAGGTCAAACCAATGATCAAACCAGAGGTCAACAAACACACATCCTCTCAAGCTTTATCAGATGTAAAACAGACATCCAATCAAAACATCCGGTTTATTGTTATATCTCAAACAGACATCCGGTCTACTATATTGTTATTGTTATCAAACATAAACATCTGTCAGCTACTTCTGGCCACACCCCTTCATCAATCAAAGTGACATATGCCATCCTATATCACTACTACCATGGCTAAACTATGGTAACTGTTGAAAACCATCATTAATCCTTATGAAAATTAACCATGATTTACTACAGTAACCATAGTTTATTCATGGTATATGTAGTAAACCATAGTAATCACAAGATTAACCATGGTTACTACAGTCATACTACAATAGTACTATAGTAAAACAATGGTTAATTTATTGCAAGGGAACGCAAAACCCAATGCAACGGAATGCAAAATTATTTCAGAAAATAAATTCCCTCCCTGTCTCGT
Organism: Moxostoma hubbsi; assembly: GCA_032164185.1. NCBI lineage: Eukaryota > Metazoa > Chordata > Actinopteri > Cypriniformes > Catostomidae > Moxostoma > Moxostoma hubbsi. Next base: position 5,540,324 of record JAVLUX010000110.1, on the reverse strand, counting down.
AAGGGTACAATACCACGATTTTAATAGCAGTTCACAAAATCTCTATGGTTTTAATGTCCTCCAAGCCTTCACTATGACAAATGCTCAACCTTTTCATCCCTCTGTTTATAGAAAGACCTTTGTCTTTGTGATGAAAACTAGGGGAGGACTTGTGACACAGTCTTGTGCTTCAAAATTTCCTAGCTGCTACTTAATCTCATTTTGAATAAAGTTACTCACGTGGCTTTCTGGAATGTGGCTGTGTTACAAATGCAGGGACTGTGGTCAATGCATTTCAGCATTCTATAATGACTGCAATGCCCTTACAGAGCAATAACAAGAGGACAGACCAGAATGTGATAAATTACCCCTATGAAATCCCCAAGGGAGTCAGCCAGTTATTGAAGATCAACAGGGTAAATAAGTTTATGAATGATCACATATGCTGAACTGGTTCAGAGATTAAATCTTCACAATTACTCATTTCTCAACTGTCATATTTTTTTAGTAAAGATGATATACTTGGCAAGAAGTAGTGAAAGTATTGCTTCATCCTAGCCTCTGGATGTTATGGGGCTTGTGAGTTCCTGTCAATGAATGACAACATTTGTCAGTCTAGACATCCATTGACAGTTTGTTAACTATTGCATTTGGCAATGATTTAACAAGCATTTACCTGGTCAGTGTCATTTTCAACAGGAAAACACCAAATGTTTATGCAAATAGCTCAGGCACAATTATATTTTGGTCCAATGATCCAAAGTTGTGAAGACCCTTAAATCTTTACCAATTATGCCTATTAATTATAAAAGCCTGAAGATGTAGTACAAAATAATTAATAAGCATGACTTCCGAGTTTTATCACTAGTACACAATGGCTCTGTTCCAAACCTAGTGAGCTTTCTTGCTGTCTACTGCCTACATAGGCAACAACCAAACTCAAATGGAACTTCATAAGTGACTGATTTGGAAAGCTCTACATAGGCAGCAAACCATACACTGTTTCTCAATCCACAATCTGCACATTTTGGATGTCTCCCTTATTTGACACAAAATTCAGACCATGGAGCGCTCTACCAATTAGCTAATCAGTAGAATCAGGATTGTTAGACCATGTTTACACCTGGTTCCAATCACATGTGGTCAGGAGAGACGTCGTTGTTTACACCTGGTCGCTAAATGCGTCTACTATGACCACTTGTGTTTGGATTTGGAGGGGAGAAAATCTGATTTCACGACGACATGCATCAATCACTGTGTTACAGTTTTCTGCATGATATTAAAATCCAACAAAGTCAGAAAAGACAAAGAATGTGCCAAAAAAAACGTGCAACATTTCAAGCAGAATTATTAGTTACTGGAATTTCTTGTATTAACTTGAGCTTAAGATGTTTGTGCTTCTCATCTGTCTCGCTGCATGCTGATATCAGACACACTGAAGAAGATCTGTGAAGTTCTCGTGCTTGTGTATGTATTCACTTTTCCGAATATTCCGATCAGATGGTTATTTCCTTTTAAGCTGGCAAAGTTGAAACTCTTGTTTTGGCGCAGTGGTTGATTGACAGCTGAAGGGGTGGTGCTTCACTGCTGTCTGGAATGCATTCAGGATGATTAGCATTTACATGTCAAATGTGATGTTGTCACATGTGTTTTTGACTACATTCGTATGTAGTTTTACGGATCCGCTAACAAAACATTTTAGACCCCATTTAGACCTGTATTTAGGGTTGGTGTAAACAGGGTCTTAGATTAAGGATTATCCAAAACGTGTATGATTTAAGAATTGAGAAACACTGAGCGTGTTTTACATGAACATCAATACACTGATAAATACCAAAAATCAGCTTATTAAAAAAATCTGACAAAGCAAAAATCATTGGCTTGTTCTTTGCTTTTGATGTCAAATCGTAAACACTCAAGCGCACATCGCATATGCACATTGGATAAGCCGGTAAAAACAAAGGTAAAGGTGTTAATATGTAATGTGTAATCGGTGAAGTGGGCAAAAATCTACCTGTGTTGATCGGTTTATGCTTAAAGAATTTATGATCTTAACATGATAAAGGAAAACGGTTTAAAGCGTTTACATTACCACACATGCTCGGCTTACTTAGCATGAGATCATGAACGTAAACATCGTATACAGTGACTTATGTCATACACTGGGCATCGACTATTTGTGGACAAATGAGGAGCACATTATATAGCTGTTGTGAATGTGAACTTATCAACAAACAAAATCTTCATGCAATTGTCCTCCAAAATAAAAGCTTGACAGTTTAAAACTCTTTGATTTAACTGGACTGCATAGCAATAACATGCGCAAGTTAAGATCTTATAGCAGAAATATATTACATATATTGTACAATAATAAATATAATAATAAATATTATATTACAATATTACAATGATATAATTTTAAAGTTTACTGGTATCCAAAAAATAATGATGATGCATAGTGGACTGAGACCCTATCACGAAATGGACAAAAACAGTTTGTTTTCTCTTTGCTCCACTGTTTTATTTATTTATTTGTTTTTTTGTTTGTGGAAGAAGAGAAAAAGTTCTTGAGTTTGGTTCATTTTTAAGGAGGACTCAAGTATGAACCCTTAAACAGTAGACAAAGGGCCCTATTTTTGTGAGTGCGCAAAGCGCAGCGGTACGTGTTTCGATTGTACACATCGTCTTATCCAATTTTGTATTGCTAATTCTAAGTGTAATTTTTGTGCCAGCGCAAAGCGCAAGTGGGCCTGGGTGGGAGTGTTTGTGCTATCTGTGGGTGTACTCATGAAAACGCGGGTGTCTTTTATTGTAATGGAGTGGCACAAAGCGTGATTTGCTATTTTCCTGAGAAATAGGTCATTTCAAAAACATGTCTGTTTTCAGCGCAAAGTCTAAAGTTAGATCATGCATTTGCAGTTTGGAGATTCCACCAGTAGTTGCTAATAAATTTCATAAATATAGTGGAACATCAAATTATGTCCCTGCCGCTAGCCTTTTTTTTTTTCTTTACAAATATTTGAGATTTGTGTTAAACTATCTTTTGGTCATAGTTTATTTTTCAGTTATTATTATTATGTTTACATTTACAATTGTATTTATAATATAATTTGCATTAGTATTTTTCCACCTGTTTTCGTAGAATGATTATGAAGTCACTGCAAAGGGGCCGGTAGAAATATATCGAAAGAGTAAAATGTTTAAATTTTTTTTTATTTTTTTAACCACATTATTTTGATTATATTTTTGTTTTGTTGGAAGTGTCATTTGAATAAAAAAAAATATTTTTGGTTGAATTTTTTTGTGTTTCAATAAATGAATTAAATTTAGCAAAATCAAAATATTGAGCGGTAGAAGTGCAGTGCATTCTGCTACAGTCACTGTTAATACTAGTTATTCTTTGTGTATCAGTAGATGAAAATAATTAATAATACTTACATTCTCTATAATTTAATGGAGTGTAAATCCAAATCCTGATGAGAACCACCTTATCCATGATTCTAAAAGTTATAGAAATATGCCTGACATTGAACAAGGATGCAGTTAACGCACAAAAAAAGGTAAGTCCATAATTCTATTTTTCTAATTAATTTTATACAGTCCATTTACACTTCCAACTTGTTACGAATGTGATATCTTTGTTTATATCGCTGGTTCTTGACAGGGAATGGACTATATAATAGGACGCAGATGGTGCCGGAGAAGACCTCAGAAATAAATTGCACTTGACACAGCTCATTAGCTCAGTTTCACCAAACCCACTTGCGCCTAGACTTAGCGTATGCTTGCACGAAAATACCAAAACTTCCTGGCCATGCCCACTGACTTTGCGTGTATGACTTATGGCATAGTGCTGTGCTTTGTGCAGGTCATTACTAAATTATGGTCAAAATTAATCTCTTTTTAGTTTTTTGTTTATCATCGCAGTTAAAATCTCAATATTTTTCAAAATAATTACAATATGATGTTTTGTCTAATTCATAATGCCCTGCTGACAAACATACAATACATTGGGTAAAATAGAATCTTTTTAAAACAATTTATATTGATAAAATTCAGAATATAATAAATTATATTCAAAATATCTCTCCATTCACAGATTTTTATCTTCACGAAACTTGTCGCATTTTAAACTGTAAAAAGTGGTATCCTACAATTGTTACAATAAGGAATTATTTTAACCTGCTCTAACCCTCAAAATGAGCTGTGTTGGTGTAACTTAATGTGCTCAGTTTAATTCAGTGATGTTAAATACATTTTTCAATCGAGTTAACTTATGTTACCACATGAAGTACATTTTTACTGCTTTTTTCAGTGTGCTTTAGCTTTCTCCATGAAGGATACATGCTGATACTGCCTTCAATTTGGCCAAAACGAGGTTAGAAGGCAGTATAAAAAGGCAATATTTTCAATATGCCTTTAAAAAATATGCTGCCCTTGCAGATAGCTCACTAGGTTTTGGAACATATCCTAAGTCTCCATAGTTACCAGCAACCTGTCTATTACTAAAATTGCATCTTGGGTTGAACCAGTAATCTCTGCATTCACTGAGGAAACTCAATCTATGGTGCCAGATGGAATTCTTCATAGGATGTGAATGAAAAATGTCCAACACCAAGCTATACTGTGGTGGCTTCACTTTACCAGCTTAATACTACAGTTCATAGTGCTGATGATCTTTTCACCAGCTTTCAGTTTGATCAAACTGCTGCCTTTACAAGTTACAGATGTTTCTCTGGCCTGCACAACATCAAAAGTGGTCTAATATTGATTCACCGGCAATCTCTCTTGCATGAACTATTGCATTCGTAGAGCATTTTCAAACATATGGATTTTTGGAGAAGATCCCAAAACCAACTGGATACTTTATGGAAGGGTGGATGGTGCAGACTAAACATCCATGACCATTTGTTTCAGAAACACCACAGATAAGGCCCTGTTTCTTAATTTTAAAGGAATAGTTTATCCCAAAATGTAAAATTCTGACATTTTATTCACCCTCATGTTGTACCAAACTCATATGCTGTTGTTATTTTTTTTTCCATAGAACACAACATTCAAATTTTTTACAGTGTTGCCTAAAAGGACAAAACAAATAAATAAAATTAAAGCACATAAAAAGTAGTCCAAATGACCATATGATAGAGTTGTGAGTAACAACAGACCAAAATGAATGTTGTTATTTAAAATATCTTCCCTTTGCCTATAGGCTCTGAAATCAAATATAGTGCTCAGACATGTCACATCCAGATTTAGCAATAATGTATAGTGATGTAAAAAACCAATGACAACTGATGTCAATGCCACCTAACTTGTGCCATATTTGATTTGAAAACTTTGGCAGAGGGCACTTTAATTTCAATTTGTTCCTCACACAAAGTTATCTTTTGGCTTCTGAAGACTTGGTCATTTATTGTCATTTTCTGATGTTTTGACCTTCTTGGCGCTTAAGACTGTGGTCAATTTGTTCTTGGAAAAGATCTGTGTGAAGAGTCTTTAACCTCCTGAGACCTCTGCATGACTGCTGTGTGCATTTTACATTTCCTTTTTTGATTTGTAACTAGTAGCACCTAAAAAACAAGCAAAAAAAAGACAATTCTAGAGCAAATAGTTTTCCTAAAAATGAATGTCCACATATGTGGACAGCAGGACTAAGTTGTGAAATTTTAAATATCACCAAGCTACAGAAGGTCACATTTTTTTTCATCCAGTTGTTTATTATTATTCCAGGAGTGTTGATTATTCATGTTTTTGAGACGTTACAGACATTACATTTGATTTTCTGTAAAGCTGAATAATTAAGTAATGTCCAGCATCATCCAATCACTGACAACCATGTTAAAATAAAATTCTACATTATTAATGTATATTATTAAATATACACACAGTATACTGATCATCATGGTCACATGTCTGTCAAACATGTTGAGTGATCCAAACATCATCTGCAGACTGAAACTCAACTTTTGATCAGATTTTACGAGTGAATGCCCTTAGCTGCATAGAGAGCTATAGGATGCTCCCTTGCTCCCTATTTAGTGAATGACTTAACCTCCAGTGTGCTGTCTGTCTTCATGCAACTTATTTTTATTTTAACTCCATATAAAGCCTCTGAAAGCTAAACTTTTCAGCTTTTGGATGCATCCATTGATTCTCAATGTGAAAATGTACAGTGAATATATATAAGAATGCATTTACTAATGATAATGAATAGAACCATATTGCACATTGATAACAAACTAAAATATAAAAAAAACTATATTAAAATGAAGCTAAATGATCCACAGATGTGTTAGAGTTGAAAGTAATTCAAAATAACTAACAAGGTTTTTCTACTTTTGAGGAAATGTGGTACAAGTTTCCACATATGTGGACTTCATGTTCTTAAGGGCGCTGACGTGCGAAAAATTAACAGATTTTTTAAGGAATATCAAACAAAACAAGAGACTATACTCTTTACAACCAAACAGGTGTCAATTAAATAACTTAAAGAGATTTTTTACCAGAGGCACTTTTGTTGGTGCTGTGTCCGTAGGAACACTTAAAGGAAATTGATAGCATGCTGTTGTGTCACATGACTTGGTGTGGCAAAGGTAAAAAAGAAAAAAACAGAATTTATTCCCTTTTCTACCAATTTGGAATGCCCAATTCCCACTACTTAGTGGGTCCTCATGGTGGCACAGTTACTCAGCTCAATCTGGGTGGCGGAGGACGAGACAAGTGCACCTTATCACATTGCTCATTGTGCATGACACTGCGGAGACTCACAGCATGTGGAGGCTCACGCTATTCTCCGCGATCCACGCACAACTTACCACACAGCAGCAGAAGCAGCAAAAGTTTAACCCTTTAAATGACAGTCTAGTGTCTTGTGAACAGTATTCAGTTGGGTTTTATTCATTTAAAGTATGCATTGTGTATGGTGAAGCCAAAATACAACATCAATGCATGTTGACGCAGGGTCACACGAGGTTAAAGCTAATTTTGTTGCACGGGGGAAAAACTGCATTAAAGGTGTACTCAGTCATTTTTTCCTCATTAAAAAAGTTACCTCCTAAAGACATGAATGCCATGTTAGAGTCACATGACCAGCTGAATACTACTCTCTTAATCTCAGTATCTGTCCTGTTATTTGACACTTTCACTCAATGATTAAAGTAATCATGTCTGACTCTGAATACTACTCTCTTAATCTCAGTATCTGTCCTGATATTTGACACTTTCACTCATTGATTAAAGTAATCATGTCTGACTCTGAATACTACTCTCTTAATCTCAGTATCTGTCCTGTTATTTGACACTTTCACTCATTGATTAAAGTAATCATGTCTGACTCTGAATACTACTCTCTTAATCTCAGTAACTGTCCTGTTATTTGACACTTTCACTCATTGATTAAAGTAATCATGTCTGACTCTGAATACTACTCTCTTAATCTCAGTAACTGTCCTGTTATTTGACACTTTCACTCATTGATTAAAGTAATCATGTCTGACTCTGAATACTACTCTCTTAATCTCAGTAACTGTCCTGTTATTTGACACTTTCACTCATTGATTAAAGTAATCATGTCTGACTCTGAATACTACTCTCTTAATCTCAGTATCTGTCCTGTTATTTGACACTTTTACTCATTGATTAAAGTAATCATGTCTGACTCTGAATACTACTCTCTTAATCTCAGTAACTGTCCTGTTATTTGACACTTTCACTCATTGATTAAAGTAATCATGTCTGACTCTGAATACTACTCTCTTAATCTCAGTATCTGTCCTGTTATTTGACACTTTTACTCATTGATTAAAGTAATCATGTCTGACTCTGAATACTACTCTCTTAATCTCAGTATCTGTCCTGTTATTGGACACTTTCACTCACTGATTAAAGTAATCATGACTGACTCTGAATACTACTCTCTTAATCTCAGTAACTGTCCTGTTATTTGACACTTTCACTCATTGATTAAAGTAATCATGTCTGACTCTGAATACTACTCTCTTAATCTCAGTAACTGTCCTGTTATTTGACACTTTCACTCATTGATTAAAGTAATCATGTCTGACTCTGAATACTACTCTCTTAATCTCAATAACATCCTGTTATTTGACACTTTCACTCATTGATTAAAGTAATCATGTCTGACTCTGAATACTACTCTCTTAATCTCAGTAACTGTCCTGTTATTTGACACTTTCACTCATTGATTAAAGTAATCATGACTGACTCTGAATACTACTCTCTTAATCTCAGTATCTGTCCTGTTATTTGATACTTTCACTCATTGATTAAAGTAATCATGTCTGACTCTGAATACTACTCTCTTAATCTCAGTAACTGTCCTGTTATTGGACACTTTCACTCATTGATTAAAGTAATCATGTCTGACTCTAAATACTACTCTCTTAATCTCAGTAACTGTCCTGTTATTTGACACTTTCACTCATTGATTAAAGTAATCATGTCTGACTCTGAATACTACTCTCTTAATCTCAGTATCTGTCCTGTTATTTGACACTTTCACTCATTGATTAAAGTAATCATGTCTGACTCTGAATACTACTCTCTTAATCTCAGTAACTGTCCTGTTATTTGACACTTTCACTCATTGATTAAAGTAATCATGTCTGACTCTGAATACTACTCTCTTAATCTCAGTATCTGTCCTGTTATTTGACACTTTCACTCATTGATTAAAGTAATCATGTCTGACTCTGAATACTACTCTCTTAATCTCAGTATCTGTCCTGTTATTTGACACTTTCACTCATTGATTAAAGTAATCATGACTAACTGTGAATACTACATTTCTACAATGACATCTGAAAACTATTGATTTTAAATGATGCTGCATCCAAACTGCTAGGTGTCAGTGTAAGTCCAAGACGACACAAAGACAAAAGTTACTGAGTGCACCTTTAAGGTTTCAAAGAACATGAGAGTGTTAACAATTACAGAATTATAAGTATTTTTTTTTTTTTTTTGGTAAACTATTCCTTTAATAGGTGGAAACCAGTTGCAGCTTTCTGAATGTGGAGGACTTTCTGAATGTGAAGGACAAGTAAGTGTACATTTGATATGTAAATTGTGTTGTGTAATATGTTGTTTATTGTAAATTGGTATATGTCTCCTCACAGTCATGACTGCTATGTTGCTCGGAACTGAAAGACAAAAGACTTTCACCTACTGTTGCACTCGTGTACACGGTAGTGTGACAATAAAGTGATTTGAATTGACAGCAGAATAAGATTTCTACTGCCCTGGACATTTGATGACCGCAAACATGCAGTAAATGATAGAGTTTGTTGAACGTGATTCAGCTTTTCATTCAAGCATCGGTGTCAATGTCCATGGTAAGGAAAATCTTTAATATCTCAAATTATTTCTCAAATGATTATTAAATGGAGAGCAAATTGGAGATTTTTGCTTAAGTTTCTTTGTTCTCAAAAGTTTCTCCTGAGACTTCTGATGTGTCTCCTCTATAGATTTCAATATAAACACAACTCAAACATCAAATCTTACATTCTCACGAGACCAAAGTATATGATTTTTTTTAATCACTATTTTCTCATTTGTGTCCATTTGTATTTCTCCTTCTGAGACAAAGTCACTGTAACTAAGAACTCCATCAAGTGTCTCGAGCAATGACAGAGAAACTTCTGACTCCATACAAAATATATCCTGCTGGTGTGGTTTATTCACAAAATTGTCACATAAAAATATCAAATCTAAAGTCTGAATTTCGAACCGCAATCTATCTTTTCTGCAGTAACTGGCTTAAAATCCCTGTCAGAAAAGCAATGAGACAAAACTGTCGTTCCCATTTTAACAAACGGTGTAAATGGATTCATTGATTAGAATGGGCGCGTTTGCGTCGCGTCATTCGCTGTAGATGGAGAATTAAAATTCTAGGCACCATTTTACGTTGTGGTCGCAACGGTTGGATAATTAAACTAGAAAAACCTCACTTCTAAATTTAGAATTGTACACCCAAACTTTCATTTTAAACCGTTAAAAAAAGATATACAATGCCGGTTATAGAAGAGCATTCACCTCTGTCGCACAGTTAAACAAATTATGAAGTTAAAAACTCAAGTGAAGACGAATAAAAGACATACTCTGGAGATGGTGAGCGGGGTGCTGAAGTCTCTTCCACCCACTAGCCGAAAACCCCACGGCGAGGGACCGCTGAGAGTCACAGTGTGAGACATACTCGATTCAACAGTATCCGACTGAGAGTCGCAGCAGCTCCAGAGAAAGAGAAAATCTGCGCTCTTTTCATTCACTCTTTAAATAATACACTAGTGCTGACGAGAGGAGGAGCTGAACACACAATGAGTGCAGGGGGAGGGCCAATGCAACGCCATGACAACCATACACTTCTCATTCAACACCATACAGCATCATGCTCAACTTAAACAACACCGTACAACACCATACAAAGATACAACACACTTATATGGCACTACACACAATACTTTATACAGCCATACTCATTCAACACCAAGCACAACCCTATAAAAACACAACTTAAAGAATACACTCAACTTTTAAAACACACACAATTACAGTTTTGTTTTATCTGTTGTCAGTAAGAAAAAAAAAAACATCCCATGTTGCTTGTTTTAATATTTCATCAAACATATTGTAAAGTTATAGTTGACACTTTTCATTTAGCAGTCGAATGACTCCTTTATTTCCTCAGCTTGTGAAAACACTGTCCCCCTAGCTGGCAGCTATCCAAATTGGCAAAAAGACCAAATTAATAATTACAGTATGACATTTGGTGGAAATATAGATTCCCAGGCCTATAATCATGGGAATTAAAACACTGGAGAAAATTAGACTGTTTAATTCATGTTGTTAGCATAATGCTCTGAAGAATATGGGTAGCAGATGTATTTGCAGGACAGCCCAACATCAAAACATGTCTCAAAAAACAGCAAAACTTTACATTAATGTTCCCTTTGTAAAGGGTTTATTAAGGGGTTCATTAATGACTAATACATAATTTACAAATGCATCATAAATCATTTATACACGGTTATAACAACATTTATAAGAATGGTGACCTCCATGCAATACTTGTCAAATAGTGAGCATTTTTACTTTCATGTTATAAATGCTTTATAAATACACATATTCATATGTATATTAATCAAAACAAACGTTCTATTCATGAATTATGTCAATACAGCACAAATAAACTTTTTTCTACTATTTTCATTACTGTAATGTCTTGATTCACTTGCGTTCCTTGTCATGTGGATGTCATAACGTCTTCTGACGTCTTCTGCTTGTTTTCCAAGTGTCCATGCTCATTCACAGCATACTGTATATATAATAAAGGCTGTTTAAAGCTGACCTGAAGCATTAAACTATGTGCTCACTTTACATTAAGGTACATTTTCATAAGTTGCTAATGTTGAATAAGATTTATTAAACATTTATAACATGTGAGGTAAAATGGCTCACTAGTTAGCAACTTTTGCGTGAAAGTTTATTTATATATATATATATATATATATATATATATATATATATATATATACTGTATATATATATATATATATACTGTATATATATATATATATATATATATATATATAGTGGATATAAAAAGTCTACACACCCCTGTTAAAATGCCAGGTTTTTGTGATGTAAAAGAATGAGACAAAGATAAATCATGTCAGAACTTTTTCCACTTTTAATGTGACCTATAACGTGAACAATTCATTTGAAAAATAAACTGAAATCTTCGTGTGGGAAAAATTTTAATTAAAAAACCTACAATAAACTGGTTGCATAAGTGTGCACACCCTCTTATAACTGGGAATGTGTCTGTGTTCAGAATTAACCAATCACATTCAAACTCATGTTAAACAGAAGTCATTACACACCTGCCATCATTTAAAGTGACTCTCATTAATCACAAATAAAGTTCAGATGTTCTAGTAGGATTTTCCTGACATTTTCTTAGTTGCATCTCAGAGCAAAAGCCATGGTCTGCAGAGATCTTCCAAAGCATCAGAGGGATCTCATTGTTGAAAGATATCAGTCAGGAGAAGGGTACAAAATAATTTCCAAAGCATTAGATATACCATGGAACACAGTGAAGACAGTCATCATCAAGTGGAGAAAATATGGCACAACAGAGGCATTATCAAGAACTGGACGTCCTTCCAAAATTGATGAAAATACAAGAAGAAAACTGGTCAGGGAGGCTTCCAAGAGGCCTACAGCAACATTAAAGAACTGCAGGAATTTCTGGCAAGTACTGGCTGTGTGCTACATGTGACAACAATCTCCCGTATTCTTCATACAAATGGGTTATGGGGTAGAGTGGCTAGACGGAAGCCTTTACTTACAAAGAAAAACATCCAAGCCCGGCTGAAGTTTGCAAAAACAAACATCAAGTCTCCCAAAAGCACATGGGAAAATGTGTTATGGTCCAACCCGATATCATGCCAAAGCGTGAAATAGACACGCTGGTCCACTAGCGGATGCGTGTCAGTGTCACGCATCCGCTAGTGGATGCGTGTCAGTGTCACGCTTTGCCTCCTCTAGGCGTGTACATGACACGCGTGTGTGTAGTTACAATACCAGCAGGGGGCAATCATTTCCTCAATGCCAACAACTCTCCGCGCACCAAAGAGAAAGCGATATATTGCGTTCTCCAATTCCCGCGTCGTTCAGAACATATTTGTTCATTATAGTGCTGTCATTAAGAAATCCTAACGTTGCTGTAGCCTAACGTTATATTTGTGTGTGGGCTGTGGAGATGTTTAATCTGTGGTGCTGTTAACGTTACTGTGGTCAATAACGTTAATGGAAATTAATCACAGAAAGCAGCATTCAATCCTGAAATATCGATACTGATGTTGTCGAGTATCCTATGCTGATGTTATGACAGGATCGATCCTCACGTAAAAAATAAGCTTATAAATGAAAAAAATTTATATCCTGCTATTCGGAATTGGAGAACGCAATATATCGCTTTCTCTTTGGTGCGCGGAGAGTTGTTGGCATTGAGGAAATGATTGCCCCCTGCTGGTATTCTACCTACACACGTGCGTGTCATGTACATGCCTAGAGGAGGCAAAGCGTGACACTGACACGCATCCGCTAGTGGACCAGCGTGTCTATTTCACGCTTTGGCGTGATACCGGGTTGTATGGTCTGAAGAAACCAAGGTTGAACTTTTTGACCATAATTCCAAAAGGTATGTTTGGTGCAAAAACAACACTGCACATCACCCAAAGAACCCCATACCCACAGTGAAGCATGGTGGTGGCAGCATCATGCTTTGGGGCTGTTTTTCTTCAGCTAGAACTGGGAGGAAATTATGAACAGTTCCAAATACCAGGCAATTTTGGCACAAAACCTTCAGGAATCCGTTAGAAAGCTGAAGATGAAGAGGAAGTTCACCGTTCAGCATGACAACGACCCAAAGCACACATCCAAATCCACAAAAGCATGGCTTCACCAGAAGAAGATTAACGTTTTGGAATGGCCCCGCCAGAGCCCAGACCTGAGTCCAATTGAACATCTGTGGGATTATCTGAAGAGGGCTTTGCAAAGGAGATGTCCTCGCAATCTGACAGATTTGGAGCGCTTTTGCAAAGAAGAGTGGGCAAATATTGCCACGTCAAGATTTGCAATGCTAATAGACTCCTACCCAAAAAGACTGAGTGCTGTAATAAAATCAAAAGGTGCTGCAACAAAGTATTAGTTTAAGGGTGTGCACACTTATGCAACCAGGTTATTGTAAGGTTTTTAATTAAAAAATTTCCCCCACGAAGATTTCAGTTTGTTTTCAATTGAATTGTTCACATTATAGGTCACATTAAAGGTGGAAAAAGTTCTGACATGATTTATCTTTGTCTCATTCTTTTTTTTCTTTTTATATCCACTGTATATATATATATATATATATATATATATATATATATATATTGCAAACAGCCTTGGGTATCTCAATGGTTGATTCTATGGTTACTACATCCTCACTACATAATGATTTCTGCTTCATGTTCACAGCATATTAAATTTCCCTTGACTTCAGCAGTTTGAATCCTGCCTGAGTTTTGACAGTGTCAGCAGCTCTACATCAATGTCAGAAAAAAATTGACACGCTATCCAAGTGGAGTTAAAAAAAAAAAAGAAGTCTTTATCTAATATGTACTTACACTGAAAAATGTGTATATGTGTTGCTACATTGTACACACATTCAAAGTACAGCAGTGTTGGGGGTAACGTGTTAAAAGTAACACGTTATGTAATTACAATACTTTTTCTAGTAATGAGTAAAATAACACAATAATTTGTTTATTTTAGATCATAATATCTAATATTTTTAAATAAAGTAACACGTTGCTTTTGTACACCCCTACTTTCACTGTATTGCAAGAAATCAGGAGTAAAAGTGTGCAAACTTCGTGGAGGTGACTTCGTGAGTGCATTGTAGTTCTATAGATTGTGAGGCTAGAGACTATCCCTTCTATTTAAATGAATGGGAGACATTGGAATGCCCAACCAAGAAGCTCTAGCACCCAACAGTAAATGGAAGTAGATAGGATGTCCTTCTTTGCAGCTAAAAGAGCCAATCACCTTTTAGATACAGACATTGCCTGTCCATCAACTTGATAACGCAAATGGGCATTAGCTATACAAGCCAGGAATATTGCGAGTTTTAGTAAAATATGAGGTCAACATTCAGTTTAGTGAAATGTGATTGATTAATGTGTTAATACACACTGCATTCAGTCAGTAAATGCGTTTAGGCAGAGGGATTATAAGACAAGACTTCCACTGTCCATGACATGATGCACAGGGTGAAATACTCACTCAATTCACTAACTTATGCAGCCGAACTGCTCCGTGTTACAGCTCTCCTATAACTGGGAGAATGGGATGAGAAAAACTGACTAGATCAGTGGCTCAGAGCAATGTTCTACATCGATTGTGTACACAGAGAAAATGTCTTAGTTTCTAAAAAAGATTCTACATTTTTGTTTTATAATAAACAAGTAGTTTGATTCGTTAAAAAAAAAAAAAAAAAAAAAAAAAACATTTTTATGGCATTTTGGTACATTAAAACGATTCCAATCAAGTTGTATCAAAATATGGATTTGAAGTTGTGGCGTCTGTACACACCATGGATCAACTCAAAGCAAGTGTGCACTGAGATGTCTTAAGTAAAAAATATTCATTTATTCATCAGACTTATTCCTTGCCCATGTTAGACTGGCATTCCCCACTGAATTTTATCCTGATTTTTGAAGAACATCTTAGTGGTCTCTGGCATTGTCAATGGGCTCTGCATATGATGACATATGAGGTTCACGTGCTGGACTTTGCTGCTTTAGGTAAGACAGTGGTTATTCTACATTATTTATATTGGCTGCCATGTTAATGGAAACACAAATCGTTCATATTCATGTTATTAATTCTTTATTATAAATATGAAGTGAAGACCTACTTTCTAAATATTGTTTACTATGTTGTTTTGACATGAGTGTTGTACAGTAGTTAGTTTGACCTGTAATGTCTCTTGTATGCAATGCATGGCATATTTGTATGGTATGCATAGCATAACAGAAGAGAAAGTGGCTGTGAGAAAAAAGTAACACAAAAATAATACAAAAGTAACGTAACACTCTAATGAATTAAGTAACTTTTTTTAAGGAGAAATGCAATATCCTAACGAGTTACTATTAAATGAAATGTTACCCAACATTGAAGTACAGTATTTGCATGTAATTACATCTGTTATTACTCTGTTGACCCTAACACTACCTGTTCCTCAAACTCAGTAGCTGCAAATGTAAATCTTGTGAGTTTTGCAGAACAATATGTGTATATACACAAGAATTACAATGTATTTAACTACTATGTACTTAAATACAAAATAAAAAAACTTTAATGACACCTAATATAAAGATGTACTGGCAAGGGCATACATATGTAAAAGAGGGGACTCTGGCATGAAAAAAGAGGATGTTTGACCACATGAATCAAAGGTTTAAGATTAACCTGAACGCTCAAACTCCTGTTGGTCACCTGACAGACCAAGGTTTCTGTTTTATTACTTTATCCCTTTCAGAAACAGGGACAACATTTCTATCATACATTTTGTATTGTCAATGAATGAGTAAACAAACTATCAAACTAAAATGTGCATGGGTTTGAAATCTTCAAGCTTGGGGTCAAAGGTCATTTAAAAGTGGCTTAGCCTACTGGGTCTGGCTTATTTCTATGAAAGTGTATGCTATAAGTTCATTCTTTCAATCCAATAACTTGTTTCAGTTCTTTTAAAGTTTTTGATTTGGCATTTGTTTTTGCATTGGTTGTCATAAAAACATGAGCTTGTTCAGTAGAAGAGCTGCTAGTACTTGTGCAATACTGACATGGAAGAACAAACTATTACCATATATTGCAAGTTCACACAAAATATTGCAAAAGCTATAATCATTATAATAATAATAATAATAACTATTAACATTCCTCACCATAATTGTATTCACATCATCATTCTGTTCCCAAAACAGGACATTTAAATGCATATCACTTTGCACAGTCATTCAGCTTCACAATAGACAGCTTACTAATGGTCTAAAGAGCCGAAGGCAAAGTTTTCTCAATTGTTAAAGTCAAGTCAACATAAGGTTGAGCTTGTTAATACTTGGTGAATTAAAACCTCACCCTGTCTGGCATATATTGCGCAAAGGTTTGCAGCTAAATTAACAACACAGAACCCTTTTTATTTTGTCTTTTCTACTGCAAACATGTACATACAAATACTAACACCAAATAAATAAAAAAATATGTGCTTTGTGGTTATGTGAGCTGATGTGGTGAAAGAGACAGAAAAGCATTCAGAGAATTAATAAGTGAAATAAAATGTATGCTGGAGTGAATACCGGAACAACTACACTGCCAAATTGGACAGAGGGTTTGAATCTTAAAATACCCCAAAAAAACTAATTTGGCTTTTTACATGGCTAATTTAATTTAATTGTGTTTGGTCAATGGTGACATTCTTCAGGCGAATATTTTGTGTAGTGACTAGCTGCTAAACTATATATATATATATATATATATATATATATATATATATATATATATATATATATATATATATATGTGTGTATGTATATATATATATACGGTTTTGGGGAGTAACTGAATACATGTAACGGTATTCATTGGTAATTCATTGGTAATTAGAATACAGTTACATTCAAAAAGTATTTTGATTACTGAAGAGATTACTTTGCACTTCATTGTCATTTGTTTCATTTAATATTTAGTCCTTTCAGATGGAAAACATTTACACTAATCTATACTATACTAGTGATCCAAAGTGCATTTGAACAGTGGTGAAACACTTTCTTATGATGCGTTACATTCATACGAGCAGACAGAGAAGTAAGTTTGAAGTAAGTTTGGAGCAGAAGAGATAGAAAAAACCTTGTATAAATGGTCAGATTTACGCTAAGCTAAAATACTATTTCCAGACATTTTACATGCACGTTACCAGGTACAATCATATATTTTTATAAAGAAAATTCACGTTAGTTCATAATTTTTTTTTTCTAGTAAGATCTTTGATATTAGTGAAAAAATCGCATTCTTGATAATAGTTTTTGTATTGTTTTCCTGTAAAATATCTAAAAACCCTTAAAACAAGATCAATTTGATTAATCTTGTTTGAGATACATCACAGCATAAGATATTTAAATTTTTCTAAAGAATATATTTTCTAGAGAATGTATTTTTAACATGTGTATTTTGTCTTACTGTACTGACAGAGTTTTTATACTCAAAACAAGAGAAAAAATCTACCTGTGCAGAAGAAGTAATCCAAAGTATTTAGAATGACCTTGAGTAATCTGACCTTGAGTAATCTAATTAAATACGTTACAAATTACATTTTACAGCATGTATTCTGTAATCTGTAGTGGAATACATTTAAAAATTATTATTATTATCTCTGTCTTGTTACTGTATTGTATTGTTGTGCACTGGAAGCTTCTGTCACCAAGATGAATTCCATGTATGTGTAAGCATACCTGGCAATAAAGCTGACACTGATTCTGATTTCTTTTTTTTAATTATTAATACATAGTTTTTAATGATTCAAAATGTAAATATATTACTTTGCAATTATTACTACTGCTTGTACTACTACTAACATTAATAAAATGAACAAATAATCAAAATAAAATATAGCTCCTTATAGCAGTTTTTAATAGGTTTAGATGATTTTTACAACTTCAGACACAAGCTTGAGTGTCTGTTCATACAAACATAGCATCAAATATTGGGACATCTGCCAAATTATGTTTGTTCTGCTTGCTGCACACTATACTAACCATCTATTGGCAGTTTGGCACATATATGGTAGTTTCCGTTTCTGAAGAAACTCATATTTAGCTGTGCAAGACATTCAGTGACCACACATTCTTTTTTTTTTAAATATTAGATTGTCTCTTAAAATTTTTGAGGAGAAAAATATCTGCATCACGTTAGCGTAAATCATATATCATCTCCACAGCCTCAACTCAATTTCCAAAGAGGACCTTACAGATTCATAACAATAATCACAAAACAAGATTAAAGGATTGTTTTATTTTGTTTTGTGTTGTTTTTTGTTTTGTTCTTTCTGGGGTTTTTTGTTTTAGTTTTGTTCTGTTCTCTTTTGTTTTGAGATCACACTTTACGAGTAAAATAATCCCAAAAAGATTAAAGGATTTTTCTGTTTTGTTTAGTTTTGTTCTGTTTTGTTTTGTTTTGAGATCACACTTTACGAGTAAGATAATCACAAAAAGATTACAGGATTTTTCTGTTCCCCGTCTGTTGCTCACTTCGACGTCGTGTCGAAGAAGCGGCACTAGGGGTCTCTCTTGAGCGCCGAATATGCCTCTGATCTATGAAAAAAGGCCAATGAGAGTTGGCGAACAGTATTTGCATACCCCGCCCCTAGATAAAGGTGAGGGAAATACTCTCATTTATTCAGTAATTTTCTTCGGAGCCGATGGTCGTGTATGCAGCCAGCTGCGAGTGACACACCAGTTTCCTGCTTCTATCCTCTGACGCTCTGCTTTGCTGTTGGATCTACAGCGCACTTCAGCGGCTTTTCTCTTCTCTGCACAGCGTGCAGTTTGCCCCTGGGCACTTCGACAGCGCAGAGTTAAAAGAGTTTTCCTATAAAGAGTAATTTTCTCTGTAAAAGAGTTTATTTCTCTGAAAGAGCAATACACAGCGGCGTTGAACGTCCTTTTCAGGACGCGTCTTTCTAAAGATGCCATTCAACCCCTGTGTAGTTCCTGGATGCGGTAGAGCGCTCTCCGCTTCAGACGGCCACAGGTGCTGTCTCGTGTGTCTGGGCGCCGATCACACCGAGGCAGCGTTTGTGGATGGTTCATGCTCTTACTGCGAGAGCATGACCATGGCAACATTGCGGTCACGGCGAGCTTTCAATAGAAAGCACGCCACTCCAGCAGCCCCCCGTGTCGCTCCTTCTTCCCACGGGATTGAGGACGATGCGGCTGGCGATGGAGGCGATTTGGGGAGGGCAGCGGGTGCAGCTCCGCCGGGTACGCCCACTCGGACCACCCGACACGCTCGTTGACCCCCGTCCGTGCTCGAGGCAACGGCGACTCGAGGTGGATGAGCTCGCCGCTCCATCGGGGAGCGCGGCATCTGACGCCTCCCCTGGGCTGCCGCCTTCGGGCCAGCACGCCCAGGCTGAGGCTGATGCGCAGATGTCCGACATGCTTGCCCGGGCTGCCGTCAGTGTGGTGTTGGAGTGGAATCCTCCCCACACCCGTCATGGCTGGATGACTGGTTCCTGGGGTTTGGGCGCCGCCCACAGCCACGCCCCAAATACCCCCCCCCCACGCTCCCGTTCATCAAGTGATCATGGAGAGCCCCGCTTTCCCTTCGTCAAAAGCCCTGCTCGTCCGCTCTCGCTACCCTTGACGGTGGAATGGCCCATGGGTATACGGTGATTCCCCAGGTGGATAGGGCCATGCGCTCCATCTATGTCCCGGTATCCCTACCACCTGGCGCGGGCGCCCTATACTCCCTTCCAAGGCCTGTAAGACGACATCCTCGTTGAATACCAAAGCCTACAGCGCCGCGGGACAGGCCGCTTCTGCCTTGCATGCCATGGCCATCCTGCAAGTCCACCAGGTCAAGGCGCTCAGGGATCTGCACGAGGGTAGCCCTGACCCCGATGTGCTGCAGGAACTGTGCTCAGCGACCGACCTCGCCCTCAGAGCCACAAAGGTCACCGCACAGGCACTCGGGCAGGCGATGGCCACCCTTGTGGTCCAGGAATGTCATCTATGGCTCAACCTGGTCGAGATCCGTGAGGCCGACAAAGCTCGCTCCCTCGACACCCCTGTCTCCCAGTTTGGCCTCTTTGGCGACACCATTGAGGACTTCGCCCAGCAGTTCTCTGCGGTGAAAAAGCAGATGGAGGCCATTTCACATATCCTGCCATGCCGCAAGCCTGCCGCCACAGCCACTGCGGCCAAGAAATCTGCTCCGCCTCAACCCGGGGGAAGCAGACGCCCCCCGTCTCTTGGACCCCCTCGAGGACCCGTAAGTCTCCCAGGCGCTCCTGAGACGGACGACCCAGCGACAGAGACGTTAGCTCCGGAGGTGGTAAGACCGCTCCGTCCCCTGGTGGAGGGCCGGGAGGAGAATCTTTTGTTCTTAAACAATTTTCATTTGCTGCCCCCCCTTAGATGGGGTTTCGGTACCCACATTCTCAATAAAAGAGCTATTTCCTATGTCTCTGGTTCACCTGGCCCGCAAATGCCGTTCTCACAGCACTTTGCCACCAGATCTCAACAGTCCCTGCTTCCTGGACACGGACCACCCGTCTCCAGCCCCATGACTGTTCCCCGGCCGGCCGGTTCCGACGAGTCTAGAGGACGCCTACCCTGGACCTCCTCCTCAATCGCCAACCCGCCCCCTGCCGGTTGTGCGGAGCAAGGTAAGTGCTTTGAGTCTTTTCTCAGCACCCCAGCTTCGGGTTGCTCTGTCGCCGCCCGATGCTGCCTTACCTGCTCCGCCCCGCTGCGAAGCACCGCCGGGTACGTCAAAATTAATCGTCCCTTTGGTGCCCCTAGCGCAGAGGTTGGACACGTGGCTTTCACTTCCCAACCCGTCTTGCTGGCTGGCCCGGACCATTCGACTCGGTTACACAATTCAGTTTGCCAGGCCCCCGCCCCCCTTCATGGGCGTCCGCTTTTCCGCAGTACACAGCGAAACATGCCTAGTCCCTGCGCATGGAAATCGCTACTCTTTTGTTCAAAGACACGATAGAGCCTGTCCCTCCAACCGAGATGAAGAAGGGTTTCTACAGCCCTTACTTCATCATACCCAAGAAAGGCGGCGGCTTACGACCAATCTTGGACCTGCGAGTTCTCAACCAAGCATTGCACAAACTCCCGTTCAAAAGGCTCATGCAGAGACACATCTTAACCTGCGTCCGGCATCTAGATTGGTTCGCAGCGGTAGACCTGAAGGACGTGTACTTCCACATCTCCATTCTGCCTCGACACCGCCCCTTCCTGCGGTTTGCGTTCAATGGCCAGGCGTATCAGTACCAAGTCCTCCCCTTCGGCCTGTCTCTGTCCCCTCGCATCTTCACGAAAGTCGCAGAGGCAGCTCTTGCCCGCTCCGAGAAGCCGGCATCCGCATACTCAATTACCTCGATGACTGGCTTATTCTGGCCCACTCGCGAGAGTTACTATGCACTCACAGAGACCAGGTGCTCAGGCACCTCAGCCGTTTGGTGCTTCAGGTCAACTGGGAAAAGAGCAAGCTTACTCCAGTCCAGAGCATCTCTGTATGGAGTTAGACTCGGTCTCAATGTCAGCATGTCTCACCAACGAGCGTGCCCAGTCAGTGTTGAGGTGCCTTGCCGCCTTCAGGCCAGGCACAACGGTCCCTTTAAAACTTTTCCAGAGGCTCCTCCGCGGCGGTCGCACCGCTGGGGTTGATGCATATGAGACCGCTTCAACACTGGCTTCAGGCCCGAGTCCCGAAACGAGCATAGCGCCGTGGCACGCACCGTGTGACAATCACCCCCGCTGATGCCAAACATTCAAACCCTGGACAGACCTCTGTTTCTTACGGGCAGGAGTACCCTTACAGCAGGTGTCCTGACACGTCCTGGTCACGATCGACGCCTCCAGAGCGGGTTGGGGCGCCGTTTGCAACGGGCATGCAGCAGCAAGCCGTTGGAAAGGTACCCAGCTGCATTGGCACATCAACTGCCTTGAGTTGTTGACCGTCCTTTTGGCCCTGCGGAACTTTCTCCCATTAGTTCGAGACAAACATATCCTGGTCAAGTCGGACAGCACCACTGCGGTGGCATACATGAATCGCCAAGGCGGTGTACGCTCCCGCAACATGATGACAACTCACCCGTCGTCTCCTCCTTTGGAGCCAGCAGCGAGTTCAAGTTGCTGCGCGCCACTCACATCCCCGGCAACCTCAATGTGATAGTGGACGCGCTGTCACAACAACGCTTGCCTGGCGGAGAGTGGAGGCTTCACCCCCACTCGGTTCAGCTGATCTGGGGACAGTTCGGCAAGGCCCAGGTAGACCTGTTTGCCTCCCGAGAGACCTCCCACTGCCCGCTCTGGTACACCTGCTCAGAGGCTCCACTCGGGCCAGATGCACTGGCACACAGCTGGCCAGTGGGGCTGCGCAAGTACGCATTCCCCCCAGTGAGCCTACTTGCACAGGTGCTGTGCAAGGTCAGGGAGGACGAGGAACAAGTCACTCTTGTGGCTCCTTACTGGCCCACCCGGGCCTGGTTCTCGGACCTTGTACTCCTCACGACAGCCCCTCCCTGGCGAATTCCCTTGAGGAAAGACCTTATTTCTCAGGGACGGGGCACACTCTGGCATCCGCATCCAGACCTTTGGAACCTCCACCTCTGGTCCCTGGACGGGACGCAGAAGATCTAGCTGGTCTATCACCCACGGTCGTAGCCATGATCAACCAAGCCAGAGCCCCTTCTACCAGGCAACTCTACTCCCTGAAATGGCGTCTGTTTGTGAATTGGTGTTCTTCCCGGGCAGAAGACCCACAGAGGTGTGCAGTTAGGTCAGTGCTTCTGTTCCTACAGGAGAGGTTGGACGGGAGGCTGTCCCCTTCCACCTTGAAGGTGTATATTGCGGCTATTGCAACTCACCACGACCCAATAGACGGCAAGTCCCTAGGTAAGCACGACTTAATCGTCAGGTTCCTAAGAGGTGCCCGGAGGCTAAATCCCTCCCGGCCAAACCTATTCCCCTCCTGGGATCTGTCGGTGGTCCTCGCCGGTCTTCAGAGATCCCCCTTCGAGCCGCTAGAATCAGCTGGACTCAGGGCCCTCTCCCTAAAGACGGCCCTGCTGATCGCGCTCGCCTCCATCAAGAGGGTCGGGGACCTGCAAGCGATCTCTACTAACAACACTTGCCTGGAGTTCGGTCTGGCAGACACATATGTGATCCTAAGATCTCGACCGGGCTATGTGCCCAAGGTTCCTACCACGCCCTTCAGAGATCAGGTAGTGAACCTGCAAGTGCTGCTGCGGGAGGAGGCAGACCCAGCCCCCTCACTGCTGTGTCAGGTACGTGATTTGCGTGCCTACCTGGAACGCACCCAGAGCTTCATATGCTCTGAGCAGCTCTTTGTCTGCTTTGGGGGACAGCAGAAAGGGAATGCTGTCTCCAAACAGAGGCTGTCCCACTGGGTGGTGGATGCCATTCTGTTGGCCTATCACACCCAGGCCGTGCAACCCCCCTACGGGTCCGAGCTCACTCTACCAGGAGTGTGGCATCCTCATGGGCACTGGCTAGGGGCACCTCCCTAGCAGACATTTGCAGAGCTGCGGGCTGGGCAACACCTAACACCTTTGCGAGATTTTACAATCTCAGGGTTGAGTCAGTCTTGTCCCGTGTTTTCTCAAGTCCGAGCCCGTAGAACTGTTACACGTCGACGGTCTGACCGGGTGAATCGCTTGCGTCCAGAGCCCTTTCCCTCTGCCGAGGTAAAACAGTGCGCCTTCTTCCCAGGAGACCCCTTTTAGGTTCCTGGTCGATTCCTCCCTAGCCCTCTTGGGTCCGCAGTTCAGCGGAGGAACTCGCCGACCCAGTCCACTACGGGTACCCCAGGCTACCCCTACTAGAATAGGTGCTCCACAGATCAGGCCTCCTACTCGGACTCCTCCTGTGTGTACTTCTGCGGTACGGTCACCTTACGAGCTGACCCGCGTCTCCCTTAGGCAGTCCTTTGCTGCTCTCCGGTCGCCGTGTTGTAGCAACTCCCCCCTCCTTGAGGCTGGATCTACCACCGCGCCATTCTTCCCACATGTGACTGAAGAGGCCATGTGATGTATTTTGCCTGTTTTGTTAGTTTTGTTCTGTTCTGTTTTGATTTGAGATCACGCTTTACGAGTAAAATAATCACAAAAAGATTAAAGGATTTTTCTGTTTTTTTTTAGTTTTGTTCTGTTCTGTTTTGTTTTGAGATCACGCTTTACGAGTAAAATAATCCCCAAAAGATTAAAGGATTTTTCTGCTTTGTTTAGTTTTGTTCTGTTCTGTTCTGTTTTGTTTTGAGATCATGCTTTACGAGTAAAATAATCCCAAAAAGATTAAAGGATTTTTCTGTTTTGTTCTGTTCTGTTTTGTTTTGTTTTGAGATCACGCTTTACAAGTAAGATAATCACAAAAAGATTAAAAAAGAAAGTTTTATTTTATTGCTTGTTTTTTGGTTTGAGATCATGCTTTCAGAATAAGACTGCATATATACATGTATGATTACAAAAATGAAAACTGATTGTGTGTCGTGATGATGACACATGAATCAGCAAATTGTATTGTACTAACAAAAATCATAAAATAATGTATAGTACACTGTTATGTCACTGCATCTCTTCAACTACTGAAAAACAAAACATTTATAATTTCCTTTTCTTACAGTTCCAGTACCCTATGAGAAGGTCTATAAATTTCTAATGTTGTCTATGTAATTGTTTTTATCAAGGGGTAGAATCCTGGTTCATTGAACAAGCCCACACTTTTGGAAATTAGTGAGTTTTAGTCAAATTAGGCTCTAAAAGTATACCATTACAGAAGAATACAGCACAGAAACCATGAGAAAGAAAACAGACTTTCCTGAAAAACAAATACAGGTGGTGTAAATTGAACTTTCGTTCTTACTCAGTTCATTCAGTCAATTTATTCTTTGTTTAAGCACCTTGGATTTTGTTGGCTAAAGATGAATAAACAGTACATGCATAAATCGTGGTGCTATTGCAAGATGTCAATAAGACAAAAGATGAAGGCAATAAAAGGCAAAGAGACAGGAAAGAACTCTTAGATTTGTATGTTGTTATACTAGACTATTAAGTCATCCATCTTCCTCTCTATGGCCATTGTGCAGCCCATGTTTGTATTTCTGCTGTTTGTGCTGTTTATTGGCCTGTTCTTTGGTTTATTTGGACAAGATAAGTTTAGAAATCTTGTTAGAACAACTCCCTACACCAGTGGTTCTCAACTAATCTAGGCTGCAGAGTTCAAGGAAATGTGGAAACAAACATCACACTATGCTTCATTTTAAGTGTATGCTATGTGTAAGCATGAGGCATTTACTCACAAGTGAAAGGGCTTATTGCATCTAAATGTTCTTTAATGTGTAATATTTGTGAGGTTCGCTACTTTAAAACATTGGCTTTATTTTGAAAATCCCCCTGGTATGTAGGGGCTGCAGTAGCATTAGAAGTTCTAACCAAATGTTGCAGTTCTTGCCCTTTAAATTACTTTCAAACAATACATCTCCAGTCACTTCCTTAGCAGTCAGCTATATACCACATTTAAGATGACATCCTTCTGTTCATACTCCCATGATCCACAATCATCCAGATTCACACTTTTACATAATTTCAGACATGATATTTTGCGATGCACAGAAAATGAACACTGCAAAAAAATGTTTGTTTATTTGTAATTTCATGAAACAATACATAAACATCCTTAGATACAAGGATATATAATTGTTATATAATAAATGCATTAAATATTAAAGAAATAGTTTACCCAAAATAGAAATGTTATTCCAAACCCAGTTAGGCAGATTGTTAACGTCAGTCACAATAATGGTGTACATTTTTTTTACAATAATGGTGTACATTTTTTTTTTTAAGAATTTAGATTTTCAAATATACAGTAGCTGCAAGCAGCAATGATGGGCACAAGCACAACTGGTCCGATTCCACCCGGCAATTTGCAATTTGAGTAAATATATGAGGACTATTTTAACATCTGTTGTAAGGGCCACACTTCCTGCTGCCAGGTGGTGGTGCTATGACCGAGACCCAAAAGAGTCAAACACACGTGATTATCTCCCAAGACTAAACATCCTCAATTTTGGCATCTGCAATGTCTTTGCATAATGTTGATTACAGTCCCATGAATCACCTAAGAGGAGTATTTAAAAGTTCAGAGACTGCAATATTAAAAAATATAAAAATGGCCTACTTCTTGTTGGGTGGAGTTAATGACTAGAATTATGAATGATGGCTGGCTTAGTGAGAACTATATATGTATCATGTTTGGTGGCTGTAGATGAAAATAGGGGTGCTACAGAGGCTGTTTTACACACCCATTTTAAAGGGGGCACCATACCATTCTATGAAGCTTAGTGCATTCAATCCAAACTTCCTATCAAAAGTTCAGTTTCAGGCTGCAGATGATGTTTGGATCACTCAACATTGACAGACATGGGACAATGATAATCAGTACATAGATTCAGAATTTTGTATAATTTTTTTAAAAATTTTTTTTAACATGGTTGGCAGTAATTGGATGATGCTGACCATTACTTTAAGTGCATGGGTCAAGCTTTCAGTATGGTACAATGATAGATACAAAAATATATGTTCCAGCAAATCTTACATACATTATTTATGGAACAGTTACATCTTACTAATTTAAAGGTGCTATTTTTTCCTAATTAAAAAAGTTTACCTCCTAAAGACATGAATTAGTAATTTAGCAATATATGTAGGAAATGATGCGCACACACATTAAAATGAAGACTCCAGTCATATCAGTAATCTTATAAAAAGCTTTTTTATTCTACATGGAGAGTGTCCACACATGGGGCGGCCATGTTAGAGTCACATGACGAGCTGAATACTACTCTCTTAATCTCAGTAACTGTCCTGTTATTTGACACTTTCACTCATTGATTAAAGTAATCATGTCTGACTCTGAATACTACTCTCTTAATCTCAGTATCTGTCCTGTTATTTGATACTTTCACTCATTGATTAAAGTAATCATGTCTGACTCTGAATACTACTCTCTTAATCTCAGTATCTGTCCTGTTATTTGACACTTTCACTCATTGATTAAAGTAATCATGACTGACTCTGAATACTACTCTCTTAATCTCAGTAACTGTCCTGTTATTTGACACTTTCACTCATTGATTAAAGTAATCATGACTGACTCTGAATACTACTCTCTTAATCTCAGTAACTGTCCTGTTATTTGACACTTTCACTCATTGATTAAAGTAATCATGTCTGACTCTGAATACTACTCTCTTAATCTCAGTAACTGTCCTGTTATTTGACACTTTCACTCATTGATTAAAGTAATCATGTCTGACTCTGAATACTACTCTCTTAATCTCAGTAACTGTCCTGTTATTTGACACTTTCACTCATTGATTAAAGTAATCATGTCTGACTCTGAATACTACTCTCTTAATCTCAGTATCTGTCCTGTTATTTGACACTTTCACTCATTGATTAAAGTAATCATGTCTGACTCTGAATACTACTCTCTTAATCTCAGTATCTGTCCTGTTATTTGACACTTTCACTCATTGATTAAAGTAATCATGTCTGACTCTGAATACTACTCTCTTAATCTCAGTAACTGTCCTGTTATTTGACACTTTCACTCATTGATTAAAGTAATCATGTCTGACTCTGAATACTACTCTCTTAATCGCAGTAACGTTCCTGTTATTTGACATGTTCACTCATTGATTAAAGTAATCACTGTGAACACTACATTTCTACAATGAAATTTCCAAAACTGAAAACTATTGATTTTAAATGATGCTGCATCCAAACCGCTAGGTGTCAGTATAAGTCCAAGATGACACAACAACAAAAGTTCTTAGTGCACTTTTAATGCTCAATATTGTCTGTGATGGTGTGTAACTTATTTGAATGATTACTAAAACAATAGATCAGAACAAGACATAGGTTGTAGAAAGATTACTGACATACTGCTGGACTGTAGAAAGGATATTGTAATAATGTAGTTACGAGAACATCGGGGAACGTTTTATTTCTGTAAAACCAACTTTCTTGGCTAACCAAAAGAAAATGTTAGAATGTCTGTTCTGGGAACAATAAATTGTTTGCTGGGTGTGCAGTACTAATAAAAGAGGGTTAGCTGCTCTGCTCTATTTATTTGTTTGAAGTAATTCCATGTCAAACTTTCTTGTATATTTAGCATGCATACAAGACTGTAGAGTGGAGGATCTGTTATCCAGGGCCAGGGGTATATAGAACATGACTTTGGGCTTAAGTGATCAATTTTGTATCGGAATTATATGTTCAGAGAGGATCATTGGTCTGTATTTCCCTCAAACTGCACTTTGAAGAATTTTCATGTCTGCAACCACCGACTGCTGATGACTTGAACACATGCAGGAAGTCATTTTTCACATTTGTCCTTATGTTACAGCTTTCTGTCTCTCTCTGAAATGATATAGTATTTCCTTCCTCAAATATCAATTTTATCTCAGTAGTATTTTAAGGTATTTGTGCATGTATTGGACAACACCAACTTACTGACAGTATATGAAATGTCGTGGTGACAGTATACTTCTTTTAGCTCCTTTATTTACATTTTTGTTTTATTTCAACTCCTTTATTAGAAGATTAGGCAGATCAAAAAGATCAAATGGATTTACAATGAAATAAATGCTACCAGTTTCTAACAGAAGGTCAGGGGTTTAAAAGATTTTTAAAAGTCCATTAAAGGCTTTTATAAACAAGAGAGTAAAGGTTTGACACATGTTTTTGTTTACAGAACCATGGTGGGTTTGCAGGTGCAGCTGGTTTCATTTACTTTATGCTTGACACACCTGTAGATTTATGACATGTGGTCTGTTCCGATCCACTTGGGAGCGAAGAGTCCATCAGATGAACCCTACATAAACATTTTATTTTCGAAGGGCCCTTTGAAGCAGTTAATTTTGAGCATAACGCTACAATACGGCAGCCAAAATTGTTCTCCCTTCGAAGTGCCCTTCGAAGCAGTCTTTTTCATAGTAGTCCTTTTTTATAGTAAAAAAAGGACTTAAATATTCATCTGTTTCTCACCCACACCAATCATATTACCTCTAGTCGTATTACTATCTTTTGTGCTATCTTTCTGTGCTTTTTGGAGCTTCAAAGTTCTGGACACCATTCACTTGCATCGTATGAACCTACAGAGATTAAATATTCTTCTAAAAACCTTTGTTTGTGTTCAGCAGAAGAAAGAAAGGCATACACATCTGGGATGGCATGAGGTTGAGTAGATGATGAGAGAATTTTCATTTTTGGATTAACTATCCCTTTAAGCTTTTGCTAGAAAAAGGCAGGCAAATTCACTGCATGCAACTCCTTAAGGGATCCAATTTTCACTTTAATGAATGATGTCACTAGAAATCCAGCCTGCAGTTTTGGCTTGGTTCTGGATCTCTTCATATTTTTCTTTAAAGTGCATTGTACTGTATTCTAGAAGCTAAGCTGACTGACTTAATTGAAAAGAGAATAAAAATGTAGTTTGACACACTGTGATCAGACTAAATGAAATACAGAAAGAGCTGCGAGCGCTTCATTAGTCATTTTGTCTGTTTGAATGTGTGCGTCTGTGACCTTATGACCCCTTGCTTGTGCACGACTAACAAGCCATTCCCCAGAGTATTATATATATGTCTGGAAACATTTGTACATCTGGAAAAACTTTTCTTTAGCTAAATTAATGGATAGACAAGATGCTGATTGTCCAGTAACTCAGTCCGAGGCTCTCAGAAATGCACATTGGGATAATTTGCCAATCAATTGAATATTCATCTTAAGTTGACAAACATGTATCATGTATATGTACCATACATTTTTAGATTTTGTTCAGCCTATTAAATGTCCAGTGAATATTATAGATGATTGGCTCCTGATACAACATCTATACAATGTTTGTTAATTATGTAAGCAATATCACATGCTCAAGATGTGCCGATATTCAGAACAACAGTATGATTTTGAGGGTGATATTGCTTAAATAACTGACCATATTTGTACATTTCTAAAATATGCCCTAAGATATAAAATAGTCTAAACAACAATTCCCAGTTCATATTTCTACCCTAAAAATAAACAGAGAAATAAACTAAATAAAATATGATATAAAGAAAGAAAGAAAGAAGTTACATTTGGCTTTCTAAAATGAACCCTATTTTTAGAACCATTAAGATTAATGTATCTAATTAAAAATAAATAAAATGTGTGTAAATGTGCTTAATTGTTATGAAAATAATGTCACAATGCAAAGAATCTTAATTTTCATAAATTGGGGTTCATTTTCTTTATGTAAAATATGATTTGTTATTTATTTATTAGATTTTTTTAGATTCACCCAGTATAGGTTTATGGTGCCTTATTTGTTTCAATTATTCCTCATACTGCATCATTAGAGAGCTCTCCATTAGTGGTAATAATGTTAAAATACATTTCTTTGGCATGTTAGCTCACTGTGAAAGACATTGGTTGCTTTTGTGCATGTGTGAAATGATCATGCTTTTTGTTTTCCTTGTGAACTGTGACAGCTAATCAAAATTAAATCAACACCATCTGAATTCAAAAATAGACAGAAGTCTCTCTGTGTGCAGCATGACATCTAGTGGCTACACAGAGACAAATGCATAAAATGCCATAAATATAAACATGAGATTTCTGTAAGAAATCCAAGAGCTTATTATTTTTTGCCATATTTAAACCCCTTGTATTCATGCCTTGGAAGTTAAGGACTAGTTTATGGCCTGACTGAGGAGTAAATAAATGAATAACTAAGACATCTATACAATCAGAGAAATGGATTTACTTTTCCACTAACTCACTTTTTGGTTTAGGATTGTTAAGATATGTTGTTAATAGATCTCATCCTGCTCTGGTTCTTGATTTGTTGCATTGGGGCAATTCATAATTCCTTTATTATAAAAGGACCCCAAAACAGTTAGAGAAGAAAAGTGTTTTATTTCTTTGAGACGTTGCATCATGTTAGCAAAAGACCTTTTCAAACAGTAATGACCCTTGGCAATGACAGAGAGAGAGAGAGAAAATGTATGTTTGCAATTCAATAAATACTAGAACATTAGAAAAGTAAATACATAGAGGATGAAAAGGGCAACTTGTGTTTAAAGAGTGGAACAAAAAACAGACATTTTACACACAAATCTGCAAAAGGAATTATTCACAGATTGTCATTTGTTTGGAGGGGATCGTTTGGACCCAGTAGAGAAAAAGTGCACTTCATCCTTTTATAGTTGCCTGAATGTATTCCAGTGTGGTTTTATTGTGTCCCCAACAGCTATAGGGAAGTAGTTTGGAGGACAGAATTTACAAAAATCCTAATTTAATACAGTTTAAAACTAGACAGAACATACAAACCAACATAAAATACCACAACACTTGGCACACCAGTGGAACCCTCTGGAAATCCTCCAGACACCCTTTAAGAAGCCTAATATCCTATTTATGAATGCAAAGAATTTCAGAATATATTTCAAGTGCTTTTTAGTATTTCTCTTATGATAAGCTTTCTGAAGGAACCATTAATAGTCTTTAAATTTCTTGCAGAAGCCAAAACTAGGGTACAATGGGACTAAAGGCACCTCTTAAGGACAATTAGCTTTTTTTCTCGTCGCAAAGTGTCAAAAGAAATCATAATGGACAATTATTTTGTTTAAAATGTATTAAAAAGCTGAACCAGTCTGATCTGCTGCAGCATAGGCCTTGTCTAAAAGCGAGGATGTACGCTGGCCTGACATGGACAGATGCGCCAGCTTGGCTTTCTAGTCTAGTGCACAGGAAGGGCATAAATTGCCCGCTACTGCCTGTTCAACTGGGGGAATCTCAGTATAGCCTCTTTGTGCAATGTGATCGAGCACCGTGAAGGTCACTGCACCAGATCAGTGCATTTGTGCAGAGTAAGGAGAACGCAGTGTTTTGACCAGCTGATCGTGCAGTTTGGGAAAATGGTAACAGACGGCAGGATGCAAAGCCACTCTGGCTTGGTAAGAACCATTCATCTAATCAAGAATGTCCGTGCACACTTGGAATGGGCCATTCTAGCTGGAGATTCTTGACTGTCCGAGTGGGAACCTGCATCAGCTCATCATCAGAGACTGCTTTTGCATGGTTTTCCTTCCCACAGGGGCAAATATCAGCAAACCAGCTCTCACCTTCAGAGTCAGAGAGAGATATAGCATCTCAGCAAATGTGATCACATCATGCAAGTCAGATGTGATCACATTGAAGATTCTTGAAATTGAGGCAGGGAGGCATGCAAAGCTTGCTCTGGCCATTAATCCTCTCAATCTCTCCACACTCAATCCACCTTATTTTTCAGAGTATCTAGGGTGCCATCATTATCAACCTTGAATGTAGACCTCTTCTGAAGTCATATACATTTACATTTATGCATTTGGCAGACGCTTTTATCCAAAGCAACTTACAGTGCACTTATTACAGGGACAATCCCCCCCGGAGCAACCTGGAGTTAAGCGCCTTGCTCAAGGGCACAATGGGGGTGGCCGTGGGGTTCAAACCAGCCACCTTCTGATTAGCAGCCCTGTGCTCTAGCCACTACGCCACCACCACCCCATACACATCTGGGATGGCATGAGGGTGAGTAAATGATGAGATGATTTTCATTTTTGACATTTTCTGAAGTGTTCATATATGTTAATATGTAATGTCTTAATCTGATATATTTTAATATGTTATGTTTAGAGAATTAGGAAACATGCTAAATTGAAATACTGGCTTCTCCAATAACAATACAACAGCCAGGGTTGGGAGGGTTACTTTTGAAATGTATTCCACTACAGATTACAGATTACATGCTGTAAAATGTCATTTGTAAAGTATTCTGTTAGATTACTCAAGGTCAGTAACGTTTTCTAAATACTTTGGATTACTTATTCAGCACAGGTTTATTTTTTCTCTTGTTTTGAGTATTAAAAACTCAGTACAGTAAGACAAAATACACATGTTAAAAATACATTCTCTGAAAAACCAAAATATCTTATGCAGTGATGTATATCAAACAAGATTAATCAAATTTATCTTGTTTTAAGGATTTTTTTAAATATTTTTACAGGAAAACAATACAAAAATGATTATCAAGAATAAGATTTTTGCACTAATATCAAAGATCTTACTAGAAAAAAGAAATTATGAACTAACGTGAATTTTCTTGACAAAAAAATATGCTCATGTCTGATAACATGTGCATGTAAAATATCTGGAAATAGCATTTTAACTTAGTGTAAATCTGACCATTTATACAAGGTTTATTTCTATTTCTTGTGCTCAAAGTCTTACTTCAAAGTCTGCTCGTATTAATGTAACATGTATTACACATGTAACACATCATAAAAAGTGTTTCACCGCTGTTCAAATGCACTTTGAATCACATCATTTATATGTATACATTTTTTCCATTTGAAAGGATAAAATATTAAATTATTTATTATTTATAAATCATTATTTACCTTCTCCCTCTTGGCCATATTTTTCGTAATTATAACATCCAGTTCCATTGCTATGCAGATGACACCCAGCTCTACTTATCCACCAAACCCAATATATCTCTCCCTCCCACCTCCCTATCAAATTGCCTTCAGGAAATCAGATCCTGGTTCTCGCTAAATTTTCTCAAGCTTAATAGTGATAAAACTGAACTCCTCTTAATTGGCACCAAATCCATCCTCTCTAAAATAAATGACTTCTCCATCTCCATCGATAATTCATCTGTGTTTCCCTCTCCTCATGTTAAGAGTCTGGGTGTCATCCTAGATAGCACTCTGTCATTTCAGTCCCACATTAATAATATCACTCGGTCAGCATATTTCCATTTACGTAACATCTCTCGCTTACGTCCAACTCTCTCCTCTAACAGTGCTGAAATTCTGGTTCACACCTTGGTTACCTCCCGCTTAGATTATTGCAATTCTCTCCTCTATGGGCTACCTGACAAATCTATTCATAAATTACAACTTGTCCAAAACTCTGCTGCCCGTATCATTACCAGAACCCCCTTTATTAGTCACATAACACCTGTCCTGCAGCAACTTCACTGGCTGCCCTTCAAATATCGCATAATTTATAAAATTCTTCTCCTTACATTTAAAGCTATCAATAATCTTGCACCTAAGTATCTCACTGAGCTCCTTCATATCAAGATACCCACTCGTTCTCTCAGGTCCTCTTCTTCCATTCAGCTCATCCTTCCACAGGCTCGTCTGGTTACCATGGGATATAGAGCTTTCAGTCATTCAGCCCCATATCTCTGGAACTCTCTGCCCCACTACATTCAACACTCCACGTCCATAACTACTTTTAAAACTCACTTAAAAACTTATCTTTTTAGACATGCATATTCTCTTTAACTTTTAAATGCGTTTCACTGTAAGGATCCCATCCTTTCTCTCTGTTTTTTAAATAGTATTTTATGTTATTATATTGCATGCTTTTGCTGATTCAATGTTAATTGGATTGAGTGTTTTATTGTTGATTTTGTAAGGTGACCTTGAGTGTTGAGAAAGGCGCCTATAAATAAAATGCATTATTTATTATTATTATTATTAAATGAAACAAATGACTATAAAATGCAAAGTAATCTCTTCAGTAATCAAAATACTTTTTGAATGTAACTGTATTCTAATTACCAATTATTTAAATTGTAACTAGTGGAATACAGTTACTTGTATTTTGTATTTTAAATACGTAATCCCGTTACATGTATTCAGTTACTCCCCAACCCTGGCTACAGACATTATAGTCTACCTTTAAGTTTCCATTCGGGGCGGAATTTCTATTTATGTTTTGGTCCGTGTGATCCCGCCCACTGCCCACTCCCCAATAGTATTTCGACACCGCTGGGTTGCCAGATTTGAACATGTTTGCAGTCAAACAACACTGCGTGCTGCAGCCACTGGAAGCCAGCAAACGAACTGGTTCAAGAGATAACAGATTCCACCCGACCTAAAAACCACCATGATCAGAGGCGGAGTAAAACAAGGATAAATACTGGAGACAGCTTAAAGCCCAGAAATCCTTTAAAACGGATGCTGAGTTGGCTAATTTGCGTGTCAACTTTCTGACAAACTGCACGAGCTTTGAGTCTGGGGCGGGGCGGGGTGGACAACTCTCCAATATTTTGAATTTGGACTGCAGTACCCATTTCAAACGCTTGATGTCACTCTTACCTATAGCACCTTTTAAATTTACAGTGTGAAACTGAGAAATGGCAACTTCCACATGTGACAAGTAGCCCCAGTCTCCCATAAAAACTGAGGTATAAGCAATACTTATTCCTAATATGGCCTGAATACCGTAGATATTTTCTGGCTCTGGCTAAACATCTTTTAAAAGAAGATTCACCTAGAGCCGCGAGTCAAACGTGAACGAGCAGCCCAGCATGACGCGTTTTACCGTAATACTTTATATACACATCGCGAGACAGCGAGCCGTATCGATCTCAGACACTGACACCGGAAACCTGCCAGTGTCTTGATAAAAAGCCAATTAAATATTTCACCTGGACATAAACAGCGGAGTACAGTAAGTCCTGCGGTAACGTTTTTTTCTCTGTTAGCGATATGGACGTGCAAACACGGATCCACAATGATTGTACTCCATCTGCGATTTTAAGACATTTAAGAGTCATTGGCTTTTAATGTGCACATGGATATTAGGTATCTATGACTGATATGATACGATACGATACTAAATTGAACGCCAATAGTGCCTGTTTGGTTGTATGTTTTTCTTCATATAGCGGTTTGTCGTGGAGTTTGGGAATGTGAGTGCGCGTTTATTAGGAGGACTGTGAGTGTGGAAAGTGTTGAGGGTCTTCTGTACGTGGCAGCGAGTAAATCTCTGCTAAACGTCTCGAACATTGTGGAGGACAGTTTATTAAACTCTTTAGCATTCAACTCAGAAACGGAGGTAAGCGCTTGTAACTGGGCTTTGTTTGTAGATTAATTCTGAATACTACATCCAGGTGCTTCATATAGATGTGGCTTCGTCTTTAAATAATCTTTTAATTTATTATTATGTATTTTATCTGCATTCTACAGAGCTTTTTCCCCTCAGATAATTGTCGCATTTCATTTCGTGGCATGTCACATTATGATGTGAAAGTGCGATCTTTGAGAGTTTGGTGAACTTTAAATTAGAACATTGTGTTTTTATTTGAGTTTGTGACATTATGATCAAATATGCTTATATTTAAAAATAGACTTATACCTTTTAATATAATAATTAAACGAGTCACCATATTTTGTTCTCCCAGACACATTTGTAATACTAAAGGAAAGTGTCAGAGAATAGTTTTGTAAGTGCTTGAATCAGAATACTTTAATGCTTCTTATATGATACTACTTGTAATTAACCGTGTTTATAAGAGCATTCATGTGGAAATCTGTGGGTATAAGCACTAGTTTTTATTAGTGAAAGTGATTTTGCTGATATTGTGTAGTGGTTGAACACTTCAGGCACATTCTGATGAAAGGTTAGGCTTATCCTCTTCAGAAGAACAGGAAATGTACTAGATGTAGTCATCTTTCCCATGCTTTTACTACAGAAGCATTTTGAGACTGATTAACCCCACTCATGAACTAAAACTACCCCTAGATCAGGCCGCGTACAACTATGAGTATTGGGGAGTAAAATGTGTTTAGGTGTCCTAAAAATAAGGTCACAGTGCAAAAAATGTATCTTAATGATCCTAAATGTAGCCTTTATTTTCTATATGCAAAATATAATTATATATACACACTGGCAGCCAAAAGTTTGGAATAATGTACAGATTTAGCTGTTTTGGAAGGAAATGTGTACTTTAATTCACCAATGTGATGTTCAACTGATCACAAAGTATAGTCAGGACATTACTGTTGTATAAATCAACATCATCACTATTTGAAAAAAATATTTTTGGATCAAATCTAGACATGCCCCATTTCCAGAAACCATCACTCCAACACCATATCCTTGAAAGGGTGAAAGGTCACCTGAGTATCTGAACAAACTGACAGCTAGAATGTCAAGGATCTGCAAAAATCTCATTACTGCATGTGGAGGAGGTTTTGACGAGAAATCTTTGAAGTAGTTTCAAATTGTAATAGTAATTTTTCATGTTATTAATGTCCTGACTAAACATTGTGACCAGTTGAATGCCACTTTGGTGAATAAATAAATATATTATACAAACACACACACACAAAGTCTGTAATCTTATTACATTTTTCACAAATTTGACTTAATTCTTAATGCTCAACCATTATACACTGTAACCAAAGTTAAATGTAATTTCATCAGTGACTACAAACCAACATTTGGTGCCAAACTAGCTAACCAGTACTGAGTACTAGTTCATTTTAAGATAATTAACTTTACGTGCAACCCTGTTACCCATTCTGATGTAGGCCTAGTTTTATATATTTAAAAAAAACTTTAAGAATTATTTAAACTCAGATTTAACTCAAATTTAATAACTCACCATTCACGCATACTGTGGACTAATTGAAAAAAATTGGTCTAATTTTTCACAGAACCGTCCAAATAATAATAAAAAAAAGACTCCAATTATTCATAAAAAATATTGTATGTGTTTACAATCTTATGATAAACTAAAATAAAAAACTTGTATTTCTGGTTCTGTTGACCTCACTTTGAAAAGTCAAATTTTATTCCACTATGTGGCAGAAAGCACAAAAAAAATTTTTTTTTTCTTAATCACATTCCATCACAATATACAGATCTGAAATTTAGGTGGCGCTCTAATGCATTTTAGCCCTCACAGATTTGCTTTCCCTTAGACATTCAGTCTAATTTTCAGTTCAAGCACCATCTTTGTTTTTTCATCAAATACAGTATCTCGGCCTCTGAGTGGACTAGAAGGTCAATCTAGTTATTATTAGAAAGCTGAGATCCTCTCCTTTGCAATGATATAAAATATATACAATATTTTATCATCAATAGTCAAATATATTTGCTGATGATTTGTTTAGCATGCTTTTGCTTCTAGATGGCATATTTTGTTTGGACATCTAAGATATAATATTAGATTATTCGGCCAAGCAAGCTCACAGACGAGTAAACATTGGCTAATCTTTTAGGTAAAAGCAGATATAAAGTTATTTGGGGCTTACAGCAGCAGTTATCGGAGCATAAATGAGATGACAGCAGTGTTTCCCCAACTGGGGTATGTGTACCCCTGGGGGTACGTGAGGTGATAATGGGGGTACACAAATACAATTCTGAGATTTACCGTTCTTTCAATTTCATCACATTCTGAAAAAACATTCAAACCCAGTTCATGTATTTCTCACTGGCAAAAAGTATTTTGTGTGCACTCTAGTGTAGAAACACCAAAATGGTTGTGTCATAAAGGTCAGAAAAATATCCAATTAAATAAACCTATATTTTGCGTTTAAAAAAATGCATCTACTCATGCGTTGTGCGTCACAAAAGTGTCTTTTTTCGTCAGCCCAGCGCTAGTTGACTCTGCTTTGTGACGGCAAGTAAAATACTTCACAGTTTTACCAGACCTGCACATGTCAGCTGTCCACGATTTTAGATTTGTTTCATTTATTTTATTTATTTATTTATTTATTTTTTTCACAGTTTAAAAAGTATTTTGTTTTTAAGGTTAGATTCATAGTGAGTTTGGATACTGATGGTATAAGTTCAAAAGCTTTAATGACAGCTGTCAGGCATTCAGCAGCACCAAATAATTTTCCATATTCACACACAGTCATTTTCAATCATCACATTTGCTCGCAAGGTAGAGACCTGTTTTTACATTGTTGCATGATGTTTTTCAGCAGATGAGCTCAACAATGTCAAATGTAACATAAAAAAAGCACCTTGAGCTGACCGCGCAATTGCACAGATACTTACCCGCATTACTCCAATTCGGCCGGCAATGCATACCTGCAATGATGCGCAATTCTAGGCACAGAACCGAAAGCTATTCTTACGTACCACGACACGATGAGGGGGG
The DNA here is from genome assembly GCA_032164185.1 of Moxostoma hubbsi. Taxonomy (NCBI): domain Eukaryota; kingdom Metazoa; phylum Chordata; class Actinopteri; order Cypriniformes; family Catostomidae; genus Moxostoma; species Moxostoma hubbsi. Next base: position 5,500,968 of record JAVLUX010000110.1, on the reverse strand, counting down.
AGTTTTCAAGTTATGCAGTTATATCATATCTAGCATTCCCATCTCAATTGGTAAGACATTTATTCAGTATGTGTATGATTAATACAACATGTACAAAACATGTAAAAATATAACATGTTTTATATAAGAGAGTTGTTTTACAAAGATAATTGTGTTAAACAGACATTTTCAAATGACCTTATGTGAATTTTATCTATTAGAGAGGGGGTACGCAAAAGGATGTTGAATGTTTACAGAAAAAAGTAAGAAGTTTGGGAACCACTGACTTACAGAAATCACATATCACGTTGTGATTCTTTTGAAAATCTTTTTAATTGTTGTTTTAGGGCAACAAAATTAACTGTACAGTCATATTCCTGAGAATGAGAGATTTCATTTGATATATGAATGAATATTTTTATAAATGTATATTTTCATATAAATATTTCTACCCCATTACCTCTAGGGGGTGCTAATTTTCACCTCAAATGATTTGAGGCCTTATTTTGTTATTTTCAGAAAAATAAATGCAGAAGTGATGATTATCTCTGATAAGGTCCGATTCTAAGCTTTCAAATGATACCTCATCTGCCTGACTTATGTACAATATACGGAGACTTTAACGTTTTAAGTGTAAACTTTTTTTGCAATATAGCGCCCCCATTTGGATCCGCCACGGAGGTGCTTAAAAAGTTCTTGAATTATAGAAAATTTTAAAATACGTTAATTAAATCATTTAATAAATATAATATATTTTTTTATTTTCTGAAAAACATGATGACCAACCACTAGACCACTGCTGAATAAGTGCATAGACGGCACTGTCACGTGACACCTGTTACTTTTCGCAGCGCTGTTCAGAATGGGCCAATCAAAATCAAGTGTTACTGGAGGATTTAAACAATATATTTTATAGATACTGCTGTGGCGGATTTAACAAGTATGAATCCTTGCAACTATCAGTTTTAATTGCAGTTTACTCTCCAGTGTGAAAATTATGATATGTGAAAAGTTTTGAATGATTTAAATGCAGATCAATTGAGGATTCAGTTTTGCCCCCTTCTCTAAAGACAGCTTTGTGTCTCACAAAATAGTTTTTTTTCTGACAGCATTTGTGTCAATATCAAAATATGTTGACAAATATGTCCCTTGAATTTTTAGTCATGAAAAATCTTTCAAATAGCAAATTTTTTTTATGATATGAAATGGCTTGACTTTGTTTTGCACATTTTTATTTGAAAATATATGTGAAGTTGTTAATTGCCTGAAAAAAAAGTCCTTGTCCCCTTCATCTGCTACAACACTTCAATGACATGTTAAGTTATTTGTGTGTTTATTTTGTACTTATTTTTAATAAAAGCATTAGTGCAAGGCCGGACAAGTGTGCAAAAAAACGATTTATTATTTTTTCAAAATTAAAAACTTGCTTTGTTCATTAAACAAAATTAAATAATAAAAGAAATAACAACAGCCAAGTTGTGCTTTATGAATAAAAATGAATGTCAAAATGTTTACATGAACTAAGAATTGTTAATGTGAGAATTTGTAGTTATAGATGCTCATTGCTGTATTTGTAGTAAGTGGTGTTTTATAAAAATAACTGAATAGTTAAAATATTTGTATTTAAAATGATCAAAAATAATTTGTTTTAATGACATCCCAAGCATAGTCCTTGAAAACAAATAAAAATGTGCTTGAAAGTCCATGAATTTAACTTTGAAGCATCTTTACAAACCCTGTTTAATGGCAAACTTATGAGGCATTGTGAGTTCCTGACAAGTTTTTCCTGTCTCTTCTTAGTGGTGAACTATTTTTAAAGTGGATGCTCTTGGTGGTTTGCATTGAGCTCTGTGATCAAGTCATTTCACCCACACCCAGTTAAATTGTTCAGCTGGCTGGTTAAATACTTTGACAGTAATGACTGGTGTTTAGCTAAAAGGTTAGTTAGTTCTCTCTCTCATGTTTATACTGCAGACTATACAATGAACAATTGCATCATGAAAAGATGCTCTCCCCAGAAATGTGGAAAGTATTAATTAGCAAAAAATTCCAATGTGTGTGCTGTTTCTTTTAAATATTCATTTTAAAATACAGCATAGGACCTGCACCTACACAAAAAGACTTCAAACTATTTTTTTATACATGTTATAAAGTGGAAAACCAACAATAGCTGCGAAACGGCAATGTGACTGTCTGAAAGGTTACCTTGTCTCCCCAGCTGGCAGTGTACCATGTCAAGTATGGTGAGAATAGTAACTTCCAGACATGGGGAAGCCTGGTTGAAGTTGCATAAGATGCATTGGCATTTCACTCTCATTATTGCTCGTCTTAATCTCAGAACTAGGGTGGGATTCTTAATTTGCCCAAGTTCCTCCCTGACCTGTTTCTCAAATGAATAATCCCCATATCCTCTGTTGGAAGTTTGGTCACCAACCTTATTTAGTATTGCTATTTTTTGTAGCTCATTGTTGTCATCATTTGTCTGAAACCTGTACTCGGCACGGCGGTGGTGCAAGGTCGTCGTGCAGTGCAAGGTTCTTCATTTTCACAAGTTGTGTCTGAAAAAGAGGATTGCAGGGGACCCTGCTCTGGACCAGGTGACGGATCAATTTCATTTTCCATTTTCATGTCCTTCTTGAGCAGTAGTCTCGTGTTCAGGTTGTAAAAGATAAAATAAAATAAATTATTGTAACAATCAAAATGGAATAATAACAAGAAGGAAAACTGCCTTCCCTCTTTCCTTATCTTAATTTCTCTTATCTCCACCTGTCACCCCTCCCTCCTCTTTCTCCCTCCCATTATTCCCTCTTCCTAGTAAATTGACTTCCAACATATTTTCACTTCACATTTGTGCCAAACAAAATTCCACAGGAATTGCAAATGTTAAATTGTCCGCTTTTGCCTTGGTGTTAGAGGTTTAAAGCAACTTACGCTGGGGTTTCCTTTGAGCTTCCCAAACTGCGTCCTCAGCATGGCCATTCTAGTTAGGACATCATCTACTGTATAAAGAATTACCAGAAAACAAACAGCAATGTTACATTCCTCTACCTTGCTAGCTAGGCTTTATGTGTGTGCATGTGAATGCCAATTTGGGACAAATGAATTCCTAAAATTGAGCGAAATCATTAGAAAAATCTCCTTTTGGATGCATTTTGGGACATCGTCATTTGGAAAAATGATTTTTATTATTATTATTACTCTCGGTGGGGCATGTGATGAGTTGTGCATGGATGCCATGGAAAATAGCATAAGCCACCACATGTACTATGTCTCCGTAGTAACGCCCTCAAAAAACCATGTGATAAGATGCGCGGGTTGACGGTCTCTGACGTGGAGGCAACTGAGATTCATTCTCCGCCACCCGGATTGAGGCGAGCCACTACGCCACCACGAGGACTTCGGGTGCATTGGGAATTGGGCACTCCAAATTGGGGAGCAAATCCAATAAAACCTGTCATTCACTACAGAAGCCATACTCTCCTCCACCATTTTGAAAGTTTATGACTCCTCCCATCTCATAAACTCTTAGTCGGAATTATGACTTAAGGGGTCATTCATGTGCAACTTCCAAGTGGGAAACTCGTATTAACGATAAATCCAGTAGCACGTGAAGTCGGCATAAACCCCTGAAAAGAAATTCCGGTGTCTCATAGCAGTCGTAGCGTGCATGCGGTAGATGTTAGACGACGACTCTGAGTTTATAGTATCATATCAGCTTAAACTGATATTGTGCACACCTGCCTTAAATCTGGTGGAAATTCTGTGTGGACCTTTTCAACACCCAGTGTTCTTTTACTTTTTATTTATTTTTTAAAATTCCTTTTCACCAATAAGACAAAGTCAGCAGCTGTTTCTTGACCTGTATGTGGTTAAACACCAAAGGGCTTTTGTAGAGACCATGTCCTACTTGGCTCAGTCATGGATCCATATTTAACTCAAAACAGTGGCCGTTGCCTAGAACATCTATTAAAAGCTGTTTTTAAACAACTGCAAGAATCTAAATTATATCCTGTGTCTTATATAGTGGTATATGTGCACATTGTTAAATGTCTGTTTTTTTTTAGGTCTTGCTTGACAATGTCGACGTTTCTGGTGATAACGGTGTTTGCTCTGTCATGCCTCTTCTCAGCCACACAAGCAGAAATCTTCACATCAATTTGTAAGCATATATTTTTTAAGATTTAAGTCTTCTGAATTCACCTTTTGTGTTTTACAAAAGAAAGTCATATGGGTTTGGAACAAGTGATGAGTCATTTATAAAGATTTCCTTTTTGGATGAGCTGTTCCTTTAATGGTTTACCTTAAAATGTAACATTTTATATGAATAGTTGATTGATTAAGAACTTTCATTTTTACTGATCTTTACCCCCTCCATCCATAGGCCAAATGACAGACCTGATATTTACAGAGAGGGAGCTCGTCCAATCTCTGAAAGAATACATCAAAGCAGAAGAGTCCAAACTTGAAGCTGTGAAGAGGTGAATATTAGAGTCAGATATAATTTATCTATAGAAGTACACCCAAACACATGACTCATTTGTGTGCTGATTTGTTTTTTATTAGCTGGGCTAATAAACTGGATCTGTTGACACGTGTGTCCACCTCGGACCCTGAAGGCTTCCTGGGTCACCCAGTGAATGCCTACAAGCTGATGAAGAGACTGAACACAGAGTGGTCGGAACTAGAGAGCTTGGTGCTACAGGATCCTTCAGATGGTATATGGCTTTATCACACAAGAGTCACTGCAGCTTTAAAGGGATAGTTCACCCAAAAATGTAAATTCAGAATGACAGTATGAGACTTTTATTGTATAGAAGAGAGAGCAGCATCGACATTCTTCCAAATGTCTTGTGCTACACGGAAGAAAGTAATTTGTACAGGTTTGGAAGTACAACATGTGCGAACTATCTCTTTAATACTTTTTTGTACATTGCATAAGTGAATACATTCTTAACACTCCACGTGACAACATGTTGCAACACAAGCTCACATTAGGGTGACCGAGTGCATACATGAGCAGCTTCAATGACTCACACTCTTTCTAATATATACACAAATACTCATACACTGCTGTGATTTTTACCATACAGGGAGCAGCATATTCCCCTTATAATAATGATTTAACAGACATTTGAGAACTTGTTTTAAACTGTTTAGGTTTTGATTTTTTTTAATAGTGATGTATTTTGGCTGATGTGGGTTCTACATCACACCAGGTGTTTATGTCAGGCTCATATTTAATGTTTAATTCAACAAACTGCTCTATGTATATCTTAACATTTAATTTTCACTTCATAGTTCAGTCAGTCTGATGTAGGAGGTTTTTGGATCATGCCAAATGATAAAAAAGGATTTTTTATGTCTGTTCACCGACAACCGCTCCCCATACTACACCACGGAATTGCTCTTTGCTAAAACTGTGTGATTAAATGTTCCTATCATAAAGCTATGGTCTCATCCAGAAAAAATACTTTATTTTCAAGTCCATGAGTACCATTTTGTGCTAAGTCTTCCGCATAGGATGCTCCTGCGTTTCCTCACTCAAGCGTCCTCGAGAAGCTTCCTCCATCCTCTGTCCTTGCCTCCTCACAGTCCATTTAGAGAATTGATGCATCCTTCATGATGGTGAACTTGGATTGGTTGCTGTGTCACAAGCTCGAGGACGGAGGAGCAAGGAAGATGCACAATTTAGGAAAAGAGTAGCACCCCATATTTGGATGACTTTCACCTCTGGTTGCAGCCTTCTGAATCCTAATACGATTGGTTTAGCATTCCATGATGCTGGATGATGTATTACATAATTTCCGATGTCGTAATTTCATCCAGGAAAGCAAAATTGTTTTAGCCAGATACACATTATATGCTGTGTGCACATTGTGCTTCGTGTGGAATTATCTAATGATCTTTGCATCGAATTACATTGTGTGGGTTGGCTCATTTTAAGGATTATCACCTCTAAATAACAATGTGATAAATTATGATTGTTTTTCTTTTACTTTGTTTTTCGTGAAGTTAGAAGCAAAAACGTGGCATATAAGCAAAGCAGCACCTGTTTACATGTAAGATGTAAACATGTACTTCGATATTAATAGCTATTTTTTTTCTGTGAGTAAAACAAATAGTCTGGTTGTATTCTACTCTGAGAGCTTTCCAAAGACTTATGGAACATAGATATTTGATCAGTTTTATGTCTTTATCAACGACAATAACATGCACAACGCAAAATTATTACTAAATTATCCAAATGTGACACTTCTGATTTGTTTGCAAATTTCAAAACACTTGTTCAGTTTTGATCATAATGCCTACATGCATTATAAAGTAGACCTAGTAAAGGCCAAGTTTTAAAACGATACCTGTTTTGTGTTGGAATGAAGTTGTTATTAATATTTTGATAATAATTTTGTTCTGTGCAGGCCAATTTGAGCTTAAAAGGTACAATTTTATATACATTATATGTATCTAAAGTGTAATATATATATTAGGGCTGTCAATCGCAATTTATTTTTTAATCAGATTAATTAAATGATGTCACGATTAATTAATCGCATATACAAATATTTGCTGAGAAAGCCCCTCATATAACAATAATTCAATATATAATGATGAAATAATTATACATATTATACATAGTTATCTTTAAATATTAAAAAAAATAAATAAAATAAAATAAATAAATTATATATATATATATATATATATATATATATATATAAATAAAAAATATTCAGATAATTAAAATGCAGTACATTCCTGTAGTAGAAGAGTTAATCATTGATTACAAGAAGCGGCTTTAGAATACAATGTATTGTTTACTACCATATTATTGATCATAAGTCATTCATTGGCATACAGTTCACAGCAATCCATTTCACAAGTGAATTTATCAATCGGTTGGAGATTTATTATGAGGGCTTGTTTAAGGACCTGTCAATTTACACCTGCGTCAGACATGCTTGTGTAGCCTCTTGGATGCTTTGCGTCATAAACATAACATTTTTAGGTCACTGTGTCAAGTTAAATATAGTTTAATACTTAGAACACATCTTGAGATCCTTTAGTTCGAATTTGCGCTCCTTCAAGTGTTTTGAACGCAAGAACATAACGCATGTTTGTGTTGTTCTATCTGCTGAAGTGTTGTTTTGTTCACTGTATAGACTGTGTGTTGCCACACAGCTGAAATTTCACTTACTGCCCTCTGGAGTAAACAGGTGGTACTGCAAGCTTGCATTTCTCAGCAATCTTCCTTATTAAAATCCAGGGGCATTGCGATTAATTGTGTTAATTTTTTTCCACGTTATTTTTAATACAATTAATCGCACTGAATTAACTTGTTAAATCTACAGCCCTTAAATATATATATATATATATATATATATATATATATATATATATATATATATATATATATACCTATTTCTGTTATAACTTAGTTGAAATAACTCAGACACATCTCGACATGTTACTACCAAATGTACCGACATCAACCCCTTTCAGCCAAGTGACTGATAAACAGCATCATCCATCAGACATTTTTTTTTTCTTCAGTTCAAATGTGTTTTATGATAGCGCATTGTGTCAACAACCTCAGAAACACTGGTTCTCATTCATTTTCCTGCTAAGATTACATTTTTTACTCCACTGATGGTTTGTTTTAATGTTGGGGTTGGGTTTAGTGTGTATGGTTATTAAAATATGCATTCCTTTTGACAATTATTTAATTTTAAAATAAAAACAACTCTCTTTTGGCACCCCTCTGTGGAAATTTCTCCTGAAACTGGAGTTCGAACATGCCCATAAGTTTAAAAACATTTCCATATTTGACCACTGGGGGCAGTGGTTTAAATTTTCGTTAGCACAAACTGATTTCAGCTGAAGACTTTCGACCTACTGTTGCCGAATCTAAAGGGGGATCAGTCAGGTTTTTCATTAGATTCAACCAGATACCTAGAGAAGTCATGTATCAAAAGAAAAGCCAAATTAATCTTTAATAACACTGATTAAAAGTGTCACTAAATCTAAAGTTTTGTTAAGGGTAACGCAAGATGCTGAAACTCTGATCTCACCATATTTCTGTTCTCTTTTGAAGGCTTCATCTCCAACATGTCGGTGCACAGACAGTATTTCCCTGATGAAGAGGATGAGAAGGGAGCAGCTAAAGCTCTGATGCGTCTGCAGGACACGTATAGACTGGACGCTGAGAGCTTCTCTAAAGGCAAACTGCCAGGTCAGAGACAGCACTCTGGTAACACCAACTCTTTTTTTCAATCTTCTGTATTTTCTCTTGCAGCGTGAGTTACATTTTTCTATACTGGGTTATGTATTTTATGTTGCAATGTTTAAATCAAAATTTGGTATCTTTTAGTTCATGCCTGTAATTTGTTTTGTCATCTGTGTGCTAGTGTACTCCTAAAACCGATCAGACTGCAGACAATTTCTTTCCATGCATAGTTTTTTTTTAAATTATTATATCCTTGTATGTGTTTACAGACAAATATATAGAACAGTGAAATCGTTCACAGAAACTTCTCCTCTGCATATCTAGACATGTGGTGAGGGGGAGGGTTTCAGAGAAAAAACTCTTAATAGTGTGCTGCAGTGAGACTTGCCTGCAAACAACTGAGGCCATTTAAATGTTAGAAAAGAGAGAGTACGCTAGTTGATTGGCTAACAGATGACATGGCAAAGGACCTATCAGCTTGCACTATGTAGAGTTTCATAACTTAAAATAATTTTCTAATTAGATTCAACTTTAACTTTTTTTGTTGTCTCTAAACCATAACTAAATTATATGTGAACTTAATTACAAAGGTAGAACCAACAACTATTTATAAACTTGAGCAAAAATTAAAAGAAATGTAAGCTGAGTTTATATCATTTCTTTTATGACATTATCTTATTGCAGAATGACAGGTGATTTCTGTATTATGGAATATTTTAAAAGATGTGCCTCGTGTGTGAAGTTGTGTTGTAGTATAGGAACACACTTGATCCAAAGGTTAAAAAGGGGACAAATAAAAATCCATGATGAATAATGTGATAAAATATTTTGTCCACAGGGGTGCGCTACAATGCTCTACTGACAGTAGATGACTGCTTTGACATGGGGAAACTGGCGTACAATGAGAATGACTATTATCATTCAGTGCTGTGGATGCAGCAGGCCCTCAGACAGATGGACGCTGGAGAAGAGGCAAAGACACTGAAGGCTGATATTTTAGATTATCTCAGCTACTCTGTCTATCAGATGGGAGACTTGCCACGAGCCATCGAGCTCACACGACGTCTGGTGGCCATTGGTAGGCCATTCTCTCTCTCTCTCTCTCTGTTGTGTTTTAAAGCTGAAGTGTGTCACTTCTGCACCACTAGTGCCACGAATCGGCAATGCATATAATAAGAGATTCCAGAGAACTCCCTCATTTTCCATTGGCTGTACAAACAGATAGTCCCGCTCCAAACTAACACCATTGGTTGAGCCAATGTTGCTGTTTTGGGCCACTCAAATAAACACTTTTAGGTAAAATCAACATATGAAAGACTTCTAGTTGACTTTGCATATTAAGCTGGGATATGAGAATTTTAACATTGAAAAATTACACACATTAGCCTTAAACTTTGTGTCTTTTTTCAGTTACATCTATAGCATTTGATCAAGATTTTTGAACTGTTTGCATTTAGCTTTTAGAAATTGGTAACACTTTACAAAAATGTTGTATATATTATTGCAATAGTGAACCTGCACGTAATAAAAACACGCAGTTATAGTGAGTCAAGTGCAATGGAAGTGAATGGGGCCAGTCCATAAACATTAAAATAATCACCGTTACATCAAAAGTATATCCATAAGAAATAGACATTATTAGAGTTAACATAATTTTACTGTGATAAAATCGCTTACCATATCTGTGTAAAGTTGTGTCCAATAATACAACAGTTAGTATGCAATTTTGTGACACTAAAATCATGTGTATTGAACCTGGAAAATTCCTGCAAGTCATTTTAAGGTATAGAATCTTATTGTCAAGTGTGACCTAAAAGAAAAAGTGCTTGACATGAAAAAGGTATATGTTTAGGCAAAGATGCGGCAATATATATTGTATTAGAAATATAGGAGGACTCGCGTTATGAGGACAAGGCACAAAATGATCCTTGGCAAATTATGTTGTAAATATTGATATCGTCTGGTACAGTTTTTGATTGTATTTCGTGGCTGGAGTGTATAATCATTCTGTGCACTTGCAGATCCCAGCCACCAGAGGGCAGGAGGGAACCTGCGCTACTTTGAGGGATTGCTTACTAAAGAGCTAAGGGACATGGGTCAGAGCCAACAGGAGCTAGCGGATGAGAGACCAATTCAGCTGGACACTTATGAGCGGCCCAAAGACTATCTGCCTGAGAGAGAGGTGTATGAGGCCCTGTGCAGGGGAGAGGGCATCAAAATGGTGAGGACAATGTGCATACCTCAAATGCAGACTGAGAGGTTGGAAAATGTGATTTTTTTTTTTTCCTTCAGATTTATGTTTTTGTAAGCAAAGATAATGCAATCAAATGTATGAGCTTTAGCAGTATGTAGTGCTTCAAATGTATCTGACATAATGCCGTGAGTTTAAACAAGACCAAGTTAGGTTACTCGGACAGAATTGGTCTCATTCACTAATAATTGCAAACAAATTATTAACGTGCACAGAAAATGTTTGCATGCAAAATTTCCGCTGAATTGCTGATTAACCAATAGGTGTATATGCACATACATTAGTTCTTACCTTTGCTCTGATTTTGATCAATCCGGATTATTCTAAATGAGGGAGTGTGTGCCTGAGGATAATAATTTGCACAAAACATGCCCAAGCGTATGCTTTCACTCTCTAAAGAAGCACTATCACCTGAGAACATACACAACAAGATCTTTGAGTCAAGTGTGCCATTCTCAAAACAAGTGGAAACACAATAAACACCTTTTTATATTAGGCTAGACTTCATGTGATTGGCTGCATTTTTATGCTGAACCTATCCTAGATTGAGCTTTAACTCACTTCTTATTTCAGTCAATTTATTCTCTAATATATACAGTATATTGTGTGTGTGTGTGTGTGTGTGTGTGTGTGTGTGTATATATGTGTGTGTATATATATATATATATATATATATGTATGTATGTATGTATGTATATGTATGTATATGTCAAATTAAAATTAGAATATTAATCGATTTTTAGATAAGTGCAAATTGAATGCTTGTGTTTACAGACACATTTAGAAGGTTTACTTTCCTTTTAAATCGACATTGCATTTAATAAAACTCAGCGTTCCTGCACGAAGTGCTGAAACTAATGCGAGACGTAATGCAGTGTTCAAAGACATCCATCTAGCATATGTTTTCTGAGTGAACGGCCCCTTGGGTGGAGGTCTTTGGCCATTGTGACTTGCTCTCTTATCAATGTCCTGCTGTATAAGCATTAGGTACGTTCACTGTATTTTATAAAATACACTGGTATCTCCGGTATTATGAAGCATGAGTTGGTGGTAGTACCATGGCACTGGTGTATGCTACTGTGCAACACTAAGTTAGCACTGAATCATCTATTGAACCGTTTCATTTCTTATTTTACTTTTTCACTTAAAATTTGAGAAAATTATCTGGCTAAATCTTTTGACTTTATTTATTTATTATTTTCTCCTCAATTTGGAATGCCCAATTCCCAATGCGCTCTAAAGTCCTCATGGTGGCGTAGTGACTTGCCTCAATCCGGGAGGTGGGGGATGAATCTCAGTTTCCTCCATATCTTAGACCGTCAATCCGCGCATCTCATCACGTGGCTTTTTGAGTGCGTTACCACGGAGACATAGCGCATGTGGAGGCTTATGTTGTTCTCCATGGCATCCACGCACAACTCACCACACGCTCCACCGAGAACGAGAACCACATTATAGTGACCACGAGGAGGTTACCCCATGTGACTCTACCCTCCCTAGCAACCGGGCCAATTTGGTTGCTTAGGAGACCTGTCTGGAGTCACTCAGTATGCCCTGGATTCGAACTAGCAACTCCAGTCAGCCAGCATCTTTACCACTAAGCTACACAGGCCCCTATCGGCCAATTATTAACCAAATTATATTATTAGCCATCATAAGCATGAAAATGGCAATAGGAAAAACTGATGGTTTATTTATAATTAATTAGGTAAATTTGTTGTGTAGTATAAACTTTATAATGTCTTTTTTCTTTGTGTAATATAAGGAAATACATACCAAAATAAGTATTATCCAAAAAGTAAAGTATGTCGAAATGTGTAATATGAATTTGTCAAATGTGAGTTTAAAATGTTAAAGATGTGCTCAATCATTTATTGTAAACAATTTGTTTTGAAGCATAATTACTAAGCAAAACATTGCTCTGATGACAAAATAAGGTAAGTGGCAAAATATCGATCGATATCAGCCAAATATGTTATATCTTTACAATCCTGGTATGCTCGGTTAGTGAAAGAGACACATTGTTGTTTTCCAGTATGCTAATATGCTTCCTACAACAGTTGGTATTCTTGATTACGTCTGAAACAAGAAAATGAGTTAAAGGAACTTAAAATGTTTTTTATTCAGTATATAAGGAATTTTCAAGGTTGAATACAACCTATATGGACAGCACCTTAAATATGACTTAATATATTAGATATAAAATTAAGCTCACATTTTTTTAAAGACTGAAATCATATGAGTTTTATCATAATTTGAAAATATCTTTAACAGACTCCACGGAGACAGAGCCGACTGTTCTGCCGCTATCAGGATGGAAACCGAAACCCTCGTCTGCTGCTCAAGCCGATGAAGGAGGAGGATGAGTGGGACAGTCCTCATATCGTCCGCTTCCTGGAGGCCCTGTCTGACAAAGAGATCGAGAAGATCAAAGAGTTATCCAAACCCAAGGTCAGTCTACACTCTCGGGGGCCAGATGGACAGTATTGAGGTCTGATTAGCTCAATGTTTGAAGGACATTTTACGTTTAAAGAAACGGTTCACTTGGAAATGCAAATTCTGTCATTGTTTACTCTCACGTTATTCCAAACCCATATGACTTACTTTCTTATGTGGAACACAAAAGGAGAGAGTTTGAAAAATGTACTTGCCGGTCTTTTCCATATAATGACAGTGAAAGGGGACTGTGGGTGTCAAGCTCCTAAATGACAAAACAGCACCATAAAAGTGTTATGAAAGTAGTTCATATGACTCATGCTCTATATTTGAAGTCTTGTGAAAACATTTGGTAGCTCTGTGTGATGAACGGATCAAAGTATGATGTTATTCATTGAAAAATGTCCCTTTTGTTGTTGCTCTCAAATCAGATTTGGCGGCATTAGAAGCACTGCGTTTGTTTTGACGTCAAAGACGTTTGATCACGAGACATGCGAGAGAATCAAAGGCTTTTGGTTATGAGCCAGTTTTGTTGTTTATTTGACTCTTGTTGTATATTTCAGTGCTGTGTTGGAGGGGCAAAATTTCAGTGAATAAGTACTTAAGCTTTGTGTGACAAACAGGCATAAATTTATTGTGTGGCTTTAGAAGACTCGAAATATAATGCACAAGTCATATGGATAATTTTATAACACTTTTATGATGCTTTTTTTAATCATTGTTGGAACTTGACGGCCTCAGTCCCCATTCTTTTTCACTATATTCCAAATAGCGGCCTGGAAATTCTTCAGAAATTCACCTTTTGCGTTCCACAGAAGAGAGAAAGTCAACAATATGAGGGTGAGTAAGTAATGACAAGTAAAGTGTTTCTTTAAGTTTCATAATATAACTTCATAGTGCTCATTCATTCAAACTTAAGTGTTTCAATTCTTTATTTTTATTTTTTTTGGTTCTATCTAAAGCTAATTGTGAGTTCTTCTCTGTAGCTTGCAAGGGCCACAGTGAGAGATCCAAAAACAGGTGTCCTGACAGTAGCCCATTATAGAGTTTCCAAAAGGTGAGCACATAATTTTCAAATCTAACCTCAAAATGTTTTCCTGTCTACCTGATAAGCAAATGAGGAGGGGAACGTTTATAGTTGAAACTGTATGGTATGACTGTATATACCAGACCTATTCAACTGTCGGCCCACTGGCCAAATCAGTGGGTTGCATGAGGTTGTCTGTTATTTCTTCTAATCTTCATTCATTATGGGTAATAATTTTTATAAATGCACTATTATTTGCTGTAAGACTCTAAAGATTCACTGTGGCACCTTTAGAGGTTGCAATACAAATAATTATCTATCATTTTGGCAGAATGGGTTGTAGATTTTCCATCAGAGAAGATTAGAGATGTCAAAATTAACGTGTTAGTGCATGCGATTTAATGTAAAATGTTTAATTTTGTACAATGTACATTTTTCTATAACGCGATTAATGTGTGGACCAATTTGACATTCGCTTTTGAAATTTTATTTAGCTTTGTGTGAGTTCTGAACAGTGGTTGGGTTAGGGCTGGATATCTTGCTACATCATAAAGCTACATGCTTATCATTGATGTTGACAAGATTAACCCCATAGGTATCGAAATTTGGTACTGAATGACAAGACATTTTTTGTTACTTGATTGTTTATAGGCAATTCAGTCAGTGCCTGAAATGTATCGAACTCGATATCCAGCCCTAGGTAGGGCAGAACCTTTTCTATGAGTCCAGCGGGGACATCACGCTGACACACACACCGCAAACAAACACTGTGATTCCATATCAGTGATCAAGTGATGGGGAAAAAAGGACCTCATAACGCAAACCTGGATGGGACTTGCGACAGAAATCAAGTACTTTGCTGCCTCTGTAGGGTTTAATTTAGATAAAGAAAATTATCAGAAAATGTGTCCTTATGTGGGAAGTGCCAGCGCTAAAAGCAGAACAAGACGTCTGCAGCGCTTTACACGAGGAGTTCAAAGCGGTGCTTGATGATGCTGTTGATGCCCTAACTTCAATCTTGTGAATGCAGCTTCACAATTGCTGTAGCAATGTATTCTGCTATACAAGTTCAGGGGAAATGTTCAACGGTGGACAACCAGACTTCTAAATATTATATTTTGTAAATGCAACAACTGGAATTGTTCAGTTGAAGGGGGTAACAAACTGTAAATCCTGAACAAAACAGTTTGGTGAATACATGTTTACATATTAGCTTTCACTCAGGTGACAAGCAATGAAAGTAGCTACATGGTTAGCTAGTTAGCTATAAGCTCCTTGTCACGGAGAGTAAAAGATGGACCAGCATTGCGTGTCACCTACTAGGTAACAGCGTAGTGTGAAATCAACAATTTAATAGACACAATCCACCACCGCACCATTGTCTGATGAGCTGCAAAAAGATGCTCTGATGTCTGATGTCTGCTACATAACTGACTGCACTGACAAACTATAGCTGGCTAACAGCAAACGGATGTGATAAACATGAATGACATGGTTGTCAGGGACTAGGTTAATGTTATGTTAGTTATATTGAAAAGGGAAAATGATGGGGTTATTGTTTATTAACTTTCCATTATGTATTTCACAAACTAGTTATCAACTTACCGATAAGACACCTCTTAACTCCTCTCCTGTCTGCAGAGCCACTGTCAGCTCAGAGTCAGCTCTGTAAACATGGAGACAGAGCATGCTCTACTGGACAAACTAAGTTATGACACTAATTCCAAAGCATTGTTTTTTGCATTATATGTTCTGAAAAAAGTTTTTATATCTTCGCTTATCTGTAAAATATACGCCGATAAAGATATATTGGTGAAAGTCTATATCGATATATCGGTCAGGCACTAGTTTTTATGCAACGAGACTGGAAAAATTAATTTTGTGAAGAGTCTCTGTCTAGGCTGTATGTAGATGCGATGCTCTTGCTTCAGTACTTGCCATCAGTCTAATTTACTCTCTCTTTTACGGACAAGTTTGGAAAGCACAAGGTTGATATAAAATTATTTTGGTCATACCCCACACCCCTATGTAATACTTAAATAAGTGTTCTTATCTTAAACTGGGATACAGTTGTTAAACAGTATTTTGCCTGCTTTTATAAGAGCATAAACATGTCTTGTGTGTGCAGTGCGTGGTTGGAAGGAGAGGATGATCCAGTGATTGTGCGGGTCAATCAGAGGATAGAGGATATCACTGGATTAACTGTGGAGACTGCAGAACTGCTACAGGTGACCTAAAATACCCCATGAAATGAAACATCCCATTTATCCCATCATGTTTATAAAGGTATCAATAGGCATTTGCTGACACCAGATCCATCATATACACCAGTATTTGATCATTTATGTCAGGGTTTCCCAAACAGGGGTTAATGAGGCAGTAAAAAGTGTGAGTGAATCTCCATTTACTGAATATTAAAAACTTTGACCGATAATTCCAAATGTCCATCATTTGACAAATAAAATATCAATACTTATACCAAGTGCATACATTTTTCTTGAAATCATCCTTGTGTCAGTGCGATTTATCTCTCTCTCTCCCTGCACGTGCTGCATATGTGTGTGCAAGAGCGAGAGAGTGTGTGCTCTCTTGCAACTGACGGTAAGAAAATGGCACTTTAGAATGCAAAAGTAAATTTACGTGCTACTCTCCATACAAAGTTATGACATAACATAATTACTTTCTTTATCAGCAACGCAATAATGTTTTAAAAGTAATCTTAGAATCTTTGGCCTGACATTGTTTACCCTGTATTCCTGAAAACAATAGGTGATTGCTGTACCTCCTTGGGCTGTATTGTTAGCCCCTTGGGCGCTGGTTCAGTTCACTGCCGAACCAACCGTTTGACCTCTGTGTTGTTTAGATGGCCTGCTGCTGATTATAAGCTATAATGTATATTTTCATTTTCTAGAATGTAAACGTACATTTACAAAAAATATTTCTAGAAGGGGGACATGGCCTTCACCTCAGGTTACATCGGCTATGTCAAGATATCAAATATACATACACAAATGGAATTACATACATTTATAAAATCATCAGGGAAATGAAAACCGAAATGACAGATAAAAACAAAATTTTTGGTTTATTAGTTGTTTTTTTTTTTTTGTAAATCTTGGGATAGAAATGCCAATGGTGAATTAAATTAGATAAAATGTACCACATCAAGGTGAGATGGTCAGAACATTTATGGAGCAAGCCGCTAAAACACAATGCCAATGCCATTAAAGCGAGCCATTAAAGTTTCCTTCAAAGCGCATGTTTACATGCTACATAGACAAACATTTTGAAATGGTGCAAATAGAAAATGACCTGTATCACAAACTCGATTAAAAATTGATTGCTGTCAAGAGCAGGCCAATAATAGGCTTATGTTTAATTATATGGAAATAAAACAAACAAAATATTGTCTAATAATCAATGCTTTACTCATCTGGCACAATAATGTAATGCGTTTGAATTATCTGAATTATTATATTAACTTTATTTAATAGTGATAGTATTTAAATTATAAATAGTTAAAATTATATTAACCCTTGTGCAACCTTCTGGACATTTGTCTTTTTCATTTTTATTTTTCGATCATTTTGGCTATGTTGATAACAACGGCATAAGGTTTGCAAAAGGTGTGTATTATGGGGGGTATTTTGATATTTCAACCTCAGTTCCTGTAATACATCTATAATACACAGTGTACACAAAATAGTTACACTCAGGACCTTCAGGACAAAAATGTCTCTATTGAAACCCATTAAAACATAAAACCATGAATTCTTTGATATTATGCTTTCATTCTGGAAAAAAAAAAACAAAAAAACAATTTACACCAGATGGCGGCATTTTTCTCATGTTTAGCCTATGGAGCAAATACATGCTTTTTTCCTATTTTCTGTTTGCTGTATTATAGAGCACTAGAGGCCAATTGATCAAATGATACAGCTAAAAGTGTGTGTGTGTGTGTGTGTGTGTGTGTGTGTGTGTGTGTGTGTGTGTGTAAAAACAACAGTGGCATTATGTAAACAAACTGGCATTTAAAGGGTTAAAATCGTGAAAATGAATGAATATTTGGTAGTTATGATCAGGACTGATGTTGGTTAAAAAAATCAAAGTCATTGAAAGTGGAAAATAATATTAATATATAATATTTTTATGGCAGACTTTTTTTTTTCCATTGACACACAAGGGTTAAATTAATTTTATTTCAGGGCCTTTCTCAGTAATTTGCAATTGATTAATTAATTGGCACATCATGCAATTAATTTGTAATTTAATAGCAATTAAACTGATTGACTGCCCTAATAATAATAATAATAATAAGAAGAAGAAGAAGAAGAAGAAGAAAATACAATGAATTATATACAACATGCAGCTATAAATGATTTCAGTTATTCAATGTCTTCAAATGTCCCATATTATTTGATTGCTAAATAAAATAAGTTTAGGGTGTATAAAGCACCACCAGTGTATTGTGTATAATTTATGTTGAATCTAAATTGTTGTCTTTTGTCTCAGGTGGCTAACTATGGCGTTGGAGGTCAATATGAACCACATTATGATTTCTCTAGGGTAAGAACATTGTGCATAATCTCCATGATTCATTCAATTATTTACCATGAGATCTTACAGCTTCAGACCAGATGCATGAGGAAATTTCTAGGATTTCCTTTAAAGGGCTCATGAAATGCTCTTTATATATATATATATATATATATATATATATATATATATATATATATATATATATATATATATATATATATATATATATATATATATATCATTTTATTATCTTCCCTGAGGTCTACTGATAATTTTAAGTGCCCACTGTTATGATTGGCTAACATCATGAAGCCCCTTAAATTCAGCTATTTTTGAAACTCAATCAGAAGAAAATGAACAAACTCCACAACATTATAAAACAAAATTTCAGGGTTTACACATAACGCACATCCTACACATTGTGTCTGAATATATTAAACTGTTCATCTCAAGCACAACTGTTAACACTCAGCACCACAAACTTTCAATCAGTCATGACATATGAAATATTTATGAATTAAACGGTTTACTTCCGTTTTTGATTGGGGCCAAGTGTTTGTAACTGCCCCATCCTTCAATAGCAATACATAATCCAAATCTTGATGAATAGATGCACCCACATACAGTATCACATCTCTGGAAGTGCATCAAAAGAGTCCGACATCGATCTAGTGCTGTTTACATACACTACCGGTCAAAAGTTTTGAAATCCTTCCTCATTTTTTATTTTATATCATTTTTTTCACACATTTTAGAATAGTAAAGTCACCACAACAATGGAATAACATAAATGGAACTATGGGAAATTATGTTGTGACAAAATAAAATCCAAAATAAATTAAAACTGTGTTTATATTTGAGCATCTTCAAAGTAGTCCCCCTTTGCCTAGAATTAGCAGAAATGTACTCTTGACATTTTCTCAAGCAACTTCTTGAGGAATCACCCTGAGATGCTTTTTAAACAGTATTGATGGAGTTCCCATCTATGTTTGGCACTTATTGACTGCTTTTCTTTATTATTTGGTCCAAGTCATCCATTTATTTTAATAAGATTTTAGTTTTATAATGAAATAAATTAATATGTTGGCACAATTATGTTTTAGTCTTCAAAACTAATTTCAAGCATTTAAGCATACGCCTTCAGATCAAAAGATTTTTAAGACCATGAGAAACATTTGACTGGTAGTGTACACCAAAAATTTTAAATATTGCAGATGAGCGAAAGAACACATCCATGATACTTTTGTGCTCAAAACAGCAAGAAGCATCAGTTGAATTACAAAGAATTGCATCTCCTCTTCAGCATTGTAACTTGACACTGCTACTTTTAAAAGCAGCGCCAGATACATGAGAGCGGTCCATGTCGTCTGTCTAGTGCATGTTTATATACAAAAAATGGTCCAGATGAGTCCCCTTTGGTGTTCAGGAATAGTTTGGCCACACTAGGCCTGTCTGTCCTGCTCTCTCTCAGTTTATGAACTGAAGCACCAGTGGGCGGGGCCATGGATGCGTTGACAAAGTAGGCATTGATGTTTTTTCAAGTATCTGACTCAAGTACAGAATGAAGCGTTTTTGCAACTTGATTTCAATAAATGCTTTTATTGCAGAAGGGATTAAGTTTTGAGTTCTGAAATTAACAGTATGTTTTTATAGTAGAATGACCTCTTACATGTCAAAATATCAAGGAAAATGTTATCCTCATGACATGACCCCTTTAAATATAATGCAATGCAATGTCATATAGAGCACCCTAAATGTCTGTGATGTATCAATATGGATCAGATGGGCTGTGATTTATCACTTTAACATAAGGGTTTTTTTACTGACAGTTGACACACAATGCCCAAATGCAAAGTGAAAACTTTTTTTTAGAGAATTTAATAATGTTTTGATAATAAAAAAAGTTAAATCTGTTGGTATTTGTCCTTTTTTCTATGAAATATGAGTCTTAAAGTATTTTTTCATGTTCATCCATGTTTTTAGAGTTTGACTGTAACTTTTATTTAAAGGGTATTGTGTGTCACATGACATGAAAAAAGAAAAGAAAATCTGTCCATTTTAAAATCAAGTTTGAAATTTGTTTTATATCTTGTACTAGTATTTTATTACTTTTCCTGATCATTTAAAGAGAGAGTTCACCTGAAAATGAAAATTCTGTCTGTTAAAATTTACTCATAACCGTGTTGTTCCAAAACTGAATGGCTGAGAGTACAGAGCCACCTAAAGAACAGAGAGGGAATCTTTTTCTGAAATAGTTTTGCATTCCTCCCAACATTTTGCATGCCCTCGATGATCCATGGTTTTACTAGTTATATTGTAGGTAGCAACCATGATTTTTTTGGCGGATACCATGGTTATACTATAGAAATATTGTAGACTGAAATTATGGTTACTGTAGTAAAACCATGGTTCATTTCATACTATAATAACTATAGTTGAACTGTGGTATTGTAGTAAAAGCATAGTAACCACAAAATTATGATTTTTAATTAACATAGTTTTCATTTTCCTGTGTTATTACTATGGTTTCACTATGAATATCGTGGTTAAAATGTGGTTAATGTAGTAAAACCATGGTTACTTTATTGCAAAGGAACACAAAACCTATTGCGAGGGCACGCAAAAACTATTTCAGATAAAATTCCCTTTTTGTCCTGTAAGGGGCTTTGTAAAATGATGTTACACAGAATAAAAGTAAATTCTGTAATGACAGAATTAAAATTTTTGGGTGAACTATCCCTTTAAATAATTTTCTCACAATTATTTATGAGTAATTTTAATTGTGCCAAAAGTACCAGCAACTTTCAATTGTCCCATTATAGTTAAAGTGTTCTCTGAGGATTATTTGTAAGTTTTGCAATTGAATTGACCAGCAAAGTGTCTACTTTGTCGAGTATGAACTAGCGTGCCTTCTGAGGCGGAGATCCTCCTTCCTGCAGTTCAGTCTGGTTTAAAAGTTGCAAACATCTGTTGCAGCGTCCTTTTGACTCCAACCTCAAAGTTGACGGAAATAGACTTGCCACCTATCTGAACTACGTAAGTACATGTGTGTGTGTTCCCTGCCTGTCTTTACTCTCAAATTTTATCTTCATAGAAAGATGAACCTGATGCTTTCAAATCATTAGGCACTGGAAATCGTGTGGCTACTTTTTTAAATTATGTAAGTATGTGTATCTTGCGGAGCCTGGTTCCAGAACTGTTGTGTGTCTCATGTGATTTGTTCCACTTCAGGCATCAGGTCTTCTTTTGTCATCAACATGTATGGTTATACAATGGTATAAATTGTAGGACTGTTGATTTAAACATGTTTATTCAGTGCGATAAATTCAGTGCAATTTAATTATATAAAAAATTACGCATTTTAAAAATGAACGCAGTTGATCATGCCTGAAAACGTAATGTTTTTATTAGTCTCAGTCAGCAAGGGGCAGTAAGCGCAGCTCACGCAACAGCTGGACTCATCTCTGAACGCAGGTTTCTAACTACATTTAACTTGACAAAGCATCTTAAAAATGCTGTTTTTTTACATGACACAACCAAAGTTAGACAAAAGTGTCCATCTGACACAAGTGCCCTTATAAAACGTCAGACAGATTAACAAGTTCAATGATAGGCTTTTGTTTAATGATATGGAAATAAACAATGCCTAATCAATGCTTTACCCGTCTGCCACAATAGTGTAATGTATTTTAAATATCTTAATTATATTTATTACGTATTATATTTGCAATTATTTAAATATCATTATTTATGTAGTTATTTTTATGTGGGGGGCCTGAATTAAGAATTAATTCAGTTATAAAAAGTGGAGGCAAGTGGAGGAGAGGGCTTGGAAAAATAATTGGGATTTGTTATGTAAGCTGAAAAGAAAAACTGTTACACTTTACATGAATGTTTCCTTTGTTAAGGGTTTATAAAGGCGTTCATTAATGACTAATAACTTATTTATGAATGCATTGTATATCATTCATATGCTGTTATAGCATGAATAAATGGGTGACGTTTCATGCAATATTAGCCGGATAACCATTAAACCATACTGAACTTTATATTACAGGTTTCTAATGTTGGTAACTTGTTAATAAATGCTTAACAGCTGACCACTTTAAGGTACATATTTATGTTGTAGATTCATGTTAAATAAGTGTTATTAAGCATCTATAACATAAGGTAAAATGGCTTATTGTTTGCCAGGTATTGCATGAAAATCAGCCTTTTAATGCATGTTATAACTGTATAAATGATTTATAATGGATTTGTAAATGAATTGTAACTAATTAATGAACCTTTTATAAACCCCTAAAAATGGAGCATTCATTTCAAGTGTTAAATACATATTTATGAAAGATTACGTAGCCAAAATGTTTTTTCTTTTTAATGATGAATCATGCACAATAAGACCAGGAATCAGGATTGTTTATTAAGAATGTATATGGGGGCAATTTTGATTTCATGTTGGCTTCGATAATAAATTCATATTCTCATCACTCAGGTCTTTGTCATTTAGCAGATAGACTATAGATATATATATCATTTTCAAACAGGGCTCCAAAATGTGTAGTGTTGGGGGGCCTCCAATACAGGTTTGAGAACCACTAGTTTAGAGTGCACTAAAAGCAGCGCCCCTGTACAACCAATTGTCCTGATTAAGGATACTATACTTCGCTACTTCTCTGGACAGTTACTCGACTTAAAAACACGTTTTTTTTTTTTTTGGCATTTTCTCTTGCCATGTCATTATTTTCACTGGCCCCACCAGAAAAGTGATCAAATATAGTTATATTTTTCATTAAATCTTAAGTTTTAGTCCCAAAATATTCCATATGATGCCAAACAAGATTTGATCATATTTTTAAAAGTCAGCTATTTAGATAAGTACCTTGGTGACACATTTAAATCAGCCGAATTTACAACAGCAATGTTCAAAACATCACACAAGCCGCACATTTAATTAGCAAGACATAAAAACATGCAGAAGATCAATGAATGTAAGATGTCATGACACTGCAGCACTGATCCAAATCTCTGACCATTGGACTATCCTTATTGAGTACTGACAATATATAAATACTGTACAGGGAGAGAGGTTGCGTGAAGTGTATGTTCCTAATAGTAATGTCTGTAAATTACAGATGAGTGATGTGGAAGCTGGTGGAGCTACTGTATTCCCAGATTTTGGTGCTGCTATCTGGCCTAGAAAGGTACGAACATCTTTTTGAAATATAAAAAAATAAGAATCATTACATCAGTGATACTGGTGTTGGAAAGGCAGATATGATCACTGTCTGTTATGTTTGAAACATGTTGAAATGTACATTGTAAATTGTGTTTTTCCCTGTACAGTTTGAATATTACAAAGTTAACTATATTCTGAAGTGAATAGTGACATGTTGGTGTCTAATTAAGAATTGTAATTTGATTAC
Organism: Moxostoma hubbsi; assembly: GCA_032164185.1. Taxonomy (NCBI): domain Eukaryota; kingdom Metazoa; phylum Chordata; class Actinopteri; order Cypriniformes; family Catostomidae; genus Moxostoma; species Moxostoma hubbsi. Next base: position 5,477,092 of record JAVLUX010000110.1, on the reverse strand, counting down.
ATCATTATATAAATGTGAAGTTTTACATCAGCTTTAAGTGTTCAGTTGATGGTCTAGTTTTTGTGCGGATGTGTCATTTACAGTCATATATAATAAAATGATCCTCTTGTATATTTAGGGAACTGCAGTATTCTGGTACAACCTCTTTAAGAGTGGAGAAGGAGACTACAGGACGAGACACGCGGCCTGTCCTGTTCTTGTAGGCAGTAAATGGGGTGAGTTGACACAAGACAGACTGAATAATTCTGCTGCCACTTTCCACAAATAGATTTCAAATGGGTCTCGCATTACTTTTGTTAAAGCAATAAAGGCACAAATCCCATTATCTGTACAGAGATGATTATTGGAAATATTTGATTATTATCTAAGGGTCATTAACAAATAAGGTTGTCCGAGGTGATGCATCTTTTAAATGATTTCATGATTCTTTTTTAAACATTTTATTATACATATTTATTATTACTTAGGGTTACTCCATGTGACCTTAACAAAATGTGCCTACTATAAAAACATTATATTATATATATATATATTAAAAAAATCGCGCATTTTATCATGTGACTTGTTGTGCATGACATTGCGGAGACTCACAGCATGTGGAGGCTCATGCTACTCTCCACGATCCACACACAACTTACCACACGCCCCATTGAGAGCGAGAACCACTAATCAAGACCACGAGGAGGTTACCCCATGTGACTCTACCCTCCCTAACAACTGGGCAAATTTGGTTGCTTAGGAGACCTGACTGGAGTGACTCCAGCGGTGTTAGTCAGTGTCAATACTCGCTGAGATACCCAGGCGCCCTACCTCCTTTTTTGATTTGTAACCAACTTCTTTTTTTTTTCTAGAGCAAATTGTTTTCCTAAAAATGTACATCCACATATGTGGACAGCGAGATGAAGTTGTGAAATGTTCTATAATACCAAGCTAGAACGTCAGATTTTTTTTTCATCAAATTGTTAACTATGTTCCAGGAGTGTTGATTATTCATGTTTTTTGAGACATTACAGACATTAAATCTGATATTAGCAGAAATAATTCTGATTGAAAGTAATGTCCAGCATCATCCAATCACTGCCAACCATGTTAAAATGAAATGATACATTATTAATGTATATTATTAAATATACACACAGTATACTGATCATCATGGTCACATGTCTGTCAAACATGTTGAGTGATCCAAACATCATCTGCAGACTGAAACTCAACTTTTGATCAGATTTTACGAGTGAATGCCCTTAGCTGCATAGAGAGCTATAGGATGCTCCCTTGCTCCCTATTTAGTGAATGACTTAACCTCCAGTGTGCTGTCAGCACTGGTCTCAGAACAGTTTAAAATGCATCTTATTTTCATCCTAACTCCATAGAAAGTAAATATAGGAATGCATTTGAGAACCATACTAGAACCATACTGTACTGAGATAAAACAAATATATATGTATTTATTTTTTAGAATAAAATGAAGTGAAATGACCCACAGATTTGTTAATGTTGAAAGTTATTTAAAATAACTAACATGTTTTTTCAACTTACAAGGGAATAATGTACTGAAATCCACATGTGGATATCATGTTCATAAGGCTGCTGACACATGAACAATGAATGCATTTTTTAAAGTGGCATATCAAACGAATAGACGCTACTCTTTACACTCAGATAGGTTTCTATGACAACACGTGATGAAGTTTCTTAACAGAGGCACTTTTGTTTGCTCCATGCCTATAGATGCACTTCACATAAATCAAGGTCATGTCGTTGTGTCACACGACTCAGTGCGGAAGAAGTTAACCCTTAAATGTCAGTCTAGAGTCTTGTGAACATAATTCAGTGACTTTAAATTCATTTAAATAATGCACAGAGTCACACAAGATTAAATTACATGATGACAGAAAGGCAACCTGCATCTCTGTACTCTACTTGACTTTCATTTGGTGGAACATTTTGGAAAAAATTAATATTTGAAAAGAAAAGTTGTTTCAATGCTTAATTCTTTAAGAGAAAAAAAAAATCCAAACTACTACTTATACCAACATTTCATATACCAGAATTTCATTTATTTATGTTGTTATTTATAATGTCTCCTGAAAGTAACACTAATTTTAAATTTAACTTTAAACAAATTCATCATGCTTGAGGTGTAGTCAAGTTATTGTTTTTGTGAATTACATTTTTGAATAACTTAATAGATCTGGACAAAAAAAGGTTACCTCCTTGACCCCTAAAATATGATCTAACAAGTCATTCTAGCATTAAAAGTGGCTAGTGTTAAACACGTCTGTAAATAATCTCATTCCATTTTCTCACTTTAAACATAAATTACACAAATAGTTTAGACTTTATTGCATTCCTCAAGCTCAACCCTGTTAATGTAAGAAGCATGACCAAATAAAAATTCATTTATGGGAAATTTTAGTTTACCAATACTGCAAATAAGCATTTGGTCACAAAGTACAGCAGCTGGCACTTACTGATTGCTTAATATAGTTTTTATTCTTTACTCTTTACACTTTATACATTTGATTTATTAAATTTATTAAATGTTTGCAAACAAACAAAAAAATCACACTAATACAGGCGTAGGTTATTCAGGTTATTATAGACTTGCCTCACATTTTTCCATTTAAAAATTGCAAACATCATACAGTGCAAGAAAAGTATGTGAACTGATTTTTATGATCAGCATTCATGTATAAATTTGTCTTAAAATCTGGTTTGATCTTCATCGAAGATACAATAATGAACAAACATGATCTGTTTCAAATAATAACACACAAATTATTGTTTTGTTCTTGTACATATTGAATGCATCATTCAAATACTCACAGTGAAGGTTGGAAAAAGTATGTGAACCCCATAAACTAAAGACGTCAAGGAAAGGTTGGCAAACCTGGCATCCAAATAATGAAAACGAGATTGGAGGTGTGGGACCATGCCTCGCAAAAAAAGAGATCTCGGAAGACCTACTGTATGATCAAGAATTGTTGCTTTGCATAAAGATGGAAAAGGTTACAAAGTTATCTTGAACAGTTTAGAAACTCATCTGTCCACGGTTAGACAAACTGTCTATAAATGGAGATTATTTAGTATTGTGGCTACTTTCCCTAGAAGTTTCTGTCCAGGGCACACTGCAGAATGCTCAATGATGTAAACAAGAATCCTAGAGTGACAGTTGAAGACTTGTAGGAATCATTGGAACAGGTTAACATCTCTGTTCATGAGTCTTCTATACAGAAACATTGAACAGGCATGGTGTCCATGACAGGACACCAAGAAAGAAGCTTCTGCTTTCCAACAAAAATATTGCTGCATGCCTGAAGTTTGCCAAAGACCATTTGACACACCACAACGCTTCTGGGAAAATGCTTTGTGGACTGATGAAACTAAGGTTGAACTGTTTGCGAAGAACATGCAGCACTACGTATTGATTAAAAAGGGCACTGCATACCAACATGAAAACATCATCCCATTGGTGAAGTACAACTGAAGGAACATCATGATTTGGGGCTGCTTTGCTGCTTTGCCTGGACTGCTTGCCATCATCGAGAGAAAAATGAATTCCCAATTTTATCAAGATATCCTGCAGGATAATGTCAGGGTGGCTGTGCGCCAGTTGAAGCTCAGTATAAGTTGGGTGATTCAGCAGGACAATGACCCTAAACATTGAAGTAAATCCACTGCAGAATGGCTTCAGAAAAAGAAAAGGTTCAGTCAGAGCCCGGACCTTAACCCTTAACAGAGATGCTGCGAATTGACCTCAAGAGAAAATTACTTCCGAACGTTGTGCATGTCTAATCCGCAGCTACTGGAAACACTTGGTTGAGGTTATTGCTGCCAAATGAGGATCAACCAGTTATTAAATCCAAGGGTTCACTTACTTTTTCACAGCTCTGTGAATGTTTAATGGGATGTGATCAATAAAGACATGAAAGATTATAATTGTGTGTGTGTTGTTAGCTTAAGCACATTGTGTTTGTCTAGACTTTGATGAAGATTTTATGACCATTCAATGCAAAAAACCAGCTCATTCCAAAGGGTTCACATACTTTTTCTTGCCACCGTAAAATAAAACAGCTCATATAATATATCATTTTACATAATGAGGTGGACAAACAACATTTTCTGAAGGTTAAGCATCATTCACAGATACTTGGTCAAAAGGATACATTTTTTTTTTTTTTTTTTTACAAATTATAATGAACTAAAATGTATTATGATCTTGGCTTATAATTTGGGTAAATACTCCATTTCATGTTGTCTTTTGGCAGTTTCAAACAAATGGATTCATGAGAGAGGTCAAGAGTTCAGACGACCATGTGGCCTGACTGAAGTGGACTGAGAGTGAGATCAGTGATAAACTCAACACCACCTGCCGTGCCTTTGACTCTGCACACACACACACACACACACACCCACACACACACACACTCTCACACTCACACACTCCAGATGCCGCAAGAACTTACAGCAGCGACCATCCGGACTAACAGCTGTCAGACCTGTGCAGACTGGTGTTTGTGGGGTGTTCTCTCTGTAAGGGATTTGTTTTATTTTCAGTGTTTTAATTGTCCTCCTCTTTGCTAAGACTTTCATGTTTGTTTGACGTTTATGAATATGCAAAGTGCTAATGCGCTGGACATCACTTCATACCAGAAGTCTTATTGTGTTTTTATGTCATGCATAAATTATTGTCCTGTTTTTGGTGTTTATTTTGATGTTTGGTTTGGAATAAAAATGTGTACATTTGAATTTAAACGTCTTTGTTTAGTTTTTTCTACATTTTGTGAGCCTGCTGTCTAACTGGATCCCACACGCCCAGTCATGCCCAACTGTGCCCTTCATGTTCATGGTCAATAAAACTGGTATAACTTCATTGCCATGCGATTTAAAGAAGCATTTGTTAATCAGTGCTAATAAAATGTACAATGTAGAGGAAATCACAAAATGTAGAATATAGAGTCAACTTCTATATGCGGAGTTCTCTTTTACATCCTGATCTGAGCTCAGCATCTTTTAGCCGTCAAAGAGAAGATCGCCACTGAAATTCGAATAATTCGCAAAAGACCGATATCGGCTATACATGCTGGAGTGCCACTGGTCACCCACACAATACACATATTAGCAAATCTCTGTCTTTTAAGGGATGGTTCATCCAAAAATGAAAATTCTCATCGTTTATTCACCCTCATGCCATCCCAGATGTGTATGACTTCCTTTCTTATGTTGAACACAAACAAAGATTTTTAGATTATCAGCTGCTGCCTTGATGTGCTTTTTGGACCTTCAAAGATCTGGTCATAATTCACTTGTATTGTATGGACCTACAGAGCTGAAATCTTCTTGTTCAGGAGATGAAAGGAAGTCATACACATCTGGGATGGCATGAGGGTGAGTAGATGATGAGATGATTTTCAGTTTTAGATGAGCTATCCCTTTAAGAATCTCTGTATGCTGCATTGTCCATTTTCCATGACTGGTGCTCCAGTCCCCGCCAAATAGAAATGTCTGCCGAAAACCTATTATTTTGTGTTTCAGGCCAAAAAGCTACCACTTATCCAGACACTTATCCAAAAAGGGTCATTTATGGTTTTATTTAGCATTTCATAGTTTCATAGAATTTCAGTATCCCCTCCCCCCAGTTGGATATTGTTTCAAATATTTGAAATTCAAAAAAATTAAATAGTATTCGAATCTACCGTATATTCTACTGAATATGGTAACAATGCCCCCCTAGATTGTGTGGCCAAAATTTGTAGCTTCAATTCTAAAAGTATATTTCTATATAGACATTCCTTGACTAAATAAAACATTTGAACACATGTTGACCTTTTGTGACAACTTGCCCCAATAGTGGCCCACAAGTGAGGGTTTTTGAATCTAATCTAATCCCATGTTACCTTGTAATCCCCATACAGTAGAATTGAAATTATATTAAACCAGAAATAACAACAAGATTTTGAGTCACCACAATCAACCGCTGTAATAACCTGTTACTCAATCAGATTTGGAAATGTAGGATTAATGCGCTCCATGTAAACAAATGCTTATTACAACCTCTGCTATCTTTTCAAAGTGAAAACCGCAATGTCTGAGTATGTTGTTTGGTGTAATTATCTGGATTTATGGCCTGTCTGGATTTGTAAGCTGCTCATATTGGAGAAGACAAACCTCACTGAGACAATAAAGCAATTAGCTGTAATCTGTTTTCTTTAAAGTTGTGACTCAACTGACCAAATACAGTATACACCTTCAGAATGTCTAGTTTTGCCTCGGGAAAAAATGCTTCATATGCCGTGTTTGTCTTAAGGGTGATTTTTTTTTTCATCTGACTTGTGTATGTGTTAAAGTGCTTTGTGCTTTTGAACGTTCAGCTCAGCAAAAAAGGCTAAAAATGAAGGCAAAGTGGTTCATTTTATTTGTATGTACATACTGGACTTACTGTGCTGCTGTAAACGAGTTCTACTCTTCAACAGGTTAGTGTGTCTTGCAATCAGACCGTGATGTTTATAACAAGTAGAGCGAGTACAGGTAAAGTGGGACTGCTGGTAAAGTCTGGTTTGAAGAGTTTTAGCTGTTTAAACTGGAATTGAGTGAAAGATTAAATCACCTAACAGGAAATGTTCAATGTGGGTTAACCACAATGTTTTAAAAACATTACATTGCTAGCTGGGAGCTATTTGGATCAATCTCAAAGACAAACGATCAGAAAGTGTCCCACTTTACCTGAATTCACCCTAGTGAAGGTTTGCAAAGGAAGCTCATGTCTGATTGATCAGAGATGTGCTTTCAGAAGTATTCTGGGTCAACAGACGGTCTCTTTAATCAGAATTGAACTGCTTTTGAAGACGTGCTAAAATACCCGTTTTAATCTCGAGTGCTGTTTGCAGATCAAATGACTCAACTGATTGACATCAAACGTGAGTTTGCTCAATGCCTTCATGAATCTATAGAAGCGCTGGAGAGACAGGCAGATCTTTTGAAAAGGTAGGAATCATTTTGGTAATGGCGATGATATTGTGTAATGAATGTATTTAATTACAAAATCAAAATAGGACTTTGTTATGATCTTAAACTAGCTGTCAACTTGTCAAATTGTTTTATAGTCAAGAAATTCCAGTTTTATTTAAAACACCCCTCTTATGGATTAATTTTATGCTGCCTTTATGTGCTTGTTGGAGCTTTAAAGTTCTGGTCACCATTCACTTGCATTGTATGGTCCTACAGAGCTGAAATATTCTTCAAAAATCTTAATTTGTATTCTGATGAAGAAATAAAGGCATACACATCTGGGATGGCATGAAGGATGAGTGAATGATGAGAGAATTTTTATTTTTGGGTGAACTATAGCTTTAATCCATAAATTTATTAAAAATGAACAGACATTTAATATTAAATAAACATTCAATTAAACTTAACTAGGCTATCATTAGATTCACTTGTATAAAACCTAAAGACAACCATTGCAGAATGTTCTGTGTAACTTCTTATTAGGTTATCACACAAAAACCTCCCTGCAATGTTCCGGAAATGTTAGGAATTGGTTCCCAAAAATAAACATACAGGGAACCATCTGATAACTTTATAAGAACGTTTTCTGTTTGCAGGGACTGTAGGCCGTGCAGCACAAGCTGCTTTGCTAAAATAGTTGCACATTATGAATTAATTACTATAAAATATTAATATTGTGTAACGCAAACATTAATTATAACTTTAAAGGGATGGTTCACCTAAAAAATGTCATTTGTCATCATTTACTCACTCTCATGTTGTTCCAAACCCATAAACCTTTCCTTCTGTCATGGAACTCAAAAGGAGATTTACAGAAAGCTTTTATTGAAGGGACAAAAAATAGATGCAATGGAAACTGAATTTAGATCTGGTTGCTGGTTGTGTCAGAAAGGAAATCGGATGTTAACATACCACAACCATTTTTATGAAAAATGTTTTCTGGACATTGTTCATTTAATAGTATTTCAGGTGAATTGTATTATACAGGTATTTATAAAAATACAATCTAAAGAATTTATTATTAAAATAAAATAAAATCAGGTAAAGTCCACCACATCACACATTAAATGAAATAATGTGATTTAAAATAGAATTATAAGTAGTGGGGACACTCGAATGGCACAGTTTCCTGAGAATTACCCAGATAGATACCGAAGCCCAACTTTCATGTTATAGTGTTATATTTGAATTACCAGGGCTCTTAATGCACTCGAGAATCATTTTGATGCCACCTTGAAATATGGCGAGAAGTTCATCAGCAACCCTCTAGCAGCATACCAGCTTGTGAGAAAGCTGAGTCAAGTCTGGGCAGCTACAGAGGACGTTTTGGAAGGAAGACACACAAAAGGTTTGTGGAGAAACAATGTTATGACCTTTTCTATCACTCCGGCTATAAGGTGTTATGTAAAATTTTTTAGTATAATCTATTGGTGAACAACAAGACTCGGTTGTCCTTCTGTTGAAAACATGCGTTCACTTATCTGAGGGGCATCATCAGTTGTGTCAGATGTCTTGCAAAGCCGGCCTGCAGCTTATTCTGGCCAAGAACTGCCCATTTACACTAGAAGAGACTGGCCAACACGTAACTCAACCAACCACTGTTTGTTTCATTCTAGTCTGAAATTATCTGTTTATATGAACTAAATTATACCACAATAAAAGGGGGCAACAGTGCACCCCCCTTTTTCAAGCCTCCAGAAGTATTTTCACAGTTGGTCTGTCTTTAAAGATTTACAATTTATTGTTAAAAAGTCTATGGAGAAAATAAATGGGATTTTTATGCATTGATGGGTCATCATTTATGCATTGCTTTATTTATTGCTTATTTTTTAATTGTTAGTTTGCCTTGAGACACACAGGGAGTTTTGAGAATGCCCATGTTGCAGATCAAAAAATGTAAAGATTTACGATTTATCATAGTCTATGGAGAGAATGAATGGGATTTTTACTTCCGGAACCAGACTGTTGCACTCTATTGATTAGAGTAGTGAAAAGTCTGAAAATAAATAAAATGGGGAAAAAGGTAAGTAGAATTTGTGATCAAAAATGCTGCTGCAAATTCAGTAAACAGTTGTCCCACGCAAATTATGTTCGGAATCCCGTACTTTTAAAAGCGTTTACATCTTCATAGTACTGTTGTGTACTCCCGTCTGTCAATTATTTTAGATATAACTGAAATGAAATACAGTTCTGCTCATGGATATCTCGCTTACTTGCTTAAAGTGCCCCAAAATTGCTCATTGTCTCAAACTGATACTGGCTTCACACAACTTCCATTTCCATGTAGAACTATAAAACTATGGGTAGAAAATATGCGACAACTAACTGATGAACAAGTGAAAATACACCAATCAGTCACAACATTAAGACCACCTGCCTAATATTGTGTAGGTCCCCCTTGTGCCAGATGGGCTGGTTTGAGTATTTCTGTAACTGCTGATCTCCTGTGATTTTCACACACAACAGTCTCTAGAATTTACTCAGAATGGTGCCAAAAACAAAAATCATCCATTTAACGGCAGTTCTGTGGATGAATATGCTTTGTTGATGAGAGAGGTCAACAGAGAATGGCCAGACTGGATTGAACAGGCAAAGTCTACAGTAACTCATATAACTGCTCTGTACAATTGTGGTGAGAAAAATATAATCCTCACAATGCTATTCTGAGATGCGGGTTGGCTGTATTTTGGCAGCATGAGGGGGATCAACACAATATTAGGCAGGTGGTTTTAATGTTGTTGCTGATCTGTGTATAATCTAGATCATTCACAGTAACTTTTACTCACTACTGTTTTTTACAGTCACTTTGGAAAAACTGCGATCCAAAGCTCAGTCCCTCCCCAGTCCTGATGATGTAGAAGGTGTAGTGATGGCCCTGGTTCGACTGCAGGAAATGTACAGATTGGATCCAAGGAACATCTCTGAATTTTGTGGTGGGTTTTATAGTTGTTTTATTTAGTTCTTTATCACTTTGCTAAACTATAGTGTTTGCTAAGGTAAGCATTTCTATTACTATTGCTCTACTATTGTGGACTTTTTGCCTGCACCACTTAAACGTCATCCGTTGTCTGCATTTGAAATGTCATTACCTCGTCTCTTGTATGCTGTATTTAGCAAAGGTCACTCAATCTACACCATGTTATTGATTGGGTAGAACTATTCTTTTGACCACTAAAGATAGCTTCACTAATAACCTTCCAGACTGGTCTCATATACTCAGTAAACCAAAATATTTAGAATATGATTTAATCACAGAAAATATAGATACAGTCTTCTCTAGCACAATTGATAGTGTTGCCCCCTTTAATTAAAGAAAATGAAAGAGAATAGCACTGCACCATGGTATAATGATTACACTCACGTTCTCAAGAGAGCAGCTTGAAAAATGGAGCACAAGTGGAAGAGTACAAAATTAGAGGTCTTTCATGGTGCATGGAATGATCGTGTCTCTAGCTACAGGAAGGCTCTAAAAGCTGTCAGGTCTGCATATTTTAGCAAACTTCATCATCAGAAACAAAATTATAATTATGCAACCATCTGCAATAGCACCTATAAAGACATCTCAGTGTCAGAATATTATTCCCCACGAGCAACTTCAATCCTTTGCTGCCATAGGACAGGAAGAGCTAAACAAACTTATCAAGACATCATAATCAACAACATGTATGTGAGATTCAATACCGTCCAAACTATTAAAAGAGGTGTTTCCTGTAATCTCAGACCTTCTTCTTAATATTATAAGCTCCTCATTATCCTTAGAGCATGGCCCAAGAAAATTTAAGATAGCAGTTATTACACAGCTTGTCAAGTAACCACAGCTTGATCCTGGAGAGTTGGCTAATTATAGAATGATCTCAAATCTCCCATGTATGTCAAAAATACTAGAAAATTTAGTGTCCTCCCAACTATGTTAATTTAAAAAAAAAAAAAGAATTTCAGTCAGGATTTAGGCCCCATCATAGTACAGAGACTGCACTTATCAGAGTTTCAAATTACTTGCTCATCATCTGATCACAGCTGCATTTCTCTTCTAGTGCTTTTAGATCTTAGTGCTGCTTTCGACACCATAGATCACAAAATTCTCTTGGATAGGCTTGAGAATTATGTTGTAGTTTGTGGACAGGCATTAGCATAGTTTAGGTCCTATTTATCTGACCGCTACCACTTTGTCTGTGTAGACGAGGAATTGTCAGATCAAACTGAATTTAAGTATGGAGTGCCATAGGGGTCAATTTTACTGCCTCTCCTTTTCTCCTTATATATGCTTCCCCTGGGAGACATTATCAGGAACCATGGAATAGATTTGCCATGATATCATCATTTTTGAACTGGTGCGGTGTTAACGTTCAAACCGACTAACACCGGTATTACTGCTTGTTGGACGCTAAGTGGTACTATGGGGAAATGTTCGTTAAGCAATAGCCTACACAATAACAAACTTTGAATGTGTGTAAATAAATTAGTTTTGTTCCCTCCTAGGGCTGGGCAATATGCAAGAAATATGTTCATGATAATTATTTTTAATTGAATTTAATTATAATTTTTAATTATATCCGAATATCCAATTACATTGTCAACCCCACGGCTGAGGGACTGGTGAATATTCTTGCTTTGGTTTAAGTTTTTAGTTTTTAAAATTTTTTATGCAAAATCACTAAAGACATATCTAAATTCAAATTGAACTTAAAACGAAAGGAAAAAGCAATTGAAATAACGAAGTGGTAAAAAAAAAATCATATATAACCACCTTTCCATTTACTGTCATGCAAGTATATGTCTAAGACAAAAGGTTAAACAAATTACTAATGCAAATTAAGATCTAAAAACAATTATAAATGTAAACAGAATTATAATGATAATAATAATCACTGATGTATAGGCTATACACAGTATATCGTGACCCTGCAGAGTTGCGCTCACAACAAACTGCTCTGTGGAAATAAAGCGAACTGAACTCAGAGCACCTCCTGAGCTGAGATGGTCTGAAGTCATTTGCAGCATTTTCACAGATGATATTCTTGCAAAAAATTTTCAGAAGAATGAAACAAAGAAAGGGTGACAACCCTTTACATCCACAAGACTGCACACCTCCGAAAAAAACAGCACGCCTGTGTGTCTAATAGCATTTCTTGTGTCATTCCGTATCTGAGACATCTTACTGTGACCCACCATGCACATTATATTCGTTACCTGCAATTAAAGGTCTTCTGTCAGTACGCATACTTTGCTGCCTGTGTAATTTGATACTTTGGTAAAGAACAACTATTCTCTATTTAATGTTATTCTATTTATTAGGCTATTGTATTGATTTTGGAAGTTCCATTCATGTTTCCCCCTTTTACCTGGTGTAACATTTCACACCGGTGTTGTCCCTTGTACCGAGTAAAACCGGTAACACCGTACACTGTGGCAACCCCAACGTGGAATTCATTTGCAATGTTATGCTGACTTTATATTTCCTGAAAACCCAACAAATCCAACTTTCACAATTATCCATGTTAGCAGAGTGTATCAATGATTTCAAAGATTGGATGGCTAGAAATGTCCTTCTACTCAATTCTGACAAAACAGAGGTAATATATATTGGACCAAAAAACTAGCAATCTGTACTTTGAAAACCACATTTCCAATGTTTGTAGATCAGCATTTTTCCATTTCAGAAATATTCTTAAGTTACGAAACATGCTCTGTCACCCCTTGTGACCTTCTATCATGCTATATTTCATCACGTTCACTGAAATCACAAAATTCTGCCATTAATAATATCTAGAATATCAAAATCCACGAAAGGAGGTCGATCCTTTTCCTCAGACACATTCTCTGTTTAAGTTAGGTCTGCTGGAACCAGAAACACTTCTCATATTCTATGTGAATGGCATCTACGCTAATATTATTCTATTTGTTTACCTGACTTAATATTGGGATAATATCTTGAGGATAAAAGATCTTTCCAAGATCCATCTCTGGTCCTGCTGGATGTCTGACTCTGGTCCCACTACTATGCTTTGCTGAGTGATGATGACTAACCGCAGCTTGTGCTAGCCAGATATCACTTCAGTCTACTACGATGGACTTAACAGAGGATGAACTGATGCCAGCACCAATCATCAGACATGGGATACTTCACTGGACACTGCCTGAAACTTGGACTTCAGATGGACTTCTTAATAAATGAATCTGCCACAAGCTTACAGTTGAACTGCAGTGCACCTTTCTGACATCTGCTTGCATCACCTTGGTCAAAAGATGGACTACACTCTACACTAAAATGAAATACATAGATAATAAATTAACTGCAGCCTTCATCAGCCAAATAACAAAGGACAATGCATCTGTTTGCGCTTCTGCAGTTAAATAAGAATGTACATTCTAAGACTTAAGTCATTAATCTTACAATCAATACAAATTATTTTTGTTTAAACATTGGCCCCTAACACTTACTTATTTTACTAATTTTAAATCTTGACTTGACCTTATAATGTGGTACGGGATGGGCAAGGAGGAGGCGGGAACCGGCTGAACAGTCAACGTAAAGTTTAATGATATAAATGATATAAAGACACACAGACAACAACAACGCAGCCGTGTGCGCCTCTCTCTCTCTCTCTCTCTAACTGGCACCTCCAGCTCATTTTTGTCCCCCTCCCATCTGCTTAGCCCAATTCAGGGCCGGCCGTGTGTCCTCACAGCCCGACCCTGTCCTCCTCCTCGTCAAACTCCTCCATCGCCTGACTCAGGTCAGAGAAACCCATGGCATGACCCGCCCCCCCTTCCTGGAGAGGGGGCGTTGCCCTTCCGGCCATGCCTGCCAGCAGGTCTTCCCCGTCTTTCTGCAGCCCTGGGAGAGAGGGGGGAAAGGGGATAGGGAAAGAGCAAGGCAGAGCGACAGAGAGAGGAGAAAGAAAACTGGCTCGCCGGTTCCCGGACACGGTGTCACCCAGTCCTCAACTGCTCCTCCGCCCTCTGGCGGACAACACCTCGCTCCTCCCCTGGGGGATGACAGCAAGCCCTCTGACCCTCCACGGCCGGCAGCGACCCCCTCCATCCCCAGGCAGATGGCTGCGGCTGCTCATTTGGCAGATGGCAGCAGTGAGGACTCCGCAACAGCGCATCCCTCCTCCTTCCCGGGTTTTGGCACCAATGAAACGGGGTAAGGGAGGGGCAAGGAGGAGACAGGAACTGGCAACAGTCAACGTAACGATTAATGGTATAAATGAACTTAAAACAACATAAAACATAAAACACAAGACGAACACGCATGCTGCGTGGCCGCATGCATCTCTCTCTCTCTCTCACTGGCGCCTCTGGCTCCCCTTTATCTTGCTCTCCCGCTGACCAGCTGATTCAGCGCTGACCGTGCACCATCACGGCCCAGCCATGCCCTCCTCCTCATCACACTCATCCCCCAGGCCAGGGCACCACCGGACTTACTTACCCTGGAGGGGAGATGCTGCCCTTCCGTCAGCCGGTGGTCCACCCCGTCTCCTGTGATCCTGGGGGAGAGATGAGGGAAAGGATGAGCTGAGACACACAGAGAGAGCGAGAGAGAGAGAAGAACTTGCTTACCATCACCCAGGCGCACTGTCACCCAGTCGTCAATCACTCCTCCGCCCTCTGGCGGATGCCAGCTCGCTCCTACCCCGGCGGACAGCAAGAGTCTTCAAGCCCCTGGTGGACGGAACCGCTTCTCCCCTTCTTTGACAGATGGCAGCAGTTCCTCCGGCTCTCAGCAGCCGGCAGCGACCCCTCCGTCCCCAGGCAGATGGCCGTGGCTGCTCCTCTGGTGGATGGCAGCGGCGAGGACTCCATGGCGGTGCATTCCTCCACCTTCCCATGTTTCGGCACCACAGTAACAGGTAAAAGGGCAAGGAGGAGGTGGGAACCGGCTGAAAAGTCAACATAGAGTTTAATGCTATAAATGAACTTAAAACAACATAGAACATAAAATGAACACGCATGCAGTTTCCAAAAATAATAATCAGGTGGACGGGTAGCTTTCAAAACCTGCTGGGCAATATTGCCTGTGGCACCTCTGCAGGTCATCAGCTGGGAGCCACCCATCATTGATGTTTCACCCCATTAATCCCAGAACATCTCCTGGTGGTAGGGCAATGGTCAGGGACATCTCCTTGCCACCCCCTGCAGCTGGACACCGAATACTTTCCATTTCCTCTCAATCATCAAGAAATTCCTCCTTTACAAGTTATGTCACATCCCAAGGTCTCTGCTATGTGAACATCTGCTGCACATACTATACCATACCACCTGTGCATCATGTAACCTCCCCTGCAACCATAGGTGCCAACCTTGAGGCTAAGGCTGTGCTAGCCCCACTGGTACCATTAATGCACGCTCCGTGCCCCCGGTTCCGTATGGCATCATTTCTTCAATAACCCTAGCTAGAATACTAGACAGACACAAGCCGTAGTATTTCTTTCCAGGATGTAATTGTACAACACATTACCTCAAACCTCACAAATGTTCCTGATGCCTACTTTACTCTGCTATATTCTTCTTCAACACCGATCCAGAGATGTTTGTATGCTGTATTCTGGATTTTCCGATGCAGTGTGTGTGGAACAGATCCAAATTTGAACATTTATGCATCTACAAAATCTTTTTAGCAAGTCAGTCCACTCGACGACTATGTAAACAAGCACCATACAAGTCTGCTTGAATTGGGAATGACCAAAATATCCCAAACGCTTGGTCAAGATTACGATCAAAGAACATATTTTAAATTAGCAGTAAAATCTGAAAATTGGTATCTCAAATTGTGCCACTTGACCTCAGATTATACTAAAAAGTAAACATTTTCGGCTTGTCTTGCTATTGTTCATGCATGTTGTCGAGTTAATTGACGAGGTGATCTAAAAGGTGATTGGCTCTTTTACCTGTAAGAATGGATTTCCTTTTCTACACCCGTTGACCGTTACAATTTCTCCCATTTCATTTTAATAGAAGTGGCCCGTCTACTAAATAGTCTCTGGCATCGATCACCACCCCCATCCACTCAATTCCCGCTCTCATTTAGATATTCAGATTTGCTGCCTCAGCAAGCATTACGGCAGCTTTGCTATCCATGATTTCAAGTGCCAATTATTGTTGTTATATTATTGGTTAGGTTCAGGTGTAGGCATGGGGTTTGGTGTTCATAAATATCTATATTATAGCACAGTGTAAAGAAAATTGTAGTGATCACATTGACCTGCATGTTTAATGTTTCATATTGTTTATAAAGTGTTAGGATTAGGAATGGGATTGGCTTGGGTGATCTAGAATATAGATATGAAAATATTATGTAACTAAACTAATATATTTCGAAGTATCATGAAACATATTGTGGTAAAACATGTGTGATAAATACGAAGATTGCCGGGCCTGTGACGGAATCATCCGAACTCAGGTGAGAACTGCGCGACAGTAACGTTTTTATGATGCAGGCAAAAAAGTCACTACAGGTATGATTCGTCATGAGACCCGGAGACCATTTGCTGTATATGCTAGTGTACTCTTAAAGGTGGACAAAATTAACTTTCAACTGATGTATGCACTTAAAATTTACCATGTTTGTCTTCAAGGAAAAAAATCAATATTAATGACATTATTCAATTTAAATTAATAATAACATTTTTGTCCAATCAAATCAAATGCTCTCTAAAACGAGAATGTCCTTTAAGACAAAGCTATAATGGAAACAAGGGCCTATTGCCTATTTTAAAAAAGGAACAAAGCTCTAAGATTTGTCCCACTCCAACTTCCTATTTCAACAGGAAATACATTACACAGGATTCATCCTGTAAAAAAGTATGGGCAAAAAACCCATAGACTTGCATTGAGGAAGGGACCCAAGTCATATCTAGGAAACAGAATTTCATAGAGATTTAGGGGTGAGTTTTTTGACTGGGCCAGTGGGCAACCACCCAAAACATGCTAGCAACCAATTGGCAATTCCCTAACAATCACCAAAAACACCCTAGCAACTATCCACAATGCCTTAAGGTTATGGAAGTTTGCATGGGAAAGCATAACTCTCACTTTCTTTAGAAAATGCAACAACCTTGTTTAGTTTGTACTTGCGGGTTTCAATGTTGTGTATATGTATAATATTGATGTGTGTTTTCGCAGAAATTAACAACAACATAACACTGGATCCAGACGAAACTTTCCATATTGCGATGGTCTCCTATCTGAATGAACACTTTCAGTATGCCCTTCTCTGGATGCAGGAAACCCTGCGAAAGCTCAATGAGGGCGAGGAAGCCATTGTGACCAAAAAGGAAGTTCTTTACCAGCTTGCTTCGTTTTCCTGCCAGCTGCCAGTGTCTCAGCTGTCCTCTGACCAAGGTAAAGTTTTTACAAAAAGTCTGTGGTTTCTCGTCCAACTAGGATCACAAATGAAGGGGGGCTCGGGGCACAAATGCTACTGAAAGTGACAAAAATGCCCCCATAATTAAAGACAGATGTAAATATGAGTATTGTCCTGGTTATGGTTAGATTATGACTAGTGTTTCCTCTAAAATACTGCCTTAACAGGGATACCACAAAGGTGTGTGTGACTGTGCAGATCTGCTAACCTTTTGAAAATATTTAACATTAATAACGTTATCCTAACGATACGTAATTTGCAAGCTTGCTTGCTTGTCCACCTGGGGCCGGTTGCACCAGCTTTGCACAAGTTACAACTTAGCCTATAGTTGTGGCGTAAATGGGCACTAAGTCACAATTTACGCACTACTAAATATTTGAGCGTTGCACCATTAAACTTAGGTAGGACCCTACATATAAACGAAATATTTACGGAGGCCTCTGACCAGGAGTAACTGATGGAATAAAAAAGCAGACTCATTTAATAACATCAATGAACTCATGTTTTGGCATTAGCCATCAAGGAGCATCAGGTAATAATTTAGCTATCTAGGAAGGCCTATATTTCTATATATTTAGGGGCCAAGCACCGAAGGTGCGGAGGCACCTATTGTGTTTGTTCCGGTTCTTATTAGGGGCCAAGCACCGAAGGTGCGGAGGCACCTATTGTGTCTGTTCCGGTTCTTATTATTATTAGGGGCCAAGCACCGAAGGTGCGGAGGCACCTATTGTATCTGTTCCGGTTCTTATTATTCTTCTTCTTCTTCTTCTTCCGACTGGGTGTCTATGGCAGCCCATAGAAGCGTATGCGGGAAAGTTGTAACGGTTAGACATTCTGATAGAGGACAGTCCCAACATCAAATACACCGATTTTGGTGTCTCTAACTCATTCCCTCTAGCGCCACCACCTGTCCAAAGTTTCGAAAATATTATGCTAATAACTTTTGAACCGTAAGGCCTATCAACAAAATTCTTTTTTCCTCTGATTCCTGAGCTCGATTCGATTGCACCATATGATGTCATTTTCCGTCATAAAAAAATTTCCGCCATTTTGAATTGTCCAAAAAACCTACTTTTGCGAACTCGTCCTAGACGATTTATCCTATTTTCACCAAAATTGCACCAGATCATCTTCAAGCAGTGCCGACAAAAAGTTATGGAATTCAAATTGATTCGTCAAACCGTTTTCGATAAACGCACAAACAAATTTTACGTAGCGCTTGCAAAAACAAACGTAAGGCTGTATCTCTGCAATGCTTAAATGTATTCAGACCAAACTTGGTACATGTCATCACAAGCATGACCTGAGGCTACATCCTGCGTTTCTGCGCAGCGCCACCTACTGGTCCGGAGATATACAAAATGGCTCTTTTTGTTTATAACTTCTGAACGGTTTGTCCAAAAATCATAGAAGTGGTCTCGTTAGACTCAGGGCATCATGCCGAGTCGACTGATATCCAATTTTCTCAGATCGGCCATTTTGGCTGTCGGCCATTTTGAATTATGTGCTAAAATGCTGTATTTTTTGAACAAATGAATGAATTGTTACAAAACTCAGTATGGGTCATCAGTACGATGCCCTGAAGGAGCCAGAGAAGTTTCGAAACAGCGCCACCTAGTTATTATTCTTTTTCTTCCGACTGTGCGTCTATGGCAGCCCATAGAAGCGTATGCGGGAAACTTGTAACGGTTTGATATTCTGATAGAGGACAGTCCCAACATCAAATACACCAATTTTGGTGTCTCTAACTCATTCCCTGTAGCGCCACCACCTGTCCAAAGTTTCAAAAATATTATGCTAATAACTTTTGAACCGTAAGGCCTATCAACAAAATTATTTTTTCCTCTGATTCCTGAGCTCATGCCGATTCGATTGCACCATATGACTACATTTTCCGTCATAAAATTTTTTCCGCCATTTTGAATTGTCCAAAAAACCTACTTTTGCGAACTCTTCCTAGACGGTTTGTCCGATTTTCATCAAAATTGCACCAGATCATCTTCAAGCAGTGCCGACAAAAAGTTATGGAATTCAAGTTGATTCGTCAGACCGTTTTTTAAAAACGCACAAACAAATTTTACGTAGCGCTTGCAAAAACAAATGTAAGGCTGTATCTCCGCAACATGACATGACATGAGCTGATTCCTGAGCTCATGCCGATTCGATTGCACCCTATGACGTCATTTTCCGTCATAAAAATATGTCCGCCATTTTGAATTGTCCAAAAAACCTACTTTTGCGAACTCGTCCTAGACGGCTTGTTCGATTTTCACCAAAATTGCACCAGATCATCTTCAAGCAGTGCCGACAAAAAGTTATGGAATTCAAGTTGATTCGTCAAACCGTTTTTGATAAACGCACAAACAAATTTTACGTAGCGTTGCAAAAACAAACATAAGGCATTATCCTCCGCAACATTTAATTGTATTCCGACCAAACTTGGTACATGTCATCACAAGCATGACCTGAGGCTACATGCTGCGTTTCGGCACAGCGCCACCTACTGATCCGGAGATACAAAAAATGGCTATTTTTGATTATAACTTGTGAACGGTTTGTCCAAAAATCATAAAAGTGGTCTCGTTACATTCAGGGCATCATGCCGAGTCGACTGATATCCAATTTTCTCAGATCGGTCATTTTGGCTGTTGGCCATTTTGAATTATGTGCAAAAATGCTGTATTTTTTGAACGCATGAATGAATTGTTACAAAACTCGGTATGGGTCATCAGTACGATGCCCTGGAGGAGCCAGAGAAGTTTCGAAACAGCGCCTCCTAGTGGTAAAATTACATTTTCAAATGCTTATAACTCTGGCTGGGGTTGACTTATTTTCACGGGAGTCATATTATTAGATTCCTGAATCCTTGCCGAGTCCAACGATTCCAGACTTGCCAGGTTTTCGCATATGGTTTGTGCAGCGTTGTAATTTAGCGCTTAAAAAACATTTGCAGATATCTTCGAAACCGCTAGTCCGATCGAGACGAAACCACCATCAGAAGTTTGGAAACAGGTCGCTGGCAACATGCCAATGCCCAAATCTCAAAATATTGATAGTAAGGGGTAGTAAAATCCAATCAAATCACGTGTTAGTTATTTTTGACCTGTTTTTTCACATAAATGTCTATAACTCCGAAGCAAATTGAGATATTTTCACCAAAATTGACGCACACATGTATGGGCTCACTCAGAGGACACATATGGAAATTGTGGTATTGTGCCACTTGGTGGTGCTATAAAAGAACAAAACATGAAATTACCATTGACTTAAATACAGTATTGTGATAAAAATGCTATACTTAACGAATGCATTGGTGTAACATTACGAAACTCAGAATGTGCCATCAGCAGCATGTCCTGAAGGTACTCAAAATATTTTGAGACAGCGCCACCTTTTGGTCAAAAGTTATAACTAAATTTCCCAAAATGCTAATAACATTTGTATAAATTTACCTATTGTAATCACACTGTTCTCAATTGATTCTTTGGGTTTTGCCAAAAACATAGATAACATTTTTCCCATAATCAGCCAAACTTCCTGTCCGCCATCTTGATTTTCCTTCAATGCCTACTTTTTCAAACTCCTCCTAGACTGTTAGGGTTATGGTTTTCACCAAAAATCGAATCGTATCATCTCCAGACCATGCCAACTACAATTTATGGATTTTGTGACGATAGACAAAACTGTTTTTGTAAACTGCCAGATCAAAGCCTACGCATGCTGCCAAAATTACCATTCAGGCTTTATCTCTGCAATGCCTTGACATTTTCACACCAAACTTTATATGTCTCATTGTCACCTCACTCTGACCACACCACATACATTTCACAACTGCACCACCTATTTGTCGAAAGTGATAATCAATTAAATCATATTTTTAGTTAATGTATATGATTTTTCATCCATTTGCCTAAATTCATCTTTACATGTCTTTAATTGCTACTTGCTGCAGTTGGTCTGACCATTCCAGCCATGTTGGCATGTCTTGTCATCATCTTTGCGCTTGGCCCCGGTAATGGCTGCTTGCAGCTATATTTTTTAATTGAATTTACTACATTTTTCATTTTGCCTTTTTCAGGATGTGTGTTTGTGACCTATATAGCTGATTTAGTTTTTAAACAAAATTTAAATTCTGAACTCAAACTTGGATTTTACTCATATCTCATTGACAGTGTTTTACACCACAACATAATTGTTTTTAATTATTATGTATTTTTTTTACATATGTAAATTAGGGATGTGTGAGACTAGTCGACTAAATGGTACAGCTGCTGCTAGTCAGCATTGGAAATAATAGTCGACTTGTGAATATTGAATTCACATAAAAATTGTATTTACACATTGCGTTATATTGTTTTTATCATTACTTAAAAAATTATTATTAACACAATTATTTAATAAGCGTTTATCTGGAGGATGATTTCATACTTCACTCTTTCACTCGCGGTGTACACAGAACAATGTCCTGATGAGCAAAACATGGTATGTTATCAAACCCCGTGCCCCGTCACACTGATGGTACTCAAAAAACATTTCCAAGGTTGGCAGGTCTGTATTTGTACACAGCCCTGGCTCTGTAAATGGGACAAAATCAAAGTGGATCGGACCGATCAAGACAACACAACTCCAGCCAATCAGCAACAGGGGGTGGTTCTTGTGCGTGCACAGGATGGGTTGTGGGGGTAGAGAAAAGTTAGAAAAGTGACTGCAAATCTGGCTGATGCAAACTTTCTAAACTCCAAGGAGGAAAAATGATTGAGAAACAAAGAGGAAAAAGGTCAGATGAATATAAACTATAAAACAAGGATTATGATAAGTTGAGGAGCCGCGTCAACATCTGCAAGGCCTTTCAGCGGTGGAGAGACCTCCGAGAGGTAAAAGGAATGAATTTTCGTAAATTAATTTGGGGGGCGGAGCTTCCAAAGTAGCACTAAAGGGAGGGGTGTGTTTGTTTTTGCAGTTGAGTTTGAATATCAAGTTTTTCTCAGGAATCGCTGAGTGCAATCTTTTTCAAAAGTTATAACTCATCTTTAGCAGACATTACTTGTGTATTTGCATTTCAAATGATATCAATATACAGTACTTATCAGTGACACAAAATAAAGATGAAAACATACATTTAATAAAAACAGGTTGATGCATGCATTGATCGCATCTCCCTCACACATGGAAAACAGAAGTGACTGAAGCACGAAGTTGTTTAATTGAAAGAGCGCCACTGGTGCTGACACCCTTTCTCATTCCACCTTTTGTCATTTGCGTTTTGAGACCTCCATGTGACTGCTTGGATTGGAGTATATACCAGCCATTGCTTTCTCAGATCGACCAACCGTTTTTGAGACTTCGGTTTTCTTCCATTTAAGTAGATAGAATCTGCACTTACATGAAAGGAAATGGCTTCCAGAGAGTGTTCCAAATATGGCCACCAGTGGACTGACTTGCTAGAAAGGCTTAAATCAATGGACAGCCCTAGAAAAGCACAGAGTAATAATAAGTCAAGTTTGATTTAAACATTTATTTTATTCTGCATTTTTGCTATTTAGACAGACACATCCATAAAAGGCTTCACAGCTGTTAAAACTAACTGCATAAATATGTTACAAAGTTGGGAGTCTAAAGTGGTTTAAATTTCTCCGGTATTACCATCAATACACAGTGCAAATACATAACAGTATCCATAAACTCATTTAAATGGCATTCAGTTACAGTAGAACATAGTATGAACAAACTACTGCTTTTATCAACAGGTTGGACTAAAAATCACATTTAAAAACAAACTCTATAGTGATCTATTTAACTGACTACTATTACAGTACAAAATTGATAGTATTCAGCTAAAATATTGCTATCATCAGCTGAGGGGACTACTAGTACTAGTAGGCAACTACTACTCTGTTAGTCCCTATAAAGAAGCTTGACAAGTACACTACAGCTTCAGAATATCAGCGGCTGTCTTCAGCAGCTTGCTCATAACAGTTGGATATAAGAGACCAACATCTTCAAAAGAGTCTTTGGAGAGAATGGCAATATCCACATAGTTTTCAGCAATGGCTGTGTCTCTGTAGAGTGCACGTTTCAGTATGAACTGATCCCCAAAAGCTGCTCCAGCAGAGAGACGCTCAATGATCTTTGTGCCTCTTGTGTCTGGACACAATTTTACCTTGCCAATTAATATCAAGAACATTCCAGTGCCAGTGTCTCCCTTTCTGTAAATGTATTCTCCTGAAAAAGCAAAACAAACTAAACACAATGAACCAATGTCTAACTTTAGTCCTTCAATATAGAGACTGTAAACTGGGTGAGCGATTATTTTTCTCTTCCATTTAAATATGAAATATTTGACAAACGCTCACCAACAGGGAAGCATCTGATGAGCATTCTTGTGGAAAGTTCCCTCAGAAAAGGTTCTGGGAGATGACTGAACAGCTGTTGTTTCCTCAAAAGCTTTATGCAGATTCTACATTAAAAACAAAATAATATTGTGAAAATGGATAACTGTTTAGTTCTTTTAAAGCCTTATATAGATAGAGTATATTCAAATTTAAACTGGAGAATTTATTTAAATAGAACAAAAGGTAAGCTTCCAATGCTGACTTAATCAGATACGATCATTTAAAGACATGCTAATTATTGCCGATAGCAATATGGTCACCGATATATTGTTGAATCTCTATTATTTTCAACTTAAAGGTATAGTTCACCCAAAAATGAATATTCTGTCATCATTTACTCAACCTCATTTTGTTCCAAACCTGTGTGATTTTCGTTCTTCCGTGGAACACAAAAGGAAATGTTAGGATGATGACTGACTATTTGGGTGAAATATCCATTTGATGTCTGTTGAAAGTATCTGAATGCACTAAAGTAAGTTTCTTTGGGTAAAATTTACAGCCAAATGTGTACCAGTAAATCTGTATCATGCTGTTGGTTACCAGATAATAATTTTGTCTTGTCTCTCAAAAAAGCCTGGTAGTCTTGTTTTACCTTGACAAAATCTCCATTTTCAAACAGTGTGGGACGTCTTGGAACAAAACTTCAGCATCTGTCCCATTGGTGCGATTCCATCGATAATTGTAGAATTGCATCACACGTTTTTGCAGTGCAGATGGTATTTTCTTATCCATCATGTATGTCTGAATAGTCTGAAATACAAAGGTTTTTCAAATATAAGCCTCTATTAGTGTATGAATTACTGGTAAATGGTCAAATATAAAAAGAATCAAATGCAGGCCTGACAAAGACTATGACAAAAATCACAATTGTCAATTATTTCCCTTGATATTGTCATTGCGATTAATTATTAACTTTAAGCTGAGATGGGCCTGCGAGAAAAAATATTTAATAACTACAGTCCTGACCAACACAAAATAAGTATAGTTTTAAAGCTTAGAACATGTACTTTATAATGCATGTAGGCATTATGACCAAAACTGAACAAGTGCTTTGAAATTTGCAGACAAATCAGAAGTGTTCTGTTTTGATCATTTATAAATAATTTTGTACTGCACATATTATTGTAATCGGTAAAAACATCAGACTGATCAAATAGCCATGAGTCATATGTGGTTTGAAAACTCTCAAAGAGTAGAATGCAACCTGCATTTTCCTCACAGACAAAATTATAGCGATTAATAGCTAAGTATATGTCTTTGACATACATGTTACATGTAAACAAAGGTTGCTTATGTGCTGCATTTTTGCTTATTACTTCATTAAAAATAAACAGAACTTAAAATATCACATACCATTAGGTAGAAGAGACGATTATCTTTAAAACTATCCCACAAACAAGGTAATCAGATACATAGATCATTGGATAATCCACACAAAGCACAATGTGCACACCTGGTTAAAAACACATTAGCTTTCCTGGATCAGATGACATCATTATAAATTATGTATTACGTTTTCTGATGTCATTGAACACTAAACCAATCGTTTTAGGATTCAGGTAGGTGCAACCAGAGGTGGAAGTCATCCATATATGGGCAGAGATGATCGTTCACTGTAATTACATATGGCTACCAGGAGCTGGCACCAAGTACATGACACAGACTCAATGATGACTCAAATAACAGAGAATGGAACTGAATGAGATCTTGTAAACTCCTTGTTTTTTGTTTTGTTGTTTTTATTTGTCGAGTTATAGGCCTTTAGTTTTGGATATGCCACTGAAACAGAAAATCTTTAAAAAAAAACAACAAAAAAAAACAACTTAAATGAAATATTTTGTGTGTACTATAATGTATGTAGGCTATGTCCAAAGAGCTCAGATCTGTGTCCCTAAATTACTATACTGCTGTTTTATACAGTACATCACTAAATCAAGAATGAACAGTCAACTTCACATTGGCCCTCTTAGCAGCATGAAAAATAAATAAAAAATTTTAGTTGTAATTTTGATTATTTATAAAATTTATTGTACAGCCCTAGTTATATGCACTTTAAATAGTAGTTTTCAAAGATGTAGTGTTTAAAATTACCTCTAACTTCTCTTCATAGGCTACCTGCAGTGCCCTCTTGTTTGTTTGTGTCGAAGTGAGAAGTCCCATTTTATAATTCACTTGAATTTTCGCCAGAATCATTAACATAATGAATACAATAATTTCTTCAAGGTTTGCTGCCTTTATGTCACCATATCCTGTTGTTGTGTAGATTTGTAACACCAAGTAGGTAGCGTATCTGTACATTTCAGGGAAGGAAAAAATCTCTGCAAAGAAAAGACAAAGCAGTTGTATTGAATTTGAAATGTAAATTAAAATGGCATACATAAAATTCATCTACTTTCGGGTTAATCTAATGAAAACATAACCAGGTTATATTTCATCAAGAAACTAATTCTATCTTTTGGACCTTTAAGATCTTTTGCATTGTGGCAATATTACTATGACAATTAAGCACATATTCTTCAAAATTCTTGTTACATAATTTATTTGCACAAGATTAAAAATAAAAAAACCTGTAATAACAATGTAAATGGTATATTATGTTTTTCATAATACAGTAATGAGAATGTGTTTGTTTTTCTTTCTTTCTTTTTATATTTTTTTGCACTGTATGGGGTTCCTGAGATTTGTCATTTCATCTTTTAATGCTATTAGTTTTAGCCTGACAAAGCCAACATACTCTTAACTGTAACTGATAACTATTTGAATTTAAAACTTCAACTTTTTTTTTAACGTACTGTAAAAAGTGATTATTAGAATATTAGGATTATTAGGATAGAAAACACATTTCACACACAGACAAACTAGTTACCGGATAAAATGGTAAATTAAACAAATGGTATACCTGACATTTTATGCCATTTAATATGTTTGAATTTACAACTCCCTTACCAGTTTCACCAACCCATGACAGTAATCCATGCATCTTAACAAATGAAATCCACAACACTGCCGCACAGTGAATATAGAGGACTGCATGTACCAAGTACTTGATGATCCTAATGCACAGGAGACTGAAAAATCAAAGATACAAAAAAGGATCATTAAAAGTTTTGTGAATCTGTTTTGACAAATAATGAACTGGATTTGCAGCAATGTGGTGTAATGTGGTGACAATGAAGTAAGCCATTTGTAGGTTGACTTCCTGAACAGTCTTAACACTCTGAAATTGTGGTGCTTAAAAAAACAATTATTGTTTGAGTTGTCTGAATTCTGGATCAACCGATGGTGTGAGTTTGGAATATCTGTTTTGACCAGTGGCAGACAGGGGTCATGTTTGGGAACCTGTTTGGAAACAATCAGTAGGCTCAATAAAAATAAGCAAGTTCTAAGCAGATATGATGACCTGTGATCACCACATGGTGATAGTCGGTTAAAAAAGCTTAGGATACAGCTTAATGCTGATTGGGACTTACCTGTCAACATTTGGGTACCAAAATCCAGGGGGGGAGGGGGGGGGGGGGGGGGGGGGGGGGGTGGAGGATGGCAGAGGCAGGCTAAATACATACAAATTGTGCCGTTGTGATTTCATGTGCTGAGTAACGTCAAAATTTCCCACCGTGTCCGATATTAAAATCAGTGCGACACAATTTGCAAAAGGTGTGGGCATTGTCAATATGTTTTCAAGATATGAAATTAAATTCTTCCGTCCAGCTGTTTTTAAATTAACAGGTAGATTTTGTTTTTTTCGCCGGAGCACCACCTGAGTTTTCTCCTCTCATGTACCAGTGATTCTTGATTCAACTTCCCGCGTCTACAACCTGCGCAGATATCAACAGCACAAATGGGTTGTAGGTTGCCAGGTTGAGGTCACAAATGGGTTGAAATTTGTATGATGTGTGGATTGTGTGAGTAGGATGCGTTTCATGCAAGATCTGGCAACTGGACAACCTTGGAATAATATATAGATGTGTTTTTTTTTATTTATTATGAGGTTTGGGCCATACAAATTCCGGGAGTTTCCCGTGAGAAAAAACTAAATGGGAGGGGGAGATGGGTGTGAAATACAGGAGACTCCCGGGAAAAACGGGAGTGTTGACAGGTATGCCTTAATCATTAAACATGAGCAGAACAAATTTGTTGATATTTTGTTTGATATTTTGACAAATGCATGAGCCGTTTTTGTCCAAATCAATGGTGTCAAAAACTTTCAAGCTCCAAAACGGACATAAAGGCAGCATAAAAGTAATCTACACGACTTCATTGGTTTAATCCATGTCTCTGAAGTGATATGATTGCTTTGGGTGTGAAACAGACCAAAATATTAGTCGTTATTCATTCTAAATCTTTCTAGTGTACCATCAACCTTTTGGCAACTGTGGTATATTGTAAAATATCCCAAAAACTTAATCCCAGGACTCTATCATTTTAATGTGTGTCTGCATTTTTAAAATGCATGTGAGTGTCTGTGAGTAAATGATTTTCGCTGAGAATGAGAGAGTTAAAATAATTTTCACTCTTGAGATTCATTTTTCAAAGTGAACTATTCCTTTTAATTTATCAGCAACAAAGAAGGTGACATTTGCCTTTACTTGCATTAATTGCTCGTCCACTGCGAGAAGTGTGAATCGTCAGACTTACAGCTGTTTTCTGATAACTGCAGTCACTTGCTCTCGCCTACATTCAAGGCAAGGTGCCTGAAAACTCAAGAGCCTATTAATTTTGCAATTCCATTTGGTGCCATTAATGGAAGTTTACAGAAATTACACACTGCACCTTTAAGTTGCCTTTAACTGGTATCTATAAACCACTTAAGTTAAAATATTTTATCCTTTTAACAAACGAATTCAGTAATAGATTCAGGGAAATATGTTATTAAATGTAAGAAATATTGGTAACACATACTTGGTTGTTATTGACCGTTCTTCCTTCCTCATAAACACTAAAAGTGTAACAATGCGTGGTAAGTGAGCCATCCGGACATAAATGATCATTGGCAGGAATGTTGCTGGCTCCATTATATACATTTGGTGCAAAACTAGAAGGCCATATGGAAATGAGCAGATCAGATCAAAGACATATCCAATTTTTCTCTTCATGTAGTTCTGCGATGTTGATTTGTAGTCTGAAATATATGTTCCACTCTCATCATAATAACAAATGTGAAACTTCAAGATGATCTAAAAAAAAGAAAGAAAAAAAAGAGGAAGAAATCAGGTTGATGAAGCACTTCAGATTCTGTTTAGCTTCACTTCACAGCAGTGTTATTATAGTTTGGGATTTTTTTTATTTCATATTCAATTTGTCATTCCAGTTTTTCTGTAAGTTTAGTTAATTTTTATTTTAATTGTAGTATTTGTTTTTGGCTGCCAAAGCTTAACATTTACTATGCGTATCATTTAAGAAGTCTAACACACAGTCTTGTGTTACCTCTATCTATTTGTATTATCATGTTTAATTTGGATAGTAAATGTTGTACATTTTATAATGCAGAGTGAATATGGTTTAAGTGACATACAGTGGATATAAAAAGTCAACACCCCTGTTAAAACAGCAGGTTTTTGTGATGTACAAATTAAAACAAAGATAAATCATATCAGACTTTTTGCACCTTTAATGTAAAAATGACGACATATGCAATGTCACTGAAAACCAGTGACACATTTCAGAGAAAAAAAAATTTAAATACTAAACTTAGTTCAGGGATGAGCACACTTATGAAGTTAGGTTATTCTAATACTTTGATTTTTTTTAAAGCACTCAGTCTGTTTGGATAAAGAGTCTATTAGCTTGGCACATCTTGACTTGGGAATATTTGCCCACTCTTCTTTGCAAAAACATTCGAGATCTGTCAAATTATGAGGGCATCTGCTGTGTATGGCCCTCTTCAGGTCCCCCCACAGAGTTTCTACAGGATTCAGGCCTGGGCTCTAGATGGGCCATTCCAATACATACATTCTTTTGTTGATTTGAAAGTGTGCTTTGGATCATTGTCATGATGAAAGATCTCTTCATTTTCAGCTTTCAAGGTTCTGTGCCAAAATTGACTGGTACTTGGAGCGATTCATGATTCCCTCCACCTTCGCTAAAGCAGCCCAAAAGCTTGATGCTGCCACCACCATGCTTCACCGCGGGTCTGGTGTTCTTTTGCTGATGTGCTGTGTTGTTTTTGCGCCAAACATACCTTTTACAATTTTGGGCAAAAAGTTCAATCTTGGTCTCATAAGACCATAACACATTTTCCACATTGTTTTGGGAGACTAGATATAGGTTTTTGCTGGGCTTAGATTTTTTTTTTCATCAGAAAAGGCTTGTTCTTGCCATCCTGCCTCATAGCCCAGACATATGAAGAATACGGGAGAAAGTTGTCACATGTAGGGAGCAACCAGTACTTGTCAGAAAAAGCTGCATCTCTTTTGAGACCATTCCTCCATACAGATTCTCTCAAGATTCTTCAAATTCTGAAGTTCACGCTGGTAGACTCTCTTCTTCAGTTCACCCCATACATTTTCTATGGGGTTCAGGTCAGGGGACTAGGATGGCCATGGCAGAACCTTGATTTTGTGGCCAGTGAACCATTTTTGTGTTGATTTTGATGTTTGTTTTGGATCTTTGTACTGCTAGAAGATCCAACCAGGGCCCATTGTAAGCTTTCTGGCAGAGGCAGTCAGGTTTAGATTTTTTAACCGTTGGTATTTGATAAAGTCCATGGTGCAATGTATCAGAAAAAGATGTCTAGGACCTCTAGTATTAAAACTGCCTCACAACGTTAAAGATCCAGCACCATATTTAACCGTGGGCATTGGGTACTTTTCCATATGGTTACCCCTCTGTGTAAGAGAAACCCATCCCTGGTGTATGCAGCCAAAAAGCTCTTTTTTTGTTCCATTTGGCCATAGAACCCGGTCGCATTTGACATTCCAGTACAGTCTGGCAAACTGAAGACACTTGAGATTGTTGTTGGATGAGAGCAGTCTTTTTTCTTGAAACTCTTCCAAACAACTTGGAATGATGTAGGTGATGTCTGATTTAAAAAAATAATAATTTTTAGACTTTGACCCCAAGACCTAACTGATTTCTGCAATTCTCCAGCTGTGATCCTCCTCACCATAAGTGGAGACAATATAGACACATGACCACTTCCAGGCTGATTCTTAAGATCTCCAGTTGATTGGCACTTCTTAATTATTTCCCTGATGGTGGAAAAGGGTATTTCAATGCTTTAGCTATTTTCTTATAGCCACTTCCCATTTTGTGAAGCTCAACAACCTTTTGCTGTACATCTTAACATTATTCTTTAGTCTAACCCATTGTGATTGATGATTAAAGGAATTTGGCCTGTGCGTTACCTCATATTTATATTCCTGTGAAACAAGAAGTCATGGCGTAACAAAATAATGTTCCTAGTCACCCAGGTGTACTAAAAATTTTTAATATGAATGGGAATATACTTCAGATATATTTTACTCAAAAGAATTTCTTGGAGTGTCACTAATTGTGGCAACTGTGTTTTGGAGAAAAATATTTATTTAATGAGATTTTTCCCTCCTTTCAATTATTTTACTTCAATTAAAGATTAGATTTTTGTGAATATTTTGAATGAAAGATCAAAAAGATAAACAACAAAGACAATTTTTTTTACAGCCTTCTTCAATACTAGTGGAGGCCACTGCAAATTATTACTAAACTAATCTTTGTAATGATGACTAATGACTAATTTGCACATGTCCAGAGTTGCACATTGTCATTTTATACCTGGCTGCTTCATCAATAACTGCTACAGTATGTCCATAGAACACTATTTTATAGTATGTTATGTTTACATTCAGCATTTTTAGAAAGTGTCATCTTTTTTGGACTACTCAGATTAGGAATGTATACTGGTCGGCACTGTCTCTCACTGTACCTATTGTCCTGTTCCTTTTTAGTAATTATATTACTGTCCTGTACTTTCTGCACACATTTGCACGTGCACTTTATGTTAGAATATTTAGGTCTTATTTAGTCTATGTAGTCTCATGTGGTTCTGTGTTTGTCCCCTGTTGTTTATGTAGCACCATGGTCCTGGAGGAACGTTGTCTCTTTTCGCTGTGTACTGTACTAACTGTATATGGTTGAAACGACAATAAAAACCACTTGACTTGACTTGGGAAGTAAAAAATGAAAGGAATAGTTCACTCAAAAATGAAAATTCTCTCATCATTTACCTCAAGATCATGCCATCCAAGTCAAGTCAAGCCAAGTTCCATCCTAGATGTGTGACTTTCTGGTATGAACACAAAGATTTTTAGAAGAGTATTTCAGCTCTGTAGGTCCATACAATGCAAGTGAATGGTGACCAGATATTTGAAGCTCCAAAAATCACATAAAGGCAGCATAAAATGAATCCATAAAACACCAGTGGTTAAATCCATTTCGTCAGAAGTGATATGATAGGTGTGGCTGAGAAAAAGATCAATATGTTAGGCCTTTTTCATTCTTGAATAAGCAGTCTCCAAGCTCTAGCACCATCTAGCACTCTGCAAACTCTAAGTGTAATCACGTGTTCCTTTAGAATGCTTGCAAGATATACAGTGAAAAGGAGTTACATTTTGGTCTGTTCTCACCCAAAACCGATTAGATTACTTTATAAGACATGATTTAATCCACTTATGGACTACTTTATGCTGCCTTTGTGCTTTTTGGAGCTTCAAAGATTTGCACCCTGTTGACTTGTGTTGTATGGACATACAGAGCTGAGATATTCTACTAATATCTTTGATTGTGATCAGCAGAAGACAAAGTCATACACATTTGGAATGGTATGATGGTCCGTAAAAAATGAGAGAATATAAATTTTTTGGGTAAACTATCTCTAAATTTGATTTTACGTCGGGAGGTGTGGCAGAGCTCATTTCATGACCACCAGTGGGAAAAGCAATGGAAAAGAAAATGACAAAAAATATTGCTTTTAAATGATACATCGATGTAAAAGTGTATAAGAAAATATAAAAATGTTAATATTTTTACTTTGTAGATATTTTCTTGAGAATAATTATTTAAAAAAATCTGGGATTTGGTAAAAAGAGGGTCTTCAAATGTTCCACTTCCCAGTGTTAAGCATTTCTTAATTTTTGTTTTTGACTTAAGTAGAAGACATCCTAAGCTTTCTTCAAAGGTATAGTGTTGGGTTATGTGTGTTTGGATCATGATTAAAAAATTTTTCAAAAGTGTGGCAAATTAGTTCATTTTGTCCATATTCACACTATTATATCAAAAAGGATTTCAGTTTAGTTTCACATTTTTTTCAAATAATTTGTTTTAAAAAAAATCTGTAGTTAACACAAATGTTTTATTTAGTTTCATTTTTCGTTAACTATAATACATCTGTCGTCATCTCACCTACAGTGGCATGCAAAAGTGTACAAGGAAAATGCTTCTATTTTGTACTCTTTTATAATTTAACACAAAACAATCAGGCCAGGGTATTGATACAGATTTCCCGATTCGATGCTGATTCACAACTCTCAATTCGATATCGATTCATATGGGTATATTTCAGTTATAATGTCCCTCTTGCTTACATATGAAGAAAATTATATCACAGCTAATGCTTTTAATTATATAGGGGACCTTCTTACTTTCTAGGTGCTCTTAATAACTCACAATAGGATCACAATTTAAATAAGATACATTTTTGTCGCAATACCACTAACAGCAATTACATTGTAACCTTAATGGCAGCGCGTCTTCGTGCATTTGCTTGATGTTAGTTACAACAAAATGCAAAAGTCGGTACACAAATTATAGATACTAATATAGTTTTGGAGCTTGTATTGGACATATCTTATTTTCAAACACATCTCTGCTGTGTGTGATGCTCTCTTACTTTTTACTGGTTGGCAGTATTTCATATACACAAAACTGCAGCATATAACTTTCAAAAGTGTGGCAAAGAGCATCGGTGATCGGCATCGTCCTCAAATTTCCTGAGCGGTTCACCACTACTATGTTTATGATACTTACTATTTTAAGCTTTAAACTCAGTCACTTTTGAAAAGAAAGAGGGGGTCATTAAAACATCTACTTTTTGTGTTCTGTGGTGAGTAAATTATGACATTTCACCTAAAAATGACAATTTTACTCCTTTAATAAAAAGCAAAAACCTCAATGTTTTGCTGATTTTGGGAATAGTCTGGTGTTAAATATAAAAACTTACTAACCTTTATCTCTCATGTAACTTACCTCAATCATCTGAATGAACTCAACAATCATTGTGAGCAAGAAGATATACCAGTCAACATCATAAACAGAAGACTGCAAAGACAGAGAGAAAGAGAGAGATGTTATTTATATTTAGTTTCTTGCATATAGGCCTGAATTTCATGTTCAAGAGTCTTCTGGGATAAAGGACTGAGAGATAAACACAAATCCTAACATATCTAAACTGTTACTCTTGTTTATGGTTACAATATTTTAATAATTTGTTACTTCAAATTAACTAAAATATTTAAAAGTTTCTGTAAAACTTAACATTTAGGTGCTATTCGTTAACATTAGTTCAAGCATTAGGTATCAGGAACTAACAATGAACAATATATTTTTTCAGCATTTATTAATTTTAGTTAATGTAAGATAAGAAGAATTAATTGTTCATTGTTAGTTCATATTAGTTCACAGAGTATTAACTAATGTTATCAAATACAACTTTTGATTTAAAAAATGTATTATATGTTGAAATTAACATTAACCAAGATTAACAATGAACAATACATTTACAGCATTTATTAGTTCATGTTAACTAATGTTGTTAATGTTAACAAATGGAACCTTATTGTAAAGTGTTACCAAACTTTCTTTACAACCAAAACATCAAGGAATATGTTAAGACAGATACTGACTTTCAAAAGGTATCCCCTACACAAGTTATAAAGAAAGAAAGAAAGAAAAAAAAAGTATTTTCCCGCATAATTTTTTCTGCCTATATTTTGATACTGACTTGACATGAACAATTGTCTATGATGCCTTGCATTAAAATGCCTTAACCATACTCTGTATAACTCTAAATAATTAAGAAAAACTGCTACGTTACATAAAAAAATACCATACGCACCATGTATGTTAGTGCCCAGAAAAGAATTACGATCAGGAGACAGGATGTGTACTGATAGACCACTCGAAAAGTGTTCTCTGGATCAATGGTTTTGTTGTGTATTTTGTTCATGGTGTTGAAAATCATTGTGAACATTCCTTGGACTGCTGTCCACAGTCTGATATGCAAAGGACGAGCATTTTGTTCAGCTCTATACTCTTCCTCTGCCATGCAATCCCTGTAGAGTTTTAAATCTGCAAGAGATAAAGGCATCATATTGTATCTGAGTTCATCTAATGAAAATACAATCGGGAGAAAGGTCAGAAAAATTTACGGTGATCTAAGCAGATGATTAAGAATTGAGGGGTGTTAGAAAAGATTTAAAGGCTACTAACTCTAAAAATGTTTATCTGTTTCAACTTGCTTTGGAATTGATTAACTACACATTGTCATTGTGATAACCAGTCATTAAAGATACTAATTTAAGTGTCACAAACTGTAAGTAAACAAAACAGTTCTTGCTTTAACCCTTTAAGCTCTGAAGTTATTTTTAAAGATTCCCTGTTTCAGTGGCATACCCAAAATTAAAGGCTCATAACTCAACAAAAACAAGGAGGGTCAAGTGTTAAGTATGTTTTTGTAAAGAAAACTTTTCAAAATGTTTTATGATATAGATTGATACATTCTGAGACTCTAAGAAACGGCTGCAAATCACAAATTACAAAACAAATTGATCCAAAAATGTACCTTTTTCTTATTTATTTAAATTGACATTATACTGTAGCTCTTGTAAATAAGGTGGCTCCAAAAAAAACTGCTTTTGTTTTGTTCATTTGAAGTGTGTCTGAGAAAATATTTGTGTTGATATGACAATCAGAAGCTATAGTGTTACAAAAATTATTTATCATAGTGTCCAAAAAAGTCTCCAAGTGTACAAAAGCCTCTCCAAACAAATAAAACATAATAATTGTACATAAGAACTAATTACACATGCAAATACAACCATGCCTTAAGGATTGCATAGCATGAAGACATGATTTTAGAAATGAGATTTCACAGAATGACTTTCATCTGTACCATTTGAGTCATGTCTGTGTCATTTACATGGCATCATCTCCTGGTAGAGGTCAGCAACCCGACCCTTGCGATGGGTTTTGGGCTAGGTCAGTTTTTTTTAAGTAGGACTTCGGGTTCAGGTCGGATTTGTATGAAAGAAAAAATTATCAGGCTTACCGAACTTGTCTCGAGCATGCGCTCTCACACGCGAATGAAGTTATAGGCCGTTCACACGAACGTGTTTTTGTGCACGTCTGTTCTGTTTTCCCATTGTTTTCCTATGTGTAAACACATGCTGGACGAATGTCTTTGACATTTGCAATGTGCCGACATATTTTAAACATCATGTCAACTCAAAAAACGCATGTCGAGACACCTGCACTCCGTTTCATTCTTTGCACTACATCTAGATTGTTTTTAGCACAGGTGTCACAAAGATTCAACAATCTGAACAAGTTCAGGCTGCATAGAGGGGAATGTTGCATTGTTTCAGATTATTCCAGATTGTCCTGCACCAGTTGAAGTTTCAGCACATAAATGATAAGTCAATGCTTTTTCCCCCTTCTGCTCTAGTGTACTGAGGTGCCTGCTGTGTCTTGTTAAAACTGTGTATGTTTAATGTTTCAGTGCTGCTACAAATGTTGCCTATATGCTTACATAAAACATAGCCTATTGCAACAGTACTTGCTAGGAGAAGAACTTTGATAGTAAGCGATTTCGGGTTTGAGCTTAAAATCTGACAGTATTTTTCAGGCCGGGTAGGGTCGGGCCACACAGTCTCTGGTACGGGTCAGGTTTCATTTTAAGGGCCGTGCAGACCTCTATCTCCTGGTAGCCATATGTAACATTGTGCTTTGTGTGGATTATCTAATGATCTATGCATCTGATTACCTTGTGTGTAATCGTTTGGTCCTTGTTTGAAAGATAATCACCGCCTCTAAGTAATGATATTGTATGTTCCGTTTATTTTTTGTGACGTTATCAGCGAAAAATGCAGCATACCAACTTAATTGTCAAAGACATATACTTGGCTATTACTCGCTATGTTTTTGTCTGTGAGTAAAACAAATAGGCTACTCTACTCTTTGAGCTTTACAACAACATATGACACATGACAATTTGATCAGTTTGATGTTTTTACAGATTGCAGTAATATGAACAGTGCAATTTTTTATTTTTTTGTATAAATGATCAAAATGGCACACTTCTTCAATTAAATTACCACACAATTGAATAAGCTTGTGAAGTTGGTTATTTAATGCAAACATTAAAGTTTGTCTCCTTCGAATTCATATGCTATAGTAAAAGGGCTGATCAGGGATGGACTGGCCATCGGGAGAACCAAGCGGGCCAGTGGGTCGGCCACGAAACGGTCTGAATGGGCTGCGATAAGCTAAAATGAGCTGCCGCGTTATGCAAAAACAGACCACAAAATGCCCTAAAAGTAAAAAGATGGCTTAAAACAACTTACATCCGCCATCTCTAAGAAGAATGTCTTCAGCAGTTTCAGCCTTTCTGAATGTTCTGATGTCATGATCCTCCTGGTGTAACTGGTCTTTCATCAAGTCAGCTGCTCTTTGGATTTGCTTGTAAATGCAAGGGTAGTACTTGAAAGTTTCATCAAGGCTTTTCTTGGATAATACATACAGATCACAGTTTGTTGCAGCCCTGTAAAATAACGTTGGGGAAATGATGAGGCTATGCACAAACTTATAAAGCATTGGCAAATCATTTAATTAAATTGCTAGTTTCTGTGAATTTACTAGTTGAGTCTGTTTGCCATTTTCCTTAACTCCCACACTATTTAACCAATGAAATTCCATAACTTTTTATTAAATTTCCAGTCATTCTTTTGAATTAGTGGTAATAGATTGTGGTTGGGTTCCCTAATAACATAAATCTTTTCAGATCATCTTAACAAATGTTGTACTTATGTATTATTGATGTAACTCTGTATTATGCATAATGCTCTGACCAGGGACTCATTTCCCAAAAGCATCGTGATTCTAAGTTGCTCATAGAATCTATCTTACAATTCATTTTTGTTTTGCAGCCCATTTCCAAAAGCCATCTTAATTTATGTATTACTTGAAAATAGTCATAGATTTAAGAGTGCTCTAGAGTAATCATAGAGCACTAAGAGCACCATAAGGAGACAGACTAATGCAGTCACCTGTAGGACAGTCGCAAAATTACAATTAATACAAAGTGTAAACTAATGAAAATGAATCTATTGAATGAAGCAGTGATTGTCTAAAGGTAATAGATCGTTCTGCTCAAAATTATCACAAAACTACTATTCATTTTGTAGTTATTTAGGTTGTGTTTAAGAAAATAAAAGTAAACCTTTCCCAGTGGAATAAATGTATATGTATTTCTAAACTTACAATGACGCGCAACACTTCCTTCACCTGTCACATTTCAGCACTTCACAAATACGGACAGTGACTCTCTTAACCCTTAAACGAGACTCGGGACATCATTTCACCCCCTGTACCTCATCCATTTTTTTGGAGTTGTGCCCACACCTTTCATCAATTTATCTCTTATAAATAGTATAACAAAACAAAAAATACAAAATAAACATTTTAAAACTCTTTTTTTTTTACACCAAAAGTGTACATAAACCGTTATAGTGTATTTTTTTTTTTTTTTTTTTTTGCACTTCCATAAATTATATTTTCATATATGATTATTTCATATCTATATAAATTTACTCTCTATTTCTTTGTTTATTACAAGATAAATCAGTAATATATTCAAACAAACAAATTTATAACTTTGATTTTCGGTGCAACAATGGTGAATTATCAGTATCCCATATGCATTTACACAAAAACAATATATACATGCTATTTCTTACTCAAGGTGGTGCTGTTGTTTCAGTGATTGATTTGATTGACATTTGACATTGCTATTTGATGAAGAAACAACACTGAAGTTCACTATAGCAAGTGTAACACATGAACAGTATGATATGACTATTGTCATTTGGGTGTTCTACTGAAATTATAAATATGTCGTGCACCTGTTTAGACACAATAAGTGCCTGAGAAAATACATATGTGTATCTTTTGTGTTATGTGTAGCTCAATAGCTGAAATTTCAGTGTGAAAGTAATGAATCCTGTTCTTGATTTGTTCTTGATTTATTTCATTTATGAAAAATAAAACATCAAAATATATTTTATTATTTTCTAATTGTCTTGAAAATATTTTGAAAATTTGACACTATCTGGGCATTTTGTAATTAAATTTTTGATAAATATAAATGCCAGGGCTCTAAAGACCTGAATACATAAGAGTGTTTTTACTTTCACATCTGAAAGTTAAAGTGGAGATTTAGAGTTAAAAAAGGACTTAAATATTGACTTGTTTCACATCCACACCTATCATATCGATTCTGAAGGTATCTATTTAACCACTGGATTCTTATGGATTACTTTTATGTTTCCTTTATATGATTTTTTTGAGCTACAAAGTTTTGGTCACCATTCACTTGCACTGTATGGACCTAAAGGGCTGAACATTTCTTCTAAAATTAATTGTTCGTATTCTGCTAAAGAAAGACTTTAATCTGGGATGGCATGAGGGTGAGTAAACAATGAGAGAGTTCTCATTTGTGGGTGAACTATCCCTTGAAGTAGCACTTAAAGCATGATAGTGTTAAGTGCAGATTTGGATAACACGCATAAAAAAAATCTAACGCACGTAAACTCTAAGATCAATAGTTACTGGGAAACAAGTCCCAGTTTTACATGCATATCAGAAACATACCTGTCAACATTAGGGTACCAAAATCAAAAAAGTGGTGGTGGTGGCTAGGGATGGGCGATTCGATACAAGTACTTTAAGGCCAGAATTTGCCGATATCGATACCAATACTGATACCTCTAGTTAATTTAATTTTTATGAATTCTTTGGATAAAATTATAGTAAGTATAAGCAACATATATATCCACAAAATTAACCATAGATATTATTATATGGTTACTATTACTAAAACCATGTTACCATATGGATACTATAGTAATGCTGTAGTAAAACCATAGTTAATTGTTTCAAAACCTTGTTTACTGTCAAAAAAAACAAAACACAGTACAGTCGTGGTTACTAGTCATGGTTGATACAATATTACTACAATAAATCCATGGGTAGTTTTCATAAGGGTATCATTTATTAATGAGGATTAAAGATCATTGCCAATGTTATAACACCTGAATTTAAATAAACCTGTATAAATGGTCACACAAGCCCATTATAAATGATAATACACATCCATCATGTCTAGGTTTGCCATTACTTGGTATGAATAACTCCAGATACTCTCTTTCTGTCATTACCTCAGGAAAACACTGCTCCCTCTTTGACCGAGCACTATGATTTGAAAGGGTGAGTGCTGTCTGCTGGTGTATTTTAGCATTTCTGCGCTTCAAGATAAAAAAATAGTTCTGGTGCCATGCAACAATTCACTCATGTAATTATTATTTTCCACTTCAAAGCTTATGAGATGCATTAATATTCATGTTATCTAAATAATATCATTAGTTAAAAAAAAAACCTTCAGAATGGATATTTTAATGTGAAGATCGATATTCTTGATACCACATCAGTATCGGAAGTATCGATACTTTAGTATCGATCCGCCCGTCCCTAGCAGAGGCAGGCTAAATACATACAAATTGTGCTGCTGTGATTTAATGTGCTGAGTAACGCTTGCAGGTTCACCTGATCCCTGAAGGGGGTCCTGGAAACCTTGGGCACATAGTCCGGTCGGGTCTCAGGATCACGTGAGAAACTGCCAGACCAATTTCCAGGCAAGAGCCACTGACAGAGAACGCTTGCAGGTCCCCAACCATCTTGATGGAGGTGAGCACAATCAGGAGGGCCGTCTTTAAGAAGAGGGTTTTCAGCTCGACTGACTCTAGCAGCTCAAATGGGGCTCTCCGAAGGCCCAAGAGGACCACGGAGAGATCCCATGAGGGGATAAGGCATGGCCTCGGAGGATTCAGCCTCCAAGCCTCTGAGGAACCTGATGATCAGGTCGTGTTTCCCTAAGGACTTACCATCCACTGCGTCATGGTGTGCAGCTATAGCGGCTATGTATAACTTCAAGGTGGAGGAGGACAGCCGCCCCTCCAGCCTCACTTGCAGGAAGGAAAGCACTGACCTGACTGTGCATCTCTGGGGATCTTCGGCTTGGGAAGAACACCAATTCATGAACAAACGTCACTTCAGGCCATAAAGCAGCCTGGTAGAGGGAGCTCTGCCTTGAGTGATCGTGTTTACGACTGCTGGTGGTAGGCCACTTAGATCTTCCGCGTCCTGTCCAAGGGTCAGACGTGGAGGTTCCAGAGGTCTGGGCATGGGTGCCAGAGCACTCCACTCTGGTGAGCACTGCCTACCGCGACAGCATGTCTGCTGTGGCGTTGAGGCTGCCCAGGATATGAGTGGCCCGCAGCAACCTCAGTCGCTGCTGACTCCAGAGGAGGAGATGGCGGGCGACATGTGACGAGAGCATACGCCACCACGGCGATTTATATATGCTACTGTCGCTGTGTTGTCGGACCGTACCAACACATGCTTGCCCTGGATCAGTGGCAATAACCTCCGCAGGGCGAGTAGGACAGCCAGCAACTCTAGGCAGTTAATGTGCCAACCCAGTCGCGGTCCTGACCAGGAACAGGCAGTTGCGTGCCCGTTGCACACGGTGCCCCAACCCAGTTTGGAGGCGTCTATGGTGACCACGAGATGTCTGGACACTTGCTGTAGGGGAACACATGCTGTAGAAACGCTAGGTCTGTCCAAGGGCTGAATAAGTGTGTAGCAAAAACTCTAGGCTACAATATCCATTTCTCAAAAGTCTTGTGGGCAAATGTTTAGTATGTGTTATATTAAATTATTTCAGTGACTTAAAATTTTATTTTTTTCAAAAACCACGCATAAACGTTATTTTCTCAAAAATACAAACATTTACACACATGTTGCTCACATATTATTGTAGTCCAGTTTGTGCTGAATACAGTGTTATCAGACTTTAGCCATTAATATGTTTTTAAGCAACTGAAAAAAGCACAAATGTCAAGGCATGTCAAAACTTCTCCAGGGCCCAAAACACCCTCAGACCCCAGAGGGTTAAAGACTTTTAATAAAGTACTTCGATTTCATCTGATTTTTCTCACATTATTATAAGACATTAGATAAAATCAAGTTTGAAGAAATGAATCTCTCTGCTTATAAATTTGACCAAAAATCCATGCTTTGAATATTGAGAAGAAAGTAATAAGAGAAAAATAAACCTTATTGTTGCTGCTCTTGGTTCCCCCAGCAGCAAACTTCTCTCACCAAAGTATTGTCCAGCTTTTAGTTTGACAACAACTGTTAATTCATCCTTTGACAGCACATCCACTTCTCCCTTTTCAATGAAGTACATCTAGGAAAACAAAGTGTAACAATTTTAAAACATCATTATAAACATCTGTGAAACCTCATTTCAGGGCTATATGGACATTTCAAATGTAAATCTACATAAACTAAGGTCCTAATTTTCAGATGGTTCACACATTTTGAATATTGCTGATGTGTCATGATAATATGACATTTGCACACCAATAATTAGGGCTGTCATTTGATTAAAAAAATGTAACCAAAGTAATTACATTTATAAGATTGATTGAGTAATCAAATCCCTCAAATGAAGATAATTCAAAGACATCACATAAAGACAAGCATTGGAATAGACATTAACACATTTGCTTTACATGTAACTCAATATATACTTTATTTCAATATAATATAACATAAGCCTATTAATGGCCTACAGTGTGCAAACAACCAAGGAAAAAAAATCCACAAATTAATTCCACAACTTTCCAAGATTAGTAAATGTTGTCATTGTTAGTTCATGTTAATTAATGTAATTAAATAATGTTGACAAATGCAACCTTTTTGTAAAGTGTTACCAAATATTTGTGTAGACTGATTGTGAGTACTCTGTGTGAATAATTTTTTAATAGTTAACTGTAATAAATTAGCTTGAATTGACAGCCCTAAAAATTAACCACAGTTTTATAATAAAA
This sequence comes from Moxostoma hubbsi, assembly GCA_032164185.1. NCBI lineage: Eukaryota > Metazoa > Chordata > Actinopteri > Cypriniformes > Catostomidae > Moxostoma > Moxostoma hubbsi. The sequence continues at coordinate 5,434,121 of JAVLUX010000110.1, read as the reverse complement.
ATAAAAATACCTCTGATCCATAGTCATTTTTCTTATATATGAGATCACTGGCTCTGTAAAGGCATGGTCGAATTCTTCTGGCTAACAGGCGAATGAAACATCCGTCCGTTTCTAACTGCTCCATATTCTCCTTTGTCAGCATTGTCTCAAAAAATGACCCCTACAAGCAACAACGTGTAAGTTTGACTCTCAGTTGATTCTCTTCAGCTCAATTAATTATAATAATCAATATAATTATAATAATCAATGTCCTGTATGATCCCAAATTTCAATGCTGAGTAAACTTCTTTTAGTGACTCTATTATACACTCACTGACCACTTTATTAGGTACACCTGAATAGCATCTCGGAATGCACAACACGTTGAACCTTGACATGGATGGGCTACAACAGCAGAACAAGTCAGCCAAGAACAGAAAGTTGGGCCAGAGTGGGCCTACCATCTGTGTACCTCAGCAGAAATCCAGATTCATCAGACCAGGCAATGTTTTTCAGTCTTCAACTGTCCAGTTTTAGTGAGCCTGTGCCCACTGCAGCCTCAGCTTTCTGTTCTTGGCTGACAGAATTTGAACACAACATAGCCTTCTACTGTTGTAGCCCATCCGCGTCAAGATTCAACATGTTGTGCATTCTGAGATGCTATTCTTCTCACCACAATTGTACAGAGTGTTTATCAGAGTTACTGTAGCTTTTCTGTCAGCTGGAACCAGTTTGGCCATGCTCCGTTGACCTCTCTCATCAACAAGGCATTTCCCTCCACAGAACTGCCGTTCACTGGATGTTTTTTTGTTTTTGGCACCATTCTGAGTAAACTCTAGAGACTGTTGTGTGTGAAAGTCCCAGGAGATCAGCAGTTACAGAAATACTGAAACAGCCCATCTGGCACCAACAATTATGCCACTGTCCAATTCACTGAGATCACATTTTTCCCCATTCTAATGGTTGATGTGAACATTAACTGAAGCTCCTGACCTTTATCTGCATGATTTTATGTATTACACTGCTGCCACATGATTGGCTGATTAGATAATCGCAGGAATATGTAGGTGTACAGCTCTTCCTAATAAAGTGGTTGTGAGTGTATATAAATATGCTCTACAGCAGTTTTTACACACTTTACTCGTCTTATGTTTTACTGAATAAAGTATTCACTGACAAAAATTAAGCAAATGAAGGAAATATTCACAAGATACATTATTACATTGAGTTTTCCCGCTTTCCTGATTTCCTGAGGAGTCAAACGATGCATCACTGATTCGTTCTCATTCTTCCTCTGGATATTAAGACCAAACACCTATGGAAAAGAGATTATTTTACAGAATAAAGCATATCAGTTGACAGTCTTTTTCACAAAAATAGCCAAGAATATACTTTACCTTTGCTATAAAATCAGCATAAAGAACTGTTGATATATCACCAACTAGTGAAGAGGGTAAATACTCAAACAGTTTGTCTTGATCAATTCCTTTCGTGCGAATCCATCGGAATGTGTAAAATCCAATTATACTGTCGTATAAAGCCCCAGTTATTTCATGGCTCTTGGTGGAAGAAAAATAAATTAATGCAATAGAAAGTATAAATACTGTACATGCATATACTTTAAAGACCCTGTTTAAAAATGCATACCTTAAGGAATAATTTCATGCTCTCAGTTCTTTCAGTATAAGCAGCTCTCATGGCATCAGCGTTAGCCAGCATAGCAGTAATAGTGCCAGATAACCAGCCACAAAACAGTGTCCCAGCAATCATGATTAGAATCATGCCAATTTTCTGAAAGTTTTTTTTTTTTCACAAAGAAAAGTTAGTGGCTGATTTAGTATCATTTAGCAGCTCTGAGGTCTCCACACATGCATAGCACATAAAAACATTGTGGAATATGTGAAAAAAATATGTATTTATGCTTATGTCATTTAAAAAGCTGTGGCCTGAAATAGAGCAAATTAAAGCCCAGACAATGTAGTTTTTTTGTTTTGTTTTAATCTCAAATAATTAGGAGTGAATCTCACAAAACCTGCCAAGAATATCTAGGTCATATTTCACCCCAAAATCAAAAGAAAATGAATAAGAAATTATATTTAGCTATTTTCTTATTCTTGTTAGAGGTGTTGGATAAGTAACAAAGTAATCCATTACAAATTACTAATAAATTCTCTATAATCAGATTACTGATTACTTTATATGAAAGATAATCACATTACTAATTACTTTATTTTTAAGTTCCTTTCTAAAACACTTTCTAGAGGTTTTAGTTTTTCCACTCAGAAAATAAATATTCCTTTGTTCATTGTCACACACAAGTCATACACTCAGCACCTCTCCAAGTAAGTTTCTCCCTTTCAATGACTCATTAGTGACTATTCAGCTGTCACAGAAACGCAAACAAATGTATATATGAACATAATTCATGTTTTAAAACTATTCTAATGTTTTTGGGGGAAATATGTACTGTACTTTAAATTAATTAACTTAATTTACAGTCAGTAATGGTTATCTGATTACAAGAATTTACTTTTTGACTTAAAAAGCCATTTTTGTATTGCTTGTAATTTATGCTGATTTAAAATAACAATGATAGTATTACAGATCTTTATATCATAATAGAGTAAAAATGCCTGTATTACAGCAATGAGAATTTGGGTGAAAATGACATTTATTTTCTTGAAAATAATGTCACAATGCAAAGAAAAAAGAAAAAAGAATGCTAATAAAAATATGCTTAATTTGCTTCAAAATATAATGTAATATTTTTTTTCTTTTGATTATGGAGTGAAATGGGACCTGGGCATGTTTTTGTGAGATTTACCCATAATTTGATCGATTTTATACTAGGTTCCTTACCATTGAAGTTACGGATGGATGAATGTCCCCGAATCCAACACCACATATTGTTGTGGTTGCAAAGTAAAAGCTTACTATATATAACTTCGAGAAAGTAACAGCATCTGAAAGAACAAAATTGGCAATTTTATTAAGATTTTTGAACATAAAGCTAAATATACAAATGTATTTAATTAAGAATAAAAAATGCACTGAAAGTCAAAATTTGACAGAAATGTAATTCATGAACTTCGCTTCAATGGTCTGAAGAGCAATACGTACCAAAATCAACATTAAATGACCTGTCCAACTGTTTGACCCATGAAAATGGTGTACAATTGTGCTTTGTCTTTGGGAGCAGGTAATTTGTGTTGTCTCCATGAAGGTCCATTACAGGGCACACACTTGCAAAGACAATACAAGTGATGAAGTGTATGAAGAGGGTGCAATATAATAACAACTTTACAAAAGTAATAATGTTCTTTTCTGCGCCAATGTCAGCCTGCATGTACGAAAATGCAAGGGGAACGCGATACAACTGGAAAATATGCGGGATCCTTAAGTAAGAGTAAATATGTAATGCTTCAGGATCAGCATAAAATCCATTTTTACTGAATGGTGAAACCATCATCCAAGCCACAAGTTCCCAGGGAAAGCAGGTTATGAAATCCATAAGTAAGCCGTTTTTGACATAATGATGTGCTGTTTCCAGTGTGTCAACTTGGAGGTCATTGCCTTTGTAGAAAGCAACATGCATTCGGATATACATGTCAATCCAACAAAGCAATCCCAGTACGTAACAAACAATCCACAGCTCCATTTTGCAGTGTAAAAATGCAAAAAGCAATGACGAAATGACACTGACTGCGACGGCTAACATGGTCCGGAAAAACTCCCATCTTACATACAGTGAATTGCTGGGCAAAATGGCTCTCCTGCAACAGAGTGTTAAATAAATTAAGTTATAATGTAATGTGAAGAAATTCAAAATTTAGGACATACTATATGCCCTCATTCACCCTAGTTTTCCTTTTTTTTTCAGTGGATCGGTCAAATTTTATGAGAGGGTTTCATGCCGATCTAAGGTATATTTTTGAGGTAAAAATCTTTAAAATGACAGAATAGCACTGCATTTACCTCATTAAGAAAACAGATGGACATGACCTTGAGATGAAATGTGTAATGTGCTCCTTTACTGTTCTGTAAATGCAAAGACACAAATATACACTTTACTTCACTAATTTATTACAATAAAAACAATGAATCACTTCAGTCATGCAATGCAGTCACACAGTGCATTCAGATTTATATGAACTACATAATATATAAATCACTTAAACTTTCTGCTTACTTTGGCCTCCGTGCTCCTAGTCGTTTCTTTTGAAGTTTCTGTGCTTTTTCAGCAACTGTTTCTTCCTCTGATCCAGCGTAGATTGGAATGTTTCCAAAGTCCTCCACATCTACAGTAGACAGGTAAAGGTCAAGTAAGCTGAGGCTTTCACATTGGCTGGTTAATAGACATTAGAGAATCTCTGCCTTTTACAAGCTCTGTTTTGTTTTTAGTTCTTTTCAGCAGAGTCGTTGTGTTGATTACCCGTTAATCTGGTTATTTTTGCCAAAGTGATGGTTCTATCAAAGTTGTATTTGTTACACAGCAAATGCTAAAGCAGCTTTGTGTTGAAGTCAGTTTCCCCATTAAAGATCTCCTTTGCAACAACCTGGTTGCAGCAATGAAAAGACTTGCTTTAAACCCTTTCATGTTTAACTGTGTTCAATCATTGTTTTTGTACCAGATAAAATGTAAAATGTATAGTGGAGTTATAAATAAGAGGCCTATCATTTAATATCTATATTAGTTAACTTCAATGTAATTAACCCCGGACTGAGGCCATGTGTACACTGGAATTAAGATGCATTTTGGGTGATGATCCGATCACAAATGTACAAGCTAGACACATCACTGTTGTACCTGGTTGTCTCTTTTGACCACTTGTGTTTGGATTTCGAGGAAAGAATATAATTTCATGAGGACTTACATCAATAATTACATCTGTGTTTTCCTGAATGAAAATAAAAAGAAAAGACAAAAAAAGAAAAGAGCTAAAAACTGGAGCACAGTTTCTCTTAATTGTTCGCAAACATGATATTTACAGCAGAATTCCGGGTTATTATAGTGCAGTACCTGTAACTGAGCTCTAGTGAGTGTGCTGCTGATATCTGTGTCCCTAATGTGCATGTGTTCAAGCATTCACTTTTTTTAACCTTTGTGCACTGTTTATTTGTGAATCAAACTTGTGAAGTTCGTAGGTCAAAATGACCCGAACATGCATGTGTAATTTTTTTTTTTTTTTTTTTTTTATGTCATAACACTCATTTTAGTAAAGTAAAAACACTAAAGTTGTGGATATTTGGGGGAAATGGTATGGTATTTAGTCCTTATTTGGCTCTAAATTATTAAATTACACCATTCATTTTCATATAAAATAAGCATATTTTTTATTAAGTTCTAACAAACTTAATTTCTAGATATATCCACAAGTTATGCATTTGATATATATTTAAACAACATAAAAAATTATTATTTGTCACATTGTAGCATTAAAGTGTCAGATTTTGCAATGATGCTCCAATATGCTGTCAAACATGACCATGCTGCCACAGTCAAATCTGATTGTGTTACAAAGATAAGACATCTGTCATTTATTTCAAACATCAAAATTCTAGCATAAATTTGTCACACAGGGGTCAGACTCAGACTTCGACCTGTGTGGTATGTTTGGTATATATAGACAGGTTTGTCTATACTTGTGAGGGCCAAAAGTCTTCATCGGTTAAAAAAAATAAAAAAAGGCAGATGATGTTGATCTTATAATCTAGTGATGTGAACGTGTTTGTGTGATGGTAAGGGTTTGGTTTGGGGGTAGAGTTCTGAAATAGAAAATATTTTTAGCAATTGAAGTCAATGAGAGATCACCAATATAGACAAACAAACCTGTATGTGTGTGGGCATATTTTCTGCATTATAGACGTTTTAGTTTCACCCCTTCATTTATGTGTGGTTGTGTTCTGCATTGTGTCTGATTTACTGATTTTTCATTTGAGAAAAAAAGGAAAACAATCTGTTTTTTAGTATATCCTATTCATTTCCTACAGCGGGTCAAAAATCACCCGAACACCACAAGTGTGGCTTTTTTGTTTTTACGACCCCTTAAGTCGTTAAAACGACTTCCAATTCCAGATTTTTTTTATGTGTGTTCCAATAGCCAGTGGAGGAAAAGTCACTTAGTCTTGTACCACTCAGATAAAGGATACCATTTTTATTTAAGAAACATGAAAACAGGTCAATAAAGACCCAAACAGCAAACAAGTGTTGAAGTTTCCAATCGTACACTTATTTCCCTTTAAATCAGCATGTTATTGGGGAAAAAACAGCTGCCTTTAGCATCATCCTGTTTCAAAAATGCGTCTTAAAATTATATTGAAATTCCTTCACAAACTCACAGTTTATTGTTGATAACATGTCAAGAAGAATGGATGTCACCGTTTTTGCACACATTTGCAAAGGGAAAAACAGCTGATAGTAATAAATACTGAGAGTAGGGAGCTGTGGGTGAGGTTTTATTTTCTTTACTTAATATTTTTGTCTCCTGCTACCCAATACCTTCCTCTCCTTCTTCAACAAATGTGAAAGTATGGCTCGTGTCCATATTTATGTGGATTTGTACTAATTTGCAAAGGAAAAAAAATAGATATATATATAGCTGCAAGCAGCGATACCGGGGTCAAGCCGATTATCGGAACCGTGAGCAGCATAGCATTTTTAGAAATGGCATTATAAATTTTTACCACAAGGAGGCGCTGTCCCTAAAATTATTGAGTCCCTTCAGAGCATGGTGCCAAAGACACATACTGAGTTTCATAATGATACGCCAAGTCGTTTGTAAGATACAGTATTTTATGTCTAAATTAAAAATAGCCATCATCCAAAATGGCCGACATAGGAAAATGTGGTATCGTTTGTCTCAGTTTGTAGCACTTGATCTAAAGAGACAATTTTTGTTATTCTGGGAAAAAGTATTCAAGAGTTATAATCCAAATAAAACCGTTTTTGCTGTCTCTTGACGCGTACCAAGTTTCATCCCAATCCCTCAAAGCGTTACAGAGATACAGCCTCAAGTGTCATTCAAAAACGGTATGGTTTGTCAAAATTCTGTGAATTACTTATGTGAAACTTACTGTCGTGAGTACCTCTAGATGATGCAGGCCAATTTACGTGCAAATTGGACAAACGGCATAGGACAAGTTAAAAAAATAAGGTTTTTCCGAAAATGAAAAATGGCCGATGTCCAAAATGGCCGATGTCCAAAATGGCCGACATAGGGATTTTTCATATCGTTGGACTCACTAATACCCCAATGAATCTAATGAGATCAATTTGATGATTTTATGACAAACTGTTCAGAAGTTATGAGCAAAAAATTGACTTTTTTTCATATCTCGTGACCAGTAGGGGGCAGTGTGCCAAAATGCTGCAGGTAACCTCAGGGCCCAATGGTGATGACACGTACCAAGTTTTGTCCCATTGCCTCAAAGCATTGCAGAGATACAGTCTCAAGTTCAATTTTGCACGTTCTTCATCTAATTCGTTGAAGCGCCATTCGAAAACAGTGTAGTTTATTAAAATTCTGTGAATTACTTATGTGAAACTTACTGTCATGAGTGCCTCTAGATGAACGACCTAGGACGGGTCGAAAAAGTAGGTTTTTCAGAAAATTCAAAATGGCGGAAAATGACGTCATAGGGTGCAATCAAATTGTCATGAGTCAAGGAATCAGATAATTTTTTTTCTAGGACTCATGGTTCAAAAGTTATTAACATAAATTTGAGTGCAAATTTGGGCAGTTGGTGGCTCTAGAGGGATTGAGGTAGAGACGCCAAATTTGCCTCTATCTGTGTGCCAAATTTCATAACTTTCCCGCAAGTGGCTGCCATAGACTCAAGACCAGAAGAAGCAGCAGCAGTATAATAATAATAAGAAAACTAGCAAAAACAATAGGGGTCTTTATCCTCTTCGGGGTTTGACCCCTAAAAACAGCTGAAAATAATAAAGAAAGCAGGTAGGGATGATGTTTATTTATTTTATAATTATTTTTTGTCTCCTGCTACCAAAACCTTGCTCTCCTCTTTCAACAAACATGAAAGAACAGCTTGCGCCCATTTTGCTGTTTGCACAAGGAAACATTTAAGAAAAACAGCTAAAAATAATAAAGACAGCGGGTAGGGAGATTTTCTTTTTTATTTTCTAATATTTTTTTGTCTTCTGCTTCTTAACACCTTGCCCTCTTCTTGCGCTCTCTATTTATTTAATTTTCTATGGCTCATTGTCAGACTTTTGCTCATTGGGACAGTGCACACATAGGACAAGACGTCTAGATATCAAGCTGTTTTAAAAACTGGTGTAATCTCTGGGACTCGTCTCGCATGTCACAGGAGTGCACACACAACAAGATTGTTCGTTGTGAAATCTGAGACTTCTCGTCGCAGACCAGTCCCTGACTCAAAACATGAAAAGAGATGAACTTGAGTCATGTAGTGTACACCAATTGCTTGCTTAAATGGCAAAACCTTCACAGCATTACTCACAGCATTTTGACTTCTTGGAATATCTACGGCCCTGAAATGTCAAAGTGACTTTCTTCTTCTTATGTACACCCTCTGAATCATCTTGGACTTTGCATTGCCTTTTCATTTTTTTCTCCACAGTGTCAACCAATGTCTGGTAGCATTCTGAGTTTGCTTGAAGTTCTTCGATTTGTCTAGAAGAGAGAGAATTTTCTCCTAAAATGTTTTTTAATATTAACATGCAACAGACATTTTATTCTACTGTATAATTTAATTCTATTGGTTTATGTAACTTACCCTTGAAGAACGGGATATTTCTCAAGAACTACTCTGACCTTGTCAAAATCAAGAACTAAAATTTCACAGCACGTCATTGCACGCACTGTCAATGTGGCTTGTTTTCCAAACAAAAAACCTGCCTTCATAGAACAGTAAGAAAAGTTGATTATATGAAAAGATTAATACAATGGTACTAATAACAATACATAGCCCCCTATTCAAACCATACCTCTCCAAAATACATGCCCTTTCGATATCGTCCAACAATTTCTGAAAGGTCATCATTCAAAATCTGTAGAAACAGATGTATTAATTAACTTAAATTCAGATATCTTTCTCAATAAATAATAATAATTACAAAAAATAAATGTCCCCTGACTCGTACGTAAATACTGCAATAATGATTTTCCTTCCATTGCAGCAATTCAAGCTTAAAGTATCACTTAGTTTTGTTTTTTTTTGCAAACCCTGCAGTTGGCGCAACCAAATGGCGAGAGCGAAAAGCACTGAATGAGCAGTTCATACAGAATGTGTTTTTATACTAAAATGTAGCAAAAGGAATGCAACAGAATGGATCAAACTGTAGGGCTCTTGAGGACCATATCTCAAAGTTGAATTACTTTTAACTTCACATGGTATCAAAGCACAGCACTCATTGTGCAAGATGCTTAAAAAACAGTACGATGCGTCGAAACGGACAATAAAACCTTAATGGCGAAACAGGAAAAAGTTTGTCCCATGTATTAGACCAACAATAAATATAGCACAGACAGAATCTATGCTTTTTCTTCCCTTGACAATTAATTTATACATATTACCCAATATTTCCCAATCACAAATGACAATCACAATTTAGGGCAACCTGTGGAAAAGTGGAGGAATAATTGTAAAAATTGGGGATTTAGGTTTAGTTTGTTTGTTTCAGTTTAAAACCTAGTTGCATTCACCTAAGATCACAAAGATAAAAATGAATCCACTTGTTCTGTTCACCTGACATGTTCCTTCTCGAATGCAAAAGAGTTCTCTTGTGATAGTATTACTATACTGGATGATTTCCCCTTTGGGAAAAAAGTACATGACTGAGGTTGATGCAAGGTCCTGTATAAATGACAGTCCAGCTTCTTCAAAGTAAGGGATCTATGGAAAAAAAACAAAATACATTTGTAACATTTACTTTTTGTAAATGTGTGAAGGAACTCGTGTGTTAAAAGTAGGGCTGGGTATTGAGACAAATTTCCTGACTCGATTCAATTAGATTCACAAGCTCTCTCTTTGATTCAATTCAATTCTATTCTGAGTAGAGTATAATTCAGTAACAGTATACTCTCCATTATGCTTACATACTGTATGAAATAAATTTTTTCACAGCTAATGCTGTTAATAATACAGGGGACATTATAAATCTTGATGCATTATAAAATTGTACAAATGTTAATTTATAATAAATAAATACAAATGTGGAGATCAAAGTGACACTTGATCCTGGCATTGATGCCCTGATGCTACAGTCTACCTGCAGAGTTTGCATAACATTTAATGTTCCTTGAATTGGTGCTATTTTAGTGTATTTCTATCTTTATACTCTGAAAGGCTTTGTTGGGAAAATGTTAATGAAGTATTATATTATTACATATTGTTTTGCTTTAAACAGGAAAAGAAATACATGAATTTTGACAAGAAAAGAAGTATATATATATATATATATATATATATATATATATATATATATATATATATATATATATATATATATATATATATAGTCAGATTTCAGCACTTTCAAAATCTGTGATTAATCGCATACATTTTCATAGTTAATCGTGATTAATCACAATTAAAGATTTATGTAACATGTTACATGTTTATTGTTTAAATTCATAATTAGTACTATTAGCAAGCATTTACTTTAATATGTGAAACAAGTGGTAAAACGGTAGTCTCTTAAAGAATAGCAGCAGCATCTGACAAAAGTGTTTTGGTAGAGCACATGTTAATGTGAGTGGAGTTTAACACTTTACTGCATCTGTGCTCTGTGTTATTAGAATTAAATATTTCTATTTTTGTTGTTTTTGATCAACAACAGCCTGTAAAGTTCAGAAAGGATATTGAAGGTGCATTCAGTATTGTTTGTCATTGTGTTGTCTTGGACTTACACTGACACCTAGCAGTTTGGATGCAGCATCATTTAAAAATCAATAGGTTTCAGATGTCATTGTAGAAATGTAGTATTCACAGTCAGTCATGATTACTTTAATCAATGAGTGAAAGTGTCAAATAACAGGACAGTTACTGAGATTAAGAGAGTAGTATTCAGAGTCAGACATGATTACTTTAATCAATGAGTGAAAGTGTCAAATAACAGGACAGTTACTGAGATTAAGAGAGTAGTATTCAGAGTCAGACATGATTACTTTAATCAATGAGTGAAAGTGTCAAATAACAGGACAGTTACTGAGATTAAGAGAGTAGTATTCACAGTCAGTCATGATTACTTTAATCAATGAGTGAAAGTGTCAAATAACAGGACAGTTACTGAGATTAAGAGAGTAGTATTCAGAGTCAGACATGATTACTTTAATCAATGAGTGAAAGTATCAAATAACAGGACAGTTACTGAGATTAAGAGAGTAGTATTCAGAGTCAGACATGATTACTTTAATCAATGAGTGAAAGTGTCAAATAACAGGACAGATACTGAGATTAAGAGAGTAGTATTCAGAGTCAGACATGATTACTTTAATCATTGAGTGAAAGTGTCAAATAACAGGACAGATACTGAGATTAAGAGAGTAGTATTCAGAGTCAGACATGATTACTTTAATCAATGAGTGAAAGTATCAAATAACAGGACAGATACTGAGATTAAGAGAGTAGTATTCAGAGTCAGACATGATTACTTTAATCAATGAGTGAAAGTGTCAAATAACAGGACAGATACTGAGATTAAGAGAGTAGTATTCAGAGTCAGACATGATTACTTTAATCAATGAGTGAAAGTCTCAAATAACAGGACAGATACTGAGATTAAGAGAGTAGTATTCAGAGTCAGACATGATTACTTTAATCAATGAGTGAAAGTGTCAAATAACAGGACAGATACTGAGATTAAGAGAGTAGTATTCAGAGTCAGACATGATTACTTTAATCAATGAGTGAAAGTGTCAAATAACAGGACAGATACTGAGATTAAGAGAGTAGTATTCAGCTGGTTATGTGGCTCTAACATGGCAGCCCCCATGTGTGGACCCTCTCCATGTAGAATAAAACAGCTTTTATGAGGTTACTGATATGACTGGAGTCTTCATTTTAATGTGTGCTCCTACATATATTGCAAAATTACATTTCATGTCTTTAGGAGTTCAACTTTTTTAATGAGGAAAAAATGGCTGAATACACCTTTAAAAGAGACATTATTCAATAGTAAAATGATTGGATGGATCTCGTCTTTGGACACAAATTACACGTAACGAGTCAAACCAAACTTTTAGTAAAAAAGATTGAGTAAAAGATCGATCTTGGGATTTTAAGAATTGATATCAGGATCCTTTAAATGAAGAATATGTTTAATCGAACAATCCATATTTTTTACCAAATGGATAGGGACATAAGACACAAAGAGATTACGTTTGTTATAAGGTAATTAAAAAAACCTGACCTTTGATAGAAGCTCCCCTCTCTCTGCCATGAGGACAGTCTGTTTCAGTTCAACTGGCAAGTCACGCATTAAAAATGGTCCTCCAGGGTATGCTTCACCTCTGATGAAATGATAATAATAATCAGTAAATAATAATAAAAAAAAAAATAAGGTTTCATAAGAAATGTGCTGATTATATCTAGTCAAGTCCTGGCAATAAAATACAAATATGGAGACAAAATGCTCTAGATTTTATGGATACTTTTATTAATACAAAATTGATTGCAGATTGTAAGTAACAGTGACTTTTGACACACTCCATTCTGAGTTTCATTAATATAAAACATTTTTAACTAGAGCCTTTAAATGTTTGTGAGTAACTCATTCTCAACTAATTCAACTAATTGAACCTTCGCTTAGCCCCACCTTAAAAGCGTTTCTGACTAATCCTGTCTTAGCAACTGTTAAGCACTTGCTTGTTTACAATGAGAGCCTATGGGAGTAATGTGTGTTTGGGTAGTTTTCAGCGGGATTTTATTGAAATTATCTAAAAAAAAAAATGTTTAAACGTTGTTGTTGTTGTTGCTGGGTCACTTGTAATGAAAAAATAAAAATAAAATAAAAACTATTTGATTTGCTATGGATTAAAATATTTCATTCCTCATTCCCAAATGAATGTATAACATAAGTGGGAACACCCTACATTTGCTCCAAGGTAAATTAAAGTTAATAACTTAACATTAATTCAATAAGTATTGATTCAGATCTTAGTAAAAATGAAAATAAATAAACAGTTCACAGCAATCGCTATTAAATTACGTTTTTCTCTTTTCAAGTGACTGTAATAACTCACTGCCTGACTTAGCTTAGCAATCCTGTGCCAAACCTTTAAAGTCAACCTTTAATGTGTGTGATTTTGTAGATGTTGAAATACCTTCTGCTAAACACGGGACACACTGATGAAGATCCATTTTGGCCAATATGCATTGGTGCTTTTTTAAGATGTATCCCCTCTAATAAAGGCTTTTTAATATTGAAATTCCATGTGCCTGGATGTGGATTCATGTTTTCATTAGTTGGAAACATCCACTAATATTTTTCATGTGTTTTGCACCCTTTCTGGAGCACCTGTGGCATTTTGTAAATACCAGATGTGCTCTTGGATGTAATTTCTTTAAAATTACAATGGACATCAAAGCTGTACAAAGCTGGACATCAAAGCTATCTGGTGCATTCACATCCTATAAATCCTAATGATAGGTATAATTCATAAACAACATCTAGGTTAAAAAGATTGTATTAATGAAGCAAGCTCGAAATGTCTACTTCAATTGTTGAGATCTGTTTATATTTACATACTTGTATACAACTGTGAAAATATGAGAGACTGAGGCCATAGTTAACACTGCACATAACTTACAGAGATTACAGGAGAAAAGGAAAAAATAAAGAAATACTAACTGGTATTTTGACCACAGGAGATTCATATATTCCATGACCCTGTTTTGCTGAGATACAGTAAGGTTATGTCGCTCCATGAAGTCACGCATTGCAGAAAGAAGGTTCTGGAAAGTCACCCTGAGCAAAAAGAGTGAAATTACTAAATCATATTCCTCGATTCCTGTAAATGTAAGAGAAAACAGTGCTCTTCTGTGCTATATGAATCTTTTCTCAAGAAAACAAACATGAATATATTGTAAATAAGATCAAAATGATTTTCTGTGTTTAAATATAGTCACCTGATAGCATTTTCACCTGAGACCGTGGCAAAAACCTGGCCAATAATGTAGTTGAAAATCAACACGCCAATAAAACCAACAAGAACAGCAAGACATCGTTCAATCAACGAACCAGGAAGGATGTCACCATATCCTGAAAAAGGATACATTGCATAATACACTTTTTTTTTGTTGACTTTTTTACCATCAGCAATGTAACACTATAGTTTTCATTAATGATATTTACACTTAAAATGCATATATAAACCTCAAATTACCGACACTTGTCATAACCGTAGTTGTCCAATATGCTGCATACATGTAATGATAGAAATTGGACTGGTTAGAATTAAGTCCAGCATTCCATGCCCATGATTCTTCATGACATCTTAAAAAAGAAATAAATAAAATAAAAAATGGCTTAAATAAAAGCAGACTAAAAATATTTTACAAATATTACTATATCCCTGACATATAGGCTAATATTCTGAAAAACTAAACATACTTGTATTCAAAGCATGCTGACAGGTACAACAGTCCAGCACAAAAATGCACAGAGAAAATCAGGAGGAAGAGGCATTTCGCTGTCCGTTGTACAAACAGGTTTGCATATATGTCACTTTCTCTTTTGTAGAAATACAGATAAATCTGAAACCACAATACAATAGCTGTGATCAACTGAATTTCAACACAACTACCTAATTAAATCCCAACTAATCTATACATTATTTACAATTTAGAAAAAAGTCAACTGTGTGTATCATTTTGCATTCAGTATTACACCATATTAGAAACAAAAATATAAAAAAATATCTGACGTACCCTACGAAGCCAAATAAGTCTATTCAGCCTGAGTAGACTCAAAATTTTCCAATGTTCTCCACCATCATAGGCAAAAGAAATGAAATCCAAGGGCAGAACAGCCAGGACATCATAATACAAATTCCAAGACTTCCGATATGTTTTAAATATTACTGCGAAATCTGTCACGTATCCTGGAGAAAACCAGAACAAGAAAAGAAGTTTTAGCTCTCAATCATCATTACAATATAATTTCTTTCAGATGACATTTTCCTGTGTAACAACAATGGTTATAAAATTACTCTGTCAAAGAA
Source organism: Moxostoma hubbsi (assembly GCA_032164185.1). Classification (NCBI taxonomy): domain Eukaryota; kingdom Metazoa; phylum Chordata; class Actinopteri; order Cypriniformes; family Catostomidae; genus Moxostoma; species Moxostoma hubbsi. The sequence continues at coordinate 5,418,936 of JAVLUX010000110.1, read as the reverse complement.
AAACAATTACATGTGTTAAGTACTTTGTGTTAAAGGTGCTGTACCCTTTTCAAGGGAAGTGGTGCCAAAAATGTCCAACTCCCTGAAAGATATTATTGAAATAAGTGTTGTGAGATATCTCACCTGTCTCTGTGACAGCTCTAGACTCTCTAAACAGCAAACAAAAATGTGTCCGCGGGCCGCTCGTGGTCTCTAATGCTTTTTGCCTGTCAATCATTTGCGCGTTCTCATAGTTTTAAAGTTGCAGTGAATTATTGAGTCTTGATTCCATTTTATGCCATATTGTTCATAAAAGTTGTTAGTTGAGGGTGCTATTTTGCTGCTGTTGTTTTTGACAACCACTTCTTCTCATTTGTTATCTTTGGAGTGGTGGGTTTTTGAAAGGGGGGCATGACTAGTTCAACACCTCAGCTTGTGGAAATTCTAGAACTGATAAAATAGCTTACAGCACATTTAAGTCTAAAACACTTTTCTTTTTACAACTGAAAATCAGATGAAATTCCATATACAATGAGTCCAGGTGATTTAATATTGATTTACAGCCGTGGCCAAAAGTAATGGCAGTGACATAAATGTTGTGTTTTGCAAAGTTTGCTGCTTCAGTATTTGTAGATTTTTGTTTCACATGTTTCTATGGTATACTGGAAAACAATGATAAGCATTTCATAAGTTTTAAAGGCTTTTATTGGCAAAAACATTCAATATATGCATAGAGTCATACAGTGTTGACCCTTGTTCTTCATAACCTCTGCAATTCACTCTGGCATGCTGGATATCAGCTTCTGGGCCAAATCCTGACTGATGGCAATCCATTCTTGACTTAATAGTGCTCGAAGTTGATCACATTTTGTGGGCTTCTGTTTGTCCACTCGCCTTTTGAGGATTGATCACAGGTTCTCTATGTGATTAAGATCCTGGGAGTTGCCTGGCCACGGATCCAAAAATTCAATGTAAAGATCTCAAAGCCACTTCATTATTACTCTTGCCTTGTGACATGGTGCTCCATCATGCTGGAAAATGCACGGATAATCACCAAATTGCTCCTGGATCATTGGGGGAAGTTGCTCTTGCAGGACGTTTTGATAGAATTCTTTATTCATGGCAGTGTTTTTGGGAAGAATTGTGAGAGAGCCCACTCCCTTGGATGAAAAGCAACTCCATATATGGATGGTCTCAGGATGCTTCACTGTTGGCACGACACAGGACTCATGGTAGCGTTCACTTTTTCTTCTCCAGACTATCAATTCTGTCCCAAACAGTCAGAAGAGGGAGAAAACAACTTTGCACCAGTCTTCTGCTGTCCAATCCTTGTACTTCCTTCAGAATTTAAGTCTGTCCTTGATGTTTTTCTTGGAGAGAAGTGGCTTCTTTGCTGCCCTTCTTGACACCAGGCCATTGTCCAAAAGTCTTCATCTCACTGTGCGTGCAGATGCACTCACACCAACCTGCTGCCAATATTGAGCAAGCTCTGCACTGGCGGTGACACGATTCTGTAGTTGACTCCTCAGGAGGAGACGATCCTGGTGCTTGCTGGACACACTGGTACGCCCTGAAGCCTTCTTCACTGCAGTTGAACCTCTCTCCTTGAAGTTCTTGATGATCCGGTAAATGGTTCTTTCAGGTGCAATATTCTCTGCAGCAATTTACTTACACGTGAGGCCATTTTGATGCAAATCGATGATGGCTGCACGTCTTTCTTTAGAGGTAACCATTGCGAACAAGAACACAATGATTGGAAACACTTCTTCCCTGTTTTATAGCAAACAGTCTGCTTGTATAATCCAATCAGAAGGATTGAGTGATTTCACCTGACTAGTACTCGTTCACACTATCCCAGGTGCTGCTGATATGATTAGTGAAATTATGTTAGCTGGTCATTTTGTGCCAGGGCCAAAAAACAGTGAAATTTGGGTTTTTGTGATAAAGTAAATGTTTTGCTTATTAATTGCAATTATTAAAATGCATCTGATCACTCTGCACAATAATCTAGAATCAATGTGAATCAACACCACACCAACTGAAGCAGAAAACGTTGTGAAACACAAAATTTATGTCACTGCCAATACTTTTGGTCACAGCTGAAAGTAAATAAAAGAGTATTTACAGAACAGTTATTAACAAAATGTGCCTATATTACAAAAATATGCAAGTTTAAAAAATGTACCATCTTCAGTTACAACTTCAGTGCGTAGATTCACAAGTATGTCAAATGCAGCAACAACGTCAATCAGGCCACCAATTGCGAGGTAAAGCGCACCCCAGCCTTCACTGTAGAATCCTGCAAAAACATAACAAAATTGACATTTGAGATTAGACAACAACAATAATCATATTCTGAATTTACAGGAACAAACTGAATTAGTATAAAATAGTGAAAGATTTAAAACATATATGTGAAAAGTAAAGTCTTATATACAAGATGCTCTTTGTGCTTTATATTAATGCACCATCTGATTACATAAATTGCATTTCATGAAAATATTTAGATTTAACCAAATGAAACAGAAAGGTATTTCTACTACATTCCTTTTACATTCAATCAATAAAACACTTTATCATTTTATTTTTTTCCAAGGTGTAATATGATCCAGTCATCTAATATTGTACTAATAGAATTGTACTAATGACAAAATGTAGACTTATCTAAACCTAAATCAATACTCTCAATCAAACATATACATACCTATTGTGTACACATTGTTAGTGAAAAAAACCACCCACGTCTCCAGGAAAACTGAAACAGTGATGCACCAGAAAAAGAAGGCCTCCCAATTCTTTATGAAGGCACTATCAGGGTGAACAGTTCTCTTCCAAAATGTCTAGAGAAATGGACAAAACAACAGTAAATATAAGATCACGATTATGGGGCCTATATGGTTTTACAACATTAAACTTTAATTGAAAACTTTTTGCAAATACCTCGCTACCATATCATGTACAGTATGCTAAAGCTAAAGCCTATGTATAGATTAAATTAGATTCAAGGTTTGTTGCACTTTTTACTTTTTCTATTCATACTTGTGTATAAATTGCAATTTCACTATTAATAGATTTGTCACACAATGCTGCGAAGTGATAAAACAATTCTGGCATATCAAAACCACTAAACTACAATGTATCCACAAAATCGAAACTAGAATTGATTTAACAATTCATGCATTTAGGGAAACTGATACTTTTTTCTCACCTTGGTTTTGTTTTTTAAAGCTGACTGAACACGATGAGACTGGTGTGAAGTATATTCCAAGAATGATCCAACAATCCTCTGATCCCTTGCCTACAACAACATTTCTTCAGTCATACATGCAACTATTCTAAGGGCCACTGCCTCTGTAGCAACATATTGTTACAATGATTTCTCAAGACCTCTTGAAGAAAGTCTTTGGTCCAATTTGGGGGTGCAACCTCTACATTTGGCTCATTGCCTCTCAACACACTCATTTACGACTTCTCTTGGAACGGAGAAACCTAAATTACTCCAGTGAGCAGATGTATTACTCCTATCCTAAATTGTATTCTTACTAAGTAATATGAAATTAGTATGCACTCCAATCCCTCTTCATTCTTATCATATTTTTACTGTCTAGCAAATTCTATCAACTTGTGTGTGTATGTGAAATCTTTTTGTGACAGTTATACATACAAGCTCCATTAAAAATAAAATTAAAAAAAACCTGCCTGAAAGTCACTTCTCAGATCCTTATCAAACACAACGTTTTGTGGGTGGGAGGCAAGTCCATATGCAAAAGCTTCTCGTAGGGGGTATTTGAAATTCTCAACACGTGTCTTGGCGGCTCTGACAATCTTAACACCAGCTTTAAGAAAAGATATGTAACTCTGTTAATATGCTGTAATTGATTATATATTATTAGTAACAATAAAACACCATAAGATCACCAAGAAGGTTGTCTCAACTTTAATACCTTCAGGGTAGTCAGCAAAGAGTGAAAGCAAATCTTTGTGCCCCAATATACAAATTTCACACAACGTTGACACGTATACTGTTGCATTTCGAGGAATTTTGTACAGCAAATGAACCTGAAAGTAGAAAAGAAAACTGAGTGGAAAGCAAAAAGTGCATAATGTTGAACAACCCTGAAAAAGGCAGTCTACTTAAAAAACAACATGGACAGTATTTATCATCACACATTACTTTGTGTCTACTTTTACCAGCTTCTCCTTCTATCCTTATGTTGTTGTTGTTTTTTATTATTATTTATAGCCTCAGGTAAGCTTCTTAAAATCATGATACTGACATAACCATACTTCAATTTATTGCACCCTTTTTAGAAACAAATTGGTGGCTATATATATATATATATATATATATATATATATATATATATATATATATATACACTGTACACTGGTGGCCAAAAGTTTGGAATAATGTACAGGACAGACCTTATCCTTGAGTAATCATGCTAAATTGCTAATTTGGTACAAGAAAATAACATGCCATTATATCAAACACAGTTGGAAGTTATTTGGTTTGTTAAATGAAGCTTAACATTGCCTTTGTGTTTGTTTTTGAGTTGCCACAGTATGCAATAGACTGGCATGTCTTAAGGTCAATATTAGGTAAAAAATGGCAAAAAAGAAACAGCTTTCTCTAGAAACTCGTCAGTTAATCATTGTTTTGAGGAATGAAGGCTATACAATGCTTGAAATTGACAAAAAACTGTAGATTTCATACAAAGGTGTACACTACAGTCTTCAAAGACTAAGGACATCTGGCTCTAACAAGGACAGAAAGAGATGTGGAAGGCCAGATGTACAACTATATATATAGTATATATATATATATATAAAATACTGTATATACACTGTATATATGTAGTCATATAAACCGATCAGCCACAACATTAAAACCACCTGCCTAATATTGTGTAGGTCCCCCTCGTGCCGCCAAAACAGAGCCAACCCCCATCTCAGAATAGCATTGCGAGATTATATTCTTCTCACCACAATTGTACAGAGTGGTTATCTGAGTTACCGTAGACAATGCCAGTTTGAACCACCCTGGTCATTCTCTGTTGACCTCTCTCATCAACAAGGCATTTCCCTCCACAGAACTGCTGCTCACTGGATGTTTCTTGTTTTTGACACCTTTCGGAGTAAATTCTAGAGACTGTTGTGTGTGCAAATCCCAGGAGATCAGCATTTACAGAAATACTCAAACCAGCCCATCTGGCACCAAAAATCATCCATTCGATTATCTAATCAGCCAATCATGTGGCAGCAGTATTAGCAGCATTAAATCATGTAGATATCAAGTCAAGTGGTTTTTATTGTCATTCAACCATATACAGTTAGTACAGTACACAGCGAAACGAGACAACGTTCCTCCAGGACCATGGTGCTACATAAAACAACACAGGACAATCCCAGAACCACATAAGACTACACAGACTAAATAAAATACCTATATACAGTGCACGTGCAAACGTGTGCCAAAAGTAAGGGACAGGACAATAGGCACAGTGAGAGACAGTGCAGCTCGTCTCTTACACAGTATTGCACAGTAGTGCAAAAAGATGACAGTTTCTAAAAATGCCAAATGTAAACATAACATACTATGAGATATGTAGATATGGGTCAGGAGCTTCAGTTAATGTTCACATCAACCATCAGAATGGGCAAAACATTTGATCTGATTTGGAGTTTGGCATGATTGTTGGTGCCAGATGGGCTGGTTTGAGTATTTCTGTAACTGCTGATCTGACATGTTGTGAGTCGGTGCAGTGTCATGCACAGCTAGCCAGATGATAAGATGCGCAGATTGACTGTCTCAGAAACTGAGTAACCGTGCCACCACGAGGACCTACTAAGTAGTGGGAATTGTGCATTCCAAATTAGGGAGAAAAGGGGGATAAAAACAAAAAATACAAAAATGATCATGCGCCAATGTAAAAACAGCTTTTTACATAACTATGTTTTGCCTCCACTATGTCCTATTCCATAGGGTAATTCAACAATGAATGATTATTCTAGTACAGGGGTCAGCAACCTTTTTAACATGGAGTGGCATTTTTTTTATTTTCCTGGTCAATGGCTTTGCCAACCAAAAAAACATGCGCATGTATGCGATTTTCTGAAGTTTGAGTCCACTTGTGAAAATGTTTCTATTTTGCATTTTCTAGTTTAATAATTTTTTTATTAGTAATTATATCATCAGCATATTGTTTGAGTAAAAACTTGGTGCAAAACATGATGATTATGATATAATCAGGATCCTGCATGTGCATTTTCAATGAGCATCTTGTGAAAGTACATTTTATATTTTGTCAACATTTTTCAAAATCACACAGAGTGGTAATCACTAGCACGCAAGCAACAGCGAGAGAGAAGTAGGCTATTTTATTTATTTTATACGTTTTTCATACCAGCATTCTAATTTACATCTTGATGTAATTCTTCCTCATGATCACAGAGTGTTTTCATCAGATGAATGGGAGACTAAACACTATTAAAGTTTGACGAAACTCACACTGTGCATGCAAGCCATTCATACATCACAAACCGATCAACTATTTAGCCCTTTTCGGTGAATCACACCTGCAAAATCCAAATTTTGTATTTCCAGGTTTAATTTATAATTTTTGAACCCCAAGATGTGGGTTTATGTTTCCTCTTTTCGTTTAATATAATTTTGAGTGTGACATTGGTTAAGGAGGGTGTAGCTGTATGCTGGGTTGGAAATCTCAAGGATTAATTGTGGTGGTTTACGTATTACATCACGTGTTGTTCTGAAAGCAAAAATAAACAATTGAAACACAGAATGTAGGCTGTCATCCGCGCAGTCTGATCGAATTATAGCAGGCACATTTACTCGCACGATTAACCAAAAGAGATGCGCTGCAAGAGTCTGTTGGGTATACTGCAGTCCCCTCACATTTGAACTTTTTGTTTAGCCTCCCTTTCAACTCATGAAAACGTGCTGCATGAACATGAGGAAGGATTACATCAAGATGTAGATTGGAATGCAGGAGTGGTATTTATATAAAATAGTCTTCTCCTATCTCGCCATTGATGCATGCGTGCCTGTGATTACCCCTCCACGTGCCATAGGTTGCTGACCTCAGTTCTAGTAGATTAAAAACAAGTCTGAAAACAAGCATTTCAATACCTCTGTGAAGTTGGCACCCCATATAATTAAATAATCACCAAAACCATTTCATTCGTTTGTGCTGATTTGTGCCGCAAAAATGAACGTTTGTGCTGGTTTGGTGTTTGAGATATTAAGCATTCTTTTTTGGTCTGTGTGACATCAATCTCCACCCCATCTTGCTCAAATTGATCCAAACCGGTATTGGTCGTTTGTGCTCTGTTTGTGCCGTTAAAACAAACGTTGTAACTATTTCCCTTCCTTAGATATAGCAAAAAGGTTTTCAGACTTTGTGCAAGAGTAAAAACTCGTCTTTTGGCACTGTTTTCTTTTAACACTACAAGCAACCATTCTCTCACTGTTTTAAATTACATTTTTGTACTTAAACGATTGAATGCTTTGTTCTGCTATTCTCTATATTGTTTTTGTGATTGTTGCATTTCTTGGCTCAGCCATTGATCAGTTTACTTCGATTGCCGTAGCCGTCCTTTCAGCAGCAGTTTTTTCAAGTTCCTATTATAATTTGAAAGTCATACCTCTCCAAACAATGAGCCAGGCAGTAGTGTTGCAATTTCATCACTAGAATTCTCTCCAAGAACCTTAAAAAGTGAGTAAATCTGTTTCAAAAATCCTTTTTTGTGTAGATTGCACTTTAAACCACAATTAAATACAATTTATATATCTTATTGATCAGAAAACTCCTCAGAACCATATTGTTCTCAATTGTATTTAAAGGAATATTCTGGGTTCAATACAAGTTAAGCTCAATAGACAGCATTTGTGACAGAATGTTGATTACCACAACACATTATGTTGACTCGTGCATCCTTTTATTTAAAAAATAATTGAGGTTACAGTGTGGCACTTATAATGGAAGTGAATGGGGCCAATTTTTGGAGGGTTGTAAGGCAGAATTGTGAAGCTTATAATTTCTATTAATTCTTTTGTTATGTTTTTTTTATTATTATTTTAGCTATAAAGTTGTTTAAGTTTTAGAGTTTGTTAACATTATATCGTCACTGCAACGACGTTATAAAATTGGCTATAACTATACACAGAAAAGGATAGTAAACAAGTTTATTACACTAAAATCATGTTAACACGCATATTGTTTTTCTTGTGGCTATACTTTTGAAAAAAGTGAGTATTTTAACGTTTACAGATTTTCCCCCATTCGCCTCCATTATAAGTGCCTCACTGTAACCCAGATTTTTGTAAGTCAAAATAGATTTTTGTATTAATCAATATTATGCAACAAATGATGTCGATTGAGCTTAACTTTTTTTCAACCTGTAGCATTCCATTAAAATCTATTTTAGGCATACCTGCACACGTCCATGTTTAATGTAATACAGATTTTGATACACTTCTCCAGCTTTAACCAGAATTTGTCCAGGACTGTATGTGTAGGAGTGACATTTCAGTGACAACGCCCTTTTGAAGCCATCTTGTGTTTCTCTGAATAACTTTGCCTAGAAATATAGACAGTAACTTCAAGGTAAAAATCTCAAGCATAAGCCTTCATTTCATAAATGGTTAAGTGTAGTGTTGGATAAAGGTAAAAAGTGTTTTATAAGATAACTCACTTTTTTCAGCAGAGGTTTGTAACAACAGCTTGAAATGTCTGAGTGCAAGACAAATGGGAGATCATCCATAAGTCCTGTGATGACACGGCCCTTCTGGTGTGTCCAGAGATAGTAATAATATGTGTGCACCCATGTCTGGATTTCCTCTGGTAAGCCCATATGCGTCTATAGTTAAAAGGGGGAAGGAAGATGAAAAAAACAGAAATGCATTGGAGTACGACAGATGGATACGAAAATCTTCCAAAACCATTACATTATAACCATAACATGCAATAATACTGACGTGCAAAAGCAAAAAAATTATCTAGATTGTGCGTAGTAATGCCACCTGAATGTAGAACAAGCGCAAATACATATGAAAATATTACAACATTACTTTTATCTAATTCTATCTAAAATACAAAGGCCAGTTTAAAATAAGCGTCTTGACTGTCATTTTTTGTCCAGAATTGACCCTTCACTGAGCTCCTCCCCCGTTGGTTACTGTTGCTCGCTCTGACAAGCTTTGGAGAACTTTCCATAGGAATGAATGGGAGATTGCTGTGAACGGTGCAGTTTTTGACAAAATATTCTCATAAACGGAATTCATAATTTCTTACTTGGGCTGGAATGAAGAGTGACATTTTTTGTCAAATAAATTGTAAAATTCCACAGAAATTTGATTGAAAACTGTAAAGACTGTGAATCAGAATCGAGGCAAACGATTATCACCGTCATTGAAAATAGAAAAGCGTCATTTGATTGCAATTACACACCTGATAAAATTTATGTAATTGAACAGAATAAATCATAATGTCTCTGTGACAAGGAGGAGGGTGTAGCCAGGCCATGATGTAGCACGGGCAGCGCTGAATCAGTTGATCTGCGGGAGAGCAAGATAAAGGGGCAGCCGGAGACGCCAGTTCGAGAGACGCATGCAACCGTGCTGCATGTTTGTTTATGTTAGTTTTAAGTTTACCATTAAAGTTTACTGTTCAGCCAGTTCCTGCCGCCTCCTTGCCCGTCCTCAAGCTATTAAGAGTGGTGCTGAAATCCGGGAGGGAAGAGGGATGCGCTGTTGCAATGTCCTCACCACTGCCATCTGCCAAGGTAGCAGCTGTGGCCATCTGCCTGGGGACGTAGGGGTCGCTGCCGGTCGCAGAGAGCCGGAGAAATCGCGGCTGTCTGCTGAGAATGGAGGAGCAGTTCTGTCCACCAGGGGCCAGAGGACTCGCTGACGTCCGCTGGGAGAGGCGCGAGCTGGCGTCTGTCAGAGGGCAGAGGAGTGGTTGAGGACTGGGTAACAGCGAGTCCAGGAGCCGGTGGGCGAGTTCTTCTTTCTCTCCTCTATCTGTGTCTCCACTCGCCCCCTCTTCCCACACCTCCCCTCGTATTTCCCCCCAGGTTCACAGGAGGCGAGGGGGCTTCCGGTTGACAGAATGGCCATAAGGACATCGTCTCCCACCCCAGAGATGGGCAGGAGTTAATCAGACTGGTGGCCTGAATCCTTATACTGTTACAGTCTCACACACTCACTATGATGCTGTGAACTCTTTATTTACTATCACATTTATTAAGACCTGAATTGATACATAAATGTATTACTGTTAAATTATTAGCTTTAATTAACCTTGGTGCAAATGTAGGTGTTCTCGCTGATGTTATATATTGTATGTACATTTGGGAATGAGGGTGCCACAGCTTAACCCATAGCATGCTGCTCTTGAGATTTATTTAAAGATTTAAAAAAACAAAATAAATAAAAAGCACAGCATGTATCCTCTCTATGTACCTTGTGTCACTATTACAGTTGGCCCAGCAACAAAGTTTTTTGTATTTGATAATTTCTTAAAAAATTCTGCTTAAAACTGCTCAAACACACATTACTCCCATAGAATTTCATTGACAAAAAACTAGCGCTTGTCAGAGAAATGATGCACGGCAACAGTTGCAAAGATAGGACTGATCAGAAACACATTTAGGGCGGGACTTAGCGAAGGTTAAATTTTAGTATTCTACCAAGAGTTTCGGAGCATCACTTTTTATTATTGTATTACAAACCACATAATGATGAACGGTTTCCATCCTATGGTAGAATCTTCCTCTTTGTGCATCCATGTTGCTTATAATGGAGCTCATACTGGTCATGATGATTCCAGAGAAGGCAAGCAATCCAACCACCATCACAAATGAAGCAACTGTGACCTCTTCCAAATTTGTAGCATGTATATCTCCAAAGCTGTGAAATATGTTTCAGATTATAACATGAGTATTTAATAATGGGCATTGTATAAGTTGTGGAGCCAACTTGACAAGGGATGTGCACAAGAAATCAACTAATCGAGTTCTCGTTCTGCACCAACTAGTAGACTATTAAAAACACTACACACTAATATCTCAAATTTATTTTCCTTTGTGCATATTCCTGCCATTGGCAACACTGAATTATACTGTACTTTATGTAGACTATATGTTTATACAGAGTTTATATACTGTATGTTAATTACCCTACTGCATCAGTACTGTTTTTTTATGAGTGCAACTCTTTTATATTGTTATTTTTATATCTTTATTTTATTTTTTTCTTCATTTTTATTAATGCAAATTGTTTTTGCCTTTTTTATTTATTTATTTTTTACAAAAGAAAAGCACACCTTATTTCGAAACCATTCTTGGTAACGTTGGTTAAAAAAAAAAAAGAGAGAGAAAATATTAGGTACATGTCATACTGGTTATTTTTTACTTACATTTTAATTTACGTGTAATTGATTACTTTTTTCTTTTTGGGGGGTAATTTTGAGTACTCTATTACAAAATTTCCAGTGGGTTTAAAAAAGAGGTTAACATTAATTGAAGAAAAAAAAAGTCAAATTATGTTCTATAACATAAATAAAAAGTCCTTCCATAAAGGTCAATTTTGAGGTGAAAGGTAAAATTGAAGTTGTTCCTAAAATGCATGTACAGTTAGAAATGACAATTACCATGAAAGTTCACTGAGCCACTTTCAATAAGCCAGGAATCACAACTGATGACCAGTCACATCAATCATTGTTTAAGAATTATGTTTTTAAAGAACATATGAAACAACCGCCTTCATTTATTCTTTAAAAAGAAAAAATACTTGTATCCGATAACTAAAAAATAGAAAGAAATATAGTATAAATGTATAGCACTGTGCATAAAAGATAGTATTTATTGTACTCACCCTATGGAGCATAATGTGATAGCTGACCAATATAGTGATGTAGCATAGAACTCCATGTCTGTGACTGCCGTCAAATTAGAAGAATCTGTAGAAAAACATGATAAGTAATTATCATTATCCTCAAACATATCATAGATAAAGCTAGACATACTGTTAATGTTGAATTTCACAAAGCACTAAAGGTTAATACACTTTATATGTACAATAACGACATGAACTACTGTCACACACATTTTTATAATTTTGCAGCAGATAAAGTGACATTGACAGTACAGTTTAAACTTAAAGCCAAATTAACTGTGGAAATAAAATGAAGCAAAACTGTCACTATATCATAGCAAAGTAGCAAACAGGAAGTGTGCACAAATGTTTGCATGATCTATACATCAACTATACAAAACTACGTAAGCCACAATGAAAACCGATATGCATATACTTGTTTTCGCCGGAATAAGAAAGCAAATATTTAACAAGTTTGGTATATCTGATTAGGTTGATGTGCAATGTCAATATATACAAAAATGCAGTGAGGAAACAAGACAGAGTTCAAGCTTTTGAAATCTGTGTCCACTTTAAAATGTAATTAACTTTGTATATTTTTAAATAGAAATGGACATAGAAAAAAAACTTACATTCTGGTAGCAGTTGCAACCAGTTCTCCTCTTTGGGGCAATTTCTTTCATGACCATCATAAGCTCCATCGCATGCCTGATTAAACCTGACAGGACAACAACACACCTCAGCTCTGACAGGTTTTCTGCATGAAGTATCTCTCAATTAGGATTGACACGTTACTAAAATTTCAACTTTTTTGATACTCTTGATGCCAACTCTTCATAACAATTTTAAAATACTGCAGCAAATTAAATATTAATATCAATATTAACACTACATGTAAATTACATGTAGCCTATAATCTCATCTAAAAGGCATCTTTACACAGTTCCTGACTTTAGGGCTTTTTATAGTTAAAAGTCCCATGTTATGCACCAAATCTTCATTTTTTCATAATAAAGAAAGACTTAAAAAAAAAAAAAAAAAAAAAAATCAGTATTTATCAGTAGTTATCAGTATTGGCAACATCCAGCATCGATTGATCTCTAGAACCTATTTACTTCAAATTACTTTAATTTTCATGTTTTCTTGTTCAATCATAGAGTGTTTACATGAGTTAGGTTATCCAGCCAAAAGCTGTGAGTGGTAGTCTTTATCTCTTGTTAATATTGTTATTTGGTTAATATTAATGGCATACATAATAAACAGCGGCCGGATTACTGCACAGACGGGATGGGAATCAGCAGGGCTCTGGCTTCTCAATATGATATTGATATCTTGGCCATGATATAATATTGTGATTCTTTATATTTAGTGTATTGTAACTCAAAAATGTTTATATATAACAATCATTTACACACTAGTTTTTTGTTCACCTTCATAAGACTCCTGTATTTTGCGCAATGGGTTCTGAACTGACAATGTGAGGAAATAGTGTAACTTGTTTATCATAAAGCAATAACCCTTTCAATCCACTGTGATGTACGTGTGGAGATCATTACAAATTAAATATCTTACAGACTTTGAGCTATTTCTTTGTTTCAATTTTGGTCGAATAGCAATAATCCCCAAAAAATTATATTTAAAACATTGACACTCTGTGGTAGGATATCAACATACGTAATATTATGATTTAACTGTGTTAAATACCTCACCAATACAAGTGCATTTGTTCTAAGACTGCACAATTACGGCTGCCACGAATATGTAATCGTGAAAACTAACGATTACAGCCTTCAATTTAAGTCTGCTCATGTTGTATCAATGGTTTCTATTTACTAAGTGTTTTTGCAGTATTTTTCTTTGAGTATTCTAACTAATCACAGACATGTCTGTTGAGCAATGAAACAGCAATGGCCAGTCAGAGACCCTTATATTAGTCCTTCATCCTATCAATAATGACAACTGATCCTGATGTGCAAGTTTTAAACAGTCTGATGCCCAGATGCTTGCTTTATGTTTCACCCATGTTGACGGTGGCACACAAAAATGAATACTGGAAGAACATCATCTGATATTCAAAAAGAAGCTGTAGAACAAAAGCGAAAAGCACTTTAGAATTATTTAGGATTTATTGCATGTTGCGCTGCTCGCTTGCAATGTACATGTAGATGGTAAATACACTGCAAATGAGCAACACCACAAAACTAAAATGCTCCCGTTCTAATCAAGGCATAAACACAGTGTAAATAATTGATTAATTATGCTGATTAGACCGCTTCGTTTTTAATGAGAGCATTCACAAGACTGCAGAACTCTATTTGGAGCTTCAGTGAGCTCGCACTGAACCGTTTTTTAAACCTGCAGTGACACTTCAATCATTTAAGGGAGAGTTCATCTCGTTGCTCAATTTCTGTGTACAATTTATAAACAATTTAAAAACATTTTAAAATACATCATGTAGTTTTGTCATGTTAATAAGCAGGCCGATGTGAAATTGATTTGTAGAAGAAATTCTGCTTAACTGTTCTAAGCTTGTTTTGGAGGTGTTGCCAACAAAAAGAATATGGCATGAATGTCATTATTATCACGACCCATTTGCCCCGCAGCTGCTATTGGTAGACTTAAAAAACAACTATTTTCAAAGTGCAACCGCTGAGGCCAAATAAAATCCAATTATGATCTTACATGAACATGATCACATTGATCTAAGTGGATAAATGGGCAGTATCACCACCACAGTGCTTACTGAATGCAGTAACTTGGTCTATTTAAATCGGCTGTTAATAAGTTTGAATATTGAATATGTCATATTATTTACTGTATGTGAAACAATAATTTAAGCAGTAAAGACACATTTTGCAACTCTGATGGTATGTTTTGATTTTATGCCACCTTTCTCAGGCTTCGTGTTAAAATTGTGAGGATGTGTATTATCAACTTGTTACATGTCACACAGGCATTTTGAATAGTTCAGAAATAAACGACTTGTACTGTTTTTCTCCTATACCATAGATATCCCTTTAAATAACTTTTATAAGGCTTAACATTAACAAGCATTATTACAATTAGGGGTGGGCGATATGATCAAAATCTTATATCAAGATACAAGTTATTTTATATCATGATAATGATATTTATCACAATATAGTAAAAGTTTTCTAAAAAAATCTATAAAAATGTGTTTATATGGTAAATGGTCTGCACTTATATAGCGCCTTTTTAACCTTCGCCGTATTCAAAGCACTTTACACTGCTTCTCATTCAGCCATTCACACACATTCATACACCAATGATGGCAGAGGTGCCATGCAAGGTGCTAGCCTGCCATTGGGTGCAACTTGGGGTTCAGTGTCTTGCCCAAGGTCACTTCGGCATGTGGAGTCATTTGGGCCAGGAATCAAACCACCAACCCTGCAATTGGTGGACAACCCTCTCTACCACCTGAGCCACAGCCGCCCCATATAAAATAACCATATTTTAAAGCCTACTTTTGGAACAATGTCAAAGTAAATAAATAAAAATCTACTTTTTTTCAAAAATCATCCTTACCAAAATGCTAAATATAACAGTATTTTAAAATGTTGTTGACAACCCTACTCTGAATGAATAGTAATAAAACATTGCTATATCATCATGTCAACATCTTGTGACAAAAAAAAAAGAATCACTTTATTTCTGATATGAAAATAAAGACAGTTCTATTCAAATATCTTCATCTTACCAAATGCATGCTGAGGTTTGAATACACAGGACTGCAATGGAGAAACAGTTGAGGGCTGTTACGTGAACTTTGTTGGTGTCTGGCTCCTTACTGAACGAGGCTAGAAACAAATAAAAAACAAAACCTTTTGTAATTACATAATCTGAATATTGTATCAGTTATCCTTAAACAGAATACTGTATATTTAAGATAAAAAGATTGAAATGATGTAGAAAAGACTTACTTATTATACCAAACAACCTGAACACTCTCAGACATCTATTAACATGCAAGAACTTTAGCTCCCTAAAGGCCGTTTTTAATGTTTCCAGGGGTACAACAGACAAGACGTCCAATAAAAACCAAGTCATAAGGTATTTTTTCCGGACTTTTTTAGGGTCTATTATAACCACCCCATGACTTTCGTATCCGATGTGAAAGCGTGAGATAATGTTAAAGATGAAAACCACATCCAGACCATATCTCAGGAAGACGACCCCTTCGACAGTAGAGTTGACAAACAGCTGAAAAAAAAAAGAAGAAAACAGAATTAAAACAAATAATTAGGTGCATCCAAAACTGCACACTTCTGCACTATTCTATATTATTTTGAAGAGTAAGTAGTGCAAGTAGTTAACATTTAAAATGTGGCGTGTGGAATGTTGGGCACTTAATGCATTCAGTGCTCACATCTTGCTGTTTGTAGCGGAAGAGGCGGAGTTACCTGGTTGCATTGCTGGTTTGACAAAACAATTGTACATAATGGAGAATATAGTAAAAGACAGCATCTTACAAATGTAAGTTTAATGCTTTATCATCAACCCACGCTGTTTGTATATATATATATATATATATACTTTGAGATATTTAAGTAGTTGATATGTGAGAAGTGTTGAACTGAGGTTGGCTAATGCACTAAAGCTAGCAGCAACATATCGTATGCGTTTCAAACGTCAGTTCTGTCAGCTGTTAAACGGCGAATGCATCAGTGTAGTAAAAAACATTAAGTGTTCCATTTGGGATGATCCTACGTTTTGAAAATGTATACACTACATGGCTGAGTGCATAGTGTACATAGTGATCAAGAGGCTTTCTTTTAGGCTGTTCAATTCCAGTAATTTTGGAATCAACTCAGATTACTGGTTTCGGAATAGATTCAAAGAGTTGATTTCAGACTCATTTTCTCTATGATCTTGTGATTCCCCAAAAAACGGGAGGTAAAGTTACAAAAGATCTTAGAAATTTCTATTAATAGGTCTATTCTAAAAATAAATGAGCCTATATGGACATCCCAATTCACAATGCTTCAATCCCAGAATGAATCCCAGAAAGAATGAATTTGAGGGAAGTTTGGCTGAGCAGATGCACCTGTATTTTAAAGAACTGTACATATTGTTAATAATGTACTGTTACCACTCATCAGTTGTTCTTTTTAAGCAAGAGGTTTAAATTAGAATGTAATTGTCCACTACCTTTTGTACACTATATTGGTCTGGAAACCAGAAGGGTTTGTGCGATTACTTAATACATATAAAAAAAACTGAGCAGATTTACTGATGCCTGACTGACTACAAAAGAGTAAGGTTGGTCAGTTGAGAAGTTATATCTGCAGTCAGTTTATGATCCATAATTTTAATTAGTGCTGTTAAGAATTCTGGAATGTTTAGTAATTTAGTGGCTGAGGAAATAAACACAGTCCGAACATATCATGCCCTGAGTGAAGTCAATTCCAAGCTTTATAGTCGATTCTCTTTCCCAGTGCCTCGGAATCAAAGAATCAGTTAATTTTGAAATAGTATCCCCAGCCCTACTTCATAGTTACCCAAACAGGTGGTGAGGCAGCACTCTATCAATAGAGCGCAACAGTGCCCACCCACTTTTTCAGCCGTCTGTGTTCCAGAAGAATTTTCCCCATTCATTTCTTCCATAGACTTTTAATAAAATCCTTCATACAGATTTGTGAGTCGTGAAACAAACCAACCAGCTCTGAGGTGAATCAAAACATCACGAACATTGTTTTTAGGCAAAAAAGAATGTGAAAATCTGACATAAAGATAAAGGTACAAGTCTGTGTACTTACCGTCTTTTATGAGGGCACAAACTACAATCCCATGAAGCATTGCGAATAACTGTATCACATTGAATAAAAAACGATGGAAAAATATAAAACTATTTATTTAAGTTGTTTATTATAAGTATAGAAACAATATGTATAAATATATAAGTAGTTTAAGGGTGGAGGGAGACGGGTTACATCATTCACAGTGTGTCATGGGAGCGTGCAGTCGCTCCGAGGCACATTTCACAGGTTCCGTTGGCTGCAGTTCTCTGATTGGTGGATCTTTCTCTGCTGTACCATGGGTAATGTAGATGTTTACCATAAATTATGCTATCAAACACGTTTTTTAAACAATGAAGTTGAAATAAAACTATTCTGATGCTAGTGAAACTTTGTAATATGGCACTTTTGTACCACTGTACACTACTTAAGATGATTCGCTTATGTTTTCCTCTTTTGTAAATCGCTTTGGATTAAAGCGTCTGCCAAATGAATAAATGTAAATAATGCAGATGGATGGCTTTAACAGAAGTATATACAATAGATGAACAACCTTGTAGGTCTGAATTTGAAGGTTTATAAGTTATCGTTGAAAATCTATTAGTCTATGGGATAAATTTATGGTATTTTTACTTCCAGAACAAGCCTGTTGCGCTCTGTTAGTGATGGGAAGCGAAGACAATTTTATTGACTTGGATATTTGAATCTCATTCAGCAAAATGAACAAATCTTTTGAATCTAAAAATCTTAAGTAACTTTGTTCATTTGTCACATGATAGCTATGTAGGCTGTACAGGAAACAGAATTGATTAGTTCACCTCTGGACTCAGTCTTCTGGTATGAGTTTTTAGTAAATTATTCATGTGATAACCGCATAGGCTTTGTACAGGAAACAGAATTGATTCGTTGACCTTCCAAATGGGTGTTTGGATCCGAGTCTTTTGTTCATTTGTTACGTGACCCCTACTAGGCTCAGCAAAGAAGGCAAAAGATTTGTTCACGAAAGACAATTACTGGTCTTTCATTACATTTTCTCTTTACAGATAACTTATTTTAATAAATATATGTAGTATGACAACAAATTACATTTTAAAATCACAACAATAGTCGTGATGAATTATTTTCATGTATTTAATGCATTTAAGTGTTTATAAGATATGTTCTGCAAGTGTAAAATTAAAGGAAAATGGTCTTAGATGACTATCAATAAATTCAAATGGAATTTTATTAAGGCATACCAGTACTTGATTTTGGTCATCAGCTCACAATAAGGACATAAAAGGACATAAATCATACACAAGGGAATGCATAATGATGGAAAAATAAATTACAGTTTGTTAAGTTTCCTCATAGCTTTTGTAGTCTATGATATTTTCTGAAGAAAAGACAAAAGTTGTAAAGTTTAGGACTGGGCTTGAATTAAGGCATCTTGCTTTATAAACGTGATTTTTTTTTCCCCCTACCATTCAGATTAATTTACACTTTTTTTTTTACCAGACTCATTGTGGCTGTCACGTGTCAGATGAACAAAAGACTCGGAACCGAAAAATCGGGAGGTGAACTGATCATGGCTGGGTTTCCCGAAGCACAAAGTAGGACGTTAGTAGCACTTAAGTAGTACTTAATCTCTAAGGCACATTTCCCAAAAGCATCGTTATCCAAAGTAGTTCGTAAAAACGTTTGTTAATTAACAAGAGCATTGAACCGTTCTTAAGTCCATTAAGTGCAACTTTAACAGATTTTCTGGCATCTTTCACAGCACTTTATTTTTACAACGACAATGGGGCATTTAATAAACTGTATTAATAATTTTTGATCATTGGAAACCCATTGTAATCTATTTCAGAGGATAAAAAAGTGTTGAAAAATCGCTATGAAATCAATAGTCTATTGAACCAGCCATTGGAGGAAGAAAGAAGAGGAGGGGGATGATGAACAAGAGGGAATCTCACGTTGCACACTCTCACTCTAATCCAAAATAACCAAAATATACGAACATAAGCAATGTGACGTGATAGGTCGAAATTACAAGACACGTAATACAGTACTTTATATTAGCCTTTTTTGATAAGCAAGACGATATAAAGGAAATCTGTTCTTATTTAACATATTATTTAAGAAGACATAGAGTATGTGAGTAATGTGACCATGCAGATTAAAACTTAAATAAATAAGCCGTATAAATAATAAAATTTTGTTTAAAAAGGAGATTAGAGTGAGAGTGTACAACAAGAGATTCCCTCTCGCTCGTTCTCCTCCTCTTCTTTCCTCCTCCAATGGCTGGTTCAAATCGGCTTGCCGATTTTCAAAGCAGTAACCGATTGCATGATGCATAATGGCAGTTTAAAGTCTACAGTGCCTCTCACTCTAACCAGAAGATGTATTATTTAGAAAGGTCTATGGGTAGTTCAATACTGATGCCGTCATTTTAATCCTGTTCTGTGTGCATTTGTTCAGTTTCCAGCCAAAGGAATAAAACTTAAGTTTAAGAGAGAGCCCCTTATGTTTCACATAATGAATGTATGCGTACATTCACGTTACATTGCTTGATTTTCATTCATCTCTATAATTGAGCATCAATAAATCTGAAACTCTGTCTTACTAAAGCCATCATTATTTCTTTAATTAAATTCTGTAATTGTTAAAAATATCGGAACTTAAACAAGGTTTAAAACAATTTCCATGTTTGTTAGTATTTCCATATTATTTCCAAGTTGATAAGACAATCTCCTGGACATACTGGCCAAAGTAATCAGCACCTATTTGGACCGGACGCTCCAGTAATGAAGCGCTTACATTCAACTTTATAACCAGCGATCTACAAGCTGGTTTGGGAAACAGGCGTTAAAATAACGAGCGGCGTTAATTAAGATGATCGTAAAAGCTTAAGTTGCAACGTTATCGGTAAACCCAGCCCATTCCACTGTCAAATGAACGAAACACGAGCACGGATTTTGTTCATGCGCGGCCATGACAAAATAGACGAATCACTCTCTGAGTCTACACGTTCTTTCGAGTCATATTAAAGATTCGTTTAAAATGAACGAATCACTCTCTGAGTCTACACGTTCTTTCGAGTCATATTAAAGATTCGTTTAAAATGAACGAATCACTCTCTGAATCTACACGTTCTTTCGAGTCATATTAAAGATTCGTTTAAAATGAACGAATCACTCTCTGAGTCTAGACGTTCTTTCAAGTCATGAACGGCCCCTCACTACTATTAATAATTATTGAACCACTTAAAGGAATGAGTTAAAGTTAATCAAGTACAGTACATAAAATACATTAAGCTAGCCTATTATTACAACCTCCAGTATTGGAATTAGACTAAATATAAAACTCTTACCTGTTGAAAACATCTTACCTCATACAGAGATACTGTCACAGCTGCTAAACACGCAATAGAAATGAACATGTTCCATACTCGGACGATATGTTGCTTTGGCGAATACACAGACACCTCTTCATCCAACTCCTTGATGTCATGTGTGTCTTCAAATGTCATCTTTAACAGAAATCAAGCTATTATCTGTGGAAAAACTACAAAGAATAGATAGATTCACGATTATCCATTAAATAAAATGGCTATTGTCAGTCACGTTTTAACACTGTTAAAACGTTTATATATATATATATATATAAACGTTTCAACGTTTATATATATATATATATATATATATATATATACCAACTTTACCCACCTAATACTAGCTTGATCGGGAGTGACCGTTAAACCGTTGGAGCGCGGGAGGTTTCAGTTTTTGAAAATCAGCAGGTGGTAAATTAACAACACATCTCTCTTGTTTCAGAAATAAATTAATAAAAAACACTCTTTGCTTATGGCGATACATACATTTTACATACATACAATTAAATAAATAATAATAAAAAAAAAGTGAATTATGGTGTTGTTGCCAAGATTTATGTTCGTATTGGCAAATATGTTTGCATATATACAGCAGAAAAGGTTTTGGAAATGTTCAATGAGGGTTTGGAGTCAGAATGAGGGTACTCTGATGATAATGATCCAGACCAGGAGTCAGCAAACTTTTCTGACAATGTTTCTATTTAGCATTTTTTCTATTTTAATTGTTTATTTTTAATTACAAATCATATTATCAGCATAACAGTTTGAGTGAATATTTTGTGCAAAACATGATGCTTATGATATAATTGTGATCCTGCAAATGTGCATTTTCACAGAGCATCTTGTGAATGTGCTTTAATGAAAGAAAATACCTACACCTGCAAAATCCGAAATCCTAAAATGTTATTTCCAGGACTAATGTATATTTTAAATAGACTTAAAATATATTATTGAACCCCAAGATGTAGGTTTATGTTTCCTCTTTTCGTTTAATAATTTTGAGTGTGACATTGGTTAAGGAGGGTGTAGCTGTATGCTGGGTTGGAAATCTCAAGGATTAATTGTGGTGTTTTACGTATTACATCACGTGTTGTTCTGAAAGCAAAAATAAACAATTGAAACACAGAATGTAGGCTGTCATCCGCGCAGTCTGATCGAATTTAAGCAGGCACAACATTTACAGCCTTGTAAATGTTGTCTCTGAACTTCTGGTTAAGCGGATGCTACAGAGACCATTAAGCAGAGCCAGGCCACTTCTATTAAAATGAATGGCAGAAATTGTAACGTAGTAAAGAATAACATAATGCCTGATGCGCTAAATACCGTGTAACGTTAAGATATTGCACCAATAATTAAAGATGAAATGTCATTTGCAGGCAGATAAGATCCATGTTTAAATAGAGCAGGGTCATTAAATAAAAAATATTTTGGGACAGAGAGAGAGGTGCGAGGTGGCTAAACGGAGGTGCCACCACTTGTCAAGCTCATTCACGAGAATTCAAACGCATTTTCATGCAGGACTGTTTGCAGCACACACTGCGAAAGATCAAAATGCTTTTTTTTGCGGCTGCCATGTGTCATTGACCAATCACAGGTGACTGTAATCAACTGGTTCCCTTCTGAACAGTCTGAAATTATTCCCTATTTCCTGAAGCAGTGGTTCTCAATCCTGTTCCTTGAATAGGGGGATATCCAAAATGTGTAGTGTTGGGGGGCCTCCAGGAACAGCGTTGGGAACCACAGCCCTGAAGCATTCACTAATAACTATAAAGAGAATGAATGAATGAAATAGTGTTTTTGTTCACATCCTACCTAGCACATTTATTTAAGCTAAGTTCTATCCATGTTTTAACTGTTTTATGGGGGTATAACACATTTTATGCAGATACAAATGCAATGACAGTGAACTTACTATGGTCAAATGGATGCAAACTGTTTTGAATAATGACACAGAAAGCCAAACTCGGCAGCATCCATCTATTCGTCCATCCATCTATCAGTTCATTTTATCTTGTGTAGGTTCGCTGGGTGAACTCAGTAGCTAAAATTTCCTAATTTCAAAGTGTGCTTTCTTTCCCTTCAATCTCGCATGCTGCACTCCATGTCTGTTCTGAGAAGGTTCGTGTAACATAAGACAGTCACATTGGGAATTAATATAAAAATTATTATCAATTAAACTCCATAATCAATGCATAAAAATGTATTTGAAAGATCGCTGCACGGCGATGCATCGATGCATTTTCATACCCCTACTCCACAGCAATAGCGACAACAACAGAACACAACACAGCTGCTCACAAAAAAAGAGAACAGAACTTACTTAACATGTCTGAAGAGTTTGTACAAAGAATTGATGCATTTCAATGCCTAGCCTTATTTTTTTAAGTTTTTGGAGCAGTTCCAGTTCACAGCAGACTGAGTTACAAGCATGATGCCGAAAATAGAAAACAAGTGATCGATAGAATGTACCGTCACCCATCACTGCTGGTTAGGACAAAAACCTCTGATTACCATTGAAAATATACCTTTTATTGCGTGTTGTTTGCCATCAGTTTGGGACATGGTGAGACTTTGGCTGCCTGTAGCTTTCCGTTTGATTTATGAGTACTCTGAAAAATAAGGCTGGGACACGTAATACAAACTCTTTTCTTCGACTACAAACTCTTCAGAAATATTTAGTAAGTTCTGTTCTCTGTTTTGTGTGCAGCTTTGTTGTATTCTGTTGGTGCTGTCGCTGTGGAGAATCTGTTTTTAGATAAACAAAACAAGTTTTAGCTTGAATGCACCAATGTCGCGAGGGCACCACATGAACTGTTGCGCTCGTGCCCTATCATGAACGCACAGGAGATCAATGGACTACTTCATCCCATGTACAGGCAAAATAGGTCCTACAGACACTTAGCAACTTGGCTTCATGGGGGAGAATGATATTCAAGCTGAAAAAGTCAAAAAGGATAGTGATCAGGAACAGGAAAGTAACCAACATGTTCAAGCTCCAGGTCCAGGGGGAAGTCATCCCATTTATAGAGAAGAATCCCATCAAATGCCTTGAAAAATGGTATGACGACACCCTGGGTGACAAAACAATGTCTCCAGCACCGATTGGCTGACGAGGATTTAAAAATTGTGATTACTGGAAACTTTAAATCATGGCTCTACCAGCTTGGTCTGCTACCAAGACTGATGTGGCTTCTGACAGTATATGAAGTACCACTGTCAGTTGTGGAATGAGTGGAGAAGAAAGTCAACATGCACCTCTGAAAGTGGCTCGGAGTTCCTCCTAGTTTAACATCAGTAGAGCTTTACATTAGATCGTGTCAACTCCAGCTTCCCTTCTCCACTGTGGTGGAAGTGTTTAAGGTTGCAAAGTGCTGGGTGTTAATGATGTATCACAATTCCAGTGAGGAACACGTCAGAAGAGTAGGAGTCACGACAGGATCTGGGCACAAGGATATCATCAGAAACCCTTGCACGGGAAGACAAGGCCTTGGAACCACCCATTTCCAGCAATGGAGGAAAGAAAATCCAGAAGAGAGAACATAATGATCCAGGCTGAGGTACAACATCTGGAAGAGGAAAGCCGGAGGGTGAAGCATGTGGAATTTTCATCTCAGGGAGCCTGGATGAAGTGGAACCTTCCAAAGAAGAAATTCTCATGGGCTGAACACTGGAACCTGGAGCCCTTCCCAATTTCCTTTCTTCTCTGATCATCCTGAAACTCGATTACATCCTGGAACAGCAGCAACGCCATCCATCCAGTTCACCAGGGAGGGTAAAATGCCAGGGAGGGTAAAACCCAAAGTAACATCCTCCATAAAGCACAGGGGTAGGAGATGATGTGGACCTGGTGAGGAAACTACATTTCCTCCCAGTGGTTCAAACATCTCTGAGGTTGTACATGGCCATTTGGTCTGAGGAGGCAAAGAAGAGCATCCTGATTGAACTTACAGTCCTATGGGAGGAAGGGTGCGAGGAGGCTCATGAAAGAACAGCCTCTAATTACCAGGATCTGACTCAAGACTGTAGGGAGAAAGGATGACAGTTGAAATTGGATGCAGAGGTTTCCCGGCACAGTCTGTGTGGAAGATGTTGACAGCCCTGTGAATAGCAGGAAAGGTTAGGAAGACAGCAGCTCGCAGGCTGGGAGAGGCAGCAGAACGAGCCTTTGAGGCTTACATGGAATATTTTTTTTTATATAATATTCCAAAAATCACAATCTGTTTGGTCAATTTGATCCCCTTTATGCATTCTATGGTTGGTTATTTTAAAAGCACTATTTAATTCTTGATGTGTATTTTTTTTCACATAAATCTAAATTAAAACTGAACTATGTAAATTCTGCAACACTAGCACTATCGTACGGAATTGCAAAAATAATGTTTTCAAAACAGATTTCTGAATATGCCCCTCGTCTGCTGTTGTTCAAACAGTCAGATAGTCCCTCCCCCAACTCATGCCATTGGCTGAGTAAAGTTGTTGGGGAGAGTCTAAGCAAGGAACAAGGAATTTTCATAGCGCCACAGATGCACAGTGTTTTTAGTTTTCGAAAAAATTTACCTATGAATGGCTTACTCATACTGTAGTTGTCTCTGCATATTAAGCTGGGATAACAAAAGTATTTAACACTGAAAAATTTACATCAGCTTTAAACTATATAAAAATATATTGCTACATTATTTTGTCAATTGCTTGTTTTATGGATTAAACAAGGATTCCTTGCTTAAAAACATCTAAATCCAGCCCAAGATGCTTGTTTAAGCTGCTTTAAGATGGCCTCCTTGCCTGGCTAGCAGAAAGTGCTCAAAACCCCACTTACGAGGCTGATCAGGTTTGGAGACCAGCTAAAACCAGCCAACCAGTTTAGGCTCATTTTAGCTCTTCTTATCAATTTTACTCACAATATTTCTGATATCCCTCAGATTTGAGAGATCTGCTGCAACCTGCACATTATCAATGTCTAATAGAGACAATAAGGACCTGGACAGCAAAATCCATTCCTCACTTTGACACACCTGCAATGGACAATACGTATGAGGCTCTATGCACAGGAAAGAGGGTCATGATGGTGAGTTGCAGCCTGAGAAAAAGATTTAGAAATAGATTTATGAATTCATGTGAATGTACAGAGTATGTGTTTTTCTTTGATTGGGTGAATCTTACGAAACCTGTGAAGAAGCCATGTTCGGGTCATATTTTATGTCAAAATCAGATGAAAAGAAGTGTTATATTTTATTAATGACAATAAATTATATTTTTAAGACTGTAATAATTTTTTGCATTGTGACATTATTTTCATGAAATTTAACAACAACTGACCCCCAAATTCTCATTACAGTAATTCAACAATAATCTGATTCTCTTTACTGAATGCTACTGTATTATTTATTTTCATTTTGCAGTGAAATGACATGGACATGTTTTGTGAGATTGACTGTTTAATCGAGGTTTAATTGAGGTTTAATTGAGGTTTAAAAGGATATTGTTTTAGCCTCATTTACTGTATATACACTTATATGCACTTTATAAATCAGGCTGCAAGACTATAGTAGGACAGCAAGGAAGGGGACCAGGTATCCAAGTTTTTATACAGTACACTTACCCAGCTGTAATTGTTTGCTCAAAAAGACCATTTCACAATAAAAATGATATTCTTAAGGTTGAAGACAAAACAAGAGAATAATGTTTAATATAAAGTGTATCTTAGTAACATAAAATCCAGTGTGTACATTTGCACTTGGAGTGATCTATTCCATCATGGCTTGTAGATGCCACGGAGAGAGAGAAAGCTGGTTTGCAGGTACACGACAGGAAGAGGAAACCAGATGATGACGTATGCCCCTTACAAAGAGGAAGTGGAGTGGGACCAGCCCGTCATACTACGATTCCATGACTTCCTTTCTGACCGAGAGATAGAAACCATCAAAACACTGGCCAGGCCAAAGGTACATGTAAATTTAATACATCTACACTTAAAAAAAAAATTACTAGAAAGATGAACTTTTTTTTATTTCGCAAGTTTTTGCACACAGTTTTTCTAAGAAAATTTGAATGGGATAAAATGTATTAAAATCTACTTAACTTCATAATATTGATTAAAGTGAGTGAATCAATTTAACTTAAACATTTCAGTTAATAAAGTAACTTTTACTTACAAATCTGATGTGCATTTAGTCAAATTGAAATGAAGATTTTAAGATTTTAAACACGTTTAATCATGTACCACATGACATACGGAAGCCTTCCACAGGACAGCTTAATGCATCACCTTGCATTACAGGCAAAAGAAACTAAATACAAGGCTGCACGCGCAGACCTCAACACTAGGTGTGCAAAACGATGACAAAAGGGAATATTTTGAGTAGAAAATGAACTTCAGAAAACTGTAAGTTACCAAACGTAACTACAAAACTTGCAAAACAGTGAAACCATGCAAGTTAATTACTTATTCAAGCTCGGAACATCAACTTCAGAAAGTTAAGTAAAATGTACTTATTTTATTCACATGTGAAATTTTGTCAATTTAGCAAATCAATTTGACAATGTTTTCTACTTTAGGATTGAAACATGATGACACACTGTAAAGATAACAAACAATCACGACTAATATTTACTTTTCATTTCTACATGTTTGAATTGAGTACCAATGTCCTTTTTTACGCTTTCAAGTTCATGCTTATACTAATTATTTAACGTAGAAAATACTTAAATATTTTTAGTTGTTGTTGCTATATTTACTTCACCACAAAAGAAACTCAGTGTGGCATATCATATCTATTAAGTATTCTGCACTATTATAAAAAAATTCTGCAGCTTGAATTAAAATGACCATTTACATTGATATACTGATCGCTTTATATTACATAATAATTGATATCAGGTCTTATTTATAATTTGTTCATAGTGGTAAAATCTCCCAAATGTAGAATTTACATAAAACTCTGTTTATTTAGCTTTCTAGAGCTCAGGTCTTAGATCCTGTCACTGGAAAAAAGTTTTCTGCTGCATTCCGCGTGTCCAAAAGGTATGTGTCCATAAAAATCTAATTTTCTTTAATAAGGATGTTGAATCTATTGTATTATGCGCTTGTTTTTAAATAAGACGATAATACAGCACATTTAAAGGTATAGTTCACCCATAAATGGAAATTCTCTCATTATTTACTCACCCTCATGCCATCCCAGATGATTATGACTTTCTTCAGTAGAACACAAACCAAGATTTTTAGAAGAATATCTCAGCTCTGTAGGTCCATACAATACAAGTGAATGGTGACCAGAACTTTAAAACTCTAAGAAGTACAAACAATTGTAGTAAAAGTAATCCATACGACTCCAGTGTCAATAGTTTTCAGTCATCTATGCAATTGTAGAAATTCACAATTCAGAGTCAGACATGATTACTTTAATCAATGAGTGAAAGTGTCAAATAACAGGACAGATACTGAGATTAAGAGAGTAGTATTCAGAGTCAGACATGATTACTTTAATCAATGAGTGAAAGTGTCCAATAACAGGACAGATACTGAGATTAAGAGAGTAGTATTCAGAGTCAGACATGATTACTTTAATCAATGAGTGAAAGTGTCAAATAACAGGACAGATACTGAGATTAAGAGAGTAGTATTCAGAGTCAGACATGATTACTTTAATCAATGAGTGAAAGTGTCAAATAACAGGACAGATACTGAGATTAAGAGAGTAGTATTCAGAGTCAGACATGATTACTTTAATCAATGAGTGAAAGTGTCAAATAACAGGACAGTTACTGAGATTAAGAGAGTAGTATTCAGAGTCAGACATGATTACTTTAATCAATGAGTGAAAGTGTCAAATAACAGGACAGTTACTGAGATTAAGAGAGTAGTATTCAGAGTCAGACATGATTACTTTAATCAATGAGTGAAAGTGTCAAATAACAGGACAGATACTGAGATTAAGAGAGTAGTATTCAGAGTCAGACATGATTACTTTAATCAATGAATGAAAGTGTCCAATAACAGGACAGTTACTGAGATTAAGAGAGTAGTATTCAGAGTCAGTCATGATTACTTTAATCAATGAGTGAAAGTGTCAAATAACAGGACAGTTACTGAGATTAAGAGAGTAGTATTCAGAGTCAGTCATGATTACTTTAATCAATGAGTGAAAGTGTCAAATAACAGGACAGTTACTGAGATTAAGAGAGTAGTATTCAGAGTCAGACATGATTACTTTAATCAATGAGTGAAAGTGTCAAATAACAGGACAGATACTGAGATTAAGAGAGTAGTATTCAGAGTCAGACATGATTACTTTAATCAATGAGTGAAAGTGTCAAATAACAGGACAGTTACTGAGATTAAGAGAGTAGTATTCAGAGTCAGACATGATTACTTTAATCAATGAGTGAAAGTGTCAAATAACAGAACAGTTACTGAGATTAAGAGAGTAGTATTCAGCTGGTCATGTGACTCTAACATGGCAGCCCCCATGTGTGGACCCTCTCCATGTAGAATAAAACAGCTTTTATAAGGTTACTGATATGACTGGAGTCTTCATTTTAATGTGTGTGCTCACGATTACAAAATGAATATTAATTTGTTTAGGAGTACAACTTAGTTATGAAAAAAGTGTGCACCTTTAAGTAATGTAACTACTCCTTTAAAACTAAAGGATACATTTTTTTTTCAGAGTGAATATTTGCACTAGGTGTAAAAAGCACAAGCCACACAGCATGGTTATTTGCATTCCATAGTCTGGATACACACACTTTTAGGACATACTGCACTTACAAGTGTTGCTGCAATGTTGTAGTGGGTAACAAAAGTGTGAATGAGTTTCTTTTCATGCAGATGACCAGGCTTCTAATTCACCCTTTGTCTCACTTTTTCTAATCATGTTTCTACTCTTAATATTTCCTTTGAAACTTGAACTTTAAAACTTATAATAATACTAATCAATAATAATAATGAATATGAAGGTGGATTTCCCCCAGTGATTTGGTCAAAGTGAAGGTCTTGGTGTTGAGAGAAAGGTTTGATCCTGGTAAAATTAACCATGGTTTTACTATAGTGGGGGATACTATGGTAACTGTAGTAAATCCACAGTAAATGTTTGTAAGGGAAGAACACACTGCTGTGAGGCCACTATACTGTATGTTAGTATTTAATTAGGGGTGCAAATACTATCTGTCACTATTTGCACTTGTGCAAAGTGCAAAGAAGATTAGTTTATTAGTTTAAATAGCATCTATTGCATGTTACAAATGTGTATTAGCTCTTCATCTCTGTCTTAGTGCTTGGTTATCTGAAGATGAGGATCCCGTGATCACACAGGTCAATCGAAGAATCGCTGATGTCACCGGTCTAGATCTGGACACAGCAGAGGAGCTCCAGGTATCTCACTCATTTAGCCTGCTCATTTCAATCTCCTGGTTTTCAAACAGTTTTGATCCATTATTTGTACACTATTAGTCAAAAGTTTGTCCACTGGATCTCTATTATTAATATATTCCACATGTTAGAATATTTAGTAGTCATCAAAACTATGATGTAACACATATGGAAGTATGGGAATTATGAAGTGACTAAAAATGTTTTACAAATCAATCTTGAATTTGAGCTTCTTCATAGCCACACTGTCTAGACTACAGCTCGTCACATTCTGTTCATGCTCTCATCGTGTGCATCCTGAGATGTTTTTTAAATTGTATTGAAGTTCCTGTGAGTGCTGGTCACTTTTTGAATATATTTTCTAATAAAAAAAAGGAATTAAAATTTTTTTCATATCTAAGCACAATTACATTTGTCTATAAAACAAATTTCAAGCATTCTCAAGTCTATAGGGTTCCTGTATTTTGACTGGTAGAGCATGGTGCGCACAACACCAAGATCATGGATTCGATTCCCAGGGAACACACAAAACCTGAATGCACTGTAAATCACTTTGGATAAAAGCATCTGCCAAATGCATAAATGTAAATGCACCTCAAAAGATTTTCTTAAATCACAAGTAAGATAAATTCAATCAAGGATGTCTTAACTTTTGACAGGTAGTGTTATTTCTTATATACATTGTAAATCTGGTTATTATCCTAAATTAACATCATTTGACATAATCTGTCAGACAAATTCTCTATTTTTCAGGTCGCAAATTATGGGATTGGAGGCCAGTATGACCCACATTATGACTCAAAGGTGCAATAATATATGAAGGTGTTAAAATGGATTTATTAATTTTTGTACTATTCCTCAGGCCTCTATTGTTTGAGGGCATGTAATGGAGTAGGCCTATTTACGGTTCTGCTCATTCGTTTATATAACCCTTGCAAAATCTGAAAGATATTTTGTTTTGTTTTTAATAAGAGGATCAGCAAAACTGCATTTTTTTTTAATTTAGTATGACCTAATAAAGCTATCTGACATATTTAAGCATATTCCACAATAATATTTCTCATTACTTACTCATACAAATGGCTGCAAGCCACTTCCTATTGATGCTCGAGGAGACAAGAAACAATATTAAGAACCAAGAATATGTAAACTGTTAACCCTGATTTACCCTGAAATCTTACAACCTTTGTTTACAGCAATTTAAATATACCTATATTCTCATTAATATTGTTAAAGAAATAATGAAAATTCTCTCATCATTTATTCACCCTCATGCCATCCCAGATGTGTGTGACTTTCTTTGTTCTGCAGAACACAAACAAAGATTTTTAGAAGATTATCTCAGCTGTGAAGGTCCATTCAATGTGAATGGTGACCAGAATTTTGAAGAATTTTGATATATTCAGCATAAAAATAGTCCATCAGACTCCAGTGGTTTAATCCATGTCTTCTGAAGTGATCCAGTTGGTTTTGGGTGAGAACAGACCAAAATGTAACTCTTTTTCACTGAACATCTTGACAGCAGTGTCATTGGCAATAATGATTTCAAACTGCATTACACTTCCTATAGTGCCATCTAGTGCTTTGTGTATGCACATAACAGTGGCTGACACTGCACTGTATCACAACAACAGTTTTTCAATGGCATGCAACAGTGAGGCATACTGTCGATGGGAGGGCATGGGAGGATGTGTCTGCAGACGCATGTCTTCAAGAGCATTGCGTTAGGGTTAGCGGTGATATCATTTGACATTTTTGCGCTTGAGGGCCCAGATCTGGCCTAGGGTCCCAGGTTAGTTGCATTGATAAAATATACTACTGATACTTCAAGTTGTTATGGCAGCCAACAACTGTACAAGTTGAGCATGAACACATTTTACTCCAGCTAACACTTCACAAAACCATTCAGCGACATTCAGAATCATCATGGCACAGCCCAGAAGTTGCTCAAGAAATCTGGATAAATTATCAAATTATAATTTTGTCTACCATTGTGTAACATACTGTACTTAAATACCTGTTTCCACAAATAGTATCATCAGGAACATACTAAATAAAAAACAAAAGCAATTTTTATGATCTCTCTTATTAAAGTAAATTACACATTTTGCAAATTCAGCTGCGAATTAATGATGACAACTGTACTATCATATGTTTTATTTCATAACTCAATTAACTCTTTATTTAAAAAAATAAAAGCATTACAAATGATTTGTGAACAGCATTTTTATACTTAAAATTCTTTCACAGTTGTCAAATGACTCCGACTTTCAGCTCAGAGGAGGCCGGATTGCTACTGTCCTAATCTATGTGAGGATTATAATGTGAACAAATATTTGTATATATTTTATTCAAATATTTTAAATAAATATACAAATGTAAATTCCAGACTGTTGAAAATAAACTTCTTTGTTGTAGATGAGTGACGTGGACATTGGTGGGGCAACAGTGTTCCCTACCTTCGGTGCAGCCCTTCGGCCAAAAAGAGTTAGTACAGACTCCTTTATTTACTACATTCAGAGGCAATAATTTAATCTGAGATAAACTAACCTATTGTAAACTTGTATGTAAAGAAACATGATTATATTCTCTAAGGGTACTGCAGTGTTTTGGTTCAACCTGCTAGCAAATGGAAATGAAGATGGCAGAACTTTACATGCAGCGTGTCCTGTGTTTGTAGGCAATAAATGGGGTACGTGTCTATGAACTCTCTATGAAACATATCGAATCTCACAAAAAACATGTCCACAACATTTCACCCCAGAATATATATTTTGCATAAAGAAAATGAATGATATTTTGCTGTGACATTATTTTCATGCCCCAAATTCTCATTATTGTAATAAATAAATTGTAAGATGTTTTTCAGTTTTTACTATTCCCATTATTCTCAGTGGCAATTCTCTTTAGAATATACTGAAGCACATGAATCTTTAAACTCTTATTACTTTAATAGTTATTTTTATTACAGTAAAAATGACTGTATTCAAATGACTGTTTAAATCGGCATAAATTAAAGGCAGTTACAAATACTTGCCTAGTATAAATACTTGACTATGCAAATAAATAAATACTCCACTATTTAAATAACAAATCTTTTGCAAAATTGTACATGAGAATAACATTTAACGGTAATGGAAATTTTGGGAAAATGTGCTTACATTGTGCTTACTACATTAAGTACAAACTGTGATTTACAGTATATATTCAATACAAGTTGTAAATCCCAAATGCATAGTGGAGATAATCTAAATGAAATATTTGTTTGAGCTTTAGAGAGTTTCATGCATCCAGATCATTAGATATTTGGAATAGAACTAAAGAATTAAAATATTGCTTTCTTTGAATCCTTTGTTCTAGTTGCCAACAAGTGGATTCGTGCTCGTGGACAAGAGTTCAGAAGGAAGTGCTCTACATCCAAATCTGACTGAAGTTCCAGTGTAGTCACTCACAAACCTCCAACTGTCATAAAGATGCTGAGATGGAAAATAAAATATGGATTCACCCAATTTACTTGATACATGAAAATGCATCTACTGTATGATTGTATGTGACTTGACACTGTTTTCATAAATGTTATGCATGATTCTTTGGGAAGTTCATCAGGTATTAAATATTAAACTTCTGTGCAGAATTAATAAATATACCTAGATGCATTTACTTTTAGTTCTTATTAAGTCAAATAAATTCAGCAAAATATAAATGTCCTCTCGATTTCAACTGATTTTATTTTCAGCAAACTTAACATGTGTAAATATTTGTATGAACATAAAAAGATTCAACAACTAAGACATAAACTGAACAAGTTTCACAGACATGTGACTAACAGAAATGGAATAATGTGTCCCTGAACAAAGGGGGGGGGGGGGGGGGGGGCGTCAAATACAAAAGTAACAGCCAGTATCTGATGTGGCCACCAACTGCATTAATACTGCAGTGCATCTCCTCCTCATGGACAACACCAGATTTACCAGTTCTTGCTGTGAGATGTTATCCCCAATCTGGTGGTATTGTCATGCTGGAGGGTCATGTCAGGATGAGACTGCAGGAAGAGTACCACATGAGGGAGGAGGATGTATTCCCTGTAACGCACAGCATTGAGTTTGCCTGCAATGACAACCGGCTCAGTCTGATGATACTGTGACACACCGCCCCAGACCATGACAGACCCTCCACCTCCAAATCGATCCCACTGCAGAGTACAGGCCTCGGTGTAGCACTCATTCCTTTGATGATAAATGTGAGTCTGACCATCACCCTTGGTGAGAAATCTGTGACTCATCAGTGAAGAGCACTTATTGCCAGTCCTGTCTGGTCCAGTGAAGGTGGGTTTGTGCCCATAGGAGACGTTGTTGCTGGTGATGTCTGGTAAGGACCTGTCTTACAACAGGCCTACAAGCCCTCAGTCCAGCCTCTCTCAGCCTATTGCAGACAGTCTGAGCACTGATGGAGGGATTGTGTGTTCCTGGTGTAAATGGTGTTCTGCATTTCGTTGTCTTTGTACTTGTACTCTGCTCAATGAAAATAAAGTTGAATCTAATCTAATCTAACTCAGGCAGTTGTTGTGCTGTAGTGCTCTCTTAGGCGTCTCACAGTACAGACATTGCTATTTATTGCCCTGGCCACATCTGCAGTCCTCATGCCTCCATGCAGCATGCCTAAGGCACGTTCACGCAAATGAGCAATGACCCTGGGCATTTTTTGGGGGGTGTTTTTCCAGAGTCAGTAGTAAGGTCTCTTTAGTGTCGTAAGTTTTTATAACTGTGACCTTAATTGCCTACCATCTGTAAGCTGTTAGTGACTTAACAACCGTTTCACAGGTGCATGTTCATTAATTATTTATGGTTCATTGAACAAGCATGGAAAACATTTTTTTAAACCCTTTAACATAAAGATCTGTAAAGTTATTTGGATTTTTTAAAAATTATCTTTAAAATACAGTGTCCTGAAAATGGGACGTTTTATTCAGAATCAGTTGGCATAGTAGTTGTATAGCATATAGTTTCTGCCTTTTGAATTTGATATGTCCTTCTTAATGAAATTATCAATGTATGATATTTTGAAATATACAGTATATCCAAAAATACACTCACTAACCACTTTATTTGGTTAACATGCACACCTACTTATTCATGTGATATTGGAGGTGTGGGTTAGAGTTACTTTGACTTATAAAAAGCACTCAAAGATTTTGAGTGTGCTTTTCACAGGAAGCAATAGCTGATGTGGACCATGCCTATCAAAAAAGAGATCTCAGAAGATCTACGATCAAGAATTGTTGCTTTGCATAAAGATGGAAAAGGTTACAAAGTTATCTCGAAGAGTTTAGAAACTCATCTGTCCACGGTTAGACAAACTGTCTATAAATGGAGATGATTTAGAATCTCCCTAGAAGTGGCCGTCCAGCCAAGATGACTCAAAGGGCACACTGCAGAATGCTCAATGAGGTAAAAAAGAACTCTAGAGTGACAGCTAAAGACTTGAAGGAATCATTGGAATTGGTTAACATCTCTTTTCATGAGTCTTCTATACAGAAACATTGAACAGGCATGGTGTCCATGACAGGACACTATGAAGGAAGCTTTGTGCTTTCCAACAAATACATTGTTGCACGACTGAAGTTTGACTGAAGAACATACAGCATTATGGTTTAAAATAGTACCACATACAAACATGAAAACAATACATAGACCCCTATTGAAACCTTACCTCTAAAATACATGCCCTTTCGATAGCAGCCAACATTTTCTGAAAGGTCATCATTTAAAATGTGCAGCACCAGGCAACGTTTTAATTATCTTAAATTCAGATATCTTTCTTTCAGACAATAAATAATAGTTATAAAAGATAATGAGAAAAGAAACATTCATACAGGATGTGTTTGATACTAGCTGATGGAGTGCAACAGCTCTCAAAGTTTATGGAAGCACATTTTTTTGGTTTGTTGGAGAGGTTTCTTATCAAAATTGACTTTATTATCATTGTAACACATATTTGTTCAGAAATCATTATATACAGCATTGCAAATTGCAAGTTTGAAGATTTTTCAGTTTTAGTACTGTGCATCTGGCACCTTTCTATTATTCCCAGTTTAATTATTGTAGAGCTCAATTGAAACTTCACAAAGTCTTGACAGTCAGTGCTGCGGGGCGTGTCTACTGGTGGGCTAGGGATCCCTGATGGTTCGTCTGCCCACCCTAGATGATCTGACGGACTGTAAACAAAAGCTGTGTAGAACAACAGTTTTTATAGTTTTGTTCTTTAATATCTGGTGCTTGGACAATCCAAAAAAACTTCTGGCCATGGTCACACTTTCAGGTTCAAGGTAACGTTCACTCAGTGTTGCACAGTGCAGTTGAGTGGCTGTGCTTAATATCAGCAAGCCAAAAATTTATGTAGCCTACTGCACACAAAAACGTGAATGACAGAAACTGAGAGGCAATCACTTAAAAAGCTAGATTTTATTAGTTTGTGCATCTGTAGTTTTTTAATATGTATATTTTGAAGATCTGGATGGTTGACTTCGAGAGGACATGTTTTTAAGAGTGGTGAGATTTTGACTACAGCCGTGGCCAAAATTATTGGCAGTGACATAAATGTCGTGTTTTGCAAAGTTTCCTGCTTCAGTATTTGTAGATTATCGTTTCACATGTTTCTATGGTATACTGGAAAACAATGATAAGCATTTCATAAGTTTTAAAGGCTTTTATTGGCAAAAACATTCAATATATGCAAAGAGTCAATATTTACAGTGTTGACCCTTGTTCTTCATAACCTCTGCAATTCACTCTGGCATGCTGGATATCAGCTTCTGGGCCAAATCCTGACTGATGGCAATCCATTCTTGACTTAATAGTGCTCGGAGTTGATCACATTTTGTGGGCTTCTGTTTCTCCACTCGCCTTTTGAGGATTGATCACAGGTTCTCTATGTGATTAAGATCCTGGGAGTTGCCTGGCCACGGATCCAAAAATTCAATGTAATGATCTCAAAGCCACTTCATTATCACTCTTGCCTTGTGACATGGTGCTCCATCATGCTGGAAAATGCACAGATCATCAACAAATTGCTCCTGGATCATTGGGAGAAGTTGCTCTTGCAGGATGTTTTGATAGCATTCTTTATTCATGACAGTGTTTTGGGGCAGAATTGTGAGAGAGCCCACTCCCTTGGATGAAAAGAAACCCCACACATGGATGGTCTCAGGATGCTTCACTGTTGGCACGACACAGGACTCATGTTAGTGTTCAACTTTTCTTCTCCGGACTATCGATTTTCTAGATGTCCCAAACAGTTGGAAGGGGGCTTCATCAGAAAAAATAACTTTGCACCAGTCTTCTGCTGTCCAATCCTTGTACTTCCTTCAGAATTTAAGTCTGTCCTTGATGTTTTTCTTGGAGCGAAGTGGCTTCTTTGCTGCCCTTCTTGACACCAGGCCATTGTCCAAAAGTCTTCGCCTCACTGTGCGTGCAGATGCACTCACACCAACCTGCTGCCAATATTGAGCAAGTTCTGCACTGGTGGTGACATGATTCCATAGCTGATTCCTCAGGAGGAGATGGTCCTGGTGCTTGTTGGACACTCTGGGACGTCCTGAAGCCTTCTTCACTGCAGTTGAACCTCTCTCCTTGAAGTTCTTGATGATCTGGTAAATGGTTCTTTCAGGTGCAATATTCTTTGCAGCAATTTCCTTGCATGTGAGGCCATTTTGATGCAAAGTGATGATGGCTGCACGTCTTTCTTTAGAGGTAACCATTGCGAACAAGAACACAATGAATGGAAGCACTTCTTCCCTGTTTTATAGCAATCAGTCTGCTTTTATAAACCAATCAGAAGGATTGAGTGATTTCACCTGACTAGTACTCATTCACACTTTCCCAGGTGCTGCTGATATGATTAGTGAAATTATGTTAGCTGGTCATTTTGTGCCAGGGCCAAAAAACTGTGAAATTTGGGTTTTTGTGATAAAACCAAAATAAAGTTAACTTTTTTGGCCAATGAAACTTTTTGCAATTATTTAAAATGCATCTGATCACTCTGCGCAATAATCTAGAAACGATGTAAATCAACACCAAAACAACTTTGCAAAAAACACAATTTATGTCACTGCCAATACTTTTGGCCACAGCTATAGATCTAGCATTTTTTCCAGCCCTGTAGATCCAGCCCTGCCAAGCGGTTAAACGCTTTGCAGCAGATGGTTGTTGATATGGTGACAGTGTGCTTGTTCAATGCACGGGCACTTTTTCTGAATGAAGTGCAATCTATAAAGAGACTACATAGAAAGGAGGCATATTTGCACGGAAAGGAATGACAATGTCTTCATTTTAAGCTCTCAAGATACAGTACAAATTCTGAGCTAATTGCATCTGTTAAAATAGATTGCAGGAGGTTCATAATAAGACTCAGGGTTTTGTGCTGAAATAAAATGCGTCAAAGTGGCGCAACTGTTTCCTGTTTTGTAATTACAAAGCTGAACATAAGAAATTAGGATTAATTATTATGTGTTGTCTAGAGTTGTAAAAATTGCCATAATTTCTTAAATGAATAGTAGTAAAACATAGATCAAAACGTGTTATGGATAATGAAAAGGTGATTATTATTTATTTCTACCATTTGTTTTAGTTGATGATATATTTGTAAACCACTAAACATTTTAAGAGAAAGACGTTTCAAGGAAATTTAAGTTTTGTTAAGAAGTTACCAGGCTGCTACAGTACAATGAGCACCTTGGAGGAAGAACTAGTCTAACACTTTGATTAGATTTTTTGATATTTCAACCTATACACTGTATACATAAAATAGTGTATAACTCAGGAAGTTCAGGACAATAATGTCTCCATTGAAACCCATTAAAATGGTAATATTTGATCCCAGTGCCATTAAAGCATAAAATCATGAATTCTATGATATTATGCTTTAATTCTGGAGCCCTGGCTTCAAAATTGAAACGCTTAATGTTTTTTTTCACAATGTTTAGCCTATGGAGCAAATACATGCTTTTTTCCTATTTTCTGTTTGCTGTATTATAGAGCACTGCAGGCCAATTGATCAAATGATGCAGCTAAAATTGTGTTGGTATGGATGTCAGAGTGTGAGAAATGTGTGTGTGTGTGTGTGTGCATGTGTAAAAAACAATGTGGCATTATGTAAACAAACAGGCATTTAAAGAGTTAAAATCTTGAAAATTAATTCATATTTGATAGTTATGATCAGGACTGATATTGGAGAATGTAGAAATAATATTAATAATGTATATTAGTCTATTAGTTTTGTGACGTGGGCATTTTTGTCCTCTAAGGTACTGAATATGATTTTATTTTTTTTAATTTATTTTTTTTATCTGACACTGGACAAAAATAATAATGCATCAGAATCAATGTTGTTGCTAATCATTGACATATCCCAGACTGCGATTACTCATTAAAAAAAAACAAAAAAACAGTGGCATTATATAAACAAACTGGCATTTAAAGGGTTAAAATCATGAAAATGAATGAATATTTGGTAGTTATGATCAGGACTGATGTTGGTAAAAAAAATAACTAAATACAAGTGGAAAATAATATTACTATAGAATATTATCACCGTTTTTTGTCTCCGACTTTTTTGTCCTCTAAGGACCTCTGCATTGACGCACAAGGGTTAAACATTCTGAAAGTGCGCTTGACAATACCGCGCATCTGGATAAATGCCAGGTTATAACGCTCTTCTCCATCATTTAATCGTCATTTTACTAGTGTTAATTTCGTCAGACGAGACGAGACTAAATATGTTCGTCAACGACCTTTTTTTCCATGACTAAGACGAGACGATTACGAGACTGCACCAATGTCCAAAAACGCTGACTAAGACTAAATTAACATGCATTATTGTTGACGAAAAAAGACGAGACTAAAATGTTTTGCATAAAATAAAAACTAAGATAAAATCTCTCTTCATTTTCGTATACAATCGTCTCTACTTTTTCACCATGAGATTGAATATTCAGCGAATATTCTGCTGTGCTGTTACGCCTTCAAAATATTCCGAATGAGTTCGCGCTGTTGCTCAAGTAACGGTTACAGGTCTCATACTCCTGTGGCTGCAACACGAAACTACATGGAGCAAGAACACAATCATAGACAGTGGCGAACACGCAACGACGACATGCTAGGTTAAGGAAGAGGCGCGATATTTGGTCGCATTTTAGGTACAATGATATTGACAAAAAGTCAGAATGTGTCATTATAACTGACGGGAAGCACTGCGGATAAACAATACCGGGAAAAACACCACCAACCTTAAGCGACATCTAAAGGCTAACCACCCACACATTCAGGGAAGTTAACTTAAATTAACGTCTCATAAGCTAATGCTGATTTTAGGCATCTACGCTGTAAATTAAGCAGTTAGCTATGGTGTTGTGGCACATACATTATGCAGGTTATATATATTTTATGTAACTTATTTGCTTAATAAAATACTCTTCAGAACAAGTTCATCATTTGTGAATGTGTCTCTTAAATCAGAAAACCAGACACGTTTAACAAAGTGAATTCAACATATCATTCAACAAGTGTATTTTGTCAGGTAATTATGACATTTAACCAATATTTGAGATGTGTGAAACATTATTTGACTGAAATGGTTATCTCAGAATTAATCTCAGAAATAATTTATTTAAAAAAAGACTAAAATGTTTTGACTTAAACTTAACTAAGATATATTGAGTTTTCTTTTGACTAAAACTAGACTAAAATGACGAGACTTTTAGTCGACTAAAACTTGACTAACAAAAAAAGATATGTGAATGACTAAATATGACTAAAACTAACAAGGACATTTGGCATAAGACTAAGACTAAGACTAAATTAAAAATAGGTGACAAAATTAACACTACATTTTACAAATTACTGCTGATATGATCGCAAGAAAATGAACACAAACATCTTTTTTATACTAGTTTGGCTTTACCATCAATATCGCGATGTAAATTTCGGCGGGCAATTTTGGTGAATGAAGCGCAAATTACAATGGGCCTAATTTATCTACATGGAAGGGGGCGTGTTTGTGCGGAACGGAATCACAATGACTTCAATCAATACGCTGCGTAATTTCAGCACTGATTACGACTGCAAAAATAGATTGCAGGTGTTAGTGTATATGATGCAGGGTAGGGTGGAGTAGTGTAATGAGGAACACTGACTATTGTGGGACACATAAGCTCCAGTGCATTTATCTGTTCTTTTACAACATTAAAGTGAACATGACTGGTGTTGAATCCAAGCAGGGGTGTCAAGTGAAATATCACGAGCAAAAGTGGGGCAACCGTTTTGTGAATTCCCCCAATACTACCATACCCTTACCGAACCCCCCAACATTGATTCGGATTTGCTCTTTTATAAACTGTAAGTCTGATCGGTTACACTGAAAGAGAAACAACTGAAGTACAATAACAGCGTATCTATCTATCAACGAGGACTGCAGTGTGTGAATGTGATGAGGTCATTCTG
This sequence comes from Moxostoma hubbsi, assembly GCA_032164185.1. Lineage (NCBI taxonomy): Eukaryota > Metazoa > Chordata > Actinopteri > Cypriniformes > Catostomidae > Moxostoma > Moxostoma hubbsi. Next base: position 5,377,067 of record JAVLUX010000110.1, on the reverse strand, counting down.
ACAGCAGGAGGAGGAGGGCGGGGTTACGCTGTATCATTCTAAGAGCAGAAGGAAGGCGTGGTTAGGGCGGGGTTACGCTGTATCATTCTGACAGCAGGAGGAGGGCGGAGTTACGAGCGTCATTCTGAAAGCAAGAGGGCGGGGTTACGCAGCATCATTCTGACAGCAGGAAGAGGGCGGGGTTACACTGAATCATTCTGACAGCAGCAGGAGGAGGGCGGGGTTACGCAGCATCATTCTAACAGCAGGAGGGCGGGGTTACACAGCATCATCGGAGCCTGTCGTTTCATTGTACGGCTGCTGATGCTGAGAGGTCGCGCCGAGAATTATGTAGGACCATGATTGCGGATTTGAGGATTATAGGCTGTGGCACACCGCTAAGGATTGTTTTCTAGGTAAGCATTGCTTTATAAGCGGGTTGTTTGATTCGTTGCCATATGAACCGTTTTTAAGCGCTGTCGTTGAGAAAGCGACGCCGAGAAGGTTCAGATAAACGGATTGATGGATTTAATGCAGATGCGATAAAACAGCTTAAATGAGGGTATGGAATGCAACACTGTGTTATCATGACGTGGTTCCAGTTTTATATTGTGTTTTTTCTATGGATATATCAATGGGAATTTGTGAGCTTGGCCTGCGCTTAAGGACGCGTATGTTCTCGCGCTGGCAGGCCGTGCGCGTGCACTGGTCTCTGGTAATGCATTACATTACAGGGGAAACAGTGCAGTGCAGACACATGCGATCAATGATGCTCATGCCTCATACTTTAATGCATGACGATCACATAAAGGACATTTTAGGCACGATTTTGCTATATTGCCACATGACCTTTATAGAGCGTTGACCATTCAACATAAACATATCATATGATTTTAAATCCTGCTCAGAAACTATAGAATTAACTAGAGAAAAACAGATTGTTACTATTTCAAATATGTATTAGCTTTCTGTTATATTGGTTTCCTATGTCTACAGGATTTATATTTGAATTCTTTCAATCATAATTTGAAAGCAATTCTAATAGGAATCCTCTACAAATAAAATAAGATTCATAAATTCCTATAGGATTTTTGTTCTTATTTGATTCCTGGACTCATATTATATTGTGTACTCTTCTTGTATTGCACTGAATAATAGTAGACAGTTAAAGGAAAACCACAGGTAGTAAATTCTGAAAGATTATTTTTATCCTTTTACAAGCGTTTTATACTGCTGGGAATAAGAATAGTTGTACTGGGATGTATGAACTAAAGTAGCTAGTATGTACAGTATGTTTGTTTTCTCTTCCTAAATCCTATAATCCTAAAATCCTAACATTACTTTTAGGACCCTTCAGGATTGGTTCCAAGTTATGAAAGAAATTCCAATAGGAATCCTCTAGCATTTTTGGACTAGGTACACAAATCTGACCATAGAATCCCTAAAGGGAATATGTAAACAGTAAAAAGCATTAAAATATATATATATATTTTTTTTTATATTCTGTGTCAAGGCTTCTTTAGGACACTGCAAATATAGAGACCTATATAAAATTGAAACATGAAAACATAAAATAGGCTACATGTGTGATACAAATGTGATTTATGGATAATTTTCCTAATTTCCCCACTGTAAACCCTTAAGGCTCTGATATACTTCCAGAGATGTTCTGCTTCGTTCTTCATTCAGGGGTAAAAAGTTGTTCTAAACAGCCGAGCACTGGTAAACTCATTGTGAACATTCAGACACCTGTCACATCGCTGTGGGAGGCCTTTAAAAGTGCATTTAAATATGAGGATGCTTATTAAAACCTGAAAAATGTGTTATCAATGACTTTATTCCTCATTCTATGAGTAGATTTCACACTAGATCAGTAAAAGATGCTTTTTAGCCACTCGATGATGATTTAAACATGGCTCGACATTAAGCATTGTCATGTAAAGTACATTTTCTGTTGTAATTAGTATTTAAAAAACAATTTTTGGATCAATAAAAAAGTTACTTGTCCGGAGAGAAGTTACATGCATAAGTCACAGTTTATGTTTGATATTTTTCTAAAATTATGAGCGATGTCCAAACTAATAGTGAACCTATACAATCAACTCAGAAATGTAAACTGCACTGGGTAATATGAGAATTCTGTTATGTTACGTATGGTAGTCAAATAAAGGAAAACCTCCATCATCATCATCATTAACAGCAGGGGTGATCACAGTTCTTTCATCACGTTACTGTAGTAAGATCTAGCATGTACATAAAGGATATACATCATCACAATCCCAAAATTTCAGAAGTCGGTCATGAAATTTGACAATTCTCAATACCAGCTTCAAAACCACAACAAATAATAACACTAACTAATATGTTAATTATGGAAGAATGGTTTCAAGTTCTTCATTATTCAAGACTAGTAAATGGTCAGAAAATACAAATTAAGAAAATTCAGTGCGTTTTTAACAGCTTTAAAAGTTTTTAATAGCAATTTAAAGTATTCAAGTAAACATTGAGAATGAAATTCAACATAAAACTACTTCTGTTCTTCACTTCTATGATTATAATACATGAATACTTTTTAAAGCTATTAAAGTTACTTATTTTGGCGGTATTTGACTGTTCAGGTGCACATTAGCGTGAGTATTTTCAGAACACACGCATGTTCAGCATACACACATACGCCACCTGTTAGTCAAACAGGGCACAGCTGTTACTAGATCAACTCTGGATTACTTTCAACAGCGGAATAAGAATATGAATTTTCTAATTAGTGACACAGGCCTAAGCTATCACAAATATAGCCGGTTATTTTTTCGTTATTGACGTTTTATTCAGTCTGTTCGTTCGGTCGGGCAAGTAAGATTCTCTTTCACTTGCCCCTTCAAAAATCCACTTGTGCCAGACAAGCGTTAATGTTAATTAATGACGCTAATGCGCTAACATGCTATAATGGTCCAAAATATGTGGCAATTACTCTCTGTTATTGTAATTTATTATGACACTGATACTACTGCATAGATGAGTGTATAAAAGGGTTCATGTGCAGAATAAAGACAAAATAATGATGATAAGATTTCTTACTTTGGGTAGATCTGTAACTTTTGCTGCAGATGGCATGAGTGAATGAGCACTTGAGAGAATTTGAGTAGATTTTTTAATTTTGTAATTCTTTCCAGCTTTTCTCCCCAATTTGGAATGCCCAATTCCCAATGCACTCTAAGTCCTCATGGTGGCGTAGTGACTCGCCTCACTCCGGGTGGCGGAGGACGAATCTCAGTTGACTCCATGTCTGAGACTGTCAATCCAAGCATCTTATCACATGGCTTGTTGAGCGCGTTACCACGTGTGGAGGCTTCACGCTATTCTCCGCAGCATCCATGCACAACTCACCACGCGGCCCACCGAGAGTGAACCACATTATAGTGACCACAAGGAAGTTACCCAATGTGACACTACTCTCTCTAGCAACAGGGCCAATTTGGCAAGACCTGGCTCTAGCGAGACCTGGGTAAAGTCAGTCAGCACATCCTGGATTCGAACTCACGACTGCAAATGTGGTAGTCATTGTCTTTACCTGCTGAGCTATCCAGGGCCCAATTTTGAGTAGATTTGACTCCTTTTGTAGATTAATTAAACAACCAAACTTAAAAATAGCATGGCATAGTCTTGGAAAATGTCTCTACGTGAACGATTGTACAGATAGGTAAATATGCACCAGCTCACTTACAACGCTACATGCCGATGTGTTCATGCTGACTGATCTTAACTGACTGAACAAGATAAACAGAATTAGCTGCCAGCCTCAAGGTAGGTGGAGCTCCAGGTCACACCTACCGATGACCAATGACAGTAAGGAGGTGTTTACCAGCCGGTATAAGTTTTCATAATAGTTCGCCCAGGCGAGCCATTAAGAACCACCGAAATGAACGCAAAAATACCTTCTGTTTGGCCAAATTTTGTTCTGAATGATGTCACACCTGTTTGTTCATCGATTTCGTATGAAGTATATCGGGCCCTTATTAAGTTAGCAGAACTCCCAGATCACATTTTTTAAGATAATAAACTCACAAGTTTGAGATAATAGAAATTAGATTTTAATTTTGTAATTAACATGCATATTAATAGCTCTTAACCTGAAATATTGATTAAGCTAACATTTTGATGGCACTTAACTTGCAATCCATGCAAGACCATGCAATCTCAACTTAAATACGCCAAGTAGGGGAATCTAACTAGCTAGTACTAGCTATTATGCTAGCATACTGACTGCATGATAATTGATAACACTTGAATAAAACACGATAACACTATCCCTTATGAAAATCGAGAGTTAATGGAAAATTTGCCACAAACTTGCCACAAATTTACCACTGATAATTTTCAAATGCAAATGAGCTTTGCGGTAATCTTAACACAAATTGTTCATTGTTGCCAAAGATTTGCAGGAGGTTTGGCAATACTGACGAAGAGTGAATCAAAAGTTCATTTGCATGTGAAAATAACAAACATAATTTTTTTTGTAAGGGTTTGCTTTGATTAGCATAGCAATTGCTTAATGAGTTAAACAATGTAGAATGTTCGTTACTCGCACCTGTCCTCAACCTAAGCTCAAGCGCCGATATTCACCATAATGGTAAAACTCAAACATTATAAAACTCTTCTATTACACAACAAAACGTTAAACAGTAATAAGTCTCCCCTTTTATATTCATCGTGGACAAAGACACATTATATAACAATTCATTTGAACATTTAGTCTCTCTGTCGAGTGCTTAACAACAGTCTTCAAATAATCAATAAGCAAAGACCCCAAAAGTCTTTTAATGATTAATCAAATAATGAATCTGTTCTATATTTTACTGTTACTGCTTTTTATGCTGTAAAACATTACACTCTGTCTGCACCGTGTGCGTTCATTGACACTACGTGTAACTGCTTTAGGCTGTCTACACTGGACGTGTCAACGTGGACTTTCTAAGCCGTTTATTTGTGTTGTTGGCAGCGGTAGTGCCAGCGCATGCAGCGCAAAATGGAATGTGACACTTGTTTGCTGTCGGCATGATGGATGCGCCACAGTGGACACTTTCAGTGTATACAGCAACAGCATCAATGATTATAATGGGTTCTATGGCTTTTGATGCAACGTGACGCCCGCGTCCAGTGTAGACAGGGTCTTAGCACCCTATTAATATAGTAACCAATCAACACATTACATTCATGAACTATTTAACATTGAACACACCTATAATATCTTTTATTTATGCATGTTATGAATTTGAATATATGTGTTGGAATGTATCTGAAAGATCAACCACTCAAATTTTAGAGTAATATGTTTTATTATGTTTTTGGATTAGCAGAACAGTGTTTGTTGGTACAAATTACATAACCATGATTATTTTTCCCTGCCAAAAAAGAGACATTATCCCAGAAACGTAATTCTAAGGAAATTTAATTTACTTACTGTGGAGACTGTAAACTCTGTTCTGTCGAGGTCTGGCATTTAATTTAGTCATTTAGTCTTAGTTTGAAATGTCAATATCTTCATTAAAAATGATTTATGAAAATTGATGCAGATATCTTTGGAATCAACTTTGGATTTTCCAAAACAACAGTATAAATAATGAAACCTATACCTATACCTCTACACTGTAGAGAGTTGATCAATATGCACTGGTGTTTGCCTTTCAAAATGTGTTTAACTGAATTACATGACCGTCAGTTGAGAAACCCTCTGGAATTCAGATTGATTGTAAGTCATTATGTTGATCTTAGTTTCCCTATTCTCAGAAATGGGATTTTAGGATTTTTGTTCAAACTACCAAATGGTGGAGATAAGTAAAAACATTTTCTCATCCTTATACGGTATGACATATTGCACACAAAACTGCCAAGCACTTTCTTGATCTATTAAGCTCTAATTGGATTTTACTGGTTTTATGCAACTTCCGGATGTATGGGGTGTACAGTGTTTTTATCAGTTTGTACAACCCGTGTCGACTCTTATAGCACATAAACTAGATATCCACAAGCAGAACTGAATACTCTGATCTGTTTTCTAAATTATATCTGTGATTACCCCGATTCCACTTTGCATGTAAACACCTTTACCGTCATACTTACCGGCTTATCCAGTGTGTGCAAGTGTTGTGCGCTTGCTTGATTATGTTTTGACGTGATGATTTTAAGTCTGTAAATGCCTGTAAATATTGCGGAGACTGCCATGCTTTTTTTTTAATAATTTTTTTTCCACATTTCTCTTTTACTGTGGTATATTATGTGGTTTAAACCCTCCAAAACTAAATGAACTCTGATCGATTGCTTTATATGCCAGTCAAATGGTCTTCTCCTGTCTTAGTGGCCAGTTCTTGATGATAATGTTCTGTGTTGTGGACCAGACGTTAAGCCTAAACTCAAAGGTCTGGATTAGAGGTCAACCAGTTTTGCAGATACTGATAACAAATTGTAAAGAAGTTCGCCCTCACGGGCAAGGAAGAGGCGAGATACCGGCTTGACATATAATAATAGGTTTAATGGAGAACTCAAAAGACAAACACATAAGACAACGGACATGTCCGTGAACGATCTCTCTCTCCCGCGCGTTGTCTGCAATCGGCCTTTAACCCTCTCGGAGGCTTAATTAGCCTAATACGGGACCGGGTGTGTTGAGTCACAACCCGGCCCCGCCCTCCACTGTGCCACATTCCTCCCCCGTTCTTTCAGGCTGGGGGGGGGGGGACGCCTCCCGCGCGGTCTGCCGGCGGGTCATCCCCATCAACCTGGACGAGGGAGGGGGCAAGGGGAGGGAAACAACAATAATTAAAAATGGGTGGGGGTCCTTCCTGCACTGGGCAGTACCTCCCCTCCCACAAACACCATAATTTAAAAAAGAGGAAAAAGGCCAACGCAGAGCGGCAGCGAGAGAGAGAGAGAGAAAGAAAAAAAACGTACTCGCCGGTTCTCTGATATGGCGTAGCTCGTTCCTCAGCCACTTCTCCACCCTCTACAGGATGACAGCCGCGCCTCTCCGGGCGGATCGGAGGCAGTCCTCAGCCCCTGGCGGACGGAACGCCCCGCCGCGTTCCCGGGGAGTCGAAGGGGCCTCCCCCTGCCCCTGGCAGCGGTTCCCCCCGCTCCAGGCGGTCGGCGGTGAGCCCTCCCCCCGCACGTGGTCGGCGGTCTCCAACCCCGCTGCGTTCCAGCGGCAAGTAGGGGACTCCCCCGCCCCTGACAGCGGCCCTAACGCTCCAGGCGGTCAGCCAGGAGCCCCTCCTCCCCTCGCGGTCGGCGGCCGTTCCTCCGCATCCAGGCGGCTGGGCTCCTCCGTCCCCCGGCAGATGGCCATGGCTGCTCCGCTGGGCAGTGGCGAGAACTCCGCTACGGCGCATCCCTCTTCCTTCCCTGGTTTCGGCACCAATGTAAAGAAGTTCAAATTCACGGGCAAGGAAGAGGCAAGAAACCGGCTTGACATACAGTATAAAATAATAGGTTTACTGGAGAACTCAAAATACAAACACATAAGACAACGGACATGTCCGTGAACGCTCTCTCTCCCGCACGTTGTCCGCAATCGGCCTTTAACCCTCTCGGAGGCTTAATTATCCTAATACGGGACCGGGCGTGTTGAGTCATGTCCCGGCCCCGCCCTCCACCGTGCCACACAAATGTAGAAAAGCAGGCCGATAGCGGATTAATTGGTCGATAGTTTTTAAAATCTATAATATGAATGAAAACTTTCCACCCAATATAAAAAAGTGCGGAACTTTATAACAAAATTAGTATGCCCCCATGCTGATTATTCTGTTACAGATTTGACATTGTGCTTTTCTTGGCGATGCATCAACCATACTGGACCTTCTTCAAAGCCATTGCCATCTGAAATGAATACAAATATTAGTTACAATATTACAGGTCAAATGTGTTTGTTCAGCAGTCACATAAAACACTGCACTACACTGCACACTGTATTCATTACTACTGAATTTTGTTGTCATATTAAACCTATGAATGATGTACAAGAAAGGGAGAGAGAAAAGGGGATAGAAATACAGTAAAATCATCACAAGTCATCTTTTTAAATGTATTTTTAGAATTGCACTGTATATATTATATATTCATGTGCCCTCTCATGAATAACAGATTTATTTTTCAGATTTAAATAATGTTTCTTCTGCATATAACTACACCATAATGCAGGAAGCTTGGACAGAAGTTTTAGTCTGAACTGAAAAAACTTCAGAGTTAAAAAAATATCAAATGGAAATGTACTGTATGTGTGCCTTATCTTCTGAAGCCAGTGAATGGACGAGCAAAAGCAAAAACTCAGGCAGCATTTTCACATAAGGTTGACATTAATATGAAACCATGATTTACTACTGATGATTAAAGCTGAAGTATGTCATTTCTAGAATTGCAAAAATAAAACATTGTTTTTAAAACAGCTTTCTAAATACAGCTTTCTTCAGCCATTGATCGAACAAACAGATAGTCCCGGCCCCAACTAACACAACTGGTGGAGTCAATATTATTGTCTCTCGGGACAGGTTGCTCAAAACAAACTTAGAAATTTTCATAGTGCCACAGAGACACAGTGTTTATAGTTTACAAGAAAATTACTTATGGCTGTCTCTGCATATTAGGCTGGGATATGAGTAAGTATTTTAACACAGAAAAAGTTTCTTACTTCACCTTTAACTTATTCTTATATCTTATATCTACTTAGCAACATGTTTAGAACCTGATTAACAAATTAGATGCCCTTCAACCGCCCAAAAATAAAAACATTAAGATGAAAGGTGAGCAACTTCCATCCTTTGCTTTGTAACATTGTTCTAACAATTCAAACATCTAATGTTAGCATCTTACTCTTGTTGGCAATGCAGTTCTACGATGCAGCAATTAGTTACAAACAAATGAATTATCAAACTGCCTACTATTAAATTGGTCTTAAATTATTTATTTACACTATTATACCATGACTATCTGTAAAATAATATGTACTATATACACTGCCTGGCCAAAAAAAGGTAGCCGTTTGAATTTAAATAAGCAGAAACTTAAGAGCCTATGATTGGATTGTTATTGCAGTAATTAATATGCTTCAGCTGGCAACAATTCTTTTATCCCTAACTGATGCAGTGTGTAGCTTTTCATTTCTTAAACTACCATGTCAGAAGATGGATCCCGTGATCATGGACAAGATGTTACTGTGTTTCAGAAGGGGAAAATTATTAGCCAGCATCAAGCAAAGAAAACATCTAAGATTGCTGAAATTACTGGAATTGGTTTAAGAACTGTCCAACGCATTATTAAAACCTGTAAGGCTAGTGGTGAACCATCAGCTTCACAGAAGAAATGTGGTCAGAAGATCGTAGATCACTAAAACACTTGAAGAGTTGCATCATAAAAAAATCAACAGTCGGCTATGTTCAATAGTGAAAGTAAGATCATTTCCATATGCACAATGCGACGAGAACTTAAAGGATTTGAACTAAACAGCTGTGTGGCCACAAGAAAGCCACATGTTAGTGAGACTAATCAGAAAAAAAACTACTTCAATTTTCTAGGGAGCGTAAAGATTGGACTGTGGAGCAATGGAAAAAGGTCATGTGAACTTATGAGTCCAGATTTACCTTATTCCAAAGTGATGGACAAGTCAGGGTAAGAAGGGAATTGCGTGAAGCAATGCACCCATCATGCATAGTGCCCACTGTACAAGTCTCTGGAGGCAGTGTTATGATCTGGGGTTGCTTCAACGTCAGGTCTAGGCTCAGAAACGTTATGCGGTCAGCTGACTTAATGACCAGGTTATCCCATTAATGGATTTTTTCTTCCCTGATGGTACGGGCATGTTCCAGGATGACAATACCAAGATTCATCGAGCTCAAAATTGTGAAAGAGTGGTTCAGGGATCATGTGGAATCATTTTCATATATGAATTGGCCACCACAGAGTCCTGATCTTAACCCCATTGAAAGTCTCTAGGTTGTGCTGTAGAAGACTTTTAGGACTTTTGAAGACACTCCCGTCATCAAACCAAGATCTCGGTCAAAAATTAATGCAATAGAAATTTTGGTAACTTATAAATAAAGATATTGTAATGTTTTGAGCAACTATTTCATTATTACAACCGCTTCCGCCCCTCTTTCCTGGTAAACAGCAGTGCGAATGCAGATAACACAGGACTCAGGGTCGTGATAAAATTAATCTAATCATAAGTGCGAAGTTACCACCACCATGCATTTGTAATTGAAAAAAATTTAAGTACCTCGGGGTCTTGTTCACGAGTGAGGGGACAATGGAGCGGGAGGTTGGCCGGAGAATCGGGGCAGCGGGGGCAGTATTGCACTCACTCTATCACACCGTTGTCACGAAAAGAGAGTTGAGCCGGAAGGCAAAGCTCTCGATCTACCGGTCAATTTTCGTTCCTACCCTCACCTATGTTCATGAAGGCTGGGCCATGACCGAAAGAACTAGGTTGTGAGTACAAGTGGCCATAACCACATTCTTTTTATTCATTATACTCTTTTCTTACAGTATAGGTAATTTAGCTATTTTGACAAGTAATTGGCTATTTTTGGTGCATTAAATATAACGTAAATGTAATGTGTCATTAATTAAGCTCAATCCACAGCATTTGTGGCACAATGTTGATTAACACAAAAATGTATTTGTGACTCGTCCTTCCTTTCCTTTAAAAAAAAAAAAAAAAAGCAAAAATCTGAGTTACGGTTATTTACAATGGAAGTGAATGGGGCCAATCAATCAATAAATGTTAAAATACTCACTATTTCAAACATAGAGCCACAAGATGTAAACAATATGTGTTAACAAGATTTTAGTATGATAAAATTGCTTACTAACCTTTTCTGCAAAATATAATGTGCAATTTTACAAATTCGTTGCCATGATGACATAATGCCATAAACCCTAAAATTACTGTAAAATTACGATTTAAAAACTTTACAGCTTAAATAATACATTCGTTTTAACAGTAGAATTAATATGTGTGTAAGGGGGTTAGGATGGGCAAGGAGGCGAGAACCGGCTTGACAATATACATAAAGTTACTACTACTAAACACATACAGGGCAGCTGCCTGTAATTCTCTCTCTCTCGAACTGTCGTCACCAGCCGCCTTTATCCCTTGTGCACCCAATCAGGCTGATTGGGGACCGGGCACGCATTGTTTCTGCCCGGCCCCACCCTCCTCTGCTCTACAAAGTGCTTTTATAACATTAGAAGCTTCGTATTTCTGCCTTTAATGACCCATATACTTTCATTGTAAGTGCCTCACTGTAACCTCTTTTTTTTTTTTTTTTGCGGTAATCAACATTATGTCAAAAATGCTGTCAATTGAGCCTAACATGTATTGGACCTGGAATGTTCCTTTAATTTCAGTCTATTACTTTGTCACATGCAAATTATTAGGAACAACATAGCAACCACATAGCAATAACCTGGCATAGGACCATGGTGGTGAAATACTGTAGTTGTTTTATTATAAAAGGTCACATACTTTACATTACTAACAAACAACATGGTGAAATCAGGCATGAAATTATCTGGCAATTTAAAAATGAAATTCAAAATGTAATTTTATGCATCCATAGCAGTGAGTGCAGCTGGTGTGTTTGAAGATCCTGCAGTAATTGTTGCACTTGCTAGAAAGCAAAGCTCAGAGGTTTTATAGATTATTGCGCAGCAGAAATATCCACCATGATGGGCGCTTCCTAAACTTAACCTATATAAAAAGTGAAAGCAGATACATTCTTAGGGATTTATGTCTACTGAACATGTGGTTGGTGGCAAAAGCTCGCCCGATGACCTCGACATAAGCTAATTCTGAATGTGTGCAGACAAATGACAGAGGAGAAATCAGATTATTGTTTGGCATGTTTTAAATTTAGCATCCAAAGGCGCATGGATGTTATGTTGTTCAGTAGTTTTGGGGTTAATATGGTATTAGTGATAGTGGTTTTATATTATGTTACAGGTATGAGGTATCTAATGTGACATTTAGTCCTGATGTAGACACAGGCAGTTTGACTATGTTCACATATTAGAGTTTGGAATTGAATGTATTTACTTAAAGTTGTGACTGTAATTATCCTGTTCATGCTACATTAGATTAAATAATGACTGTACGAACGAGAAGAAAACACGTCTCTTGTTTTATTCAGCTGGCTTTAATAAATAAATAAATATCTGTGGGTGTTTTTCTTATCAAAAATGGCTAAATATACTGAAAATGTTCTCATTAGACATGAATGGGCAACTATTGTATTCACCAGGCGAAAATCATGAGTCTGATCGCATAGAAACAAAATGATTTCAAATTATGATGCGGTAGTCTGTAAACGGTTGAACAGAAACACAGATAAAGTTATGGAAAATAAATGTGTAGACTTTGTGATTAGCTTTTCTGTCCAAAAGTATTAAATTAAGAGTTTATTATGTAACACTTTACAATAAGGTTCCATTTGTTAACATTAGTTAACAACATTTGTTAATATTAACTAACAATGAACAATACTTTCCCAATATTTCTTAATGTAAAATTAAAAAATATCCCAATACTTTTTTAAAATCAAAAGTTGTATTTGTTAATATTAGTTAATGCACCATGAACATACAATGAACAATTGTATTATTATATTGTACAGTATATTGTATATTGTATATATAACAAAGATTAACAAATGGAACCTGATAAAAGATAAATGATCAGTTCTTCTTCAAAAATAAAAATTTTATTAAAGAAATGTTCCAGTTTCAATACAAATTAAGCTTAAAGTTGCTGTAAGCTGGGTGTGAAATGAATTTTTTGGCTCACTGTGGCTAGTAGATTTCCAATGTCTCTCCCATTTTCACTAGCCAAAATCCCCCGTCTTGCAAAAAGTGCTAACGGTGAATAGAGACTGTAACAGCATGCATTTGTTTGGACATTTTATTTGAACGATGATTATATTAGTTTAGCAAGCCACAGGTCACCTTTAGAATATCTGAAGGCAAACATGGCCAGTCAGAAAAGGAGTAGGATAGAACAGGTCAATAATTTGTCCATAATTCATGGAAGTTTTATCCTCTTCATTAAATTTACAGTTGTTCTAGAATTCTTTTACAGTGTCACTTGTAATGATAAGGCCATTATGGGAGGTAAGACCATGGATGGCTCCTCATTAATGTGGTTAGGTTTACAGTAGGTTGATAGTCTTTTATAAAAATCCACTATAGTATTTGTTATACTATAAATATAGATATATAAATACTAATAGCCTAAACACATTTATAAACCTTTAACTACAACATTAATATTTGTAATAAAAATAAAGTTGAATAGTTTCACTGCAGTAGATTTAATACGAATCTGTAAAAGTTAAATCCAGAAAAATCCTAGGGATGCTCCAATCGATCAGCCACCGATTGGTATAGGCCGATATTCATGTCCTATGACTCGGTGATCGTAATTTGTCCAATTGCATAAATTGATTGCTTGTGTCACAAAAGACGTGTGGCTCTTTTAAGACTTGAGCAGCATTGTCATGGCATCACAGAGTGTGGGGAATATTGGCATAGTGTTGTAAGACAAACTTGATTCAGCAGTTAACAATGATGCAGTGGGAGAGGTATGGCAAATATGAAAAGTTTGTGTACTGTACTGTTAATGTGACATTTCACACATGATTAGGCAGCTTCTCAGTCTCCACCGGTCATAGGCATCTCAGTAATAATGCGAGTTACAAGATGTGGTGTAATTCAAACATCTTTATTAAATATCTCCTGATAAAACTGCATTATCAAAAGTAGCACATGTAGAGTCCAGAAACATGTGCTCTTTCTCTGCTTTCCATTCATCTCTTGCCATCATGAAAGAGCACGTGTTCCCCTCATTAAAGTTCAAGCAGCAACAAGTAAACAATCTAGCTACAAGCAGCCATTAAAGGGGTCTAAGGTTTTAAGGTCCTTTAAGTGCATATGTTACAGAAAAGTAGTATTAATTGGACAGCCTGCTAGCACCTAAAACAATGATAATGAAGTGTCTTAATTTTCAGAAACATCAGGTTAGGAAGCACAGAGATATGGTTTTGTTATACTCCTGACTGTTATACTGCCACTAAGAAGCATAAGAGTGCAATTTTTTTAATGTGTCCTAAGATTGACCTCCTACATTAGTGTTTAATTTGGTGATGATATCTCATTTCATTCAAAAATTATAACCATTTAAGAAAATGAGGCGATGCCCTCTTGGAAAGGGCATACCATTGCGACGGTGAATCAAAAGTTCAAACTTTTTTTGATAATAATTAATATTGGGACTCCAGAGAATACTTCTGCATTGGTTTGGTTCCGATCTGGCAAAATGCCTAATAGCTGCTAAAAGTTGATTGGGCGACGGCAGACATGCTTTCCAAAATATGCAAATCTTCTCATTAACCTTGACTGCACAATGGACAGAAACTGCATGCAAACTTTTAAGTTGATCGGACTAATGGTTCCATAGTTAGAGCATTTTTAGATGTTTTATTATAGCACCACCATGTTAGAGGCGTGCCATTTTTGTGTGTCCTCAGAATGACTCTATACATCTGTGAACAAAATTTTGTGATAATATCTCATTCCATTTATGAGTTATAACCATTTTAGTAAAAGTAGCCACGGCCACTATGTACCGTATGTTTTGGTGTACCTTTGCGACGATTAATCGTTTTTTGATAACTTTTTATATTTGGACTCTGCCGAGTCTTTATGCACTGGTTTGGTTTCGATTGGGCAAATGGTCTAGGACTACTTCATTTAGAATTTTTTTCAAACAATCCAAAATAGTAAGAAAATTAAAGGGTAGCACAAAATATTTTGTAGGGGACAAAATTATTCGTTGTCATGGCAAGGAATCTCAGGAAAGAATAATTTTGTTTCTAGGCCTTATGGTTCAAGAGTTATGTGATTTTCTTTTGTTCACTGTAACGCCCCCCTTTGGCCGATCATTGTAAGTCCATGTGTATAGCTAGCAAGCCGGAGTACTACCAGTCTTTAGGCCTTATGGTATGGTCTGCACAATCAGTTTTAGGGCAGAATAATAATAAATATAACTGCAAGCAGCAATTAACAGGGTTCAAGCTATTAAGATCCTTCATGTACACATGCATATTAGTTATTAATTAGACAGTCCATTAGCACCTAAAACAATGAAAAAGTGTCTTTAGTTTTCAGAACCATCAATGGAATTTTATGCATTCATGACTGTTATAGTGCCACCAAGAGGCAGAGGTAAAAAAAAAAAATGTATGTGGCCTCATATTGTTGTCTACATAAATGTCCAAAATTTGGTGATCATATCTCATTCCATTTAAGAGTTATAACCACTTAAATAAATGTGGCCACACCCACTTTGAACATTTGGCGTACCGTTGCGAAGATTAATCGAAATTTCAAAGAATCTCTCTTCACTGGTTTGGTTCAGAATGGGCGGATGACCTGGGACTAGTTTGAAAAAGTAGTTATTTTAAATAATTTTAAATAACAAATGATTTGATTTACACCAATGCTTCTTGAGGCAAAGTTCTTCAGAATGAAGAAATATGTCATATGGTATGAATAACGTGTCTGAGTGAAACACAGCGGTATATACAACGATCTACATGCATGAAAAACATGTTAGTAACTTTCGGTGGCCAATTTTTTTCACATTTTTTTACAGACCTTTTGGGCCTCTTGGTCAGGGACCAAGCAGTAAAGGCAAGGACACACAGGTGTTATTAAGAAAGTTTAGACTTTATTTAGCCAACTATGTTAAAGTTCAAACAAAAATGCCTAAAGTGGGTCTTTTAACAAAACTGAGGTCAACATAACAAGACACAACATACATCTTAACATGACAAACATGACCTCCTGAATGACACAAAAGGAGGGGTATATATACACAAAGGCTAGCCTACAGCAAACACAAAGGGAAGACAACTTAACTTACAACAATTACCAAGACACAAAATAAACCCAACAACTAACCATAAGAAATTACTAAACAAACAAAACTACCAAAACCCAATATTAATCTAACCCAAACAAATTATCCACATGCTGTGGTGTTAAATATTTTGTAGTTCATAGTCCCCCTGAGTTGGTTCCATCCACTTCCTGTGGTGGAGTATAAAAGGCAGTTTCAAACTCCAGCTCTCCCTTTGGCAGATGACTCAGCAGTAGCATGTGGGGAAAGAAAAGACAGGTATAACTCATTAAACAATTCTAAATCAAATTAATACTATTATTAACCAAAATGCGTGCACTCAGATTGGAAATTTTAGCATCATTTATGAAAAGAATAAATATATCTAAAGAAAATGTGTTTGTGGTTATTTGTAAACAAAACAAAACCCATTACCACCACTTTAAATGCTGGCGGTTGATAAGGCCGTCACATGGGCCAAGAGACAAATAGGCCTACCACATTTCATTCTAGACAGCCTGTTTTAAAAAAAATGTTTGTGTGTCCTCAGAATGACTCCTTACATATGTGGTGATAATATCTCATTCCTTTCACGAGTTATAACAGTTTTAGTAAAAGTGACCATGCCCACTACGCAATGTAAGTTCCCCGTCTGTCGCTCACTTCGACGTCATGTCGAAGAAGCGACACTAGGGGTCTCTCTTGGGCGCCGAATATGCCACTGATCTATGAAAAAAGGCCAATGAGAGTTGGCAAACAGTATTTGCATAACCCGCCCCCGGATACGGATATAAAGGCGAGGGAAATATGCTCGTCATTCAGTAATTTTCTTCAGAGCCGATGGTCGTGTATGCAGCCAGGTGCGAGTGACACACCAGTTCCCTGCTTCTATCCTCTGACGCTCTGCTTTGCTGTTGGATCTACGGCACACTTCAGTGGCTTTTCTCTTCTCTGCACGGTGTGCAGCGTTAAAAGAGTTTCCTATAAAGAGTAATTTTCTCTGTAAAAGAGTTTATTTCTCTGAAAGAGAAATACACAGCGGCGTTGAACGTCCTTTTCAGGACACGTCTTTATAAAGATGCCATTCAACCCCCTGTGTAGTTCCTGGATGCGGTAGAGTTCTCTCCGCTTCGGACGGCCACAGGCGCTGTCTCGTGTGTCTGGGCGCCGATCACACTGAGGCAGCGTTTGTGGATGGTTCATGCTCTCACTGCGAGAGCATGACCATGGCAACGTTGCGGTCGCGGCGTGCTTTCAATAGAAAAGCAATAGAAAGCACGCCGCTCCAGCCGCCCCCCGTGTCGCTCTTTCTTCCCACAGGATTGAGGACGATGCGGCTGGAGATGGAGGCAATTTGGGGATGGCAGCGGGTGCAGCTCCGCCAGGTACGCCCCCATGGACCACCCGCCCCCCGACATGCTCATTGACCCCCGTCTGTGCTCGAGTCAACAGCGACTCGGCTCCGGGCCGGTCTGCCTATCCTCTGGAGCTTGAGGTGGATGAGCTCGCCAGTCCATTGGAGAGCACGGCGTCTGACGCTGATGCCTCCCCTGGGCTGCCGCCTTTGGGCCAGGCTGAGGTTGATGCACAGATGTCCGGCATGCTTGCCCGGGCCGCCGTCCGTGTGGGGTTGGATTGGAACCCTCCATCCTCCCCACACCCGTCACGGTTGGATGACTGGTTCCTGGGGTCTGGGCTGCGAAGGAACTGCGCTCAGCGACCAACCTCGCCCTCAGAACCACGAAGGTTACCACGCAGGCACTCGGGCAGGCGATGGCCACCCTTGTGGTCCAGGAATGTCATCTATGGCTCAACCTGGTCGAGATGCGTGAGGCCGACAAAGCTCGCTTCCTCGATGCCCCTGTCTCCCAGTTTGGCCACTTTGGTGACACTCTCGAGGACTTCGCCCGGCAGTTTTCCGTTTGTAACGGACACGCAGCGCAGACCGTTGGAAAGGGGCCCAGCTGCGTTGGCACATCAACTGCCTCGAGTTGTTGACCGTCCTTTTGGCCCTGCGGAAGTTTCTCCCGTTACTTTGAGACAAACATATCCTGGTCAGGTCGGACAGCACCACTGCGGTTGCGTACATAAATCGCCAAGCCGGTGTACGCTCCCGCCACATGTCACAACTCGCCCGTCATCTCCTCCTTTGGAGCCAGCACTCAAGTCGCTGCGCGCCACTCACATCCCCAGCAACCTCAATGTGATAGCGGATGCGCTGTCACGACAACGCTTGCCTGGCGGAGAGTGGAGGCTTGACCCCCACTCGGTTCAGCTGATCTGAGGATGGTTCGGCAAGGCCCAGGTAGACCTGTTTGCCTCCCAAGAGACCTCCCACTGTCCGCTCTGGTACGCCTGCTCAGAGGCTCCCCTCGGGCCAGATGCACTGGCACACAGCTAGCCAGTGGGTCTGCGCAAGTACGCATTCCCCACAGTGAGCCTTCATGCACAAGTGCTTTGCAAGGTCAGGGAGGACGAGGAACAAGTCACTCTTGTGGCTCCTTACTGGCCCACCCGGGCCTGGTTCTCGGACCTTGTACTCCTTGCGACAGCCCCTCCCTGGCGAATTCCCCTGAGGAAAGACGTTCTTTCTCAGGGACGGGGCACACATCCACATCCAGACCTTTGAAACCTCCACATCTGGTCCCTGGTCGGGACGCGGAATATCTAGCTGGTCTACCACCCACGGTCGTAGCCACGATCAACCAAGCCAGAGCCCCTTCTACCAGGCAACACTACGCCCTGAAATGGCGTCTGTTCGTGAATTGGTGTTCTTCCCGGGCAGAAGACCCACAGAGGTGCGCAGTTAGGTCAGTGCACCTGTTCCTACAGGAGAGGTTGGAGGGGAGGCTGTCCCCTTCCACCTTGAAGGTGTATGTTGCCGCTATCGCAGATCACCACGACCCAGTAGACGGCAAGTCCCTGGGTAAGCACGACTTAATCGTCAAGTTCCTAAGAGGTGCCCGGAGGCTAAATCCCTCCCGGCCAAACCTATTCCCCTCCTGAGATCTCTCGGTGGTCCTCACCGTTCTTCAGAGATCCCCCTTCGAGCCGCTAGAATCAGCTGCACTCAGGGCCCTCTCCCTAAAGACGGCCCTGCTGATCGCGTTTGCCTCCATCAAGAGGGTCTGGGACCTGCAAGTGTTCTCTACCAACGACACTTGCCTGGAGACACTTGCTCGGTCCGGCAGACACATATGTGATCCTAAGTCCTTGACCGGGCTATGTGCCCAAGGTTCCTACCACGCAATTCAGAGATCAGGTAGTGAACCTGCAAGGGCAGACCCAGCCCCCTCACTGCTGTGTCCGGTACGTGCTTTGCGTGCCTACCTGGAACGCACCCAGAGCTTCAGACGCTCTGAGCAGCTCTTTGTCTGCTTTGGGGGACAGCAGAAAGGGAACGCTGTCTCCAAACAGAGGCTGTCCCACTGGGTGGTGGACGCCATTCTGTTGGCCTATCACACCCAGGCCGTGCCACCCCCACTACGGGTTTGAGCCCACTCTACCAGGAGTGTGGCATCCTCATGGGCACTGGCTAGGGGCACCTCCCTAGCAGGCATTTGCAATACCTAACACCTTTGCGAGATTTTACAATCTCAGGGTTGAGTCAGTCTCGTCCCGTGTTTTCTCAGGTTTGAGCCCATAGAACTGGGTACACATCGACAGTCTGACCAGGTGAATCGCTTGCGTCCAGCGCCTTTTCCCTCTGCCAAGGTAAAACAGTGCACCTTCTTCCCAGGAGATGTTTTTAGTTTCCTGGTTGATTCCTCTCTAGCCCTCCTGGGTCCGCAGTTCAGCAGAGGAACTCGCCGACTCACTTCACTACGGGTACCCCAGGCTACCCCTACTGGAATAGGTGCCCCACAGATCAGTCCTCCTACGTGGACTCCTCCTGTGTGTACTTCCGCGGTTCGGTCACCTTACGAGCTGACCCATGTCTCCCTTAGGCAGTCCTTCGCTGCCCTCCGGTCACAGTGTTGTAGCAACTCCCCCCTCCTTGAGGCTGGATCTACCACCGCGCCATTCTTCCCACATGTGACCGAAGAGGCCATGTGATGTATTTTGCCACCTCTACCTCCCCTTTTGGGCGGGTGTGGCCTCCGCAGGGCCTTTTCCCCCTGAAAGAATAGGAATTCGGGTAAGACCCCCTTCCCACGATGCAGTAAGGGCCCCTGCTGCTCTTGCTCTATGCCGAGAAAACATAGAGAGA
The DNA here is from genome assembly GCA_032164185.1 of Moxostoma hubbsi. Lineage (NCBI taxonomy): Eukaryota > Metazoa > Chordata > Actinopteri > Cypriniformes > Catostomidae > Moxostoma > Moxostoma hubbsi. The sequence continues at coordinate 5,356,938 of JAVLUX010000110.1, read as the reverse complement.
AAAGAGGCCCGGCCAGGCTTGGCCCGTTCCCTAGTTGGAAGCGTCGCCTTGTTCCCCTCTAGGGTAACCAAAAGATTCCGACAACTTTTTTGGGGCATTGGGGAAGAGCACGTGCAGTCTGAACACAGTTGGTTGCTTGTGCACGTGAAATACCTGCCCGCTTCTGTGTCAGCAGCACACGTACACGGCTCAGCACATGGCGTGATTTGAAGTGGACCCCTAGTGTCGCTTCTTCGACACGACGTCGAAGTGAGCAACAGACGGGGAACGTCTCGGTTATGTATGTAACCTCCGTTCCCTGATGGAAGGAACGAGACATCGTGTCTTCCCGGCCACGTCGCTGAGCCGAGCCGAGCCGCTGAGCCGAGACGCTGAGGTGGCCGGAACACTCCCGGCTCCTCAGAAAAATCCTGTATGAACGAGCGTATTTCCCTCGGTTTTATTTCCATATCTGGGGGCGGGGTATGCAAATACTGTTCGCCAACTCTCATTGGCCTTTTTTCGTAGATCAGAGGCATATTCTGCGCTCAAGAGAGACCCCTAGTGTCGCTTCTTCGACACGACATCTCGTTCCCTCCATCAGGGAATGGAGGTTACATACATAACCGAGACGTTTTGGCATACATTTGTGACGATGAATCAAACTTTTTTTGATAAATATTTATATTGGGGCTCTGCAGAATATTTCGGCACTGGTTTGGTTCCGATCGGGCAAATGGCCTAGGACTAGTTTTACATTTTTTTCAAACAATCCAAAATAGCATGAAAACGAAAGGTCAGAAAAAAAACTTTGATGGTATTCCAAAAGATTTGCCATGACACAAGGAAGCACTTCGTGCTTGAACCCCTAATAATCCTTACAAATACAATAGGACTTTAGCATTTCAGGCTTGAACACCTAATGAACAATTAATACAATCATCCAACTAAATAAAAAGGCAGGGTTAGCACTTTATAACTATAATAATTCTTTATACAATATTAAGTTACCGCAATTTTTTGTATGAAATATAATGCAAAAATAAAAATTAAATAAAATGAGGAATAATAATAATTATTATATGAAATAATGACAATGATTCAATAACCAAAATGTCACATTAAGTTTAATTGCAACTATGATAATCAGATTGTCTTCAGTATGACACTAAGCTTAATTTTTATTAATCTATCTTAATATAGAGAAACTTTTGTTAGCCTATATTATATTTAAAGTCTTAATTAAAAAAAAGCGAGAGTAAAAAAGGCGAAAGCACGCTTCATTCGCACAGATGCGCATGAGAGGCATGAAAACCATTCAAATTGCTTCAGCAGTGCGGCTCCAACTCGTCGGAATTCCATAGAAATTTAAATGTAATTTAAAATTATTTAATCATTTATATGTTTCAGGTTAAGCCCTGAAAACATCACCCTTCAAAGTGGCTAGTAAGAGTGATGGAGTTATCCACCACTGCCGATTTTGACCCACCAAGTGATTTTTGTAATAAAATGACATGCAGACAATCAGATATCACTGAAATTGGTGCCATGAAATATCACACCTCTCTCTGTAACAGCCTTATGCTCAGTAAACAGCGGGGGAAGTGATGTCCATGGGCAGATCGTTTGTTTAGCCAATCAGAAGACTTTCTGCACGTCAATCATTGTGCAATTGTTCACAGGGCAGAAACACTCTTGGTCAGATGCCGAAATGCTGAGAGGGACCCATTACCCTATGCTCCAACACAACAGTCTCTAGTGTGTTTATCTGGGTGCGCATGTCTTTGGAGTGCTGGGTTTTGGAAAAAGGAGGTGTCTGGTGGAAGTTCCAGAATGGCAGAAATTGCTTACAGCACCTTTAATAAACATTTGAATAATGGCATAACAAAAAGCAAAAAAACATAGAATTTGACTTGTTTATTTAAAAAACAAAACAAAACAAAAAACAACCTGTGGTTACAATGAGGCATTTACAATGTAAGGGGCCAGTGAATAAATGTTAAAAATACAGTTTATGCCATTTTAAAAATATCGCTGGTAAACCCTGTAATCTATTAAATGTCATAATGCTAGTAAAATTACAGATTTTATCACACTAAAATCGTGTTAACGCATATCATTTGTGGCCCAATTCACTTCCATTGTAAGTGTCTTACTCTAACCGCAATTTTTGCTTTTTTCAATAAAAGAAGGACAAGTGAAATTATATTTTGTGGTAACCAACATTGTCACAAATGCTGTCGATTAAGCTTAACTTGTAGTGAACCAAGAATATTTCTTTAATCTGGCATTGTAAACACAGCTTTGTTTTCAGATGGACTGATACAAATCATCTTCTTACTGCCGGAAATGTATTTGCATAAAGAAAGTGTGCTCCATTTTGGTGCGCATTATGCATCAGACAGTCAGTGAGCGAACTGTAGGCATGGGCTGAGACTAAATAGCTTTAGGATAGTAGCATTTGGGATCAACAGAGCATCAGTAAGCTAGCACAAACAGCATAATCAAAATATTTGGCCAACATCAAAAAGCTCTTTTAAATCTCATAGTGGGCAAGATCGACTGGTACAAATGACAAAACCAACATTATCTTCCACTGCCAAAAAAGCACAGCTAAAATAAGTGTACTGTTTCCCACAATCACATGCTAAACACATTTGCATCTGGTTTGATAGACTTGTGGCAATGAGGAATTATGATGGTACTGCAGACTGAAATAGTAGTTTCATGTTTATCCAATGTGACTTACAGTGAAGATGTACATTTTATCAGTTTGCATGTTCTTCGGGAATCAATCCCAAACTTGGCTTTGCTAGGACCATGCTCTACCACTTCAGCTACCACAAATACTTCTAAGGAAGTATTTGGATGCACATAACAATGCAACTGAGGGTCTTTGGTTTCAAGGCGTGAATTTATGACTTGATAGATGGTCCTAAACACATTCAAAAGTAGACAGTTTTCCATTACAAAATGTGCTCACTTAAAGTGCATATTATAAGTAGATGAATTGGGACACAGCACATGTCTGTTCGCATTGAGGCCATTTAAATGCTAGTGAACTCCTAAAAGTTGACAAAATATTATAATTTGAACACATCAAAACAAAAATGATGCATGTAAAATGTACAACCTTTCACTCCAGTGAAAATGGACCAATAATACTAATGAAAACTTCAATCATCAAACACTTTCATGGGGTCAATAATGTCTAAATACATGGTGTCATAAACACATTTTACTACACTTTTTTATTATGATGATGTAAGCATTTTGTTAATATTCTTCAGTTGCTTTCAGTGATATTTTTGCCCTTCGGTTGAGAACCACTGGCACAGGATGCATGTTAGAAGTGAGAGTGCTTGTGAATAAAACATTCAGTGTAACCTATCATAACCCACCCTTTAGTTTAAATATTCACACTACTCCCTTGTTTTTAGCTCAGTGGTAGAAACTGCTGAGTAAGAGCTTGTGTTCTGCAGCAAATATTTACTACATGTTGCTGTCCAGTTATATTGCTTTTTGAAGCACACAGGGGACAGTCATGTCAGTTTAGAGCTTGTAGTGTGAGTGGTTACCCTCATAGTTAGATATATTCTCACTGAAAAACTCTGACACTGTTGTGCCCTTGAATTGAATTTGAATTTGCACTGAAATATTGCACTCTATAGTGGCTCAACTGTTTAGTGAATTCACCCATGTATTGACAGCTGTGAGGAGATAATCTGCTGAATCTAGAGACACAGTTGTCACAGTCTTCATTTACAATCTCTTAATCACCATCATGTTATAATGCCTCTTCATCATCCCATTATGTAATGAAGGTCTACCCAAGTTAATACGTTTTGCAGATAAAAACAAACTCTCTGATCTCATTGTGCATACTGTAGGAGTGTGATCGATACCAGCGAATGCTCCTGCTGTTTAGTGTGTCCAACATCCTTGTTTTAGCATCTAACCACTTGTGCGACACAGTATGTTTGCGTGGGAGACTGCTTTACTGCACGTGTTGTCAAGGCAACAGTTGGCAGTGCTGTCAATAGCTCCTGCAGGTGCATAGCCTGACACATAAACACCATGTGTAAGTTCACTGTACATTAGTCATACTTCAATGTGATTACAAATTCTGTTGGACATAGAAAAGCTGTTTATTCTCATGCTAATTTTTTTTAACACTAAAAACATTTCATTGTGTAAGCAAAGGTTAAATGAAACAATTTTTTGTGTGTTTTTCTATGGGTGATTTTGGCCCTGTGGACATTGTTTAATAAACTCTCTTAAAACACATTTTCACTTTATTTAAAGGTACATTATATATATACTGCTTTAAAACCTCCTTGTAAGTCCCGCATTCTCACACTCCAATTGGTTGATTATAAGAGGCTTGCAGCAACTATTGGCCAAATTCCTGCCTGTCAATCTCCCCACGAACGCATGAAGCGCTGTTGTGTTCGGCAACAAACAGATGCTTGACAGAAGCAGCAAATGACATCTGAGTGGAAGCAATGCCCAAATTAATGCAATGAAATGCAAATTTACAAAAGATTTGCACAAAAAATTCCCATGCTTTCATCCAGGTCGTGATCCATGGGAAGCAGAATGTATGACAATGCTGCAGTTATGTGTCAGTTGCTAATAAAGGTGCAAGTGATTTAGAAGCACACATTAGCTCTGCAAAGCATAAAGGGTCAACAAAAGGTAAAAGTTAGTCAGGTAAATTTACCTACTTTTAATAACTACTACTACTACGTTTTGCGACCAAGTAAATTTGTTGTCACATTGCTTCATTTTACATGGCCATTCAAAATAATAGTAATAGTAAATGAAGGTACACTCGTGGCATCAAATATTTTATTTTAGTACATCGACATTCAAAAGAATGTTGGAAATTTGTATTTATTTATGTTATGCTAATAGAGTGTCTTTTTCATTGTATTAGAGTTTGCAATCCTATTATGCACAGAAAGTTCATCTGAAATAAATAGTGGTGGACAGAAGGCTTTGAGATGGACCACCTGAGCCCTGAAGGGCATTGACAAAACCTTAGGCACATAGACCATTCTAGGTTTAAGTATGGCTTTTGAAAGCCCTGGTACGATCTCCAAGCATGAGCTGTCAGTCGACAGTGCCTGTATGGCACTCGTTTGAATGAGGCCAAAGCCAACAGGAGTGTGTTTTTTAATGAAAGCAATTAGGTCCCAAGTCGGTATCATTGCAGGGTGAGGGGAATTTTATGATCAGATTGTTGCTACTTATAGCAGAACCCGCCTCTGGAGTATGGAACGCCAAGATAGTTGATACATAAGCATAGATAGGGTAAGACCAGCATCTAATCGCTCTTGAAGGAATGCAAGGATCTCAGCTATGGAGCAATTTATTTGGTCTTTGTCACACGAAGAGCACCAGTTTGACTTGCCATTTTAGCTCATAGAGGCATCACGTCAACGATGCTCTAGCCTGTAAAATGGTGTTCATCACAACAGAGGAGGTTATGGCTGTTTTGATGTGCTCTGTACAAGAGCCACACTTGTAGGTTCCACAGCTCTGGCTGGGGATGCCAAATCATGCCCTGTGCTTGGAACCTCCATCATCTCCGGAAACCAGGACTGATTGGGCCATTTCGGCACCATCAACAGAAACATTTCCTTGTCCTCTCGGACTTTGCTGATGACAGAATGAAGGAGGTGTACCAGGGAAAACACGTATTTGCATTTCGGAGGCCATTTGTGGGCCAATGCGTCCATGCCCAGCGGGGCTTGGGGCATGGAGTACCCGAGGGGACAGTGGGCATTTCCCATGGAGGAAACATATGTCGACTTCCACTTTGCTGAATACTTCTTAAATCCTCAGGACTGTCTAAGGGTAAAGTCTTCGCTCCCTCAGTAGCACTCTCTGCCATGACAACAGATATTCCCTGTAATTCAGGCGGCCCGGAACGTGTGAGGGAGAGGAGATGATGGCTGCTCCGTTGAAGGAGGCGTTGTGTCATACTCATTAATTGTGGCGATTTTATGTATGCCCCTACTGTTATGTTGTCCGAATGAATCAGAACGTGGCGATTGACAATGTCGGAATGAAAATCTCTTAAGTGCCACTCTTGCTTCGCACCTGTCCAGGTGCCAGAAGTCAGGCATACATCGCACCCCAACCTGTGTTGGATGCGTCTGTGGTAACCACTTTTTATCTGAACACTTGGCCCAGAATTACTTACCCTGTCCAAGGTGCTAAAGCAAACAGAAAGTGGCAAGTTACCCTAATGCGCATGTGTTTTGGTAGATGTGGTTTGAGTCAATACTGGAGAGGTCTCATGTGTAACAGACATAACGGTATGATGGCGGATGCTGCAACCATAAAATTCATATCTTCTGAAGAGACTTCAGTGGACATGGTTTCCCCAGTTTGAACTGGAATAGACACTGAATAATGGCCTAAATACGCTCACTGTCTGGGGGAAAATGATTATGATGGGAAAATGTATCTATGCTCTGAATTCCCCATCTGTCGCTCACTTCGACATTGAAGAAGTCGAAGAAGCACACTAGGGGTCTCTCTTGAGCGCCGAATGTGCCTCTGATCTATGAAAAAAGGCCAATGAGAAGTTGGCAGACAGTATTTGCCTTCCTACGGTTCGCGTTCGACGGCCAGGCGTATCAGTACAAAGTCCTCCCCTTCGGCATGTCTCTGTCCCCTTGCGTCTTCACGAAAGTCGCAGAGGAAGCCCTTGCCCCACTCCGAGAAGCCGGCATTCGCATACTCAATTACCTCGATGACTGGCTCATTCTGGCCCACTCCCGAGAGTTACTATGCGCTCACAGACTCACAGACTCAGCCGTTTGGGGCTTCAGGTCAACTGGGAAAAGAGCAAGCTCGCCCCGGTTCAGAGCATCTCTTTTCTCGGCATGGAGTTAGACTCAGTCTCAATGTCAGCACGTTTCACCAATGAGCGTGCACAGTCAGTGCTGGAATGCCTCGCCACCTTCAGGCCAGGCACAGCGGCTCCTGGGGCATATGGCATCCTCCGCGACGGTCGCGCCACTGGGGTTGATGCATATGAGAAAGCTTCAGCACTGGCTTCAGACTCGAGTCTCGAGACGAGCATGGTGCCGCGACACGCACCAGAAGTTTCTCCTGTTAGTTCGAGATAAACAGGTCCTAATTAGGTCAGACAGCACCACCGTGGTAGCATACATAAATCGCCAAGGTGGCGTATGCTCCCGCCACATGTCACGACTCGCCCGTCGTCTCCTCCTTTGGAGCCAGCAGCGACTCATGTCGCTGTGCGCTCCTCACATCTCCGGCAACCTCAATGTGGAAGCGGATGCGCTGTCATGATGACACTTGTCCGGTGGAGAGTGGAGGCTTCACCCCCAGTCGGTCCAGCTGATTTGGGAACGATTCGGCAAGGCCCAGGTAGACCTGTTTGCCTCCCGAGAGACCTCCCACTGCCCGCCCTGGTATGCCCGAACAGAGGCTCCCCTCGGTGCAGATGCACTGGCACACAGCTGGCCCTTGGGGCTGCGTAAGTACGCATTTCCCCCAGTGAGTCTTCTTGCACAGGTGCTGTGCAAGGTCAGGGAGGACGAGGAACAAGTCACCCTAGTGGCTCCCTACTGGCCCACCCAAGTCTTTGGGTAAGCATGACTTAATCATCAGGTTAAATCCTTCCCGGCCAGGCCTGTTCCCCTCCTGGGATCTCTCAGTGGTCCTCGCGGGCCTTCAGAGACCCCCCTTCGAGCTGCTAGAATCAGTTGGACTCAGGGCCCTCTCTCTAAAGACGGCCCTACTGATCGCTCTCGCCTCCATCAAAAGGGTCGGAGACCTGCAAGCGTTCTCTGTCAGCGACACTTGCTTGGGTTTCGGTCCGGCAGACACAGATGTGATCCTAAGACCGCAACCAGGCTATGTGCCCAAGGTTCCTACCACGCCCTTTAGAGACCAGGTAGTGAACCTGCAAGCGCTGCCCCGGGAGGAGGCAGACCCAGCCCCTTCGTTGTTGTGTCCAGTACGTGCTTTACATACCTACTAGGACCGCACGCAGAGCTTTAGACATTCTGAGCAGCTCTTTGTCTGCTTTGGTGGACAGCGGAAAGGGAACTCTGTCTACAAACAGAGGCTTTCACACTGGGTGGTGGATGCCATTTCATTGGTCTATCACACCCAGGCCATGCCACCCCCCCTTGCGGGTCCAAGCACACTCAACAAGGAGTGTTGCGTCCTCGTTGGCACTGGCCAGAGGCACCTCGTTGGCAGACATATGTAGAGCAGCGGGTTGGGCAACACCTAATACCTTTGCCAGATTCTACAATCTCAGGTTTGAGTCAGTTTCGTCCCGTGTTTTCTCAGGTCCGAGCCGGTAGAACTCGGTACACGCTGACGGACTGACCGGGTGGATCGCTTGCACCTAGCACACTTTCCCTCGGCAGAGGTAAAACTGTGCGCTTTCTCTCCCAGGAGATCCCACTCATTCGGATCCCTAGGACTCCTCCCTAGCCCTTTGGGTCCGGAGTTCAGCAGAGGGACTCGCCGACCCCATCTACTGTGGGTACTTAATCTACCTTGTACTGGAATAGGTGCTCCACAGGTCAGGACTCCTGCTTGGGATTCACCACACTTGTATTCCCCACACTTTTCTCCCCCTTCCTTGGCTGGTGTTGTCTCTGCAGGGTCTTTTCCCCCTGAAAGAATAGGAAACTGGGAAAGACCCCTTTTCCTCGATGCGTGTAAGTGCCCCAGCCGTTTCTTGCTCTATGCGGAGTAACATAGAGAGAAAAGAGGCCCGGCTAGGCTCGGCCAGTTCCCGGGTTGGCAAACGTCACCTTGTTCCCCTGTTTAGGGTAACCAGAAGGATTCCTATGACTTTTATGGGGCATTGGGGAAGGGTACGTGCAGTCTGACACAGTTGGTCACCTTTGCACGTAAAATACCTGCCCGCTCCTGTGTCAGCAGAACACGTACATGGCTCAGCGCATGGCGTGATTTAAATTGGACCCCTAGTGTCGCTTCTTCGACACAATGTCAAAGTGAGCAACAGACGGGGAACGTCTAGGTTACGTATGTAACCTCCATTCCCTGATGGAGTAAACGAGTATATACTATCTACTTGAATGGGGAAAGACTGAAATCTCCAAAATGGGTTTCAGGATTGCAACCAAAGAACATTGTTAGGAATATTCTGGATCTAGCCACGATCCCCAATTCCCCGGTCCCGTCTCTCTATCTCTGTGCCCAGTGAAGTGCAGTCGTGAGTCTGAGTCTCTGGAGACTTTGCGAAGGAAGTAGAAAGAACAACAACACACAGTGGTTCGTATTCAATCTACTCGAAATGTATTACAGTAAGCATAATATTTATACCTTTCATAGAACAAAGAACAATTAACAGCCAATAGGATAATGACAGCAAAACAGCAAGACAGCCAAGGACAATAAATTGTTGACCGGAATAGTGCAGGAACGGTAATCGTGTGAGGTCAAAACAGTCCTAGATATTTGTTATGTCCAACTGAGATATTTAGCTCATGAAAAGGAGTATGCACTCGTTGGAGCACAGAACATTCCAAGGAAGGATAAGACAAGAGAAACTAACAGCATCTATGAAGGTTATGGGCTCTTTGTGCGTTTGTTGTCCTTCTATGGTTAACACACATACATACAGAGTTATGTTAGGCACAGACAGAGTAAGATGTCACTAAAGACAGCATGTACAATTAATATTTCTCACACTGCCCCCTTTGATCATAAAATGATCACAATCAGATTAAACATTGTACCATGCTAAAACCTTTACCATGGGATTTTTACCCTTGTATTTTATTTGCTCATTCCTAGGGGGTCAATAAGTAACGTGAGGTGGTCTTACCACTAAACTAATGGAGCTGGAAATCATTCGTTTGATTAGAGCCATAAAACAAGGCCATAGGCAGGCGATGATGAAAAATACAAGCAAAGCGCAGAATATGACCATTAAGTAATGTTCAATTTTATAAATTAATGCCCAAAAACCTGAAAAGAAATCAACATCCCCATTGGCGTGGTCTTGTGACCTCTTTACCGTTTCAGAAATATTTTTATACCTTGCTCTATGATTCCACCTGTTCCATCCTCTTCTGGGATACACGTACAACATGCTTCACCTATCATAACACAAACTCTTCCTTGCGCTGCAGTGAGCTGGTCTAAGACCATCCTGTTCTGGAGGGCCCTTAGACGCAGCTCCCTGAGCTCTTTCTTTATTCCCTCTATCACTTGCTCTGTAACATTCATAAACATAACTAAATCAAACCTGTTCATTTCTACCTGATTCACAACATTTGTTATGCCAATGGGGGAAAGAATGATTGAAAAAACTTGTCCACTCTGTTCCAGATTCTTTGGTCCTCCGGCGTGTAGTTCAGCTGTGTCAGAGTGGAGGACGACCTTTTTTGTTCGGGTGTGGGTTGTTAAATCCACCTTGCGCGTCCTGATGATAATCACAGATCCGGAGCTGTTAACCAAGGCACATCGTCCAGTCCAGTTAGCTGACAAATAGGCATAAAGCTTGTGTCCGCAGAGCCACTGAACTCCTTGTACTGCTTTGGTTCCGCCAGTATGGGGTGTCAATATGTGTGCGCTGCACTGGTTCCTTTGATATTTTTAGCTGTTGGGGGCACTATGACTCAAATCAACAGTAAAATTGTGCTTCTTCCTCAGGTTACCCTGGATTCGAACTTGCGACTCCAGGTGTGGTAGTCTGTGCATTCTTGAGTTGATAGACAGGCGATGTATTTAAAAGTTGATTGGGTCTTTTACCCATAAGGCAGGAATTATTTTCTATCCGTTGTCCATTGGGCGATACAATTTCTCCCATTCATTTTAATAGAAGTAGCCCATCTCTGCTAAATAGTCTCTGGGGTTACTCAATTTCACCTGAACAAAATGTGCCTTTCATAAAAATGTTGAAATATCTAATATGTTTTTAGAAATTCACACAGTCATGTGGGTTTTAAAGAGTCCTGTCTATCTCTCTCTTTCTCTGTTTTTTTTTTCTTCAAAAAAATTATATACAATTAAATAATAATGAAATGTTCCAAATTTTTATATATATTAAAAAAAATGTTTCTCTGCTTTTATTATTAAGTATTAATGCTAAAAGATTATTAAATTTTTTTCCCCTTTTTTAAAACGTTTTAAAGTTATCTTAAACTAGAATATTTTACTGTCTCAGTACGGTTACACCACATTACATTTTTTATTTTTTTGGAAAATATCATAATTACTTCTAACTTAGAAAAAAGCAGAGGTGTATTCAATAATTATTTTGTGTGAATTGCAATTTTGATGTATTTTTAACTTAATTGATTAAACAACTTAAAATTAGCATCAAGACTTTGGTCCATTTACTTTGAGATTTACTGAGGGATTTTTCATTGTTTTCATCAAACATCACTTGTCTAATGTCTAATCTCAAGCATGCTCTTCACTTTAACTCTGATAAAACTGTAATAGTGGAAAAATCATTGGTTTTAGTGGAAATGATGGCACCACTGAAATTAAGTTTAAATCAGTTTTTTTATTTTTTATTATTATTATAAAAAATCTACTTTTGGAACATAAAAGTATGTGAAGAAGTTTCCTTTTTAACTGTCACAATTGAACAGGGTTGAGAGGGTTACTTTTGAAATGTATTCCACTACAGATTACAGAATACATGCTGTAAAATGTCATTTGTAAAGTATTCTGTTAGATTACTCAAGGTCAGTAACATATTCTAAATACTTTGGATTACTTATTCAGCACAGGTTTATTTTTTCTCTTGTTTTGACTATAAAAACTCTGTCAGTACAGTAAGACAAAATACACATGTTAAAAATACATTCTCTGAAAAACCAAAATATCTTATGCAGTGATGTATCTCAAACCAGATTAATCCAATTGTTTTAAGAATTTTTTAATATTTTTGTACAGGAAAACAATACAAATATTCTCATCAAGAATACGAATTTTGCCCTAATATCAAATCTCTTTTTTTTTTTTTTATCTTACTTGGATTTGCTATATAAAAAATATGATAATGCCAGCATGTAAAATGGATAAAAATAGCAATTTAGTTGATCTTAATCTCGTGCGACCTCGTGTTCACATGCGTGGACATTGTATTTTGGTTTTGCTATATGCAACACATAATTTAATTTAAACTGACTGATCTCAGTTCAGGAGACTCTGGGCTGTCAGTACAGGGTTAAACTTTCAACATACAGAGTCATGTGACAAAACAGCAGAGTTTGTGTTTGGTTGAAATGGCAACAAAATTATCCAATCCAAAAACTGAAAAATGTTGCTTTCAGAAGTTTTATATGGAGTTAGGATGAAAATAAGATGCATTTTAAACTTTTCTGAGACCAGAGCTGACAGACAGCACACTGGAGGTTAAGTCATTCACTAAATAGGGAGCAAGGGAGCATCCTATAGCTCTCTATGCAGCTAAGGGCATTCACTCGTAAAATCTGATCAAAAGTTGAGTTTCAGTCTGCAGATGATGTTTGGATCACTCAACATGTTTGACAGACATGTGACCATGATCATCAGTACATAGATTCACAACTTATAATGTATAATTTCATTTTAACATGTTTGACAGACATGTGACCATGATCATCAGTACATAGATTCACAACTTATAATGTATCATTTCATTTTAACATGGATGATACTGGCCAATACTTTGAATAAGAAGTTTTACTGCTAATGTCTGATGTAATGTCTGTAATGTCTCAAAACATGAATAATCAACACTCCTGGAAACATAATAAATAATTTGATGAAAAAAATCTGACATTCCATAGCTTGGTATTATTTAAAATTTCACAACTTAGTCTCACTGTCCTCAAATGTGGGCATCGATTTTTAGGAAATCAATTAGGTCTTTTTTTTTTTTTTGCATGTTTATTAGGTGCTACTAGTTACAAATCAAAAAGGGGAATGGAAAATGCACACAGCAGTCATGCAGAGGTCTCAGGAGGTTAAAGTAAATTTGATAAAGCTGAATTTACATAAGGTTTATTTCTATTTCTTCTGCTCCAAACTTACTTCAAACTTACTTCTCTGTCTGCTCGTATGAATGTAACTCATCTTAAGAAAGTGTTTCACCACTGTTCAAATGCACTTTGGATCACTAGTATAGTATAGATTAGTGTAAATGTTTTCCATCTGAAAGGACTAAATATTAAATTAAACAAATGACAATAAAATGCAAAGTAATCTCTTCAGTAATCAAAATACTTTTTGAATGTAACTATTCTAATTACCAATTATTTAAATTGTAACTAGTGGAATACAGTTACTTGTATTTTGTATTTTAAATACGTAATCCCATTACATGTATTCCATTACTCCACAACCCTGCAATTGAAAGTAGTGTCTATAAGACTGTGTGCTTTGTTTGCATTTTCATCATGTCTACTGTAAATCGTAAAGGTAATTTGTGTTGTCATTTACGTCCACAGGTATTCTGACTGTAAGGATAATGAGGAAAAGACGGAACTGGAAACATCAATGTAACGTGAAGTGATGGATGAGTGAGAGTGTTTGAGGAACCTCTGTGTCTGATCCAATGGCGAAGAAAGGACGCGCTAAGGGCGAGAAGCCTGAGGCGCTAATCTCTGCCTTACAGGCAGCCAATGAAGATCTCAGATCCAAACTAACTGATATTCAAATCGAACTGCATCAAGAAAAATGCAAGGTAGGCAAAACAACAGAGCATTTTCACCCATTCACACTGGATTATTCATAATGGATTTTTGTTTTCCTCAGTTGCATCAAACAGTGCTCTGTTCCTTAAAGAAAACCAAACCCAGACATGAAGATTCTGTCATTATTTACTCACACCCATATTGTTCCAAACCCGTATGACTTTCTTTCTTCATTGTTAAACAAAAAGGAGATGTTAGACAGAATGCAAGCCTTTGTCACCATTCTCTTTCATTGCATGGAAAAAGAGGACTAAATCATGACAGATTTCTATGAATTGCTGAATCACTTCACATAGGAACGTCACACCAGGATATTCAGGATATCTTATTGCCTTTTTCTTAGAATTTAGAGCTAACAATTACTTCTGCACCGTATGTTTTTGTGATGGGATCAAGGTTGGAAGTTTGAGCACAGAGTGTGCATATTACTGGTCAGCTATCACTCACAGGTGTCACAATGGGCAAGTAATGCAAGTTCCTCTACTGTAGGTCACGAGTGCTTCTTTGCTTCTGAAAAGCATGAAGAAACCAATCCTGAGCTGTAACATTCAAAGTGAACCTTCATGCCCTTTGACATATAGAACACACTTATAAAAGCCTCTGTCATTTGAAATGATGCTTGACTTTGATCCCCTTTGGCTTTCAGTTAAATGAAAGTCACATCAGAGTCTGTTTCACAATCTCCAGTGGCCTCAGAAAAGTATATTCGAAAGAATGTCATTTCATTATAGAAATATCAAAGCAAGTGGCATTTATTTTAAAGAAAGATAACACAAACACACTTTTCAAGCAAAACATTTCACAAAAAGAAGTTACCTGGTCACATCTGACCGGATACAGTAATTATTTATTTTATTGTATTTTTTAAAAGAAATGTAATAAAAGTAACTACAGTAAAGTAATAACACTAAACTTATGCATTTAGTTTGGAACTGTATGGTATTCAGGCCTAATTTACCTGTAAATTACTGCATCTGGAGGATCTGCTGCCATCTGCTGGGGAAAAAGCATATACATATACATGAAATGACAATAATAACAACAAGTAGATGGCTGTAGAGATCCACACATGCTGCCTGGTCACTGTAGACCAATGTTGTATCAAAGTTAATTTCTAGATATTAAGTTATGAATTTGGATATATATTTAGATATTATCAAAGACTATTATTTGTCAAGTTTAGCATTTTTTTTTGGTGTTGTTGACCATTTGTAACACCATGGTCAAGATTGACTGCAAAAAAAAAAAAAGAGCTAAACTTTGACAAATAATAGTTTTTGATGATATTATTAAATACTTACAGTAAGCATTTTGTTACAAACCATTTATTTTGCAAACATGAAAAGTAAATTCAAATTAAGTCAGTGAGGTAATAACAAGCAGCAATATAACGAACAGAATGGTAATAAACAACACGATAACAAACAGTAAATACATTATCCAGTATAATACATAAAGCCAACATGATGTCCTTTTGCCTTCTACAATCTTCTATTTGTTCCGATGGATAATATAGGAAAAGTCACCAAGCCTTGTACTGCTCCGATGAAGGAAACGAAAAATCTAATCAAACCAAATCGGTTAAAAATTGACCGGAGACAGGAGGGTTACATGATAAAAAAAAATAAAAAATCTATATAGTGACTAAAATGAAGACAAAAAGTGTTTTGACACTACGGTTGTCAAAAGTTAGTGGAAAATGTCCATAGTTATCTTGGTAAACTCCACCTGTGGTTACTTAAGAGAAACTGGCTTCATACATCCACTAAAAATCACTGCGACACCAGTTGCCTAAAGCCAGTCAGTGTCTCATTGGCTGTGACGAAGCAGGCAAAGAATGAGGATCTAAGTGCAGCTTTATTAAAAAGAACAAAAAACTTGTAATAAACAAATAACAGGGAACCTAGCACAGAGCAAAACAAAACATGCAAGAACTGACAAATAAAGTGGGGAAAACAAAGGCTTAAATACACAAGGGAAACAAGGAACACCTGGGGAAACAATTAGGGAATGAGAACCAATCAGGGGAAAACCAATCATAAAATGAAACTACAAAAGGACTTCAAAAACCTAACAGGAAACAGGAACTAAACTAAACTTCAACATAAAAGCACAAAAACAAAAGACAACAGGGAATGTGACAGAGCCCCCGCTTTAAGGAGCGGATTTCAGACGCTCCAAAAAACGAACCGCCCACGGAGTGAAGTGGAAAACATGAAGCTCGGGGGGGGTGCACAAGGAGCAAACAGGCAGTCCAAGGGGGCACAAGGGGCAAGGAGAGTAGTGGAACATGGCAAGGTTAGGGAGCAGATCAGGCAAATGGACTGGATCAAGAGGCATGGGAGGTGGACAGGGAGAGGATCAGGAGGCCTAGGAGGCGGCCATAGGACAGGGACCGGGTCAGGGGGCCTGGGAGGAAGCCACAGGACAGGGACTGGATCAGGAGGCAGCCACAAGACGGGGACTGGGTCAGGAGGCCTGGGAGGCGGCCACAGGACGGGGACTGGGTCAGGAGGCCTGGGAGGCGGCCACAGGATGGGGACTGGGTCAGGGGGCCTGGGAGGCGGCCATAGGACAGGAACTGGGTCAGGAGGCCTGGGAGACGGCCACAGGACAGGGTCAGGAACAGACTGTGGTTCGGCTGAGCCATAAAATGAAGCAGATTGAGGCTCGGCTGCGACTTTGCATGGAGCAGAATCTGGCTGCGGAGTCATGGAAGGCGGAGTCATGGAGGACTCTGGGGGCGGGGCCATTGAGGACTCCAGGGGGTGGAGTCATGGAAGGCAGAGCCATGGAAGGCTCTGGAGGGGGAGCCGTGGAAGGCGGAGCCATTGGAGGACTCTGGGGGCAGAGCCGTGGAAGAGGGAGCCATGGAGGACTCTGGGGGCAGAGCCATGGAGGACTCTGGGGGTTGAGTCATGGAAGGCAGAGCCATGGAAGGCTCTGGAGGGGGAGCCATGGAAGGCTCAGGAGATGGAGCCATGGAAGGCTCAGGAGACGTGGAAGGCTCTGGAGGGGGAGCCGTGGAAGCCTCAGGAGATGGAGCCTTGGAAGGCTCTGGAGACGTGGAAGGCTCAGGAGGCGGAGCCGTGTAAGGCTCTGGAGAAGTGGAAGGCTCTGGAGGCGGAGCCAAGGGACACTTGGGAGGCGGAGCCGTGGAATACTCTGAGGGCACGCTGGCTCTGGGACGGACGAGGCTGGCAACGCTGGCTCTGGGACGGACGAGGCTGGCAACGCTGGCTCTGGGATGGACGAGGTTGGCAACGCCGGCTCTGGGACGGAGGAGGCTTCCAGCTTGTTGGCCGTGGCAGGTGTGGGTGTTGGCTCGTTGGCCGTGGCAGGTGTGGGCGTTGGCTCGTTGGCCGTGGCAGGCGTGGGATCGTTGGCTTGTTGGCCATGGCAGGCGTGGAAGGATGAGGCATGGAAGGCTTCCACTTCCTCTACACCCACAGTTCCTCCATGAACTTGGCGAGCGTCCAGTGAGGATCCGCTGGAGGCAATAGATCCTTTAGTGCACTACTCAGACCCGCCCTGAAGAAAACCACCAAAGAGTAGTCTGGGTAGTGCACCAAATTCTCCAGCTCTAAAAACTCACGGACGTGATCCTCAACTGGATGGTCCCCTTGCTCAAGGAGGAGAATTCTGACAGCCGCTAGATCCATCTTAGGTCAGTTCTTCTGTGACGAAGCAGGCAAAGAGTGAGGATCTAAGTGCAACTTTATTAAAAAGAACAAAAAAAAAACTCGGAATAAAGAAATAACAGAGAACCTAGCACAGAGCATAACAAAACATGCAAGAACTGACAAATAAACTGGGGAAAACAAAGGCTTAAATACACAAGGGAAACAAGGAACACCTGGGGAAACAATTAGGGAATGAGAACCAATCAGGGGAAAACCAATCATAAAATGAAACTACAAAGGACTACAAAAACCAAACAGGAAACAGGAACTAAACTAAACTTCAACATAAAAGCACAAAAACAAAAGACAACAGGGAATGTGACACTGGCTGAGTTTTTCTCTGGTATTCGCTAGCCAGTCAGAGGAAGTCGAAGTCTTCTAGCAGGAGGGCGTTAATGATACTTGGCCAACTTAACTCCCTGTTGAGTTAATGACTCCAGCAACTGGAAAAGCACTTCGGTTGTGTTTGAAAAAGTTATTAATTTACTGGGGCGGGCTCTTGTTGTCTTGTCACGTGACCTATGAGCTTCTTCTCACAATGAAGAACTGACAAGAAGCTCTGATCTGAATGCCTTCTTCAGCAAACACATTTAGCCACATATCACAAATGCAGATTGTTATCCATGGTGATAGTGTCACAAAGTGTTTCTGGTGCTCTCCTATACTTAAATGACTAATAAAGTAGTTTAGGGTGAATTCAAGAAGAGTTATTCCATGATATAGATGCCTTTTGTGTACCTCATTAACATGTGTATAAGCAATTACTTTAACAAAGAAAAGTTGATGGCAACTAATACGATGTGTTATAACAGGCAATTATAACAAACAAGACAAAAATTCAGTGGTTATTCTTCATATTTCTTTTAAAGGATGCTGTTTCGCCTGTCCCCAGCCCTATGTTTCCAACTTTTCCTAGGTTATTATCAAATATGAACATTTTGATTA
Organism: Moxostoma hubbsi; assembly: GCA_032164185.1. Lineage (NCBI taxonomy): Eukaryota > Metazoa > Chordata > Actinopteri > Cypriniformes > Catostomidae > Moxostoma > Moxostoma hubbsi. The sequence goes on along the minus strand of JAVLUX010000110.1, from coordinate 5,338,607 downwards.
AAAAAGTAATGCATGTAAATATATACAGTATACACTCACCTAAAGGATTATTAGGAACACCTGTTCAATTTCTCATTAATGCAATTATCTAACCAACCAATCACATGGCAGTTGTTTCAATGCATTTAGGGGTGTGGTCCTGGTCAAGACAATCTCCTGAACTCCAAACTGAATGTCAGAATGGGAAAGAAAGGTGATTTAAGCAATTTTGAGCGTGGCATGGTTGTTGGTGCCAGACGGGCCGGTCTGAGTATTTCACAATCTGCTCAGTTATTGGGATTTTCACGCACAACCAATTCTAGGGTTTACAAAGAATGGTGTGAAAAGGGAAAAACATCCAGTATGCGGCAGTCCTGTGGGCGAAAAATGCCTTGTTGATGCTAGAGGTCAGAGGAGAATGGGCCAACAGGTTCAAGCTAGAAGATCAACTTTGACTGAAATAACCACTCGTTACAACCGAGGTATGCAGCAAAGCATTTGTGAAGCCACAACACGCACAACATTGAGGCGGATGGGCTACAACAGCAGAAGACCCCACCGGGTACCACTCATCTTCACTACAAATAGGAAAAAGAGGGTACAATTTGCAAGAGCTCACCAAAATTGGACAGTTGAAGACTGGAAAAATGTTGCCTGGTCTGATGAGTCTCGATTTCTGTTGAGACATTCAGATGGTAGAGTCAGAATTTGGCATAAACAGAATGAGAACATGCCTTGTTACCACTGTGCAGGCTGGTGGTGGTGGTGTAATGGTGTGGGGGATGTTTTCTTGGCACACTTTAGGCCCCTTAGTGCCAATTGGGCATCGTTTAAATGCCACGGCCTACCTGAGCATTGTTTCTGACCATGTCCATCCCTTTATGGCCACCATGTACCCATCCTCTGATGGCTACTTCCAGCAGGATAATGCACCATGTCACAAAGCTCGAATCATTTCAAATTGGTTTCTTGAACATGACAATGAGTTCACTGTACTAAAATGGCCCCCACAGTCATCAGATCTCAACCCAATAGAGCATCTTTGGGATGTGGTGGAACGGGAGCTTCGTGCCCTGGATGTGCATCCCACAAATCTCCATCAACTGCAAGATGCTATCCTATCAATATGGGCCAACATTTCTAAAGAATGCTTTCAGCACCTTGTTGAATCAATGCCACGTAGAATTAAGGCAGTTCTGAAGGCGAAAGGGGGTCAAACACAGTATTAGTATGGTGTTCCTAATAATCCTTTAGGTGAGTGTATATATATATTAACTAACATGTTAAATCGACAGCCCTAATATATATTAGGGCTGTCGATTGAACGTGTTAATTCAGTGCGATTAATTTTCAAAAATAACGTGTTAAAAAAAATTTACGCATTTAATCACACTTACCCCAGACCATAATTTGGAAGATTCCTGAGAAATGCAAGCTTGTAGTACCACCTATTTACTCCAGAGGGCAGTAAGTGAAATTTCAGCTGTGTGAGCAATGCGCAGTTTATATATTGAAGAAAACACTTCAGTAGGTGTTCTTGCGTTCAAAATACTTGAAGGAGCGCAAATCCAAACTAAGGGATCTCAAAATGCATATAAAGATTGAGTATTAAACTATATTTAACTTGACACAGTGACCTAAACATTTTATGTTTATGATGCAACACACCCGAGACGCTACACAAACATGTCTGACGCGGAGTGTGGCTGGATTGAGATGTGCAAAATTTGGAAATTACCCCATAAATATCTAATCACAAATAAAATCAAAGAAATTTCCTTCAAACTTATTTATAAGTACTACTTTCTGCAAGATTGTTAGAGATCATATTATTCCCAGCTTTCAACTTTGTTTTGAAAATGTTTTTTTTAGCTATGACATGTCTCTTCATAAGGAATATTATTTGATTAATGTTCTGTTTTTGTTGGCAAAGTTTAATATTCATAAATGTAAGTATGGTGGTTATAAACCATTAGTTTTAGGTTCAGCTATACCTCAGAACAATTTACAATTTGAGATTGATAGAAAGCTGTAAAGTGTATTGAAATGTGTAAACAATTTGATATTTTTATTAAACTGTTTATTTATTTATTTTCCTTTTTGTTGTTGTTTGTTTTAATATACCTCTTGTCTCTAGATGTAAAAGTTTTGTGAGCATTAATAAAAAAAAACATAATAAATCTGATATATATATATATATATATATATATAATTTTTAAATATTTAAAGATAACTATGTATAATTATTTCATCATTATATATTGAATTATTGTTATATGAGGGGCTTTCTCAGCAAATATTTGTATATGCGATTAATCGGGACACCATGTAATTAATTCAATTTAAAATTTGTATCGATTGACAGCCCTAATATATATATATATATATATATATATATATATATATATATATATATATATATATATATATATATTTAATTGTGACGAGGAGGAGGGTGAATCTGCTGAGTCAGCTGATCAGCAGGAGAGTGAGATAAAGGGGACCCGGAGGTAACAGTTTGATAGAGAGAGAGCACGCGGCCACATTGCATGTTGAGTTTTGCATTAAAACTTTGTTTACTGTTCAGCCGGTTACCGCCTACTCCTTGCCCATCCTTTAACTGTAACAGACCTTGAGCATAAATCTAGCAATGGCTAAATGAACTCTAAAACTGTCAACACTGTTACTGTCAACACTGTAACTAAAGTCATAGCTATGTACAGTATATCCCAACATATATTAGCTTGAGATGGCACAGTGCAGTTCTTTATCTGATAAATGTTTAATATCTTATATCCATTATAAATGAGCTTTTTCAAAATAAAAAAGTCACCGATTTCGCAATTGTGTTTCGCAATTTTACACGCAGGCAAAACCTGCATCTTATTCACTAACCACCAGCAATCCAGTTTAAGCAGATGCAATCCATGCTAAAATAGTGCTGGATCATGAGTATCTCAAGTAAGTCATTACCATGCTTTTCAGCGTAACATCTCCTTTCTATGTAAATTGGGCTCATTTTAGATTGGGCTACATTTACAAAACCAAATTAAGTGCATGATACTGACTAAAATTGTGTTCAGAACATATTTTGCAGCCATATTTGTGCCATTGCCTAATTTACATGATTTCTTTAGTGAATCAGACACTAAAGCAGCACAGAATGTCATGCCACATTGCAAAAATAGTGTGGAAAAGTGAAGTTAGTTATGAAAAATGCTTGAGCATCATTTCTTTACAGATGAGGCTTGGTTAAATATGTTGTTATTTAAAGCAATAGCATTCAGACATTTTTAAGCAAAATGTCTAAAATGTTCATATACTTTATGAGGACGATGTACATGCCATCGTAACTTATGGTAGCACTTCATGTGCTTCAGCTACAAAGCTATCCAGATGTTCCTGTTTGACTTGTCTTGTCCTTCTAGAACAAATATTGGCTTAATGCATATTGTTTTACAAAAAGCACTAGCATGTATCAAGCATTCATGCTAGTATGGTTAGTATGGCCAGCTACTCATTCATTTGTTTCTGCAGGTGACCAAGCTGGAGCGAGACAAGGTGCAGGAAGGCAAGCGCATCCGCGAGCAGGAGCAGCATCGGCACACTGTGGCATTGACGGAGCAGCGCGCCCGTTGGCACGAAGAGAAGCTAAAGGAGCTCGCCGCACTAAGAGAATCACTAACAAAGCAGCACGAACAAGAACTAGCCCGTACCACAAAGATCAAAGAAGGCGAGATACAGCGTTTGAGGACTGCACTTAGTGCATTGCGCGATGGCAGTGGTGAGAAAATACGTACTGCGCTAACGCTAGAGGCCAGAGAGGAGGCCCGCCGATTTTTCGACCAGGAACGTGTAAAACTGCTGCAGGAGATAGCAGAGCTAAAGTCCTCCAAACGGCAGACGGATGAAGCGCTGAATACAGTGATTTTAGCCGACAAGATGAAGGCGGGTGACTTGCGCTCTGAGCACCAAGCGCACCAGGATCAAATATCCAAGATCAAGTGGGACTGTGAACGAGATATTAGACGACTGGTGAGCCATTATTCTCATTCTTGAGGTGCAGAAGTAGAACAAAGACAGAATTTATGGAATAATGTTGATAACCACAGAAAGAAAGTTAAAATCGTCCCTCCTTTTCTTTAAAAAATGCAAAAATCAAGGCTACAGGGAGGCACTAACAATGGAGGTGAATGGGGCCAGTCAGAAAACTTTAAAATACTCACTATTTCAAAAGTCACAAGACGTTAACATGATTTTAGTGTGATAAAATCACTAACCAACCTTTTCTGTGTAACGTTTTATCCACTTTTACAAGTTTGCCATGACGACCATACAAATTGTGATTTAAACAACTTTACATCTCCAATGATACATGAGTTTTACAGAAGAATTAATATAAGTGCTTTTATCAAATTATAAGCTTCATTTTTCTGCCTTTAAACTCTCCAAAAATTGCCCCCATTCACTTCCATTTTAAGTGCCTCATTGTAACCTCAATTTTTGCTTCGTCTTTGTGAATAAATGAGGGATTATGCCTCAAATGCTGTCGATTGAGCTTGATTTGTATTAAGCCCAGAACATTTCTTTAAGTTAATATGCAAATACTGCCACCAGACATCTATTTGATGTGTGTTTCCATCTGTAAAACATATTTCTTACGTTGTTGGCTCATCTGCAATAAGTCTTCAAGACGTATTTCAATAAGTATGTCTCGGATGTCAATAAGATATTCAGCAGATGCCTTTGAGACGATTATGATTTAGACTGTTAATCTGATCTTTTTAAGATGTTTAGAAGATGTTAATTGGATTCCTTGGTAGCACATGTACATCACCCAGATGTCTATTTGATGTGCGTGTTTACATCTGGATGATGTATTTTTTCAGATTGTTTGCTTATCTGCAATATGTCTATAAGATGTTTCCTCTCAGATGTCAATAAGACATTCATTAGAAGTCTTTGAGACGTTAATGATTTAGACTTTTATAGACTTTTTCCAGATGATTTAGTTTGTAAATCTGATCTTTTTAAGGCGTTTAGCTGATGTTAATTAGATTGTGATGTTTTCCAGATGAAAATATACAAAACAGAAATCTCTGAGATGTTGGTGTGCTATCTGGGTGTAGGTTTTTTTTTATTTGTTTCTTTTTAAGCAAGACTTGCACTCACACATTTATTCCTCATTAAGAAAAGTTTAACTCCTGAAGAAATTAATTACAATTTTGAAACATACAGTGGCAAGAAAAAGTATGTGAACCCTTTGGGATCAGTTTTCTGCATTAATTGGTTTTCATCAAAGTCTCAAGTTTAGACAAACACAAAGTGCTTAAGCTAACAACACACACACACACACACAAACAATTATAATCTTTCATGTCTTTATTGAACACATCCCATTAAACATTCACAGTGCTGTGGAAAAAGTAAGTGAACCCTTGGATTTAATAACTGGTCGATCCTTCTTTGGCAGCAATAACCTCAACCAAGCGTTTCCTGACATTATCCTGTATTTCACTTAATGATGGCAAACGGTCCAGGCCCCAAAGCAGCCCCAAATCATGATGCTCCCTCCACCGTACTTCACTGTTGGGATGATGCTTTCATGTCGTATATGGTGCCCTTTTTACGCCATACATAGTGCAGCGTGTTCTTCCCAAACAATTCAACCTTAGTTTCATCAGTCCACAAAACATTTTCCCAGTAACATTGTGGAGTGTCAAGGTGGTTTTTGGCATCTTTAGGAGCAGAGAAATGTTGTTGTTGGAAAACAGTGGCTTCCTGCGTGGTGTCCTGTCATGGGCACCATGCCTGTTTAATGTTTTCTGGATAGTAGACTCATGAACAGAGATGTTAACCTGTTCCAATGATTCCTACAAGTCTTTAGCTATCATTCCAGGGCTCTTTTTTACCTCATTAAACCTAATTTACCTCATTACCTGCTGTGTGCCATTTGAGTCATCTTGGCTGGACAACCGTTTCTTGGGAGAGCAGTCACAGTATCTTCTCCATTTACTGTATAGACAATTTGACTAACTGTGGACAGATGAGAATCTAAGCTCTTTGAGATAACTTTGTAACCCTTTCCAACGTTATTCAAAGCAACAATTCTTGATCATAGGTCTTCT